>CM076584.1:236792429-237464774 GCA_034641835.2 Pinus albicaulis | reverse complement strand
ATGCCCCTGCATCACGCAACCTTAGACAAGAGACAGTGCATTGCATATGCACCTAGCCTTCATTTCAGGTGCACTCCAATGCATATTTCGAGATCCAAGGGTGTGTTTCCCTCTTTTGATAATAGATTTACCCTAAGGGGCCAAAATCCCTAAAAAATTGAAATGAAATGAAACAAAAAGACTATTAAAAGAAAGAGGAGGTTTATGGCACCAACCTGGATCTAACAGCGAGGAAAATCGTCCATAGAATCAATCACAATCAATAGCTAAAGTTCGGGGGCAAAAGCAGGTTCAGAGCTCCAAAATGCAAATGGTAAAAATTAATAGTAAAACTCTTTTAATCAGTAATTTGATTATTTGAAAATCATATTTTATGTTGTCACTATGGTTTTATTCAACTTTTTATCATGAAACAGGTATTTTTAATCCATTTGATGTTGTTCTGAACATGTTTACAACTGATATAGCAGAGTAGTCATGCACATTTATTTTGAGAATGATTTGACAACAAAGCATACTTTTATCCTTATTTTTCGAGCTTTGATAAAAACGAAAAAGGACTTGAAGTGCACTTTTATCTCTTTTTCGAGCTTCGATAACAACAGAAAAGGAATCCTTGGAGTCTTCTTTTAGCTCTTTTCAGACTCTGATAATGTGAAAAGATTGTCGATCACTTGTCTTTTTGAACTCGTAAAAGTAAATGAATTGATATCTACTCAGTATATGTTTAACCCTTTTTCGAACTGAGATAGATTATTTACGAAAAAGGAAAACCTTAGTCGAACATGACTGGGAGGTTCTCTCAGATATCATTTTACACTTTTTCGGCTCTAAGCGACAACTTTACGAAAAAGTACTTATGGAGTTTTATTTTTGTTAGTTTGAATCTTAATTCCAAGCGTACGAAAAAAGACCACTTTAACTGTGCATAAAAAACAGCCCTAACAGCATAAATGATTGCTAATATCTTTAGATCTGCAGTTAGGTGATCAAGATAAATGCTGCAAAAATCTAGATCTATGCATTAGAAGACATTAAATAGTAGAAAAAACAAGATTTACTCCATGCATCCAATATATAAGACAAGAATATATCAAATTAATTTTTTATTATTGGCACCTGGGAGGAAAACACAAGAGGGTGTTCCCTATTCTCCTCAATGGGATGGGTTCTTATAAGTCCTCAGCACTTCAGATCTAGTATTCCTCTCTCTTGATGGTGTAGAAAACCCAGACAAAAATGGAGAAATATGGCTATGATGATGGATCAATAACCAGACCAAAATTTTTAGATCCAAAGTGATCTTTAGGAAACAAAAGGTGGTAAATGAATGGGAAAAACCTTCTATTTATAACAAAATATTGAGTTAGTCTAGATATTGGTGCATAATTAAAATATTATTAACCAAATCAAGATCCAACTTGTATGGAATATTTTATTATATTTGTTGGAGGGAAAAGGAAATTGACTTGCGTCAAATCCCTTTATTTTTAAATAATAAATAAATAAATGATTTATTTGTCATTTTAAGGATGTGCTTGAGTAATAATCAAATAAATAGTGATTTATTTAATTATTTAAGGGTGAATAAGTCATATTTAACAAATAATATTATTTAAATAAGGTTTAAATAATTATTCTTAGAAAATAATAAGATAAATAATGATTTATCTAATTAATTTCCTTGTTTTGGGTTAAATATAACCAGGAATATTAATTAAACTGTTGTTTAACTAATTATTCCTTGGGGAAAATCAAACAAATGTATATTTATTTAATATTTCCCCATGGGGTTTCCTGTTTAGACCATAAACAACTTAATAAAGGTGGTTTACTAAGTTATTTTCATAGTGAAAGAAATTTTACTTGGGGTAAAATTGGTCTTACATGGTGTACTTGGGTCCATCTAATGATAATAGATTAGATGACCAAAAAATAGTGTAACAGATTGTTAGTATGAATCCTTTGTCGAAGTGTACGAAAAAGGACCACTTTAGCTACGCATAACTAATAGCCCTAACAACAAAAGTGGCTGCCAATATCTTCAGATCTGCGGTTAGTTGAACATAAAAGAGCTACAAAAACCAGATCTATGCATGGAAAGACATTAAGAAGAAAAAACAAGGGTTTGCTCCATATACCAATAGACAAGACAAGAACAATTTTTGAAAGAATTTTTATATTAATTGGGCACCTGGGAGGAAAACAAGAAGGCGTATCCAATTCTCCTCAGTGGGATGGGTTCTTGGAAGTCCTCAGCGCTTCAGATCTAAGATTTCTCTCTCTCGTTGGTGTAGAAAACCCACACAAAGAATGGAACTCAAAGGGAGCTCACACAGCAAATGGTAGAAAAGAGTGACCAAGTGTATAGATCCAGAGTGATCTAATAGGCAACAAAAGGTGAAGAATGGTAGGAAAACCCTCCTATTTATAACAAAATATTGGGTCATTCTAGATCTTGGTGCATGGGTTAACCAGATCTAGATCCACTTTTTATGGAATATTTTATTATATTTGTTGGAGGGAAAAGGTATTTGACTTGGGTCAAATCCCTTAATTTGTCAAAAATAAATAAATAAATGATTTATTTATCTTTTTAAGGAAGCTGTTAGAAGATAATCAAATAAATAATGATTTATTTAATTATTTGTGGGTGATTTGGTCATATTTAACAAGGAATATTATCTAAATAAGATTTAAATAATTATTCCTAGAAAATAATAAGATAAATGAAGGTTTATCTAATTAATTTCTTTGTTTTGGGTTAAACATGACTAGGAATAATAATTAAATTATGGTTTAATTAATTATTCCATGAGGAAAATCAAACAAATATAGGTTTGTTTAATATTTCCTTTTGGGGTTTCCTGCTTTAACATAGTGAAGGCAATTTTACTTAGGGTAAAATTGGTCTTACATGGTGTACTTGGGTCCATCTAATGATAATAGGTTAGATGACCAAAAAATGGTGTAACAGATTGCCCCCCAGCGTGCGAGTGTCAGGAGCAAATCGTATGACCGAAGTACGTTGTAAGAGCTCAATCACTAGACAACAAAAGGGAAGTCAGAGAGAGAAATGCAAGGTAGATAGTGTGCTGAAGAACTAGACCCTGAGGAGACGAGACTCGCATGTGCAACAAGTCTCTTTTTATGAGAGGGTACCTGTGCTGAAGGCGGCGGGGGAGGCATACCTATGCCCGCCGAGACAAAGTACAAAAGAATAGTGTGTCCAGTAAACAAGGGACCGAACCATAAAGTACAACTGGCATAACCATGAGCCAGATAAAAATACAATGAGGAATCCCAAATACATGATGTGCCTGGGATAACAGCCAGGACTTGTACAATATCATCTGAGTACATGAGATACAAATACAACCCGAATGCCCCCTGTAAATGGGGGAAGGGCTCAGAAAATCTGACTGATACATGCAAATCAAAGAGGCGCTGCAAGTGGCTACGGCTAACATCATCAAATATCTGGAGCTGCATCGAGGGCTGCAAGGAATAGGTCATCCGGGCATGTGGGGGGCTACCTGCAGGGCCACCCCCTCATGAGGGTTGAGACATCTCACACACACCCAGGAATCATCAAGAGCTGCTGCTGGATCACTGGACCATCAAGTATACGGATCTCGATCATGCTGAAAGGAGCTAGAGAAACAATCAAGTCGAAGGGAAGAATCCTTTGTCGAAGTGTACGAAAAAGGACCACTTTAGCTACGCATAACTAATAGCCCTAACAACAAAAGTGGCTGCCAATATCTTCAGATCTGCGGTTAGTTGAACATAAAAGAGCTGCAAAAACCAGATCTATGCATGGAAAGACATTAAGCAGAAAAAATAAGGGTTTGCTCCATATACCAATAGACAAGACAAGAACAATTTTTTGAAAGAATTTTTATATTAATCGGGCACCTGGGAGGAAAACAAGAAGGCGTATCCAATTCTCCTCAGTGGGATGGGTTCTTGGAAGTCCTCAGCACTTCAGATCTAATATTTCTCTCTCTTGTTGGTGTAGAAAACCCACACAAAGAATGGAACTCAAAGGGAGCTCACACAACAAATGGTAGAAAAATGGGACCAAGTGTATAGATCCAGAGTGATCTAATAGGCAAAAAAAGGTGAATAATGGTAGGAAAAACCCTCCTATTTATAACAAAATATTGGGTCATTCTAGATCTTGGTGCATGGGTTAACCAGATCTAGATCCACTTTTTATGGAATATTTTATTATATTTGTTGGAGGGAAAAGGTATTCGACTTGGGTCAAATCCCTTGATTTGTCAAAAATAAATAAATAAATGATTTATTTATCTGTTTAAGGAAGCGGTTGAAAGATAATTAAATAAATAATGATTTATTTAATTATTTGTGGGTGATTTGGTCATATTTAACAAGGAATATTATCTAAATAAGATTTAAATAACTATTCCTAGAAAATAATAAGATAAATAAAGGTTTATCTAATTAATTTCTTTGTTTTTGGGTTAAACATGACTGGGAATAATAATTAAATTATGGTTTAATTAATTATTCTATGAGGAAAATCAAACAAATATAGGTTTGTTTAATATTTCCTTTTGGGGTTTCCTGTTTTAACATAGTGAAGGCAATTTTACTTAGGGTAAAATTGGTCTTACATGGTGTACTTGGGTCCATCTAATGATAATAGGTTAGATGACCAAAAAATGGTGTAACATAGATTGCCCCCCAGTGTGCGAGCGTTAGGAGCTAATCGTATGACCGAAGTACGTAGTAAGAACTCAATCACTAGACATCGAAGGGGAAGTCAAAGAGAGAGAAGTATAAGGTAGACCAAAGCACTGAAAGAACTAGACCTTGAGGAGGCGAGACTTACAGGTGCGACAAGTATATTTGATGTGTGAGTACCTGTGCTATAGGCGGCGAGGGAGGCATACCTATGCCCGCCGAGGCAAAGTAAAAACAATAAGGCATCTGGAAAACCACAGGATTGGCCTGCAATATAACACATGCTGGCATAAAAATGAGCCAGATAAACAACACGATAATTAATTCCACATACATATTGTGCCTGGGATAACAACCAGGACTTGTACAATGATATATGAGTACATGAGATATAAATGCAACCCAGATGCCCCTGAAAACAGGAAAGGGCTCTGAAAATCTGACTGATACATGCAAAAAAAAAGGTCCTACAAGCAACTGAGGCCGGCATCATCAAATGTATGGAGCTGCATTGAAGGTTGTAATGAAGAGGTCATCCAAGTGTGTGGGGGGCTACCTATAGGGCCACCCCCTCATGAGGACTGAGAAATCTCACACACACCCGGGAATCATTGATGTTAGCTGTTGCATCACTAGACCATCGAGTATACAGATCTCGAACATGCTGAAAAGGAGCTGGAGCCGAGAAATAATCAAGTCGAAGGGCAATGAGGAGTCCCTTTGCCTGATCCGAGGCACCGAACAAGAGTGGAAGCTAGAACCAAGGTACACCGCCATCTGGACCTATCTTCTGGAATGAATGAGATGTTGACAGAAGGAGGTCCACCATAGGTGAGGCAATAAGGGATCTTCAACTAAGGCACGAGAGAAAATAGTAGAGTGACTCATAGACTGACACCAATGATGATGATAAAATGGAGGGGCACTGAGTAGCGACGATCGAAAGCCCTTGTTAGAGCATAAATGGCATGGATGACCTGGCAGCGACTGACACAATATCATGAGGGATAGGGGACAGTGGGATTGAAGGCCATAGTGTGCAACAGAAGAGAGGGACTAAGCAATAAAGGATGGAGGACTATAGCAGGATGCAAAAGGACTCGGGATAGACTCCATGAATGCAATGATGACTCAGCTCGGATGCTCTAAACAAGGGTGACTCGATGGTGCTGCCACACAAAAAAGGTCTAATGGGGGCCACACAAACATGAGTACAAAATGGTAACTCAGGACGAAAGTCGACATGAGCATGGACCAGTATGGAGGCAAAGTGGTGCCCCCAGTACGAGTGTTGCAAGTGAAGAAATTCGATTTTGAGGAGGGGTGAAGTGATGCTTCATGGAAAAAAAATATGTCCTGGAGGAGTATCAAGTCACTAAAAACTAACAGATACCCATTTGAGGGCTTGGTGAGATCTTTCCTATGGTATAGACAATTCGTCAAACTGAGATACGGTTTGGCCACAGTAGGTGAAAGAAAAATCAGGGGTTTTCTTTTAATAAGGCATTTTCTTTCCAAAATCACTCATTTTCACGTGGAGCTATGGTGAATGTAGTGAGGAGAGAAGGCCCTAAATCTTGCGGTGATTGTAGCAGAAAACCCGACCGTTGGAATTTGAGATCCGTCAGCTGTAGGTAAGATGCCTAATCATACTCTTTCATTTCAGTGGGTTGAAAGTTCAGTTTAGGTACCCAGAGCTCATGAACAGGCCAGGTCACACTTTTTGGGGTCTGTTCTATGTCCTGGGTAGTAGGTACTGGGCAAAAAACTATGACCTGTCCCAGGAAATGACCTGAAAAGTGCGACCTGTCAAAGAAAGGGGGTTTCAGTGCTATTTTTGGCGGAGATCTGGGATTTTGATGGTTGAGGGGCATAGGTGCCCCCGAGCATGTTGTGGTCATGCCAAAATATATTTAGGAAAAGGGGAATCTAAACACATTTTAATGATGTGGTGTGCCATTTGTTTTCATTATGGTTATGCAGTTTGAGAAAGGGAATGAAGGATTACCAATCTCTTTTGGTACTGCATATGTGAATCAAATGGACTTTAAGTTTCCAGGTTTGCATACATGGTGTCACTATCCCAAAGATATGATTTGGAGATAATGAACGGGTGCTCTCCCAGAAAACTCATGGGTTGGTCAACAAAAATTTCGAAAGGACTGGGTTGTTTATGTAAAGTGAAGGAATGATGAGGGGTATCATCCCTAGCATGATCTGAAGTGATATGGGGCTCTAGAGGTTCTTCTAAATGTGGAAGAATAATGGTACTAGAGTTGACACAACCAGATACACTAGGAGAGTTGTGGAGAATTTCTTTTCCTAGTCTCTCAAATATGGGTGCCCCCTTACTCAAACATTGGGTGTCATTGTAATGGCCACAAGGTGTATGTGGTTCGAATGCATGGGTTTGATGTAAGGGGGGATAGATAAAGTTAGGGGTGGTGACTACTTCCATAATGTCTTCATCATAATAGAAGATGGGGTGACTAGTGGAAGAAATACCACCTGACGTGGCGAAGCTACCTGACTCATCAGCATGAGAAGAGGGGTTCATATGCACATCGTCACAAGTGGTGACAGAAGAGTAAGCAGATAAAGGATCTACCGATGTTGAGCCCAGGGTGATTGTTGAAGGGAGTTTAGGCGAAACATGAGGGGGAGTCTCCAAGGGGGTTTCCATCATGGATGATGATAGGTAGAAAATGGTGGACGAAGGCTCCATCATCTCGACATTAGGAGGGGGAATCTCAATGGGAGAATTCATGTCCTCTGGTTTTTCCAAAGCAAAATGCGCAAATAAGGGAGCGATGGACTTGTTGCGCTTGGCCTCAAATTGGCGTAAGGCTTCTAAAGAGAAACGATACTCTTTGAGGCAAGGACATAGGTGAGTGTAGTGGCCATGGAAATCACACAAAGCACAAGGGTGATTTGTGTGCAATGGTTTGAGTTTCAGGATTGAATCGGGTATAGTGACATATACCTCTAGGATATTAGATTCCGGAAATGTCTTATTGACTATGGACTTAAGGTGAGGCAACTCCAGACAAGTATGTGTGGCGTGGCTGACAACATCACACAAATCACACTGGATGGAATGCTTTGGAGGCCTAGAAGGGGCAGATTTTGTTGGAGTAGCCTTGTCCTTTGATGCCCCCTTGCGAGCTTTACCCTTTTTACCCGAAGCGGTCACAATGGGAGGTGGTTCCTGTTGAGGTGACTGAGGCACTATTGTAGGGGGAGAAGTCATAAGGACCAGTTGAACCGAGGTCAAAGCAAGATAAGGTTTGGGTTGACCAGGCAGGGTAGCAGCTGGAGGATCGAGGTACCAGACGGGAATCCAAAGGGTCAGGTTAGGAAGAGAGAGGGTGGCCATAATATGTTCCGTGTATACTCCTGGTGGGGGAGGTAGGAACGGTATCTGACCAGGGGTTAATGGCCAGGCAGGACGGTTCCAAGATGGTTAAGGCCTGGAGGAACCATTCTAGGAGGATAAAGGGGCTCATGAGTACGAGCTGAAGGTGAAGGGCCAAGAGAAGAAGGTTCATAAGGCTGATCAGAGGATATCATAAGAATCTAGTAATTGGGGGAACCAAATGGAAGAGGTTGAGTGGCCACCTGACCTTCAGGTGGTTGGGTAGCCACAAATCCCTGTTGTGCATCCACCTGCTATTGAGGGGATGGTGGCTGCTGTTGCAGGCATTGAAAAGGCAAGGGAGGCAGAGGTGCTAATGCTGGAGGAGCTGGAGCACCAAGCTGCGGATACGGATAATAAGGGGGGTTGGGTAATAGTGTGGTAAATAGGAGGTTGTGCCAAAAGAGGAGGCATGTCGTATCCTGGATACGTGCCACTGAGAGGGGGAAAAGTGCGGGAGGTGTTGCCCCCCCTAGGAAAACCATAACTCATGGGAGGTTGAGCGTATGGATGAGAGAGAGCTCCAATGATACCATCGGTGGCATGAGGTGCCCCCGGTGCGTTGGCACCACCAGGTCTAGGAATATCAGGTAGAATATTATAAACATAACCCATTTGAGCGTAGATTAGGTCACATTTTAATGCCATTTGGAGGGTGGCTTCTTTAGTTTGAGGAAAATTCAATGCGACATCTTTCCCGATAAGAGGAAAGAGAGACCTAAGAAACCAGTCCATGTATACATGGTCTTTGAAGGTAGGGGATTGACATAGGCTCTTTCTTCTCCGCCATTCCTGGACATGATCGGATAGGCGGGTCGCAGATGATTGACGGAAATAAGTCAAATGTTTGATACCAGTGCCATAACGAAGGGAAAGCTGGAAGTAAGATAAAAAAACCTGGGTAAGAGTTGCAAAGGTGGTATGAGAGGAAGTGGCCTCATCAACATACCACTTAGAAGCTTCACCTGTAAGCGTTCATTGGAACAACCGAAGATGGACAGAGTCATCGGTAATGGAGTTAGATGAACACCACATGTGGAAAGATCGAACATGATTTGAAGGATCTTCTCCAGCAAGGCCTTCAAACTTTGGGATGTCAGAAGGGAGCTTTTTCGGCATATCAGGCCAACTACCATCATGGTGTATAGGGTCATTTACCAACTGGTAAAAATCGAGGAGTCTGAGGCCTACCATGAAGGGGATCAAGGGCGCAGCCAGGGTAGCGTCCGTAGCAGTCCCACTAGTGGTATTCCTAGCCTGAGGACCGGGTTGCCACCAGCATAAGGTCCTTCACCAGACATGGTGAAGGTGTTAGGGGGAGAACCGAAGGCAAAATGAGAAGGAGAATCCAAAGGACCAGAACAAGAGTCGGTGTGCGGACTTGGTGGAGGACTAACTCGAATCCTATGCGGAGGAGTAAGTCTTCCTACTGGAAACTAAGGATGAAGGCCAAGAAGTCTTCGGGATAAATGCCTTGGTGGCGTAATGGTGATGACACAAACACGGGACAAAGGAAAAAGAGACCGACAAGGGCAGGGAGGTGCAGGATCAATTGATTACAATGTCGAAACAAGGGCAGAGAGGTGCAGGATCAATTGATTTCAATGTTTTAGAGTCTTTTCTTGGCGGTTTTAACCAAGCCCTTTTTCTCTTAGGGTGTGTGTGTAAAAGTGTGTAAATTTTAATTTTTAAACCCATAAATTTGTAGATAAAGATAAAAATTTTGATGTATGGTTGTAAATAAACCTGCAAATGATAGTATATAGGCCTGCAAAAACAGAAAATAAACAGCTAATAATGCAATAATCTAAACCCAAAGAGGCAGGCCTCTCAACAACTAGTCTATAGGTGAGTAAAAAATTAATCAAAACACACTAAAAAGGCTAATAGATCTAAAGTCAAGAGGGACAGGGATCTAAAAGACAAAATCTATTGGAAAGTGGTACAGAAAACAGCAACAAATCAAAGGAAAAATTGCTGTAAAAACGGTGGCGAAAGGCCATCTGCTGAAGGGAAATGGAGTGAAACCTAGAGGAAAACCCAAAAAAAGCTAGATGAGGTGATTTGGATGGATAAAAAGCCAATCTGAAAGTGGATCTGAAGGTGAGGTATCAGATTTGAAAAAATGGCTAAAGACTCTAAAATTTCAGACAACCTGCAACAACAAACACTCTTCCACAAAAAGTGGAGGGTACTGAAGCCCTAGGGGGCTAAGTTCCCACTTATTTGAGTGAAATAGAACAAGTGCAGGTCAAAAACGAGTGGAGATATAGGTCAGACAACCCTGAACAGAGGCTCAGACAAACCCAGAAAACTTTCAGAAAAATCCCTGCAAAAAGTCCAAGTCGCATTTTCTAACCTATTTTCAGTAGAGGTCGCACTTTTTGGGCTATAAAGTGCACCCGAAAGGTCCAATTCATAGGTTTTGGGCCAAAAAGTGAGACCTGCACTTCCGGCACTCTCGGCAGCAGGTTTCAGAAAAATTTGTTGTCTCAGCTGCTGCTGATGTTTGTCACCTGCACAATAGTTCCGAAAACACACGGAAATCATAATTTTTATCGTTTTATGGTTTTATAGGTTAAAAACAACATCAAGAAAAGAAAACATAAGGGGTTGAAGAGAAATCCTAGGGTTTGAAGTAGCTGGATATGCAAGGATCAGAAAAATGACAGCAGTCGTAATCGTAAACCCGTGTGGAGTCGCCAATTGTTAGTATGAATCTTAATTCCAAGCGTACGAAAAATGACCACTTTAGCTGTGCATAACAAACAACCCTAACAGTAGAAATGACTACTAATATCTTCATATATGCAGTTAGGTGATCAAGATAAATGCTGCAAAAATGTAGATCTATGCATTAGAAGAAATTAAATAGTAGAAAAAACAAGGTTTACTCCATGCATCCAATATATAAGACAATAATATATCAAATTAATTTTGTATTAATGGCACCTGGGAGGAAAACACAAGAGGGTGTTCCTTGTTCTCCTCAATGGGATGGGTTCTTGTAAGTCCTCAGCACTTCAGATCTAGTATTCCTCTCTCTTGATGGTCTAGAAAACCCAGACAAAAATGGAAAAAATGGCTATGATGATGGATCAATAGCCAGACCAAAAGTTTTAGATCCAGCGTGATCTTTAGGTAGCAGAAGGTGGTAAATGAATGGGAAAACCCTTCTATTTATAACAAAATATTGAGTTAGTCTAGATATTGGTGCATAATTAAAATATTATTAACCAAATCAAGATCCAACTTTTATGGAATATTTAATTATATTTGTTGGAGGGAAAGGGAATTTGACTTGGGTCAAAACCCTTTATTTGTAAATAATAAATAAATAAATGATTTATTTATCATTTTAAGGATGTGCTTGAGTAATAATCAAATAAATAATGATTTATTTAATTATTTAAGGGTGAATAAGTCATATTTAACAAAGAATATAATTTAAATAAGGTTTAAATAATTATTCTTAGAATATAATAAGATAAATAATGATTTATCTAATTAATTTCCTTGTTTTGGGTTAAATATAACCAGGAATATTAATTAAATTGTTGTTAACTAATTTTTCCTTAGGGAAAATCAAACAAATGTATATTTATTTAATATTTCCCCATAGGGTTTCCTGTTTAGATCATAAACAACTTAATAAAGGTGTTTTACTAAGTTATTTTCATAGTGAAAGCAATTTTACTTGGGGTAAAATTGGTCTTACATGGTGTACTTGGGTCCATCTAATGATAATAGGTCAGATGACCAAAAAATGGTGTAACACTTTTGTCTTCATTTTCAAAATCTCTAAATATGAAAAAGGACTGGGTTGTCACTATCGTTAGGCTCGTTAAAACATAAAATAACGACAGGCTTTTCGATCATGGCAAGAATCGAGTTTCATTCATCGCTAGACTTGTTAAATTATTAAATAGTGATACATTATTTTCCCAAAGGGTTGAATTATAGATCAAGCATATGTTATCCTCCTCAAGCTTGTAAAAAATAAAGAGGAACTAGTCGACAAATGACCAGAGAAAATCTGGGAAAGTGAACAAAAATTTTATGGTAGCAGGTCGCTCTTGAACATGACACTTCACTCCATCATCGTGACTGTTTGGGTTGGGTAATCTTCTTGATAGTTCATTCATACCTATGGTTCATCATCCCTTCACTTTAGTTTTGGGTCAATTCTTCCAACTCATCTCAGTGTCATCGATATATTCAAGATAAGTCATCCAGTGAATACTCATCCTTCTGCAATACTCATAAACATTCATTCTCATGACAGTCATCCTTGAACATTTCTATATTAAGTCACATTTTGTCTCCAAAATTAGTAACTCCTGTTTCACGATAAAGTGGCTTCCTGTCGACATCAAATCATTATCCAGCAAGTTTACTTGGAAAAATCATCTTCCAGTACAATGAGGCTTGTTACAGCGTCAACAAGATCCTCGCTTGCAGACTTTTGACCGAAACTCTTTGTTTGTCGTTCGAAATCAAATCATCTATTCATGCCTTACGAAATTTACTATAGTACCTTGAGAGCCATTAACGTCAATGATGGTTCTCTTGTGTTTATTAATAGCTCACATTAGTGGCTGGTAATCAAATGATGTCTTACCATGTTTGACTACAAATCATATATTCGCATGGCTAGACTTATACCTGAACGATCGAGTGAATGAGATAAGAAGACCTTAGATCTAGTTTCAACCATCCAGGCTGAAATTTCAAGATTCTTGTACACATCATCTATATATTGACCTTACATACAGATCATCATCCAAACATGGGCCTATATTTGTAGGCATGTCTGTATTGGGCAACATTCCAATGTAGACGACTTTCTGCATTAAGTACATGTTATTAGATAGTTTATGTGCTGAGCATGGGAATTACTCCCTCAACAATTCGTGATCGAGATGAAAATATCATGATGTACTATATTTTAATATTGATGTAGGTCGCCACTCTGCTTAAGTTCCAACCCATCATGTTATAAAGCATCTCATTCAAAAAAAAAATATTTTTATTATTATGACTTCATGCTTTATGGGGCAGCTATTATAGGTTGAATTGCGCATCATCCCCTGTGACCTGGTCAAACTGGACATCATCCCTAGGACCAATGAAATAAGGTCTATCATCCCCTATCATTTCAGTCTCTATATTCCCTAAGAGAAGAAAAAATCATTCATGACTTCTATTGTGAGATTTCCAAGGTTTGAATTATATGTTATATCACTTATGAGCTCACCAACACTACCTCTCAAGGGACTAATTGTGTTGCATATGCAGCTCCCTCCATTCAAGGGTGCACTGTAATGCACTTCCCAACATTCAAGGGTGCATTGGTCAAATGGGAGCGAAATTCTCATTGTTCCGGAATCTCCACATGGCTAGTGCCTTCTAGAAGAGTCCATATGTGTCAAAATTCGAATCCAAATATCCATATAACACCTCTGAACTTGGAAAAATGTCTTACATATTATTAGAAATTCATTGATTGAGAAACTACCTTCAGTTTCCCTATAAATTGAGCATAGGTCCTAGTGCTAGGAAAGGAAGAATTTTGGTAAAGAAATGTTGTTGGATTCTCAATTGAGAGAGTGAAAGAAGTGACATGCTCTGATGAGATGTTGATTGTGATGAGGCTGGGATGAAGCTGGAGCTGGTGACATCAAATTGATCAATGTTTGTAACCTCCCCCTTCTACTCTTTAATAAATATTGATGTTGATTTTCCCATATATGTATCTGTTTATGTTTCTATTTCTCATTCAATGGATTCTTGAATGATATATATGTTTCATGTTTAATTGATTTAAGTGATTAAGATAACTAGGCATTTGTATATTGAAATCTATTTGCATTTATTTTTTTATACATGCAGGAACCAACCTGGCAATCTAAGTTGGATTAGAGGCTACAACAAAAGCGACATAAGGAGAATAGAAAGTGTGTTATGAAACCAGCTCCAAAAATAGAAGAAGAGAGATATCAATGCCTTAGAAATCAGCCACTTTGAGGGGGAAACCTCCAATACATTACATAAATGAACAATTCTTGTATGATACAAATGACAAAACCTCCTTCTATATATAAGGGTCCATGGGGTCACAATATAATCCTAGTCGACCTAACAATAATAATGTAAGTAAACAATAATAACAATATGGGGGTTACAGGGGTACAACAATAAAAATAAGGGGGTTACACTAATAACAATAAGGGGCTACACTAGTAATATGGGTACCTAACATGCCCCTATCCTTCAAAAAATTGTTGTCCTCAACGCTTGAGTAGCTCTGGATGCTTTTGTATAAAATTCTCATCCTCCCATGTAGAATCTTCAGTGGGTAAGTTCTTCCACTTGATGAGATACTCTGAAATTGATCGATTTCGTAGCTATTGAGTTCTTGTTTTCGTGACTGTTTCAGGTTCCAATATGACTTTTCCTTCCTCATCAAGTTCTGGAAATATTGTTTGAACTGGAATTTTGTCACCTATAACCTTCTTTAAGCATGAAACATGGAAAACTAGATACACTCGCGAAGAAGCAGAAAGCTTCAATTTGTATTCCATAGTACCAATCTTTTGCAACACCTTGTAAGGACCATAGTATTTTGGAGATAATTTATTATCCTTCTAAGATTTCTTGAGGGACATTTGTTTGTATGGTTGTAGCCATAAAAATACCCAGTCTCCTACATAAAAAATTCTCTCACTGCGATGTTTATCTGCCTGTTGTTCCATTCGATTTTGTGCCAAATTTAGGTTATCCTTTAAGAGTTGGAGAACTTCTTGTTGATGCGCAATGTGATCTTCCACTGCTTTCACCTTAGAATTTTCTCTTAAAGATTATGTGATGTACAGTGTATGATATCCATAAAGTGCCATAAATCTGGTCATTTTTGTTGTAGTATGGAAGGAATTGTTATACCACCATTCAGCCAAAGGTAACCACTTGACCCATTGTGTTTGTTTATCAAATACAAAACAACGAAGATATCCTTCCAAAAATTTGTTCACTATCTCAGTTTGACCATCAGATTGAGGATGATAAGATGAGCTATGGGCTAGTTGAGTACCCAAGCAAGAAAATAATTCTGTCCAAAAATTTCCAGTAAAAATGGGATCTCTTTCGCTTACCATAATATTTGGGTTTCCATGTAGCTTTTGAATTGTTTACATAAATGTAGTAGCAACTGTACTTGCTTTAAATGGATGAGATAATGCACAAAATTGTGCATACTTGGTAAGTCTATCAGCTACCACCATGATGACACTCTTTCCTTCGGACTTAGGTAAACCTTTGATAAAATCCATTGAAATCTCCTCCCAACGTTGACTTGGAATGGATAAAGGTTGTAGAAGAACCAAGGTCTTAATTGTCTCAACTTTATTTTGTTGGAAAACAAAAAATTCCGACACAAAATTTTGAATATCATATTTAAGGCCATCCCAAAAAAAAACTTTCTTCACCCCGCGATAAGTTTTTAAAAATCTTGAGTCTCCTCCTAAAGGAGAAATGTGAAATTCTAAAAGAATATTTTTTTTTAATTGGGAATTATTACAAATATATAAGCGATCTTTGTACCATAAGGAATCATTTTTCCAACTAAATGTATCAGATTTACTAGGATCTTACTTCAACTTTTTAATGAGTGTCCACACTTCCTCGTCCTTCTTCCATTCATCCCTTGCTTCAGTTATCCAATTTGGTTGGATAATAGAAATTGCACAAAGCAATTCTTCCACCTCTTCATCCTTTCTTGAGGGTGCATCTGCAACAACATTTAGCTTCCATTTTTTGTGGATGATTTCAAATTCCTAACCCAACATCTTTGTGACCAATTTTTTCTTCTCTTCTGAAGATAGTCTTTGTTCCAAAAAGTGTTTAAGACTATCATGATCAGTTTTTACCTTGAAGTGCCTTCCCATTAGGTAAGGTCGCCATTTATTTATCGCATGTAGTATTGCCAACAGTTTTTTCTCATAAATAGCTTTCTCTAAATACTTTCTATAGCTTAATTTTCTAAAAACAACATTTTTACTATCTATATTGCTGAAATTCCTAAGAAGGAATATTACAATGGTATCAGAGCTCTTTTCTTGGCTCAGCTTGTGGGGGACAATATATCTATAGTTATGGAGGAGAAAGATATTCCAAAGCCTCTCCTTCAAACCATGCAAAACACTTCCAAAGATATCAAGGAGATAAGGCATAAGGATGCCCCTAGAGGGTTTTATCATGAAGTAAGCACTAGCACATCACATTGTTTGGAACAATCAGCCAAACATCCTTCTTCACAACACTCCACTAAACCCAAATTCCTATCTGAGGAATGGGAGGAAGAAACCCTTGGTGATTATTTTGTGGAATATGAATCCCAACCCCAAATATTCAAAGAACACTTGAGCTTTCAGGAGTTCTACCGGATCAAGGATGGAAGAAGGGCTTGTCATCACCAAAATAAAGGAGGATTTATGCAGGGATCAAACCTACATCACAGTATGGGAAGGTTCTTCTTGCCTTCATATGATGGATCACCTAAGTGCACAACCAAGGCTTGGGTGGAAAATTTGGATACTTATTTCCAACTCAACAGAGTTTCTAAAATATAAGCTATCAAAATAGTTGCGCTGCACTTGGAAGGGGAGGCTCATGAATGGTGGTTCCATGGGTTGACTACAATTGGGCATGCTCATATCACTTCATAGTCAGTTTTCACCAGGAGACTAGTAGAAAGATTTGATCCAAGGGATCTGGAGGCTCACTTTGTTGAGCTAACCAAGCTCAAACAAAAAGGAGATCTAGAAGATTATATTGTTGAATACTTGAAGCTTTCAGTAATGGTATCCAACCTCACTATGAGCAGGAGGATCTGCATGTTTATTGATGGGATAGCTGAACCATTGCATGGGTTGGTGAAATATACTCAGCCTACTACACTCCAAGAAGTTGTGGAGAAAGCTAGAGATTTACAACTTGCTTTTCCCAAGACAAAAGCATTATTTCAGCAGGAGATTTCTTCATGGCCAGGAGAGGATCAAGGGAGGACACCTCTCAAAAATGATCAAAAGAAATTAAGGAAGGAAAAAATTTGCCTCACTTGCCAGAAACCATGGGTGCCAAACCATCAATGTGTTGCAAGGAAGGCACATTACATTGAGATATTTTCCGATGGGGAGGAGAGGGCCAGCGTTGTACCACCTATAGAAGATGCAGTAAAAAATTTTCTCCAAAAAGTGGAGCTCTTGCAACGTTAAGAGGGGTCCCTAAATATCTGACTTTGAGGGTTAGAGGCACTATTATGGGGTAAAGAGTATCAGTACTAGTAGACAGTGGAGCTACTCATAACTTCATTGACTCACATCTAGTACAAAGAAGGGGTATCCACATGGAAGACTTTAAAGGCTTCTCATTTTTGGTTCCAAGAGCTAGAACTATGAAGTGTGCCAAGTATGTTCCAAATTTTTCTATCACCATGGGAACCTACACTCTGACAGACCACTTCTTTGTGGTTGATATTCCTTACACCAATTTTATATTGGGTGTCCAGTGGTTAATCACTCTTGGGAGAGTTACCACTGATTGGGAGACTCTAGAGATGGAATGGATAGAAAAAGAGAATGGCAAGCAACAAAAAATCAAAGGCATACACACTTACCCACCTTAGATTGTTACAGCCCAAAGGATGGAAGCATATTTACGTAGAGGAGACATAGAGTGGGCAGTAGAAATGCATTTGTCTGAATCTAGAGGCATGGATTCACCAGTACATCTAGATGTACAATATCACCTAGACCGGTACTCTACCGTGTTTGGAGATATCCCACTAGGGAGGCCTCCTGATCGAGGATTTGAGCATACTATTGAGTTTTAGCAAGGGATTAAAGCAGTGATTACCACCCCTTATAGGCACCCCAAAGCTTATAGGGATGAGATTGAAAGGGCCATCTAAGAGCTATTAGCTCTAGGAAATATTTGGCCTAGCACTAGCCCTTTTGCTTCTTCAGTGGTATTGTTAAAGAAGAAGGATGGCACATTGAGGATGTGCATTGACTATAGAGAATTAAATAAGAAGACCATGAAGAATAGATATCCAATTCCTAGGATCGATGAGCTAATGGATGAGCTAAGAGGATCCAAATATTTCTCCAAGATTGATTTGAGATCTAGATATCATCAAATCAGAGTGAGGGATCAGGACATCCCCAAAATAGCATTCAGGTGTCACTATGGGCATTTTGAGTTCTTGGTAATTCCATTTGGATTGACCAATGCCCTTGCAACATTCGAATATTGCATGAACCACATCTTTCGTGGTCATCTGAGAAAGTTAGTATTGGTCTTCTTTGATGATATTCTTATTTACAGCCACACATGGGAGGAACATTTGCAACATATTGAGACAGGATTGCATATTCTTAAGGAGCAGCAATTCTATGCTAAGCTCTCTAAATGTGAGTTTGGACTCACAGAGATGCTTTACTTAGGCCAAATCATTGGAGTGGATGGAGTAAGAGTCCATGAAGAAAATATCCAAGCTATCAGAGATTGGCCTGAGCCAAGGAACGTTATAGAACTCTAGGTATTTGTAGGCATATGCACCTATTACCAGAAGTTTGTCAAAGGGTTCTCTCAACTAGCAGCACCACTTACAAATTTGAAAAATAAGGGAGATTTCAGTTGGACACCTACAGCACAGAGAGCTTTTGATAAGCTCAAAGAGGTAATGAGTAGCTTCCCAGTGTTAGTTCTACCAGATTTTTCTCAACCTTTTGTGCTGGAGTGTGATGCATCAGGGGAAGGTATTGGAGCAGTCTTGATGCAAGGAGGGCATCCTATAACCTTTGAGAGCAGGAATTTTCTGCCACATGAGAGGTTGTACCACATCTATGATAAAGAAATGTTGGCTATTATGCATTCTTTAGCCAAATTCTGGCAATACTTGGTGGGGAATAAATTCAGGGTGAAGACTGATCATAACAGTCTCAGATTCTTTCTTGAGAAGAAGCAGCTCCAAGAGAGACAACAGAAATGGGTAAGAAAAATCCAAGCATATGACTTTGACATAGAGTATGTCAAGGGGAAGAGCAATGTAGTGGTTGATGCTCTATCCAGGAGGCCAGTAGTGTTGTCCTTAAGGGGCATGGACATAGATTGGAAGGCTCAATTGTTGGTTGAGTATTCTAAGGCTAAATTTTCATGTGAGATACTTGATGGGGTGATATCTGATGAGAGGTATAGAGTGATGGATGAGATCATCTATTACTGGGGTCGGGTCTTTTTGGCTAAGAATTCTAAGCTCAAAGATAAGATCTTACAAGCAGCACATGATTCCCCACTTGCAAGGCATCAAGGATTCACAAAGACTTATCGGGCCACATGGGAGAGATTTTCATGGAAGGGTCTCAAGGAGGATGTACTCCAACACATTAAGGAGTGCATAGTTTTCCAACAGAATGAGGGAGAACACACCCATCTTGCAGGGTTATTGCAGCCACTTCCCATTCTGGATGGAAAATGGGAGAGCATCTCCATGGACTTCATCACCAGTCTACCTACCGTTCAGGGTAAGGATTGTATTTTTGTAGTTGTTGATAGACTAACAAAATATTCACACTTCTTTTCCATTTCTATAAGTTATAATACTTCACAGGTAGCTGATCTCTTCTTCAGAGATGTGTTTAGGCTCCATGGTCTCCCAAAGACCATAGTCAATGACCAGGATAGCTGCTTCATGGGTGGCTTTTGGCAAGAAATTTTTTAGTTAGTGGGGACTGAATTGACACCAAGTACTAGCTATCACCCACAAACCGATGGAAAAACTAAAATAGTAAACAAGTGGCTGGAAGGCTACTTGAGAAACTATGTTTCAGGACAACAGAGGGCATGGTTGTGTTGGCTCCATTTGGGGGAGTATTGTTACAACACCAATTACCATATGGCCATTGGTATGACCCTATTCTGAGCTCTCTATGGGTATGATGCACTCTCATTTGTTGATGTCACTTTTGGAGAAATCAAGGCTCCCAGAGCAAAAGAGTGGATTCAAGAGATTCAGAACATACTTCAGGCCCTCAAAGAAAACATTACTACTGCACAAAACTAGTAGAAGGTATATGTGGATCGTGGTCGGATAGAGAGGCACTTTGAGGTAGATTATTTGGTCTATCTTTTTCTTTAGCCTTATAAACAATCTACACTCAAAGAGAAGGGGGTTGAGAATCTCAAACCACATTTCTATGGGCCATACCAGGTGAGTCGTTTTGTTAGGGAAGTAGCATATGAGTTGGAGCTTCCTAACGGGAGCAAGATCCATAACATCTTCCATGTTTCATGCCTCAAGAAGGACATTGGAAAAAATATAGTTGCCAATATGGACCTCCCACCTATTGATGATGAAGGCCATCTAGTTTTGCAACTAGAGGCAACCTTGGATACATGGGAGAGGCAGCTAAGGAACCGGGTGATCAAAGAATATGTAATTTGATGGAGGAATATTCCTGATAAGGATGCCACTTAGGAAGGAGAGAAGATCTTATAGCATCCTTCTTTGTTGTTTCTTGAGGCCAAGCAACTTTTGAGAGGGGAGGACTATACTATTCCCAATTAGCTGCTGCTAGTTGGAATATTATATGTTTCTCTATTTTTCATCTTATAATAATAAATGGGGAAGGGAGACCCTTAGATCTCTTTAGTATTAATAAATCATTCCCAATGTGAAAGGGGATCAGTATAGGTAGCATAAAATAAACCCACCTTTGGTGTGAAAGGTGTTGGGGTTCCCATGTTTTGGCAAGAGTGGCAATACCAAAATATGAGACAATAGCAGAACCACTTTTAGACCTCAGGATCTAGCCCTCCTAGGTCCAGAGAGGGATCTCTCTATATGGGCAAAGTTTTCATATCCTTTAAGCTCTGAGTTAAAATATTAGGCTAGTTATAGGCACGGTTTTGTTTGTTTGATTGTTTGTTTGGTTGTTGGGAATCAGGAAGGAAGGGTTCAATACGAGGAAAGGATGTGCAAAGAGGATTTAAGGAAAAGGAGGGATTATTTCAAAGAACACTCGAGACCATTGGGTAATGGATTCAGGAAAGGGTTTACTTGCTATTCAATATGCAGGCTTTCCGTTGGGCTAGTCATCTAAAGCATTGGATCGCAAAGATGATATTGTGGCATGAAATGGTAAGAAAGAAGGTGGAAAGAAAGGAAACCTCCAAGCTGACCTTTTAGGAATCATATCCAAGGACAGGACATGCCATTGGAAAACATGTGATCCGAAACCTAAAAGGTTAGCTCTTCAGACAAGGAAACATTAAATATTTAAACACAAAGGTGAAAACCTGAGATCAGAGAGAGACTTTGAACTCTCAATGCTTTGGTATCCAGCTTAAGGGAACTTAGAGAGGTTCAATTAATTGAAAAGGACCCTAGTGAGACAGAGACAGAGTTCTAAACTCCCAGTATCCTGATTCATTCAATTAAAGCCTAACAAGAACGTCTAAGAATAGATTCATTAATTCATACATCAACTAGCAGTAAATATTAGCCACTACACTGGTTAAATTATCTTGAATCGGTGCTCAAAAAACACCTATTGCAGAAAAACATTAGAGACAGGGAGAGTAGAAGCTTAGGGTACCGTGCGAGGGTATATCCTAAACCAGATTTCTCATGCGTGCTAGAAGAAATGAAATATGATGAACTACAAAGGAAAACAAAGACAAAGATAGAAAAACATCACCGCTGCTTTAAATCAGGATCCAAAGAAATGTGCTTGTCATATTAAAGAGCAACACCAGTCATTTACAACATTACCAATAGCTTTATATTCAGTCTGAAAACATCTTCCTCAGCCTATATTACAACTTTACACAGAGAACTATGTCTCAAGAAAATAGCTTGTAGTTCATAGATATCCAATCAACAACCCTTACAATGAGTTTCTCCTAATTTTTTATAACAGAAAGAGAGGCAGAGGAGGTAGATGAAACACTAAATGAAACATTAAACAGAGTCGGAGTAGTGGGTCGAAACCCATTCTGTTTTAATGTCTATGCATCGAACTTCTGTACTCTTTTAGATGAAAGAGTTGTCTTCGACAGGCTGAAATTTACTCTAGGTATGTTCTTTGCTCTACTTTGTTGCAGTACTCTGCAGTACCCTAGTGAACAGACAAAAGGTAAATAAATGACTTCAAGTCTACCATATGGTGTAACAAATGCTTCTGGCCAGCATTAGGATTGTTGTCAGGGTGGAGATCTTCTCAGGAACACGGTATAGAATGAAAGCAGTATGGTCACTTCGTCCTTTCACGGAAGGAACTTTCTGATGATGGTGACACTGATATGTTATTTTATATGCGCTAGGCCTTTTGTGTGATTCATGAGGTCTTCAGTCTGAAATTTTTCCTTTAAAACACTGAATTAAGGCTTAACATCTTTGGCAATGTGCATTAAGACTCCTTAACACTATACTGATACTCTTTTCCGCTTCATGATGTTGAAAATGCAACAAGATGATGGAGCTTAGTGAAATGAAGTCGCCTTCACTAAGTGGGCCCGCAGGCTATTTTTGGCGCAAAGTCTATTTTTAGACTATGTCTATTTTTAGACATATGGATCATAGTCTATGAGTTGCAGGATGTTATTTATGGATGATTGGTCATGTTGGTAAAAATAGATGGACCTCTATTTTTAGACATTAGGCGGAATCTATTTTTAGACTGCCAGGCTAAAAATAGAACAGTCAAATATTATTAACCCTTAATAATATTTATACTATAAACATTATCTTATCCTCTTGGAGCACTTCAGTTTGATGCTTGGATGTGGCACATGCAGCTGAAAAAAGGAAATACGCTTTTCCTAAGGGTTAGTTGAGCTATTGCATGGTTGACTTCAGTTAGAACTCATGTGGCAGAGTTTGGTGGAGTTGATGAGACAGTTGGTGAAGTTGTGTTCGGTTTAACTTAGTTGAACTAGTTGTATTTAGTCTAACTGATAAATACACTTGTGATGAGTGGTGTGAATTAATTATTAATTAATTCACTAATTATTAACTCATAAATCAACTAAAGAATACATCAGTTAACTGCAATGCATGGACAGTTCAGTGGAGACCAGTGTTAGAGGTGGGTGAAAGGGTGAGTGTGACTATCAATTGTGACTATACCTGTGCATGAGATTTGCACACACATTGATGGAGATTGCCAATGAGGATTGCGCAGTTGGAGCTAGTGGGATTCGAACTTGGATCTCATTCATTCTCATCTTGGATTGCGCAGTAGAGGCAGGCAGACTTGTGGAGGAGATTTGAACCTGTGACTTGTTCAAATCTGAGCTAGTTTTGTGTGTAACTTTTGGAGATAGTACTGAGTACTTGTGAGGAGTATTGTACTATGATTGTTACATGTTCTATATCATTATAATATACAGATAGTTGGGGGTTTTGTTAAGTCCCTATATTAATAGTGTAGCCCCTTATTATGTTAGTGTAGCCCCTTATTATGTTAGTGTAGCCCCCCTTATTGTTATTATTTTACCCACTGTAACCCCCATATTGTTATTATTGTACCCTTACATTATTATTGTTAGGTCGGCTAGGATTACATTGTGGCCCCACTAGGATTATATTATGGCCCCATGGACTCCTATATATAGAAGGAGGTTTTGTTCATTTGTATCATCCAAGAATTGTTCATTTATGTAATGTATTGGAGGTTTCCCCCTCGAAGTGGCTTATTTATAAAGCGTTGATATCTTTTTTCTTCCATTTTTGGAGCTGGTTACACAACATTTGGTATCAGAGCTTTGGATTCTAGGGTTTCGCTGCTCCAAACAGGTCATCGTGGCATTTTCTCTATAAATTGTTTTCTACGAAGTTTCAGAAGCTGAAATTTCTATGGTGCGAAGCTGAAATCTTAAGGAAGTTTGTCTAAAAATTTCAGAGCTTGGTTCACAATAGTTTTGGAGATATGATCTGTGGAAGGTAGGTCTTTTTTCAGGCTCCTAAACAGGTCATCGTGGAATTTGCTCTATAAAACAATTTATACGAAGGTTCAAAATCTGAAATTCATATGGTGCGAAGCTGAAATCCTGAGGAAATTCTTCAAAAAAATTCAGAGCTTGGTTAGCAATATTTTTGGAGATATAATCTGTGGAAGGTAGTGCTTTTTCAGGCTCCTAAATTTCATCTCAAAGAGGTGATCGTGGGAAAATTTCAATAACTCTCTCTCTGGGCATCGGATTGGAGTGCCGTAAAAATTGGTCGCAAGTACACATACTTTAGTTTCTTGGCTATCAATTTCAGAGACAAAGGACGAAACAGTGACACGTGGCAAGTCCTACAAGTTTGCTCTACTAAACCAGTCCAAAATTAGGTCATTGTGGGAGATTGGACACAACTTTATCTTGGGGAATCCAAATTAGATCAGACCTGTGGAATTTGAAAGAAGCTTCAGAGGGCTACTACAGAGCTAAATTTCAGATATTGAAGATTTTAAATTACAGAGATAATTCAATTTCAATATCGAGCTCCTCAAAGCAAGAAAAACGTGTGTATTGTTTTTTTTCCGAATTGCATAAGTCTTGTTTGAAGAATCAAGTTGAATTGATTCCAAGGGAATATTGAAGAATTTTTGTCAGTAATGGGTTCTATTATGCCTCCAAAAAATAATTCCATACCCATTCAGCCCTCAGGAAGCTATACTATGACGCATGAGGAGGAAGAATTGCAATATGAGATATCAAAATTACAGTACCAAGTGCAACAAATTTCGATCTTACGAAGAGAAACCGAAGATGACATAGATGGTTTAAAAGCAGAAATGGAGGCTAAGTTGGATGGTTTGAAGGATCAAATAATAGCAAATATGGATTATAAATTAGTGGAATATCACATCGAGCATCAACAACAAGTTCTCCAACTCTCAAAGGATAACCCAACTTTGGTGCAAAATCTAATGAAACAACAGGAAGATCAACATCACATCGAAAGAAGCTATGAAGCATTCATAGAAACAAGAACTCGACAAGTTCGATCAATTTCAGAGTATCTCAGCAAGTGGAAGAACTTTCTTGTAGAATATTTCACATGGGAGGATGAGAATTTTATACAGAAGCATCAAGAAATAATCAAGCGTTGAGGACAACACTTGTTTGAAGGAGAGGGGCATGTTAAGTCCCTATATTAATAGTGTAGCCCCTTATTATGTTAGTGTAGCCCCCCTTATTGTTATTATTGTACACCTGTAACCCCCATATTGTTATTATTGTGCCCTTACATTATTATTGTTAGGTCGGCTAGGATTACATTGTGGCCCCACTAGGATTATATTATGGCCCCATGGACTCCTATATATAGAAGGAGGTTTTGTTCATTTGTACCATCCAAGAATTGTTCATTTATGTAATGTATTGGAGGTTGCCCCCTCGAAGTGGCTTATTTATAAAGCGTTGATATCTTTTTTCTTCCATTTTTGGAGCTGGTTACACAACATTGATGGAGATTTCCAATGAGGATTGTGTAGTACAAGCTAGGGGATTCGAACTTGGATCTCATTCATTCTCATCTTGGATTGCGCAGTAGAGGCGGGCAGACTTGTGGAGGAGATTTGAACCTGTGACTTGTTCAAATCTGAGCTAGTTTTGTGTGTAACTTTTGAGATAGTACTGAGTACTTGTGAGGAGTATTGTACTATGATTGTTACATGTTCTCTATCATTATAATATACAGATAGTTGGGGGTTTTCAGCTATCAGCTTTCCCCAGTACATACTGTGTTGATATGTGTACTTGATTATGTTTTAATGTGCGCATGCGATTGTTTCTATTTCCGCATATTGATGATCAATTGTAGAAGAGGTTATGTATTATGCATGAAGCTTAAATAGTGTGTAATCAGGATAATCTCGGTGAATAATTCAGAAAATTATTCAAATTTCTACACATGACTATCTCTGTCAGTGAAATCTGATCTTTAATGGCTTTGGAAAGGTTTTACAGAGTTTAACTCTGTTATTTTAATGAAAATCATGTCATAACACCTTCACAGGCTTTCCTTCATAATTTCAAACCCTGAAAATGGTCTTCCCTGCGTTCTGTGCCACTGTAACAGTGACTGTGAACCATGGTGGTTGTCCACTGCCCGTACCCTGTAAAACACGCAAAATTGTCAAGAAATCCATGCTGGAGGGGGATGGATGCTTTGAAGGCCTATGGAATGGTGACGGAATTGTGGAGGAATGGTGAAAAATGCAGTGGAACGGTGAAAATAGACCAGACAATGCAAAAATGGTGGAAGACTAGACAGATGGAGGCTTAGTGGAGAAATGCACGGGGACCGTTCGATCATGCATGGGGGTGATGACCGACGGCGGAAAATAAACTATGGAAGGGTTTTGGGAATCGAGTGAAATACAAGCGAAATGGGAAGATGCCACGAAAACAGGTGACGTGGAGCTCTAGCGGTGGGACCCGTTCGATGGCGGGGATGAGGATCTAATCCGGACCGTCCGATCTTAGGAGGAGATCAATGGCTATGACCGCATTGGAGGGCGATGGACGGCGGGCCAGGGGTCTTGTTCGCCTTAGACTATCCCTCGAGTATCTTGGGGGCGTGATCGCCATCCAATGAGGCAGCCTCAGATCGGACAACGTACATGCATATCGTGTCGGGCCCACATTCAACCTTTAACGCTCAAGGAAAATGGTATTGAAAACTGCCTACAGCCACGTGTCAGCCGGTAACGATGATCGCTGCCGAATGAGAAATACCGCCTTCCTTTCAAAAGTGGTACGATAAAGACCGTCGATTTTGTTCGGGCGCGATCGTGGGGACCACCGGGATGGCTGGATTGTGGGCCATTGATCTGCGGATCAGATCGACGGCTGTTATGCAATCGGGGAATGAACGGGGAACACGTGTGCATTGTAGGGAAAACGCGAACCATCGGATTGGTGTTGATCGACGGCTGGTATTGCACCCGACCATTGATATGATAAGTGCGCTATGGGCTAGCGCATGGTTTAGCGCCCGGGTCATGTGGGGAAATGATTTATGGGGGCTGGCCAAAGGGGGCTAAGCCTGATATATGAAGAATATGGGTTTTTGGCCTATTTTCAATGCAGTTTGAGGCCGAAAAGGGGTAACGGTAGAGGGGAAAAGGGGTTATTTGGCCAAGCAAAGGGTGTTTGTGAGGCTTACAAGGGAAAAAGGATGATTTAGAGATTTTAGGGAGGAATAAAGAGAGGGGGAAAAGGTGAAGAGATAGAGGTTAAGTGGGGATGAAATAGGAGGGAAAAGGGCCCTTTGGGAATTTTCTTCACAGCAGAAAGGGTTCCTCATGTAAATAGTAGTGGGGATTTATCAAAGGACAAAGGCACAGGGAGGCTTCAAGGGTGATGTGTTTTCAGGGGAAATGCATTCCTTGATGGATGAAAAACAATTTAGCCCCCCTTGTTTGCTTATCAAAATATTCATAGGGGGCTAACAGTGGCTCCACATGGGGATGGCTTCTTCTTGAAGGAGTCAAGAATTCAAAGAATGATCTTTGTTGTGGGCCAGATGCCTGCTGCTTGACACATCCATTTTCTTTCTTGGAATAGCTGTCACAAATCATGAAGTCATCATATCAGCAGTAAAATTCTCCCAAACAACTACCTACCCAGACTATAGTCCTATCATTTTTTCTTCAGGGTGCATTTGGACTAGCAGACCCTTTACATCATCAATTTTTTGCAATCAGGAAAATAAACCTATTATATTCCTACCCTTATTACTCCATGAGACCAGATTTAACTATTGGCCTCACATGTTTCTCTACCTAATCTAAAATCTATTGGGATTAGACTGTCCTGCAAATTTATTCTCTATATTCTACAACAGAAATTTAAAAACAGTCAAACTAAGATTAGACAGTCTAGTTTGTTGTGGGTCCAAGGCATAAAGACAATTGCACATGGACTGAAATTGCAGAAAACTGAAAAAAAAAAAATCCTGAAGGCTTGAAAACTGAAACTTCAAAGCATCATTCCTTTCTTTGTGAATCAAGTTTTGAGCTTGTTAGAGTCACTTTTTCTTTGCTGGTTCAGATTTTGGCCATGTTAGAACCAGCTGTATTTACTTCCTTTGGCTCAGGTTTTAATCATGTTTAGAGCCAATATTTTCACTTTAGAGGTTCATGTTTTGAGCATGTCTAAACCTCTCTTTCTCTATTTTATGAAACATTTTATCTTTTCTTGGAAACAAAACATAGCTATGGTATTTACAATGGGAATGGAAACTGGAAATTGGAAATCAACAGTAGTAGTGCTTGAGCATCCTGCCATTGACAGGACCTCCAAAAAACTATGTGCCATCTAGTTCTTGCAGAAAAAAGGCATTTGGACCAACTGTGGCCTGGATGATGTAAGGACCCTGCCATAAACTGTCAAACTTACCATGCTTTCGTTTGTCTTCTCTCCTGGAGTCCCACTTCAGAACTTTGTCTCCTATTTTGAAAATCGAGGCCTTGGTCCTCTTATCGAACAACTTCTTTATATTTTCCTGGATCTTCAGGGCTCTTTTATAGACCTCTTCCCTTTTTTGCTGGAGATGAATTGTTTGGTTTATCCTTCTCACCATACTGTCTTCTTCTGTCTGAATCTCTTAGACAAGTTTAATCACTGGTACCCCAAGGCTGGTAGGAAACACTGCCTCTGTTCCATAGACAAGCTGATATGGTGACATGCCAACAGATTTCTTTGTTACTGTCAGCCCACAAAGCATGCACTAACTTGTTGTGCCAAGACTTCTTGTTCTCTTCAAGCATTTTTTTTATAATGTTCACCAAGCTCTTGTTTAATGATTCAGTTAACCCATTACCTTGTGGGTAATAAGCAGTTGAATGACCGAGTGCTATTTGATACCTATGACAAAAATCAATCATTTTCTTGGATCCAAAAGTAGCAGTATTATCAGTGATTATTTTTCTTGGGCAGCCAAACCGAGAGAGGATGTGGTCTTCTAAGAACTTAATGATGACAAAATATGTGGCATTCCTAGAAGGTATGGCCTCTATCCACTTTGTGAAGTAGTCTGTGGTTGTCAAGATCCACTTGTGTTGTGCAAAAGAAGCAGGGTGTATTTCTCCTATGAAATATAGGCCCCATTGCATAAAGGGACCTTCAACAGCGATGGGTTGTAAAGGTAGAAGGAGGAGCTTTCTTTTGCCTTCAAAAATTTGGCATTTATGGCAGGCAATTATCATTTTATGGATGTCATTGAAAAGTGTAGGCCAGTAATAGCCAGCTCTGAATATTTTGTTAGCAGTGGCTTTCTAGTTCAAGTGGCCTCCACACTCTCCTGCATGGAACTCCTATTTAATCCTCTCTGCATCAGTTTCAGGCTAACATTTAAGAAATATATCATTTGTATTTTTCCAGTATAAACATTCATTCAGTATGCAATAGCTTCTGGCTTTTAGCTTTAAGAATATGGCCTTAGTTCTTGATAGTTCAGGAGGGGCATTGAGGTTTGTGAGCACATACATGATATCAAAATACCAAGGAGAGTTTTGAAATTGTTCCTCAACTGTAGGATTAGGCAGTCCTTCTTGCTCGTCCAAGGCATCTACCATGTTAATGTTAAGGGCTTTTAGATTTGATTCAGCCATTAGTCGAACTAAGCCCTGACCTTTGATCAGTTTTGTGGGTTTTATTTCCAGGTCATATTCTAAAATCACGGCAATCCATTTTCCCCTCTTCCCATCCGAGTCTTGGGACAAAATGCCTTTCACCACTATGTTTGGCACGTAGGCTATGGTGTGGGAATGCAGTATGTACACCCTAAAGTCTTTCAAGGCCTTTACCAGGGCATAGGCCTATTTTTCCATTATGTTATATTTCAAGGGTGCATCCCTCAGAGCTTTGCTAAAGAAAGCAATGGGTTGTTCCACTCCCTTTGGATTTTTCTGTAGCAGGACTACAGCCACTATATGCTCGGAGGAAAATTAAAAGATCAGGAAATATTTTGAGAAATCAGGGCTAATTAGGAAAGGAGCCCGGATGAGTGCAAGTTTAACCAATTCAAAATATTTTTTAGCCTCAACAATCCACTTAACCCCTACACCCTTTTTCAACATATAAGTCACATTCCTGAGGTGTTCAGCTAAGTTGGGAATAAACCTCCTTAGGAAGTTAATTTTCCCAATGAAGGACTGTAACTCTTTAATATTTCTCGGGTGTGTGATTTGTAGTATTCCCTCAACTCTTTGTGGGTCTATCCTAATTTCCTTCTCAGATATAATGTGGTCAAGAAGTTTACCTTCTTGCAACCCAAATACAGTCTTTTTAGGATTCAATGACAAACCAAACCTTCCACATTTTTCAAACACTCTTCTCAGATATTAGAGGTGTTCTTCATCAGTCTTAGAATAGACTGTTATGTCATCCAGATAGATGACAATGAAGTGCCCTATTTCATCCGAAAAAGCTATGTCCATCGCTCGTTGAAAGGTTGCACCAACGTTCATCAATCCAAAGGGAATTTTTATATACATAAAGGTGCCCCAAGGAGTGGTGAAAGTTGTCTTGAGTTGGTCTTCTGGGATTACTAACACTTGGTTGTAACCTGAAAAACCATCTAACAGGGAGATCTGCCTTGAGCCAACTACCCTCTACAGGATATGTTCCATCTTTGGTAAGGGGTAATTGTCCTTAAGTGAGGCTCTGTTAAGGTTCCTGGAATCTATGCATAGCCTGATCTCACCTATTTTCTTTCTCACAGCTACAATGTTTGAGATCCAATTAGAGAACCTCACAAGCACTATTATTCCTACTTTGTACATCTTCTTTATTTCCTTTTCTACTGCAGGAAATTGTTTTGGGTTTATCCTGTGAAGTTTCTATCTGAAGAGTTTCTGATTTTCTTTCAAAGGTATTTTGTGTTGTATGATGTTTGTGTCATAGGCCTTCAAGTCCTCGTAACTCCAGGAAAACACATAAATGAATTCCTTGAACATGTCGATATATTTCTTTTTCATGTCTGCGGGTAAGGACTTAGCTAATTTAATCATCTTAGGTTTGTTTTCTGTGCCTATGTTGCATTCCTCGACGTCAGAGTCTGCTTGTTCTATGTTGGGCCTTTTCGCTACATCATCGAAGTCGAAAATATCTTCTAAAGGTGCCAGACCTTGGGGTATGTTCTTATCTTTTTCCTGTAGTACCTCTGTTGCCTCATTATCTGTGTTTTTACATTCTTCGGTTGGATTTCCAATCTGTTCGTTTAAAGTGTTTATTTCTATGTTACAGGGTGGTTCTTCCTTGTCTGAGGGTCCTTCACTTAGGCACCTATCATTGGACTTAGAGTCTGAATCAAAAAATTCAAACTCGCTCATGCCTATCAGGAAATCCTCAATCTGCTTATCTCCTTCAAAAACCTGCCAATATTTCTCATTATCAGGTACTGTAGGTCTGAACTTCAACTGAATGATGATTTGTTGGTCACTAGGAGGCTTGTGATATGAACTAGCTATACAAGCTAATCCATTTGCAATTACATTTTGACTCCTACGAATAAACACTAGTTCATATTCCACAAAGGTCTTCAATAAATCCATAGTGTCATTCTTGTACGCTCTCAGCCTAGGGTGTTTCATTGTGTATTCACCATTCACTTGTTTTATGATCAACTCAGAGTCTCCATGCACAGCTATCCTACGGGCTCCTAATTTTTTCAATATGTTCAGGCCAAGGATGAGAGCCTCATATTCTGTGATATTGTTTGTACATTTGAAGTTCAGATTGAAGGCGTGACTCTCTGCATAATCACTCTCTGTGTTATGTACCCACACTCCTGCTCCTGCAGTTTTTCTAGTACAGGACCCATCGAAACTCATTTCCCACAAAGGTTCTTGCTCAGGTTTATCGTTGATTTCTTTACCAGCGTTAACTTCATGGTTATGCTACAATCGAGGGTCTGATTCGAGGTGTGGAGGGTTTGGCCCTTCATGATGCGAATGGAGTTCAGAGAGCCGACTAGTTAGCTGTTTGCATTGTGTTCCTTTTTGACTCGGATTTTTTTTTTCAGTGCACTTTCCACAGGTTTCATCCTTGTTTTCTTCTAAGTCTGGCGTGGCCATTATGTTGAAATATATGGGCTCCACCCTATGTTTGGTATCTTTGTTTTCTGTTTCTATCTCTCCCAAGGATTCATCATTGCAAAGGATAAAGGAGTCCAAATATGTGTGTACAGAGTACAGAGGAGAATTTTCAGGCTTTTCAGGGCTGCTGACCAGGAATTTCATTTGTGCCTCTCTATACAATCTCCTAAGCTGGCTAAAGACAGGGATCGTGGCATATGCCCCATCCATCTGCATTGTACCTTGCAGCTTGGCTCCCCACGACCTTGATAGAAACATGCCATAATTAGGTGGCACATCTGCCACTACCACATCCATAACCATACATTTGGTTAGGATCTGGGTTAAGTTCACATGTAGGTCCTTGATCAGTTCATGACACTTTACCCTGCTAGATTCAAATGAATATAAATCTTTATAAGGGCGAGTTATCTCTAGGCCTAACTTCTCCATAACTACCTTAGGCATTAATTTGTGTGATGCCCCATATTCATGCATTGCATTGTAAAGGATCTTGTCATGGATATTGAGATTGATGTAAAAAGGAGGTACTACCCCTTCCTAAAACTTCCCCTCTATCTTTGGACCAAATAGAAGGGTTGGTTGATCATCACTCAAATTTACAATGTCACTTTTTTCCCCTAGATTTAATGCTTTCAAAATTTGGCCTTTATATACATCCTGAGTGGCCAACTCAAAGAGGGGGATAGAGATTTTAATTTTAGCAATCTCACTCTCCAGATTGAAGAGAGATTGACTCTTTGTGACACTCGACTCTGTTTTGTTAGCCACCCCCTTGGTGGTAGAATTAGTGGGCTGATTCTCGCTATGTACAGTGTTAGGGACTGGTTTATCAGGAGCACTAACTGTAGTGCTAGTGCTGCTAGTTGGTTGATTTGGTTTATCAATGTTTTGGTCGTCTTTTACTTTGTTCTTCCCAGAACTCTCGGCCGCTGGTTTGTTACTTTCAACAGTTAATTTAGAATTTTTCTCAGGCCTTTTCTTAATGGTAATCTCAGAAGCTTTGGGTTTGGAATTGTCTAAGCTCTTTTTGCTTCTAATTTCATACTTTTCTCTGACCTGCATGATGGCATTTTCAAATCCAAGTTTGTAATCCTCAGATTCTAATTGTTCCTCATCCCAACATGAGGGTGAGGGTTGTTCTTCTTCCGTGGAACAGTTGTGGATTGAGTTATCTGTTTCAAAAATATTTATTATGTTCTCCTCAGACTCTTCAATTATCCCCTCATCTTCATCAAGGAAGTTCTCTTGAAAAGGGGGTATAACTTGTTGATCTGAGTCTCTTTGCCTGTTGGGAGTGGTATTGTTCCTTCTAAAGTTCTGGTTATGGTTATGATTTTGTTTTATGTTTTGATTACTAACTATGACAACCATTTTTTCCATCATTTGTTGTAGATTTTCCATGTTTTTTGATAGACAGTCATAATTGGGGTCAGATGTGGAGGCTACAGTGTCATCTCTATATGTCACCCTTTTCTCAGCTCTCATCCTCGCTTTCTTTTCAATCAGGTTAGCCTCAACATTCACTGCTCCTTTTTGCATGCCTTCTGATGTGTTGTAATCTCTCTCCCTAAGCTGGTAGGCCATGTCAGCATTAAAGCCTTCAAGGTATTTCACTAAAGCCATTCCTTGGGAAGGTTTCATATGTGGAGGAAGAGTGTTATAAACGTTGTTATAGAATAGTCATGGACACTCTCTCTTGTGTTTCTCTTAAGTTTCTTTTATTTTTCTAAGATTTGGAGAGGGTTGGTCTTAACTTCCCATTTTTTTATGAAGGTATGATATAAGGAGGGTAGATCTTGGATGTTGTTAGGAGGCAGGCCCTTAAACCATTTCTTCACATCACCTCCTAAGCTCTAGGCAAAGATTCTCATTTTGACTGTATCATTGTCTATCTCCATGTAATCAAAAGAATATTCCATCCTGTCTACATGATGCTGAGCTGTGGTAGACTCTTTTGCAGTGAAGTGTGGGATATTTCATTGATAATCGTTGGGTAATGGCACTAGGGGCTGGGGTAACATCAGAGGTGCATACCAAGCTGCCATGGTGATGTTCTAAGGAGGTAAAGGGTTGGCTTGAGCAGCTGGTATGTGGATGACAGGGATACTTGGACCAGCAAAATTTTTTTGAGAAGATTTAGGGTGGCAAAGCCCCAAGTTTTGAATGAAATGAATATCGGGAGGTGTAGATGGAGGGGTCTCTCTCTCCCTAATGTGTTGACCACTATGAGATGGTGAACCGGGAAACTCAAACTCTAGCTGATCTGGAACACTGAATGACCTAGTTCTTGGCAATATGCTTGGTAGGTCTAGGTCAAGATGAAGGTCTGATAGAGCTGTAAAGTCTTCTAGTGCAGAGTTAGCTCTATGGATGTGTCTAGAAATAGTTGTTCCTTTAAGTGTAGGGGATTTCTTGAGAATGCTCTCAGGGTTGTCAACTATTTCAGATGGTTTTGGGTCAGGTTAAGCTCTTGTGTGAATGGTTCTTGAAGCCAGAATGCTATTTTCCAACAAAGCAGCTTAACCCTACTTGTTACTTCTGTTATGGCTGATGTTGTTGTGGACTCTGGTCTCCCAGTGGAGTCTTCTGTGAACCAAGATAATCAGCAGGCCTACTGATCACCAGTGGAGTCTTTGATCTTTAAGGAACTATGGAGTCTCCAGGTGGAGGGTTTAGGGTGTTTTCTAGGAGGTACACTGTCCACCACAGTGCTTTATGTAATTTCCCTTTTCAAGGATATCCTTAAACACAAAAAAATATAACCAGAGAAGGACTGGGAAGGCTTTTACCAGGTATTTCACCTCTGAAAGAGAGTGAGACCTGGAGGCTATCTAGCCCTTTCCAGACTCTTTCTAAGAGTGTGGAGAAAAACACAACAAGTGGTGCAGAAAGTGAATTGCAAGTGGAAGTGTTTCACTGCCAACCTAACTAGATATTCTGGGCTTTCTAAGGCTCTTGCGATGTAGTAAGATGGAAAATACTCAAAAATTCCCCAGTGGAGTCACCATTATGTTGGGGTTCCCATGTTTTGGCAAGACTGGAAATACCAAAAGATGAGACAACATCAGAACCACTTTTAGACTTCAAGATCTAGCCCTCCTAGGTCTAGAGAGAGATCTCTCTATATGGGCAAAGGTTTCATGTCCTTTAACCTCTGAGTTAAGATATTAGGCTAGTTATAGGCACGGGTTTGTTTGTTTGATTATTTGTTTGGTTGTTGGGAATCAAGAAGGAAGGGGGCTAAGCCTGTTTAAAGAGGAAAATGGGTTTTTTGGCTTGTTTTTAATGCAATTTGAGGCCGAGAGGGGTAACGGTAGAGGGGAAAAGGGGTTATGAAATCAAATGATGGAATTCACTTGTCTCGAAGGGTGAAATGGATAGTTTAGGGGGTTTTGGAGGGATTTTTCGAAACAAAGGGGAATTTTCGAGAGTGGAAAAAAGACTAATAATGGGGAAATTTTGCATAGGTACAAGGGCACATGGGAGACCTTTTTGAGCACAATTTTCCATGGGCATTGAGGCTTCTTGTATGAGAACTTGCAGCAATGATATTTTAGAAAGGCAATGGACACACAGAGGCTTCAAGGATGAGAGATTTTCATGGGAAATGTATCTCTTGAAGGCTCATAAAACAATTTAGCCACCTGTTTGCTTGAAAAAATTTCACAGGTGGCTAACACAACCAAAACAAAACTAGGAGCCAAGTAACAACTCCTAAGCAAACAAAGACGATGCCACACAATCGCACTCTAAAAAAAAAAAAAAATTTAGCGCCGATAGGTATGCCCTCTCTCATCTTCATTTTTAAAGGTCATGCATTTCAATAATATTTGATGAAAAGAAGATGATTTCACTTGAGATAGTTGTTTTTGCAGGAAAAACCCGCAAACCATTCACAGCACCATCTACTTAAAATTCTAGAGCAGGTATCATTCTACCCCCAACATGGTAGAGTCCCAGAAAACTCTGCATATCCTAACATCATTTCTCCATCAGAAATAAACTATAGGGTACTCATATCCGATCGTGTTTATCATCACCTCACCCTGCACATGATAAAATACGCGTTGGTCGGTAGAGCCTCCCCTCCATGGTGCTTGTCACCCAAAGTAGACCATATATCACAACAACAATGATGCCATGGCCATATCGCTTTAGTCTGTGAAGCACCTTGTGCCCATCCATTCATCATGCATAAGGTCAAGTTTACCATGCAAACTGAAACCCCATTCCTGAACGGCTAGGTTGTACAAGAAGATAAAACGCGCACCGCCGCGCATCGTATTTGGCCCACCATACCTCCACCAACATAATCCCATTTGCAACACTTTTTCATCCGCTTCATCAACCCTGCACATGAGACCAACCAATGGGACCCTCACCCCCAGCCAAACACCTTCCTCACAACATCAGTGAGCGAACATTTTCATGTTTTGGAGTACCCGTCTCTGTGTTTTGTACATACCAAACCCCATTATTTTATTCTTTTGGTAAGTGTATAAAGACCGCAAATAGTGCACTTCGCCCCTCCACCCTCGTATTTCATCTTTGCTCCCATGGAAGCAGTCCTTGATATCCCTTGGTTGGAGTATTTCACCCCCATGCACGCACCATCATGACATTCATAGCCAGTTTACACCCACCCTGGAAGTCCTACCGACTTGAGGGATTTTCCCTTCAGAAATAACTATGACTGCCCCCAAGCTGCTTAAGTATGCTCCGACCTTGGGCCACCGAATCCCCATCATCATTTTTCAGTCACCTCTCACCAACATGCCTATGTTAAACCCATCAAATCCAAGTCCCCGACCCCTCAGGTCGGCAACTGATGGTTCGGTTGAGGCTTCCTTTTTTTTGACCTCGATAGCTCTTTTCCAAAAAAGAAGCGGTACCTTGGATCACCCCTCTCCATACAAAGTTGCATCCTCTGGTGGAACTGTGGGAGACATCATTGTCCACAGATGTCATCGATCCTCCTGACATTTGATTGTGACAAAAGCTTTCATGTCAAGATGGTATCGTACCGTACAACCATTGCACTTTGATCAGATCTATCGAAGATCCATGCCTCCATAAGTGTCTTTTTCAACAATGCTTAGACGGGAAGGTCCCAGCCAGCACCCATGCGTACATTGCACAGCTATATGTCATACCAAGTTTATGCATATGGGTACCACATTCCACCTATCGTCAAATAAAAAATTCCCTTGAGGGCATTAGCAGTCGGCGTCAACAACCACTAGCATCACTACCATAGTAGTGACACAGAAATAACATGTATCTGTCAATTTTGTTTAGCCATAGCATCATGAGCATGGGACATGCTCGCCTCGTTGAAATTTTGTATATATATTGTAAATTGTATATGCTTGCAGGAATCCCTTAGACTTGGAAATTTTTGGAACCGGTGCAGGGTGTTGTCATATCCAAAGCTTCGCGCAGGTCTCCCTCTCTCTCTACGCATGATACAAAAAAGAAACTATAATGTATTTCAACTATACAATCCTTCCTAGACCTCACACATTAGGGGGAAACTGTTAACACTAGAAAATCGTATAACATAAGATGACATTAATTAATGTCAAGCCAAAGGATTTACAGGGCAGGAAGATATTGTGGAATCTAGAAAGTATTTAAAATATCTAAGGTTTTGAGAAAATCAAATTTGAACTGGTCTTAAATGATGATTGCGTGCATTATCCTTCGAGAAGAGTGCCTTCTACACACCTTTTTGCTCGATAAGCACACATTCCTAAAAGTGGCAAAATGTCGCTATCTAGGACCACACAAAGCAAAGGACAAGTTACTCCTTACATGAAGCCGCCTAAGGACAGCCACTAGTGCCTCCTTAGACACTATGTGAGTACACAATGGAATCATACCTCTCCCTTAGGTCGCCATCCACCATTTACCAAGGGACGGAAAGAGGATTTGAAATCCCCTATATAAACCCACCATGAGATGAAGAATGGGTGATCACATTGTTATGTTGGCTAGAATTTCCCAAGCAATACCAGCAGTGTGTGACCCAGAGCGGGAGATAGAGGGGACTCAATTGGACTCGATTGTTGGCCATCCAACAATATTAGTCCATCACAGCAAAGAGAGAGGGATCTTGCACCAAGGTGAGCTTGGAAAACAACATCCTTGTATCGGTTCCTAGAACCATTGTCTATGGGCCCTTTGGCATGTGGATAAAATTTCTTCTTCGTATCAAACGTTTAATAAGAAAGGGGCCTAGAGCCACCGTTTGAATTATTATCATTTGAATCTCTTCAATAGATTCTGTATATTTGTGTTTTAGTTTTAGTTTAATTTGAGGATACATTTGCATGCTTTTTCCTCTAGATTGTATGCTTTTGAACTCCACCTCTTTTTTCATGTTACCAATAGTTTCAAGGGGTAAACCACACCCCTTAAATTGGTGCGATTTCGTACATCCGTGCACCAAATCCACCACAACACCTGTTCCAAGAAAGGAATTACTTTAGAGATATCTTCAAACAAAGGATTAGTAGAACTATTGCCAGGAGTAGACAGTGTTGGACTAGGTGTTGAGGGGGTTTTAGGTTTCCGAACCCTTTTAGAAACCAATCTTTCAAGGTCTGACAAAGCATGGACCTTCTGCTTTGAGGTATCCAACCACGTGTGAGACCTTTTCTGAGCCAAAATTCTGAGAATAATAAACACAACCAAATATTTCCTCCTCACTGAACAACCAAAGGAAATAATGTGAAAAACCCAGGGAAAATAAACTTCGTCTCTTCGTCCTCGGCAATGACGCCAAAAAATGTTGTATCTTAAGAGACAATTCCTCTGTGAAAATGAATCAGTGCTTAAGACATTTTTTAACAATGTGTCACATAATTAATTATACTATGTGGTCTTCATTCAATCCCTTTGGAAACTAATTGTAATATTCCCAAATGGGGAAAATCAACAATACATGCATTAAAAATGCATTTTTCAAAAATATATGTTATAATAGTGAATAACAGCCCATGGATCCTTTAGATCAGACATTATAACAACCAAATATAAAATGAAATAAGAAACAAATCATTATAGCCTAGTTAAACAGGCCTCCCATGCTCAAAACAACCCAAAAACACTGCAACCCCAAGAATACTGCAACACATAATTACTACAGAAAGTGACAACACAGTTTATTGAGGGTTTATACTCAAAAATAAAGAGACCAAATAGACCTGCTTATATATTAATCAATGAGGCTCAAAAACAAAGATTTAGTATCTTTTACAGAAATCCAAGATGACCCGACAAGGGTTTCTTGATAAACATGAAATACAAGAAGCATATGATGCAGATCTATGGCTGAATCATGCTGTATGGCTGAATCAATGCATAAATATGGCTGATCGTGCAAATAAATGGTTGTAGCTCCTCCTACTAGCTTTCCGAGAAAAGGCTGATCCTCCTCCTGGGAAACTAGTTCATAAAACAAGGGTTTAAACCCTCCCACTGCAACACCATGTAAAATAACGCAGATTCTCCAAGAGACCGCACTGTAACTGTAGGTGACTGCTTGGAAAAGTGCCGAATAGTGGAAATGAAGTCTAGAAAACTCCTCTCATATTTCTTAAACAAGATCTCCAAGGAAGAGTGGGGGATTCCCGCCTGAGAAAACTCTTGCACTAAACAGTGCAAAAAAATTAGCTAAATAACTGAAGCATGCAATAAGTCTAAACAGACCCAATCATAAAATAATATCTTCAATCATGTTCCATATGGCTGCCATTCCCTCCATTATATAGATGATGAGCTTCCTCAACATGGGTCCCACCCATTCATGAGGTTACTTCCATGCAAAGGCTCCTCCTCCAAAATTACGTTGTTTCCATTAGTCCCAACCTTCTATTTATAACATTGTTTAATTTAGTCAACCATGAATTAGTCTCCATGCATTGTATTCTTTCACACCCAAGGTGTATTTATTCTAACTAGCTAGATTGATCTTCATTCACATTGGGCTGTCTTTATTTATGAACCACTCCTCACATATTAATGCTGTTGACTTGGTCAAACTTGACATTGTCCACACATATTAGACCTTGTTCACACATGAGGATGTCTGATCTAGTTATTAACATGATCCCTTTTCACATTAAGAGGGATTTTATGCCTACTTAAGAAACTTATGGGTCTCCTTACCCATTTATTCATCTAACTAGATATTAAGAGAAAAATTAATATTCCTATTAGCTGTATGTTAATTTAGGAATATTACACTAATTATTTAAAACTCTTAATAATCTAGTATAATGAAAGACTCTACAATTCCATTAACTGCTGATATCTGAATGGAAAAGAAGAACTGTAGAAGAAACTCCAAATGATATGATGTAACAATAAATCTACCACTTTAAATTTCAGAATGAATTTATGGAGAGAGAGGAAAATCAAAATAATATGCTGTAAACATATAATCTATTACTTTTAAGTTCCAGAGAGAATTTGTGAAGGGAGAGGAGTTGGAGTGAAGAAGCGAAAACTAGACCAACAATTACTTCACTTCACTTCATTCCAGGAAGAAGGGACACAAAATTGCACAGGAAAACCGAATCACCATCAACAGTTGCACGAAACTTGATGCTTCTTTCATTAATTCCTCAGAAAAGTAAGTACCAAAGTTTTAGTCTTCTAGAGGTCCAAAACTCGGAACCCCTCTTCTATCTTTCTATCTTTCTTAAATACCTCAAAGACATTTCATAACTTCTATAACTTCTTGAAACTACTTCGACTAGCTAAACTATTAAAACTACTTTTAACATTGCAATTGAGGACATCAATATAGCTTCGATCTTAACAAACAAAGAAAACAAATTAAAACTTGAAATATTATTCTTTTTTCTGAATCTAATTTGTTGTTGATGCGTCTCCCTGAAGTGCTGATGAGTCTCCCTGACAGACTGAACATCCTTGCCCCACATTTCTTCCATAGTTCAATATTTTGTCTTTTCTGCTTGCTGTCATGTCTTTTCTGTATCTGATGTGGTATTCGAAAAGTTCTGTAATAACTCCTCTTTCCTAACTTGACCCAGATATTGTGTTTCCAACAGTGCCACCATATGCTCCTTTTTCCTGACTCTTCCTATGCCTCTGCGCTTTGAAAAATGTTATCATGTCCCCTTCTTCCTGACTCTGCCTCTTCTACTCATGCCCACAATGTTCAGTCTTCCATTTATTTACAAGGCGCCACCGCATACAACACTGTTTTTCACGGGGTTGGGCGTTACCCGAGTCTACTACCCGCATTCACGTTTCTTCATAAAACAATGCAACTACAAATAATATTGGACTTTAAATAAATTTAAAGTAACCTTTGAATGGTATCGCGTCCACCTTTCCATCACATTTCGGCTTTCCATGCTGCTCCATTCTAAGCCTCCTCTTACCTCCGATGCAATTTCTCAGAGGAAAGGTCCTTACTTCCAGATTTGAAATCCTTTGAAATTTAACTCTACAACTACATCGCATCCACCTCTTATCGCATTGCGGCCTTTATAACATATTCTTTAGCGCAATTCCTCCTGAGCTTTGCGATTGCAACGTGCGATATGCGATAAAGGTAGGGATGATGTGGCAAGTGGAGGTGGGGCCAATCGCAAATCACAATTAGCGATATAAAAATTATCGCAAATAAAATTTCAGCCTTTATAACATATTCCTTAATGCCGTTCCTCCTGAGCTTGCGATGTGTGGTGTGCGATAAAGGTAGGGATGATGTGGCAAGTGGAGGTGGGGTCGATCACAAATCGCAAGCGGTGATATGAAACCTTGTCGTACTTTGCATTTTGAAATTTATAACATATTTATTAACGTCATTCCTTTTGAGCTTGCAACGTGCGATGTGCGATGTGCGAGAGGGTCCCATGGCTAGACTTTAAAGACTTTAGATTCGAGCATCGAACTATATCGCATTCGGTCTTCGTATCACATTTCACATTCCGGCGGTTTAACCTTGTTCTATTATTCCTAAGCTTTGCGATTGTGATTGTGATTTGCGATATGGGATCAGGCCTTCCACGTGCGATTGTGATTAAGCCTCTGAACAATGTTTCGCACGTATATTTGTACAACTCGACCTTGACCTGTGTGCAACGTTCTGAATGAATTGATCGGCCCAACTCCTGAACTGTTATGCATGCGAATAATCCTGACTTGAACCACCTTCAAATCTTCGACATATAAATCAAAAATTATTTTTTGGTATACAAAATTTTTACATTTTCTAACATATATTATTTTTTTGGTGTTTTGAGACATATTTCAAAAGTAAATGCAAATGAGCCACAACATTTGGCTCTATCTAGGGATAGTGATTTTTTCCATGAAAGTGCTAAGAACCACAGATTAGTGCCTTATCCATTGGGCATGGAGTCAAATATTTCTTGGTGACATATGAACAATGAGAAATCTAGTATTTACAATGGTGGAATGCTGAATTTTAATGCTCAAAATAATGCTTCAAATATTGCCCGTTCACAGGCAGCTGCAGAGATTCTCTATCTAAATCTTCTAGGACGAAAGTATTGTTTGATCTGGCTTTAGAAATTTTGTATAGACCATACTAGAGAGGGTCAAACTTACCATGCTTTCCTTTATCCTCCCTTTTGGTATCCCATCTTAATACTAAATCTCTTGCTTGGAAGAGGATTTCCTTTTCTTTTCTGTCAAATATGGACTTCATATTTTCCTGATAAGAAATGAAGTTATCTCTAACTTTGTTTCTATTTTCATTTGATTCAATCACTTTGTTCAATCTTCTCACTAGAGCATTAGTTTCTTCGTGAGCTTCTTGAAGGAAAACAATCACTGGTTTGGCCAACTGAGTAGGAAATAGTGTTTGAGTTCCATAAACCAATTCATAGGGTGACTTGCCAATAGACCTCCTGGTGATTACTCGGACTGCCCAAAGAGAAAACATCAACTTTGAATCCCAGTCTTTCTGATTTTCAACTATTTTCTTTTACAAAATCCTAACCAGGGTGTTTTTTGAAGATTCTGCTGACCCATTCCCTTGTGGATGATATGCTGTGGAATGTAACAAGATTTCATTATATGTTTGGCAGATATTAATGAATCGAGCAGAATTGAATACCTGAGCATTATTAGTTACAATATTGATTGGACAACCAAACATACTGAAGATTTTCTCCTCCAGAAACTTCATCAGCACTTGGTCATTTTCTTTCTTGGTGAGGATTGCTTCAACCCACTTTGTGAAGTAATCAATGGAAGTTAGAACCCATTTGAATTGCACACTTGATGGTGGATTTATCTCTCCAATAAAATCTAGTCCCCACTTCCTGAAGGGCGCTTCTATGAATACATGGATAAGAGGTAATGGAGCAAGTATTTTCTTCTCAGCAAACAACTGACATTTCTGACAACTTTTGACCATTCTATGTACATCTGCAAATAGGGTGGGCCAATAGAAATCTGACTTGAGGATTTTAAGGGCTACGACCTTCCAACTATAATGTCCTCCACATAGACTTTCATGATATTCGTTGATAACCTCAATGGATTCATCTTCAGTTAAACACAACAACAAAATACCAACAGGATCTTTCTAGTACAACTTTTCTTCTACTATGACATATGGATGATATTTAAGCTTGAGAGCTCTTTATTTGGTTCTATTTAGTAAATATGGGCAAGAAAAGAAACACAGGTAATGAAAAACATATTTATACCAATTTGAACACAAAACATTGTATTGAATACCTGTCTTGGGCTTATTCTGACCTTCTTCTTTGTCAATTCCATCCACTGGTGCCAAGAGGTTAATTCCCAATGCTTGAAAATTTGTTTCTGTTAGCAAATTTGCTAAACCCTGTCCTTTGATTAACTTGGTGGGTTTAATGTCCAAGTCATACTCTTGGATTTTAGCTATCCATTTTCTTCTTTTTCCTTCAACATCACTTTGAACTAGCACGTCCTTGATAACAAAATTAGGTACATAAGCGGTTATTTGGGATTGTGGCACATAAGTCCTGAAGGCTTGAGTGCTTTGACAAATGAATACACTTTTTTGTCCAAAATGTTATATTTGAGCTCGAAATCTCTGAGAAATTTGCTGAATAATTCCACTGGTTGTTCCTTACTACCCTCATTTTTCTGCAATAACACATCATGAATAGTAGTGGGGGAAGAAAATGAAAATATTTGAAATACCTTTTGATAATCACGACTTATTAAAACCGAAGCTTCCTGGAGTGCTTCTCTTGCTTCTTTATCCCACCTCAATTCTACATTTTTCTTCAACATGTCAGTTATATTTCTCACAATCTCAGCATAATTTGGTACAAATATTCTTAGAAAGTTTATTTTTCCCAAAAATCTTTGAATATATTTCTTGCTTCTGGGTAAAGGAATGGTCTGAATTTCATGCACCCTTGCTGGATCAGTATTTACCCATTGTTTTGAAACTATGTGACCCAATAATTTAACTTCCCCAAGGCAAACAAATATTTTTTGGGATTTAGTGACAAACCATACTTCCTGCACTTTTCTAAAGTTCTTTGCAGATGTTCCAGGTGTTCATCATCTGATCCTAAAAAAAAGTTACACCATCCAAATATATAACCACATACTTGTCTCCAAGAAACGCTATGTCCATGGCCCTCTAAAAATTTGCACTTGCATTCATAAGACCAAATGGCATCCTTGCATACATGAAGGTACCCAGGGGGTTGTGAACTCTATTTTTTATTTTTTATTTTTTTCATATTCCCGATCCAATGCCACGTGATTATATCCAAAGAATCCATCAACCATAGACATCCTGTAAGCTCCTGCCACCCTCTGTAAGACATAATCCATTTTAGGTAAAGGATAATTATCCTTTAGAGATGCTCAGTTCAAATTCCTGAAGTCCACACACAATCTTATCTCTCCATTTTTCTTCCTCACAAGAACCAAATTAGAAACCCAATCCGAATATCTAAGAGGGACTATGATTTTTGCTTGCAACAATTTCTTCACTTCATTTTCAATTGAAGCTAATAGTAATGGATTAATCTATTTGATATTTTGTCTGTGTGGCTTGATTCCTTATTTCAATGGGATCTTATGTTGTATTATGCTTTTATCATATGTTTTCAAGTCTTCATATGACTAAGAAAACACATCCATATACTTATTAAAGAGATCAATATATCTTTATTTATAATTTTTGGGAACACCTTTGAAAAATTTCACCATTTTTGGCTCATGCTGAGTTCCCAAATTACAATATTCCATCTCTTCCTCTTGATGTATTTTCTTTGAATTAACAACAACATCATTTGAATCAAACAGTCTCTCAAGAGGAACCAAACCTTTAGGGAGTACATTATCTTTCAACTGAATAATCTTCTGATCACCTATTGAATTTTTGAAATGTCTTACCTCTTTTTTTGATCTGTTTTTTCTTCTTCCTGATCTATCTCAACATCTTCAAAGTTTAAAATCATTGTCAAGAAATGATTTATCTGCTCATTGTCTTCAAACAACTTCTAAATTTTCACATTATCAGGAATAAAGGGTCTATGCCTAATTTAAATCTCATACCTTAACCTTGGATTCATAGGTGGCTTGAAGGTGCTAGCTGCAACTGCTAAAGAATCTACCAATATATTCTCCTCCCTCGAAATAAACTGAAGATTGAAGGCTTCAAAATAGTTTTATATCAGATCCCAAACTTCATTCCTATATGATATTAATCTCAAATGCTTGGTTTGACAATGATTTTTAATCTGTCTTATTATCAATTCAGAGTCACCAAAATTTTAAATACACTGAACTCCAATATATTTAGAAACTTGAAGGCTATTGATCATGGCCTCACACTCAGCTACATTTTTTGTTGAATCAAACTCTAAATTGAAAGAAAACGACATGAGGTTACCTTCTGGCGATATCAGCAAGAATCCAGCTCTTGTGCCTTCCTTGGAGTAGGAACCATCAAAGTAGAATTTCCAAATATTTTTTGAGTGCAACTCATTATTTACAACTGCTGAAGAGAGTTTCTTCCTTATGTCTTCAGCAAATTCTGCATCTTCATGCAGCATGAAACATGAAAGATCTTCTATTTCTTGACTATAATTAGGGGAATTTCTTGCATCTTTCTTGGTAGTGGTCTTCACCAACCTTGTTTCCCTGTACAATCTCATTTCTTCCCCATTAAAAATAAGAATGATAGCATAAGTGAAATCTAATTTTAGAACACCTCACAACTTTTCTCCCTAATATCTTTGTAGGAGCATTCCAAACCTGACTAGAATGTCAACAACAACTACATCCATGACTATATTCTTTGTTGGAATTTTTTCCAAAGAAACTATTACATCTTTAATTAACCCAACACATTTCATCATTTTGGAATCAAATGAATACATATTCGTGTAAGGTTTGGTAATTTGCAAGTTTAGTTCCTTCATAACAAACAATGGAATGAAATTATGGGATGCACCTGAGTCCAACATACAATTATGGAGAGTAAAATCATGAAGCAACAATGAAATATAGAATGGTGGAACAAAAGGATCTAAATATTCTACATGAGGACCAAAGGTGACCACTGGCTTTTCTTCTTGTAAGTTCACAATTTTAATTATATCTTCAATCTGTGTGAGATTAATAAATTCTGAAATTTCTTTCTTGTAGACAGGTATTTTACCTAATTCTAGAAGAGGTACTTGAATTTTTACCTTCTCCAACTCTTTTGTCAAACTGAAAGCATGAGTTTGTTTAACATTCTTTTCAGGTTCTTCTTCACTCTTTCTATAATTTTCCGCTTGTTTGGGTACAAGAACAACTCTCTCCAAAATATTAGTATCAACTGATTCGCTCTGGGAAGGTTCACCCTGATGCACATCTATTCTATTAACTGCATTTACAGGTTGCTTCCCATTACTGACTTGTTTTATAGGGTCCTTTTGTTGTGGAGTTGCCATTGGAGGAGGAATAGAATATTGTTGTTCACCTTCATTATCCTGCACTCTAGATCTCTTTCTAGACCTTAAATCATGCTTTTTATGTAACTCAACTTGCATGAAATCTGTGAATTATCTATAGTATTCATCCATTTCATCTTGATCAAAAGATACTTCAGCTTCAACATATTATCCCTCACAATCTTCCTCTTCATCCTCTTCCATTTTGTACATCTCAGATATTTTATCTTTAAATTCCTTTTGGTCATCTTTTGCTGACTCTTCGGGTGGTGCTGCTATATACATTGGTGCTCGAACTTGGTCTTGATCTTTTATTTCCCTCTGTAAAATTTGCAGGGGTTATCTTCTGAATTGAGGGTTAAATCCTCCTCAAATTTTTTGCACTTGTATTTGGGATTTTTTACTTTCCAATTCCATCTTAACTAGCTTATTTGACAAATTTTTTATCACCTTTGTGATATCTTCAATTCTTTGATCTTGTGATGATTCTTCTTTTGGTTTCCCCTTCTCTTGGACTGGATATTTCCCTTTTGCCTTCCCAGCTGCATTCATATTAGATTCAATTTCTAACACATGTTTGTATCTTCTCTAGAGTAGGGGATATCCTTTCTCTAAGTGTGAAACTAAAATTGGCTTCAAAAGCCCCAACAAAAACCACCTTTGCTTCAAAAGGAGGAGGCTTCATTTCTACAGGCAAAATGTTATACAATTGATTGAATCTTTTGATAAAATTTGATATATTCTCATTTGTTTTTCTTTTGATTGCATTGAATTCTGTTAGTGAATATCCATGATCCCTTTTTTCACCCCATCTCTGAGTGAATTGATTTTCCAGTTCTCCCATGTATTAATAGAATCATTTGGAAATCCCTTAAACCATTTTCTAGCCTCTCCATCTAGAGACTGAACAAAAAGCCTCATTAAAACATCAATATGGTCTACATTCAAATTTTTAGCAAAATTAGAAAACACATAAAAGTGTTTTTCTACAGTTATTTAATCTTCTCCAGTAAAACGTGGGAGTAATTTAAGATACTCTTGAGGCATCACATTCATTGGTTGTGGAAGGTTAAGCGAAGCATATTTTTTCAACAAAAAGGTTAAGTGGAGCATATCCTTTGATTTCCATTTCCTCTGAATTTGTTGTCATCATCATCTGTAGGAGAGTCCCTTCTATTGGGGCACTCTCTTGCATAGTGATCAAACTTGTTACAAGTGTAACATATTCCTTTTCTTCATTTGGTATCTACTCTTCCATGGTTTTGATTTCTCAGACCACCATTATTCCTCTTCTTTACATGAGCGGTGAAGGCAGTAGGGTCACCTCCATTCACATTCGAGGGATGGTCTCTCTCCATCATCCTTGTTTCATCTTGTGTGCATCTCGTCAACAATTCATCAAAATCAGGAATCACATTTTTATTAAGAATCGTAGTATCAAATACATACCAGTCTCGGGGGAGTCCTCCAAGAGCAATGAGAATGAGCTCTCGGTTAGCTACTTCTTCCCTAATAGATAATAGATCATTCTTGATTTCTGTGAGCCTCATAAAATAGGATTGAATGGATTATTCTTTTCCCTTATTGATTGTAATATTCCTAAAATTTAGCTTTTAGATAAATGGAATATTATAGATTATTTTGTCACTAGGTAGGTGAATAAGTGGGTAGGGAGGCCCATAAATCTCCATAGAAACAATAAAACACTTCAAGTGTGAAAGGAGACCTTATAAACAAAACAATAAAGCACCTTTGAGTGTGAACAAGGGTTGGATCATGTTGAATAGGTCAACTTTGACTAAATCAATAGCGTTGTTATGGAGGAGTGGACATTAAATGAGGAATAACGTAGTTTTGGAGGGAGATTGTTTGCATGGAGGAAATGACCTAATTGAGTGGGGCCAAGAGTAAGGACGCTCATAACTTATATAAGGAAGAGGATGGCAGCCATATGGGACATGTTTTATATTATTATTTTGTATATGGTCTCTTTAGAATTCATGCATTCTTTAGCTATTTAGTTGAGATTGCTGTGCTGTTTAGCACCAGGTGTTCTCGAGTGGGAATCCCATCTATTTCCTTGAGAGGCCTCTTGGAGGAGCACTGTGCTTCATTTCCACACTTAGGCTTAGGGCAAAGCTTTAGTATTTAGCTACAACACAGTTTCTGCAGAATATTGTGCCGCGTTGCAGGGTGCAGCAGTGGAGGATCATTTTGGGTGTCTTCATAGCTATTTTTGCAGTGGAGGAAGGTTTCCATTCATTGGACGGCCTCTAAAGAACCCCCCTGAGCTTTATTGACACATTTAGTAGTAGGCTAAGGAGTATTTTTCCCCTACATTGCAGTTTCATCCTAGATCTGCGTTATTTTAGGGAGGAGTTGCAGTGGCTGTTTTGGGAGGTGATTTCTTCAATGTAGGGGAAATTATTTCATCTGGAGGATCTATTAGAGAAGAGATGTAGGTTTTTACATCAGCTTCAGCCATATCTTCTCATTTCTATTTTTGCAACATACCTTCAGCCTTAGGGCTGCAGCTTACATTGGCACATTATGTGCATTTTCTGGAAACCCTCTTGGGTTGTCTTGGAAAGCTGATCTAGTGCCTAGATCTGTATGTTAGACTCTATTGGGGCCTTTATCAGTATCTTTATATCATTGTATCATCTCCATATGTGGTTATGCTTAATATTAATGCGTTGTAGTTTCTCTCCAGCATTTTGTATTGTAACAACAACTCATATTTGGGAGTGATTGCTTATGGGAGGCTTGTTTACTCATTGTATATGATTTATGCCTTACTATTTTGTATTTATTTGCTGCTCTAATACATAATTTTATGACTCCATATTGGTCTCATGGTCTCATGTGTTAAATATTTGCTGCTGCTTTCAATTTATGAACTATATTCCTACTTTTCCCATTTGGGAATATTACATTGATATTCTTAAACTTGTTCTTGAAAAAGAGAACCTGATTAACATTGCTAGCCCTGCACATGCTAACCAACTTATCATACATCTATTTAGATGTGCCAAACTCAAATATATAAGCAAACAAGTACTTATGTATAGAATTCATGATAATCATCTTCGCCTTGATTTCTCTTTTTATATACTTTCATCTTTGTGGCGGCCGGTGCATTTGATGGAGGCTCATTTATCTTCCCTTGCACATAATCCATGACATCTTGATATTCCAATACCAAATCCAAAGACATATTCCAAGCATGATAATCAGACTTATGAGTCAGCTTATCATTAGACTTGAAACCCTTCTAGGTTGAGGAGGCCATTGGTCCTTGATAAGACAACTTATTCTATGATTCCTTTTCACACTAGCTTGGGTGTTGTCTTCACCTTTGCTCTTATACCATGCTAATTTTAGATAACCATGATATGTTCTATGCTTAATGCAGTTTAATTCAATCTTTCCTGTAGGCTGAATTCAAATTAGAAATCACGTAACATGATAGTATGCTGATAGAACATAATAATAAATCAATAGAAGACAAGCCAAAATAATATATCAGAATTTGTAATTCTTCTTGTCCAAAAAATATAGAGAGAAATGTTTGTTACAATAGTCAACAGGATGCCCTAGCCATAAAAGACTTTTGCTGGTCAAACCAGCTCTTCCAACCTCCAAGAGGCTCAATCAAACATGTACAAGATAAACCTTCCTTAAGTGTCACACACACCTCAAAAGACAACTCCCAAATAGTCAACACAAGTCAACGCTGAAGTCAATGGTGTTCAAAGCTACGATTAAAGGGATGCGGTCAAAGTCGACGTCCTTCCTTGATTTCTATGCCCTCTAAAAATTTAGAATTTCTATAGTCAAATCAAAGTCAAATTTTAGGGTTGACTCAAAGTCAACGCCGATCAACGTTGTCTAGAAAGCCCTAAAAATAGTTCGAAATTTCTCCAGCTTCAGATTCACACATGGGAGAGAGAGAATCCTCTTCTAGGTTGTACAAACCAATCAGATGATGAGGAATGTGTGTGATGAGATGATGAACAAATGAGCATCAAGTCTCTCCAATTTATATCCATCAATGAGGGTATGTGATACATCGTTTGAGACTTGCGAGCCTACATTACAATTCTGGCCGACCTTGACAATTTGCACATGTGTCGAAAATAAATTCAAAATAGAAGTTCTGCTCATCCAAAAAAGATGATCTTTAGATCAATATTGCACTTCTTCGAAAGAAGAATTCAACAAAAATATCATCATCATCATATGAGCAATGAAACATAGATTTTGGACCTAGTTTCCCAAAATTAACAGATTCTCTCCATTATTCTTATCTCTTCTTGAGTGCATCTCGTCAACAATTCATCAAAATCAAGAATCAAATTATTATTAAAAATTGTAGTATTGAATACATACCAATATCGGGGGAGTCCTTCAAGAGAATTGAGAGTGAGCTCTCGGTCAACTATGGATTCTCCAATAGCTAAGAGATCATTCTTGATTTCGGCGAGCCTCATGAAATATGATTGGATGGATTCTCCTTTGCCTTTCTTGATCTCCTTCAACTTGTTCTTCAAAAATTGGATTTGATTAGGATTTCTAGCCCTGAACATACTAACAACCTTATCATACGTCTCTTTATATGTTCCCAGCTCGGAGATATAAGCAACTAAGTGATTATGAATATAATCCCTGATGATCTTCTTCACCTTGACTTACCCTTTCTTGTACTTTGTATTAGTGGCATCCAGTGCATTTTATGGAGGCTCATTGATCTTCCCCTACACATAATCCATAACATATTGGTCTTCCAATGTAAAATCCAAAGACATTTTCAAAGCATGATAATAAAACTCATCTGTCAACTTATCATCAGGTTTGAAACCCCTTGTATGATGAAGAGACCATTGATCATGGTCCTTGATTTTTAAACTTCTTCGGTGATTGATTTTCACACTTGCTTGGGCTTTGTCTTCACCTCAGCTTTGATGCCATGTTAATTTTAGATAACCATGGCATGTTATATGCTTATTGTAGTTTAATTCAATATTTCTTCTTATTAGCTCGATTCAATTTCAGATAAGCAGTCACATAATCTTTGAAATTAAATGCTGATAGAACATAAAATAGATGAATAGAATACAAGCCAATATAAGATACAAGAATTTTTTATTCTTCTTATTAAACAAAGATAGATAAAAATGTTTGTTACAATAGTCAACAGGATGCCCTAACCATCAAAGACTTTGTTGCTCAAACTAGCCCTTTCAACCTCCAAATAGGTTCAGTCAAACTCATACAATTTCGGCTTTCCTTTAGTGTCACACATACCTAAATATCAGCTCCCAAAATAGTTAATGCAAGTCAAAATCCCTGTGGTCAAAGATAGTCAACTCTACGTTGAACTGCAGTCAAGGGATATAGTCAAGGTCAACGATTTGCCTCAAATTTTGTGCCCTTCCAAATAGAAAATTCTGGGCAGAAAAAAAAGTCAAACTTCAAGGGTTGACCTATGGTCAACGCTCTAGAAAAGGCCCTAAAACAGTTCACAGATTTCAGCTTCCAGATTTACACGTGGGAGAGAGAGAGAGAAGCCTCTTGAAGGTTGTATGAACCAATCAGATGAGGGAGAATGTGTGAAATGAGTTGATGAGAAAATGAGCATCAAGTATCTCCAATTTATATCCATTAATGAAGGTGTGTGACACATCTTTTGGGGCTTGTGATCCTACATTACAATTCTAACTGACCTTGACAATTTGCACATGTGTGGAAAAATAAATTCAAAATATAATTTCTGCTCATCCAAACAAGATGATCTTTAGATCAATATTGCACCTCTCAGAAAGAGGAATCCAAAAAAAATATCCTCTCCATTATATGAGAAATGCAACATGGAGTTTGGACCTTGTTTCCAAAAAATAATAGTGCCATTGCTGACTCTACATTGTGCCACTCTGCACTGCTGCCAACTCTGCATTGCGCTCTCTAGCACCTAAATGCAACTAGTCTGCAACCGTCAATATGGAATCTTATTGCATCACTGACAGTAATCCATCCTGCTACTGAATACTGTGGCCCCCCCCGTAGCCATGTAATGATCCATGAGGTGGGATCCTCAGTGGATCCAACCTAAATCTGTAGCTCTCTGGGGCTACAATTCCAAGTCACCCCACCTCACTCCTGGAGGTATGACTTCCATCATTGAAAAATATTCCTCTAATGTGGAGGAAAACCTATCTATCTCAACACGTGTTGTTTCCTGCTCCTTCTTCTCCTGTTTTTCCTTCTTTTTGAGAGGACATTGTGTACTGTAGTGGCCAAACTCGCTACACCTAAAGCACTTGACCTTAGATATGTCCTTCTTCTTCTTTCTCTTCCCCCTTGTCCCTGATTGAAACCATTTGATGCGAGGATGATGTTATCACTTCTCGCTTGACACACACACCTACCAGATAGTGAGAAAATCCCTCAACCCCATAAGGTGTGGTTGGTGGCAAAAACTAAGAGATGGGGTTGTCACCTATTCCCAACTCTCTCCATTTAAGATATCTCCTAAGTTAGCTAAGGGGGGTGGTTTCTAATGAAAATTTATATGATATGAGTCTCTATGAGATTAAGATAAGGTTAATTTGGATTACTTGTAAAAAATAACTTGTTTCTAAGAATTAAACAACCATATGAATAAATGAGAAAATTTCAATGATATTGTTATCACAAAATTGTACTTGATTGAATGCTCATTAAACAACTCAGTGTAGTTTTTTCAAGTCACTTCTAACTGAATATTAGCCTCTTCAGTTTGAGAGGGCTCTCTTAAGGGGGTTTTATGATTTTGAATAATGATAGTACTAGATGGTTAACTCTATGGAATTGTAACTTATTTTGTATAATTCTAGGTTGAAAAATGCAGGCTTGCTACCATTGGGCTTATGGAGTTAACAATCAGTAGTTTCAATGACAATGGTTCTTCACATGGAAGTTGAGGCAAATAGAGGTCTTTAACAGAGGAAAATCACACACAAAACATAGGAAAACACAGTCATTTCATCACTAAAGGAAGTTAGAGCAAAAAATTATGAATTATGAATAATAGAGTTGAAATCTACTGTAAGTGATAAAACATAAGGATATAGATCAATAAGACATCAAAAACCTCATGATAATCTCAAGCCTATCAAGAAGAATGTCACTTTGTATTACTGATATTGGTAAAAAACATAAAAGCAACAGTTTGGTGAAAATTTTCTCCAACCCTTTACTACTTTGATGTTTTGTCTTTAAATAGACATTCTTTACAACAAGGATGATCTTCCTGGTGGCTAGATTCTCGAATTCTCCTATGACACCTTTCATAACTGATATACATAACTTTCAACAGAAAACTAACAACTACCTTTTAAAGAAACCATCTCCTAATAGGACACTAACTCCTATTTATTACATTGCTCTATCCTATCTGTGAAATAATTACATGATGGTTACAAAATAAATATCACATGCTCGAGAGACACATGACCAAATTCACCTCCACTTTACATATTTAAAACATCCCTAGATTTGTGGAGCATAACCCTGTTTTTTAGGAATAGATGACCCTTATCTTCAATGTTGTTTTGACCAATGACCTGGCTACATGGAACTCCCTTTGAGTCATAAATATCTGATTATGAAGTCCTCTAACATGATGGATGTCTCCAGCTAGAAAAAATTGCTTTTAAGATGCTCAAAACCTTCAACAATTGCTCGCTACGAAAACATGATAGTTTCGTAGCGAGTTTTGGTAGCGTGGGAAAAGTGGCTTTTCCATATATATTTTTCATTCTTTGCTATTCCATCATGTTAATCATGTCATGCCACCTTTCACCTTGGATTCCCCTCCTTGAAACATGCAAAAAACTGAATTTAAAAGCAAAAAGACACCTACAAGTTTTTCGTAGCGTAAATTTTTTTCTCTTCATCATCAACTTGCATCCTAGGAGCCTTGCACACATCATTTTGGTCAATTTTTTTTTCAAGTGGGATGAGACCTTTGGGCATAAAATTATTCTTCAGCTGCAACACTTTAGAATTACCCTTAGTTTTAGGAAGCATATGATATTTATTTTGTAACCATCATGTAACTGTTTCACAGAGATGATAGAGAAATGTAATAAATAGGAGTTAGAGTCCTATTAGGGGATGGTTTCTTTAAAAGGTAGCTGTCAGTTTTCTATTGAAAGTTATGTATTTAAGTTATGAAAGGTGTCATAGGAGAATTCGAGAATCTAGCCACTAGGAAGATCATCCTTGTTGTAAAGAATGTCTATTTAAAGATAAATCATCAAAGTAGTAAGAGGTTGGAGAAAATTTGCACCAAACTGCTGCTTTTATGTTTTTAACCAATATCAGTAATACAAAGTGACATTCTTATTGACAAACCTGAGATTCTCATGAGGTATTTTGGTGTCTTATTGATCTATATCTTTATGTTTTATCACTTGCAGTAGATTTCATCTCTATTACTCAAAATTCATAATTTTATGCTCTTACTTCCTTTAGTGATGAAATGATTGTGTTTTCCTATGTTTTGTATGTGGTTTGCCTCTGTTAAAGACCTCTATCTGCCTTCGCTTCCATGTGAAGAACCATTGTCATTGAAATTACTGATTTTTGACTCCATAAGCCCAATGGTAGAAAGCCTGCATTTTTCAACCTGCAATTATACAAAATAAGTTACAATTCCATAGAGTTAGCCATCTAGTACTATCATTATTCAAAATCATAAAACCCCTTTGAGAGAGCCCTCTCAAATTGAAGAGGATAATCTTCAGTTAGAAGTGGTTTGAAACAGTTACACTGAGTTGTTTGATCAACAACCAATCAAGTAAAATTTTGTGATAACAGATATATTCAAAATATAGATCAATGCCTTCAAATAAATAATAATAGCTTGCTCAAAAAATGAAATCAAGATACAATGATACACGATCATGAAAAATCAAATTTTAGACCAAGATAAGCATAGAAACATCAATTGCAACTATAAGGGAGATAGTACCTGAAAGTAAATGCCCAAATGACAAGACAATGATATTACTTACTCATGAGAAAAAAAGATCATCAAAGCAACACATATATGAAATAACTTTGAAATAGAGTTGCACCAATGAAAGATATTCCAAGTACAAGAAAGCTAAATGTTGCAAAAGTAAAATAATTCACAATACTTACATAATAAGTTCATCTTGAAATAAAAGTGGTATTTGCAAATAATACTCAAGTAAATCCAAGGTAGCATAAATAAGAGAATTGCATCTTCAAGTAAAGTAAAGTTGTGATGTAGATGTGCTCTTGGTTTATTTTATTAGTTGTATTCTAAAGAAAAGTTTTAATTGAACTCCTATCCTCAAACTTCATCCTCGCTTAGAAATCCAGATTTCACAATGAGGATTCAATAGGGGTGGAGGATCCCTAGAGTTTATACAACCAAATTAAGTTGGAGGTCGATTTTAGTGATGCTTGAAAATCGTCCTAAGTAAAATTCATGTAAAATTTCCAAAGGTAGATTTCAATGCTTGAAAGTGAACTGAAATAAGATTGATGCTCAAAATAGCTTTGCAAAAATAACTTTAACTTGAGACAATAAAATATAATTAGCTTGAAATAAAAGTAAATAGTTGCTTTGGAAATAAACTTGTCCAAGACACAACGCTTCAAGTTTTAAGATAAAAATGTAGCATAACAATGAGGCATAAACGATTATTAGATAAATTCCAAGCTAAATATGTCAAAGATTGCTTGGAAATAAGAAAGTTTCTTGCACAATAATAAATTTCTTTAAAATAGAATGTGAACTTGTAGCTTGTAGCAACAAAGATAAAAAGTGCAAGCTTGAAGCAAAATTTAAGAAAGAAAATGCAATGTGTGTTACTTTCCAATTAGAGAATGCATATGTGCGAAAAATGAGAGAAATGAAAATGTTAACAATCAATCCACTTACAAGCTTTTCTCCATTAATGGAGAAATAGGATGCCATGGGTAAAACCCACGCTCCCATAATAACAAAAAATATTTTTATTATTATGGTGTTACAATGAGGTTAGAGCCTCTTAGAGGGTTGCCCAGGAAAGAATGGGAGATATATAATATGAGATCTTGCAATATCACATAATTTCATTCAAACTATATGAGCCTCAAGAGAGATGAAATGATTATACAACTTGAAAGAACAATATCCCAAAAAGTGCACGGCCTAGCCTCCTTGATAAGTCCTCCTAATGCCCACGACTTCTTTGAAAATGAGTTTGAACGCTCAAGGAAAACTACAAGAAAGATTGTTATGGATGCGAACTAATACATGGTTAGTGTGAAAAAGAGAGCATGCAAATAAGTGAATATACTAGAAAATAATGTACAATATACTAACTCAAATGATGAGAAAGGACCCCATCACTTATCTAGTGAAAAGATATTGACTAGCTAGATAAGGAAATGAAAGTGCAAGATCAAAATATATAATTTTTTTTGATATTTTGTTTTTTACTTATGCACAAACTATGTCAAAAGGAGAACCCTGCAAGAACAAGCACATCGAAATATTAGACTTATGAGATTCAAATAACGATGAGAGCTCTTTGAAAACAATTCCAAGAGTGGGTTGGTCGCTTGAAGACTTCCCCTCATGCTTTCTAGTTGATCCGACAATGGTCCTCTACACACTTCCAATAAAAATTATCTCATATGGATTAAATCAATAAACAATGGAAAGATAACTCTAGAAATTTAAATGAAAACAACTAGAGCCTATCTATGCCTAGAGTATATTCATAAAACAATTGTAAATGTAAGATAACTCTACATATACAATTCTACAAAAGAAAATGAGCAATGAAACACAATACAAAGTACAATTAGATAATATTATACCATTAATGAACCAAGCACATGCTCCAATGGAATAACATTCATGAATGGACCCCAAAGTATTTTATTCAAATGAAGAACAAGAGTACATAGAAGTAGAGCTTCCCCAAGCGCAATAGCTAGTTGAAAAAGATTCTAAAATGAAAACCCAAGGCTCAATTATATAGGAGAATGGGAGAAAATCCCAATGTAGAACCATGTGCCAAGTGTAATGATGACAATACTAAGGCTCCCTCATGCAATTTGAATTCTTCCAGAGAGGCCCACACAATCTTTGAAGTGGCCAACATGTTGTTGAAGAGGGTTAAGTGTATGTAGGAGTGGAGTGGTGGGAGACCACTCTCCACTCATCTCTAGTGGAACTCCAAGCCAAATACCACCAAACTTATGACTCAATAAGGCAATTCAAATTCCTCTCCTCCATAAATGTGTTTTTCCTTGAGAAACTCATGGTCCCCTCCAAAAAATTCGATTTTCTTGCAGCACATGTATTTTCCTTGATTTTAGGAGTCCATATCACCTTTAGAATTCACTTTAACTCCATTATTTTCCACCTCATTTCCACATCATTTAGCATGTGTGGATATTTATTTTTCTCCATTTATTTAATTGTTGGCTTAATTTATTGCCACATTTTCCATTAAACTTAGGAAAAGTGGGTTTTGAGGGTCTAGAAGACATTTTTAACCCCTCAAAGTGTGTATTATTGGAAAATTTAGGGTGAGAGGTGTAAGTTTTATTAATCATACCCCATAAAAATTATATAAACATCACTTATTACATTTCAGATACACATTTTATTCCAATTTCTGCCCCGTGGGAAATTAAAAAAATTTAAAAATGACCCCCTAGACCTAACCAAGTTCCACGAAACTTTATGAGGGATATAGTATGGTAATATACAATGACTCTAGACACTAGGACTTACCCAATGCCTCACTATCAAGCCATACGCCGGCTTTGGGGTTATGCTTGGAGGAAAAAAATCAATTAATTATTAATTCCTCGTAAGGAGATAATAATTATCTAGTTGAAAAAAAACCTTCCAGAGTAATACTCATTTGATAAAAAGGTCCCAAGATACTTAGGCTTGTTACATGACTCAAACTCATCATAATAGCATCATTTTACATCATCCTTGTAGGGTTTGTGAGATATGAGTACAACAAAAAATGATAAGAAGAAGTAGAGTTGAAATTTTTTGGTAATATGATGATCTCTAATGGTACAATCAACCTTTGGTACATCCTTGGGCATGGAGTCTTCAAAAAATCTACAGGTTCCACTCTAGTGGTCAACATTTGGCTCCACATGGAGATGCATGCTAGATAGGAAGTGATAGTATGCAAGAACCTGGAATTTGCATTCACCAACAAAAAACATATATCAGCAGTATCCATTCAAAATATCATCATATTAAATCAAGTACAAAAATGGATAAATGGAGATTTATTCTAAGAGCATAAATGACAATTTATTCATGAAATGAAACTATAAATTAAATGACAAAGGATAAGGTTAGAATTATGATACAAAAAATTCCCCATGGTATTAGATGTCCTCAATGAAGTTCATGCTGAGAACTTGCTTACTTTCAGGTAGATCCATGGGTTGTTTCTCTGATGTGCCTTGTCTAATTCTGGATATCTTAGGACTTTGATCCATCCTAACACTATGTTGTGTATGGCCATCAAATTTACCAAATCCTTTCCGCTTTTTTATTTTCTTCTTAATAGATCATGATGTTGATGTTGATGCGTTCAAAGTAGACTTTTTTTCCTGATCGTGAAAATGCTTAGATGAAAAATTTTAAGTATCCAAGACTTATTTGATATTCCTTTCTCCATTTTGCATTTTCTCTGATATGGGTGATGGGTAAATCTCATAAGTATTAACATGATATCCCTCAGATTCCTTTATATCCAAGTCACCTTCAATTAGCCATTTTTCAATAGAATAAATGACTTCCTCATAATAATATGAAGCTCGCTTTAGTGGATGAGGAGGCTTATGATCTATGTCTTTGTTCTTTTCCCATTCATCATCTGACCTAAGTTGGAATTTTTGTACTTGTGATCTTTCCATTTCCTCCAAAATATTATGAAAAGTGACCTGATTAGCCTTCATAACACTTATCTCCTTGGCATGATTTGTCTCCATGGTGTTGATTAACTGTATTTTTTTTCATCCATGCCAAGCAATATGTTTTGAAGAGCGACTATTTGACTAGAATGATTAACCTCCATGGTACTCATTTCCTTTGCATGATCTTCTATTAATATAGTTTGATTGAGTTCCTTGTTCTTAATTACTTGTGCATGATTTACCTCCATGATATTAATGAGTTGAGATTGGTAGAGTTGCATATCCTTAATTATTTGATTCAACTCCTTAACGGGATCCTTATCATTCTCATTTTCTTGAGTTTTCTCTTTGATCTTTCTTTTTTCTCCATATTTTTCTTCAAAGGCGTCAATGATTTATTCTAGAGAATCAAAATTGTTAGCAGGTAACTTTGAGAACCAATCCATAACATCACCATCTAATGAAAAGATGAAAGTCTCATTTTAACATCCCCATGGTCAATTCCTTGTACCAGTTTATAAGCACAAGGTTGAAATTACTAAGGTGAGTGTTAAGCCCCTATATTAATAGTGTAGCCCCTTATTATGTTAGTGTAGCCCCCCTTATTGTTATTATTGTACCCCTGTAACCCCCATATTGTTATTATTGTGCCCTTACATTATTATTGTTAGGTCGGCTAGGATTACATTGTGGCCCCACTAGGATTATATTGTGGCCCCATGGACTCCTATATAGAAGGAGGGTTTGTTCATTTGTATCATCGAAGAATTGTGCATTTATGTAATGTATTGGAGGTTGCCCCCTCGAAGTGGCTTATTTCTAAGGTGTTTATATCTCTTTTCTTCTATTTTTGAAGCTGGTTACACAACATTTGGTATCAGAGCTTTGGGATTCTAGGGTTTCGCTGCTCCAAACAGGTCATCGTGGAATTTTCGCTATAACTTTTTTCTACGAAGCTTCAGAAGCTGAAATTTCTAGGGTGCGAAGCTGAAATCTTGAGGAAGGTTGTCTAAAAATTTCAGATCTTGGTTCGCAATATTTGAGGAGATATCATCTGTGGAAGTTAGGTATCTTTTCAGGCTCATAAACAGGTCATCGTGGAATTTTCGCTATAAAGTTTTTTGTACGAAGGTTCAGAGTCTGAAATTCATATGGTGCGAAGCTGAAATCCTGAGGAAATTCGTCAAAAAATTTCAGAGCTTGGTTCGCAATATTTTTGGAGATATGATCTGTGGAAGGTAGTGTTTTTTCAGGCTCCTGAATTTCATCTCAAAGAGGTGATCGTGGGAAAACTTCAATAACTCTCTCTCTGGGCATTGGATTGAAGTGCCGTAAAAAGTGGTCGCAAGTACACAGACTGAAGTGTTTTGGCTATCAATTTCAGAGACAAAGGACAAAACAGTGACACGTGGCAAGTCGTACAAGTTCGCTCTACTAAACCAGTCCAGAATTAGGTCATTGTGGGAGATTGGACACAAATTTGTCTTGGAGAATCCAAATCAGGTCAGACCTGTGGCATTTGAAAGAAGCTTCAGAGATCTATTACAGGGCTGAATTTCAGATATCTAAGATTTTCAACTACAGAGATAATTCAATTTCAATATCGAGCTCCTAAAAGCTAGTAAAAGGTGTGTATTTTTTTTCCGAATTGCATAAGTCTTGTTTGAAGAATCAAGTTGAATTGATTCCAAGGGAATATTGTAGAATAGATATCAATATTGGATTCTAAAATGGCCCCTAAAAGAATTCAACACCCATTAAGCCTTCAGAAGGCTCTACTATGACTCATGAAGATGAAGAATTGCAACATGATCTATCAAAATTACAAGAGCAAGTGCAACAGATTTCACTCTCGCAAAGAACAACAAAAAATGAAATGGAAGTTTTGAAGAAAGGTGTGGAAGTGAAGATGGATGGTTTGAAGAAAGGCATGGAAGCTAAGATGGATGGCATGGAAGTAAAGATGGAAGGTTTGAAGAAAGGCGTGGAAGCTAAAATGGATGGTGTGCAAGCTAAGATGGATGGCATGGAAGTGGGCATGGAAGCTAAGATGGATGACATAAAAGACAACATAGAAAACATGAAGAATGATCTAAAAGCATGCATGGAGGGCTTGATGACAAGCTTAAAACCAGAAATGATTCCTAATGGCGGAAATATAGGAGAAGAACCTCATGATGAGAACAAAATAAATGTTAATCATGATTTCATAAACTCGAATTTTGGTGGGAAGAACCACCATATTCCAAAAATGGATATGAGGAAGTTTGATGGAAAGGATCCTATAACATGGATACTACAGATGGAGCAATATTTTGATCTCCATACTGTGCAAAACACACAAAAGGTACGCATTGCAACTTTACATTTAGAACAAAATACATTTGTATGGTATCGATGGCTTTGCTCCCGTAAAAAAATTGTCACTTGGTCAATTTTTACGGAAGAAATGATAGCACATTATGAGGATACAAAGAGAAACACCTTCTTTAGCCAATTGATAAATCTCAAACAAAAGGGTTTAGTGGGGCGACACATTGAGGAATTCCAAAAATTGAATATAAGGGTAACTGATATTCCATAGGAACATAGGATCGATCTCTTCATAGGCACTTTAAAGGATAATTTCCAACATGAAGTTCGCGTTTTGGAACCAGATTCATTGGAGAAGGCATTCGGGTTAGCAAGAAAAGTTGAATGTAAAATAATGGCGACAAGGAAGCCTACCACTCAATTCTATAAAGAAGGAAGTGTTTCTACGCCTAGATTTCCACAACCTACAAGGTTGACACCACAACAATTGGAAGAAAAAAGAGCAAAAGGGCTTTGCTACGGTTGTGATAGGCAAATACACTAAAGGTCATAAGTGTGCTCTGAGAAGAAATTATTTTACATAGATTGTGAAGAGGAAGAAGAAAATGAACAAGAAGAGGATATACACCGGGAACCAACCCTCGAGAAGAGGAAGAAATGAATCCAACCATATCGTGTAATGCATCATGCGGGAATTACCACTCCTCAAACTCTCAAGATAAAAGGACAAATCAAGAAGAGAAAGGTAATAGTGTTGATTGATTCGAGTAGCACCCATAATTTTATTCATTGTAAGGTAGCCAAGGAATTAAATTGTTTCCTATACCCAAAGCACGAGAATGTCAAGTGATGGTTGCAAATGGAGGAACTATAAATTGCTACGGGAAAATGCCATAACATCAAGCTAACCATGGGGGGAATATGTGTTGACTAGTCCAATGCTTTCCATTCCTATGGGAGGTCGTCGATGTTGTACTAGGAGTACAATGGTTACAATCTTTGGGGGACGGTAGCTTTTAATTTTCAAGAACTTTTCTTGAAATTCTTTTCAGAAGGAAAGGAAGTCGAACTACGGGGTATTGAAGGGAAGCCGGGAAGGATAATAAGCTCTAATGGCATGACAAAGCTTCTAAAGAAAGAACAACGAGGCGTAATTGCACAATTATGCTCACTAGAAGTTCCAACATCAAAATCATCTATTTCGCGAGATCTCCAACAAGTCTTGGACAATCATTCCAAGGTGTTTGAAACTCCCAAAGGACTCCCACCTATTCGTGATCATGATCATGCTATTCATTTGATTCCGGGAAGTGTTCCTCCAAACATCCGGCCTTATAGATATCCTTACTTCCAAAAGAGCGAAATTGAACGCATGATTGCGAAAATGTTAGAGGCGGGTATAATTCAACCTAGTCAAAGTTCTTTCTCTGCTCCTGTAGTATTGGTACACAAGAAGGATGGATCATGGCGAATGTGTCCGGGATTATAGGGAGCTCAATAAGCTCACCATTAAAGATAAATTTCCCATTCTGTGATTGATGAATTATTGGATGAATTACATGGAGCAATTTATTTTACCAAGTTGGATCTTCGTTCGGGATATCATCAAATTAGAATGAAGACGAAGATATTCCAAAAACAGACATTTCGAACTCATGAGGGTCATTATGAATTTTTGGTCATGCCTTTTGGCCTTACCAATGCACCTTCTACATTTCAAGGGTTGATGAATTCCATTTTCAAACCCTTCCTTAGAAAATTTGTGCTAGTATTTTTTGATGATATACTAATCTATAGCAAGTCTTGGAAGGATCATGTTGAACATGTTGACAGGGGTGCTCAAACTATTGCAGGGAGAAACAATTATATGCAAAAGCATCCAAATGTTTCTTTGGAGTACAAGAGGTGGAATATCTGGGTCATATTATATCCCACGAGGGTGTTAAAGTAGACCCTAACAAAATTAAAGCCATTAAGGAATGGAAAGTCCCTAAGACAATAAAGCGATTTGCGAGGATTTCTCGGGTTAACGAGGCTATTATCGTAAGTTTGTTAAGAATTATGGAAGAATAGCAAAGCACCTCTAACAACATTATTGAAGAAAGATGCATTTTCATGGACTCTGAAGCAACTAAGGCCTTTGAACATCTTAAAGAGGCAATGTGCTCTAGCACCGGTCTTAGCTACGCCGGACTTCACAAAAACCTTTATTGTGGAATGTGATGCCTCGGGAAATGGAATTGGTGCGGTTTAATGCGGGAAGGAAGACCCATTGCTTTTGAAAGTCGTCCAATCAAAGGAAAGTATTCGTGAAACCTATTTATGAGAAGGAAATGTTAGCAATACTGCATGCACTAAAGAAATGGAGAACTTACCTAATGGGAAGACACTTCAAGGTAAAAAGCTGATCATGATAGTTCGAAACACTTTTTTGGAACAAAGACTATCTTCGAAGAGCAGCAAAAAATGGGTCACAAAGATGTTGGGTTATGACTTTGAAATAATCTACAAAAAAGGAAAGCTTAATGTTGTTGCGAGATGCACTCTCAAGAAAGAATGAAGAGGTGGAAGCATTGCTTTGTGCCATTTCTATTATCCAGCAGATTGGATAACCGAAGCAAGAGATGAATGGAAGAAGGACAAAGATGTATGGACACTCATTCAAAAGTTGCAGCAAGATCCTAGTACATCCGATACATTTAGTTGGAAAAATGATTCCTTATGGTACAAAGATCGCTTATATCTTTGTAAGAATTCCCAACTAAAACAAAAGATTATTCCCGGAATTGCACACTTCTCCTTTAGGAGGACACTCGGGATTTTTAAAAACTTACCACAGGGGGTGAAGAAAGAATTTTTTTGGGATGGCCTTAAATCTGATATTCAAAAGTTTGTGGCGGAATGTTTGGTTTGCCGTGCCAGAATAAAGTGGAGACAATTAAGACCCCGGGACTTCTACAACCTTTATCCATTCCAAGTCAGCGTTGGGAGGAGATTTCAATGGATTTTATCACGGGTTTACCTAAGTCTGAAGGAAAGAATGTCATCATGGTGGTAGTTGATAGACTTACCAAGTATGCACACTTTTGTGCATTATCTCATCCATTTAAAGCAAGTACAGTTGCTACTACATTTGTGGACAAAATTCAAAAGCTACATGGAAGCCCAAGGGTTATTGTGAGCGACAGAGATCCCATTTTTACGGAAATTTTTGGACGAAGTTATTTTCTTGTTTGGGTACTCAATTAGCTCATAGCTCATCTTATCATCCTCAATCTGATGGTCAAACAGAGATAGTAAATAAATGTTTGAAAGGATATCTTCGTTGTTTTGTATCTGATAAACAAACACAATGGGTCAAGTGGTTACCTCTCGCTGAATGGTGGTATAACACTTCCTTCCATACTGCAGCAAAAATGACCCCATTCATGGCACTTTATGGATATCATCCACCATCCATCACATCATCTTTAAGGGAAAATTCGAAGGTTCAAGCAGTGGAAGATCACATCGAGCATCAGCAAGAAGTTCTCCAACTCTTAAAGGATAACCTGAATTTGGCACAAAATCGAATGAAACAACGGGCAGATCAACATCGCAGCGAGAGAAGTTTTGATGTAGGAGATTGGGTATTTTTACGGCTACAACCATATAAACAAATGTCCCTCGAGCAAGCTAAGAAGGATAATAAATTATCGCCAAAGTACTATGGTCCTTACAAGGTGTTGCAAAAGATTGGTACTATGGCATACAAGTTGGAGCTTCCTACTTCTTCGCGAGTACATCCAGTTTTCCATGTTTCATGCTTAAAGAAGGTTATAGGAGAAAATCTTCCAGTTCAAACAATATTGCCAGAACTTGATGAGGAAGGAAAAATCATATTGGAACCAGAAGCGGTCATGGAAACAAGAACTCGGCAACTACGGAATCGATCAATTTCAGAGTATCTCATCAAGTGGAAGAACTTACCCACTGAAGATTCTACATGGGAGGATGAGAATTTTATACAGAAGCACCCAGAGCTACTCAAGCGTTGAGGACAACACTTTTTTGAAGGAGAGGGGCATGTTAAGTCCCTATATTAATAGTGTAGCCCTTATTATGTTAGTGTAGCCCCCCTTATTGTTATTATTGTACCCCTGTAACCCCCATATTGTTATTATTGTGCCCTTACATTATTATTGTTAGGTCGGCTAGGATTACATTGTGGCCCCACTAGGATTATATTATGGCCCCATGGACTCCTATATATAGAAGGAGGAGTTTGTTCATTTGTATCATCCAAGAATTGTGCATTTATGTAATGTATTGAGTTGCCCCCTCGAAGTGGCTTATTTCTAAGGCGTTTATATCTCTTTTTCTATTTTTGAAGCTAGTTACACAACGAGTGAGTTTCGGTACTAATAACAAGATTACTGAAAACTTGGGCAAAATGTCGAAGTAGGCCTCGGTAAGCTGTAGGAATAAAATTTGGATAGCCTGAAATGTTAGTATAATAACAAGGGGTGAACAAATCATTCATGATTTCATGCTCACTTGACCCTGAAAGAGAAAATGGATACTAGAGATAGGATATCATCCAAGATTAGCAAGGAGTCTATGAGAAGAAGGCTTCAAGTAGAAGTCCTTGTAGAAAATGAAGTAGGTGGATTCGCCACTTGAATAGGAATTTTACTCTAAAATCCAACATGAAAAAAACAAAAGTTAGTCTTACTCCAGGTACAAGAGGACTTGTCCCCGACAATGGTGCCAAAAATGTTACCACTTGTCACCTGGCACACACACCTACCAGTTAGTGAGAAAAGCCCTTGACCCCACAAGGTGTGGTTGGTGGAAAGAACTAATAGATGGGGATGTCACCTATTTCGAACTCTCTCCGTTTAAGCTATATCCTAGGTCAACTAAGAGGGGTGATCCCTAATGAAAATTTATATGATATGAGTCTCTAGGAGATTAAGTTAAGTTTAATTTGGATTACTTGTCAAAAATAAATTTCCTTCAACAATTAAGAAAAAATATGAATAAATGAAAAAATTTCAATAATATATTCAAAGTATAGACCAACGCCTTCAAATAAATAACAATATATTTCTTAAAAAATGAAATCAAGATACAATGATAGACGATCCTGTAAAATCAAATGTTAGACCAAGATAAGCATATAAACATCAATTGCAACTATAAGAGAAATAGTACTTGAAAATAAATGCCCAAATGACAAGATAATGATATCAATTACTCATGAGCTTAAATGATAATCCAAGAAACAAATATATGAAATAAATTTGAAATAGAGTTGCACCAATGAAAGATATTCCAAATACAAGAAAGCTAAATGTTGGAAAAGTAAAAGAATTCACAATACTTGCATAATAAATGTCTCTTGAAATAAATGTGGTATTTGCAAACAAGAGTAAAGAAAATATAAGATAACATAAATAGGAGAATTGAATTTGCAAGTAAAGTAAATTTGTGATGTAGATGTGCTCTTGGTTTATTTTATTAGTTGTATTCTAAAACAAAATTTTAATCGAACTCCTATCCCTAGACCTCATCCTCGCCCATAAATCCGGATCTCATAATGATGAGTCAATAGGGGTGGAGGGTCCCTAGAGTATATACAACCAACTTAAGTTGGAGGTCGATTTTAGTGATGCTTGAAAATTGGCCTAGGTAAGATGCATGTAAAATTTCTCAAGGTATATTGCAATGCTTGAAAGTGAATTGAAATACCATTGATGCCCACAATAGCTTTGCAAAAAGAAATTTAACTTGAGAAAATAAAAGATAATTCGCTTGACATAAAAGTAAATAGTTGCTTTGGAAAATAAACCTGTCCAATACACAATTCTTCAAGTTTTAAGATAAAAATGTAGCATAAAAATGAGACATAACTAATTATTAGACAAATGGCAAGCTAAACGTATCAAATATTTCTTGGAAATAAGAAAGTTTCTTGCATAAGAATAAATTTCTTTGAAATAGAATTTGGACTTTTAGCTTGTAGAAAAATAAATAAATAGTACAACCTTGAAGCAAACTTTAAGAAAGAAAATGCGACGTGTGTTACTTTCCAATTATAACATGCATATGTGTGAAAAATGAGAGAAATGGAAATGTTAACAATCAATCCACCCATAAGCTTTCCTCCCTAAATGAATAAATAATATGCCATGGGTAAAAAATACGCTCCCATAAAAACAAAAAGTATTTTTATTATTGTGTTACAATTTGCTTAGATCATCTTAGAGGGATTCCCAAGAAAGAATGGGAGATATACAATATGAGATCTTGCAATAAAATGAAATTACCTTCAAACTATAGAAGCCTCAAGAGATATGAAATGCTTATAGAACTTGAAAGAACAAGCTCCCAAAAAGTGCACGGCCTAGCCTCTTTGATAAGTCCTAATGCCCACGGATTCCTTGAAAATGAGCTTGAACACTTGAGGGAAACTACAAGAAAGATTGTTAGGGCTGCAAACTAAGACATGGTTAGTGTGAAAAAGAGAGCATGAAAATAAGTGAATATACTAAAAGCTAATGTACAAAGGGCTAAATAAAATGATGGGAAAATATCCCATCACTTGTCTAGCTTGTGAAAAACTCTTGACTAGCTAGATAAGGAAATGAAAGAGAAAGATCATAAAATATAATTGTTTTTGAGATTTTTTTTTTTACTTATGCACAAACTATGTCAAAAGGACAACCCTGTAAGAACAACCACTTCAAAAGATTAGACTTATGAGATTCAAATAACGATGAGAGCTCCTTGAAAACAATGCCAAGAGTGGGTTGGTATCTTGAAGACTTCCCCTCACGCTTGCTAGTCGATCCAACAATGGTCCTATACACACTTAAAATAAAAATTATCTCATATGGATTAAATCAATAAATGATGGCAAGATAACTCTAAAAATTAATATGAAAACAATTAGAGGCGATCTACACCTAGAGTATATTCATAAACCAATTGTAAATGTAAGATAACTCTACATCTACAATTCTATAAAAGAATACGAGCAATGCAACACAATACAAAGCACAAGTAGAGAATATTATACCATCAATGAACCAAGCGCATGCTCCAATGGAGTAACAGTCATGAATGAACCCCAAAAGTATTTTTATTCAAATGAAGAATAAGTGTACATAGAAGCAGAGCTTCCCCAAGCACAATAGACCGTTGCAAAAGATTCTAAAATGAGAGCCTAAGGCTCAATTATATAGGAGAATGGGAGAAAATCCCAATGTAGAACCATGTGCCAAGTGTGATGATGAAAATCCCAAGGCTCCCTCATGCAATTCGAATTCCTCCAGAGAGGCCCACATAATCCTTGAAGACGCCAACTCGTTATTGAAGAGGGAAAAGTGTGTGTAGAAGTGGAGTGGTCGGAGACCACTCTCCACTCATATATAGTGGAAATACAAGCCAAAACCCACCAAAATGATGAATCACTAAGGAAATTCGAATTCCTCTCCTCCATAAATGTGTTTTTCTTTGAGAAACTCGTTGTCCCCTCCAAAAAGTTCAATTTTGTTGGAGCACATGCCTTTTCCTTGATTTTAGGAGTCCACATCACCTTGGGACTTCAATTTAACTCCTCCATAATTTTACACCTCATTTCCACATCATTTAGCATGTGTGGATATTTATTTTTCTTCATTTATTTAATTTTTGGCTTAATTTATTGCTACATTTTCCACTAAACTTAGGAAAAGTGGGTTTTGAGGGTCTAGAACAAATTTTTAATCCCTCAAAGTGTGTCTTAATAGAAATTTGAGGGTGAGAGGTGCAATTTTTATTACTCATACACAATACAAATTCTCTAAACATCACTTATTACATTTCAGATACCAATTTTATTTCAATTTCGACCCAACAGGAAATTTAAAAAATTAAAAAATGACCCCCTAGACCTAACCAAATTCCACGAAACTTTACAGTGATTTAGTATGGTAATATAAAATGACTCTAGACACTATAAATTACCCAAGGCCTCACCATCAAGTCATACTCCGGCTTTGGGTTTATTCTTGGAGGAAAAAACTCGATTAATTTTTAAGTCCTCGTAAGGAGATGATAATTAGCCAAGTGAAAAAAACCTCCTAGAGTAATACTCACTTAATGAAAAGGTCCCAAGTTACCTAGGCCTGTTACATGGCTCAAAATTCTTATACTAGCATCACTTTACATCATCCTCGTAGGTTTTTGGAATTTGGGTACAAGAGAAAATGATAAGAAGAAGTAGAATTAAAAAACTATGGTAATATGATGATCTCTGATGGTACAAACAACCTTTGGTACATACTTAAGCATGGAGTCTTCAAAAAATATATAGGTGCCACTCCAGTGGTCAACATGCTACATTCTCCTCCTCATTCACCCCCTTTGATCCACTACTCTGTTGGCACTGATGGAGCTCTTTAGCAAAGCTTTCCTCAATTCCTCTTGCTGCAAGTCGGACCACATCCTGTCTCATTTTGGTAGCTTGTATATACCCAATATACTTTGGAAAAATACTTTCCATTCCTAAGAGACACTTTTCAATTCCAATATCACTAGCTTTTTTGGTTGAGGCATTTCCCCAACAACTGCAAGCTAGTCTCGAACATCCTGAATCCTGGTGAGGAAGGGATCTATTCCTTCCCCCTTCTGCATCCTGATGCATCTCAAATTTTCTTCTAGGAACATATTTTGTTGCTCAAAAGTGCTCTGATATAGTGTGGAGAGAGAAATCCACATCTCTTTGGTAGTATCCTTTCCAGCTATATGTGAGACTACATGGTCCCGAACTCCATCCAGGATAAACCGCTTCGCCTTCACCATTTCCTTCCTGTATTCTTTTAGCTAATCCGCATCTTGGGGAAATTCCAAAACACTGTTAATGTAGAGCATTAGGCCATATTCATCCAACAGGAAACATCCTTTCCTTCCAGATGACATAGTTGGAGGAACCCTCCAAATTATCCTGATCTCTAATTTCGGCTATGGCCATCTCGAAAAATGTCAAAAACCAACTCTTCCTTCTGCTTGGCTGTTGCTCTACTACTCACACTCCCTTATGGAAAGTGTGGTTCTGATAGTAGCTACTTCTAATATGTCTGGAAAAAATCAAACTTCCGAGACTCAAAGTTCCTTGAGAGAACTTTTCCCTTTGTTGTGTCTGCTTTTCTCTTCCACCTGATGCTAGTTCTGCTGCTGCAAAACCCTCTGTGTCTTACCAAGGATTCTTCTCAACAAAAATTTGAGTTGCTGCTGCTCCCTCTGATTGCTTAGAGTCACTAACCCGGGAAAATTGATTTTCCTACGACCCTGCAACTGAAAATCAAACTATTGCCCCAAAAATTCGGCTTACCTGTCAATGAACTGCACAACCTTTAGGAATTTCGGCCTACTTCTCCCTCGGAGCAGCGAAATTATCTTCTTTTCTTCTTCGCTTCTCAACTGATCAAAATCGCTCTGATACCATGTGAAAATTTCAATGCTGAAATGCTATTGCAACAACTGAAATTTATTTCTTCTAATTGTTAATTATTTTAACAATTTATCTACTATGAAAAAATACCAAATAAATCACACTGCAACCTTCACAAATAAAATTGCAAAAATAATAGCGCTGAAAACTGAGAAAATACTAGCACAACCACATAAAAATGACATCGTTATTTTTGGAAAAATGTCCTCGGAAAAACCCAATGGGGGAAAACTAGTGCAACAGTTGAGGGTTTAATTATTATCTAAGTCACCTGACACACGGACATGGGTCACGTAGGACACGCAAATTCAAGTGTCCGACACAGAAAAATTGATCCCTTGGAACTAGAAACATTAGGACACTATAAATAAATAAATAAATAAATATATATATATCTATATATATATATATATTAAAAATAGATATTTCTTACACAAATTCTCATTCATGTTACAAATTCAGACATATATCTAGATTCTACATTGTAAATTTAAAATTTGTAAGTTTTATAAAGTAACATTATGCATACAAACACAATTGTGATAGATTCATCAATGATATAATAGGAGAAATACAAGAAACTTCAAATTGATTTTTTCTCATTAGTTCATCCAAATCAAAATGTGTTACATAATTAGTAGCAATGCCAATGGAAAATAGAAATATAAAATACAAAACAACTACAAGCCTCAAGGAATTAGGTAGCTCATGAGTCATCAATCATCATCATCAAAATCAATATCACTATCATCACCATGGTCACCAATGCTCTCCTCTGCTACATCCTCCTCCTCTGTATCCAATATCATCTTTGCATCTGCTGGTGTGGAGGGTGACCCCTCAACAGTAGCACCATCATCAAAAGTGACAATCTCTAGCACTATCTAATTAAGATCAAAGTTGGCCAATGCCAACTCAACTACTGTCAAAACCCATATGATCAGAAAAGACATCCCAAATCTTTGTCTTTCCCTTCAACCACTCATCCCTCTTCCTGTAAATAAGACGAAGGTTGGTGTGCACATACACCATTGTCTTTGCCTTGGACTGGTGTAGCCTTCTCTTCTTGAAACTATACAAATTCCCATATGTGCTCCAATTCCTCTCGCAATAAGAGGATGAAGTCACCTTAGATAGGAGCCTCATGGTTAAGTGTTGTAGAGGAGTGCATGTTGTCCCATGAGTTTCCCACCAAGAATAGGGCTTCTTAGGCCCATGTCTCTAATCACATCTTATCCTGCAAATCGACCAAAGCTAGTGGAAAAATATACAAAGGCATCCTCCACCTCATCAGGGGTTTCTCTATCCTGAAAAATACGTCTCAATGCATCCTTCCTCCCTTGTGAAAGTTCACCATCCATGTGAGGAGGGAATTGTGGGAAGGTCCTGTTGATTTCTGGTAGCATCAGATGTGCTCTAAGTCTTAAATTTCACAGGGAGGCTTAGGCACATGAATTCAAAATAACCCAATAAGATTTTTTGGAAATTCCAGCCAGATTGTGTTTTATGAAAATAATTAATTATTTTTAATGGGACCCTAAGTATAAACTTAGGAAATTAAAATAATTAAAGGATATTAATTAAAATAGGGTGTTAATGTTCTAGAAAATATGGATATCAAGACAACTTAGTCTTAGCCGTTGATTAGCGATTTAATCTTGGCCATTGAAGTCTCAACAAGAAGATTATAAGAAGGACTTGATGGGGCATTTGGAAGACACACCGAGAGACCGAAAAAGTCTAAAGATATATTTTTTTAGTGAGCAGTTCTTAGGGAGAAGATCGATTGAGAATATTCTTGCAGAGAGGGGCAAAGATAATTTTCAGTTGGAGATTTTCCTAAGCCACGAATAAATTGTAGAGAATACAGAGAGCAATACATAGAGTGGTAGCATAGCAGCTACACAGATGCAACGCAACAACCCTTAAGAGATATGAGATTCAGTTAAGGATCAATCAGATCTAATGTTAGAGTGCTGAGGTGTGAGACTGAAGGGGGCCAGAGATCAGTATCTAGCTAGTAGAAGAGCCAACAAGCAGAGGTGACGCAGTCCCCACACAGAGTGATGTAGATCTGTGCAGAGGCAGCATAGGGCTCATCAAATCAGTGTTTGGTCAGTTAGGATTTCCAGTGTGAGTGTGAGGTGTTCCTCACTAGCTCTTTGTCATTCAGATTATCTGTGTGGATGGTTAGTAAGGCATCCCAGTTTGTATTCAAAATTACTGCATAATATATCAAACCATCAGCTTCTTCATCGATTTTCCCTTATTGGGTTTTTTCGAGGACTTAGTCCAAAAATAACGGTGTCGTGCGTCTATTGTTTATTCTTGCTCAGATCTTGTTTCCACACTTATATATTTTGCGCAGTTTAATTTTTTGAAGGCTGTAGTGTATGGGTCTCAATATTTACTGTAGAACACAGTAAATAATTTGTTCAGAAAATAGCAAATGGAAAATTTCTCATCAGTTGTTGCAGTAGGATTTTGGGTAGCGGAATTTTCACATGGTATCAAAGCTTGTTTATTAGTGTGGGATAAGCAAGAGAGAATACAAGAAGGATCCAGTGTTGAATAATATGTAGGAGATGAAAGAGTTGTGCAGTCCAAGCTAGGAGGGCTAGATCTGCAAGGAAATTTCTCTCTGAGTGAGCCGACCGAGAGGTAGGATTTTCCAGTTTTCAATTTGTAAGAGGCAGTGGGAGAAACGGTGCAGATTCAATGCAAATCAACATCTGGTGGGATCCAGATTTCTTGTAGCAAAATTTTCTAGTGTAGATAATGTCATAAGAGAGTAGCAGAAGACATTTTGGGGGAATTCTGACCTTAGAGAGTTTCTTTCCCAAGAAATTCTAATTTTCCGTGCAGAAACAATGAGTTTGTGACTTATTTGGCCTACTCTAGCAGGGAGTGCATAGGGCCAGTTGCCCAGAGCTTTAGAGGCAATCGTTCGACATTGATTGGGTGATATGGAAGCTAATGGATTGCATGAACAAGATCGGTTGGAGGGTGCCTCCAACTATGTAATCTAGAAGTAAATGATCTCATTCCTTCTTGTTAAATTTAGATAATCATGGTATGTTCTATGATTAAATGTAGTTTTACTTCAATATTATTTAAGGCCCAATTCAGATTTAGCAATAACATAAACTTGAAAGTAAAATGTTGATAGAACATAAAAATAGATCAACAGAAGACAAGCCAAATAATGTATCATAATTTGTAATTCTCCTTGTCCAAAAAATGGATAGATAAATGTTTGTTACAACAGTCAATAGGATGCCCTAGCCAGAAAAGTATTGAGTTGGTAAAACCATCTTCTCCAATATCCAAATCAGCCTTCCTCCAAGTTTCACACACACCCCTCAAAGACAACTCCAAAAAGTCAATGCAAGTCAACCCAAACTGGTCAACACAAAATTCAATGCTGCAGTCAAAGCTATAGTTAATGGATAATAGTCAAAGTCAACGACCCTCCTCAATTTCTGTGCCCAGAAATGCGGCTTCAAGAAATCAAAATTTATTCCCAAAAATAGAAGTCAAATTCAAAGAGTTGACCCAAAGTCAACGTTGGTCAACGCTGTCCAGAAGCCCTAGAAACAGTCTGAAAATTACATCAACTTTATTTATGTTCATATTCAAACGTGTAAGGGTGGGAAGTCTCTGCTAGGGTATATGAACCAATCATATCACAAGATGAATGTGTATGTTGATTTTATGATGAAATGGAGATCATCTCTCTCCAATTTATATCCATCAATGAGGGAGTGTGACACATCTGTAGGGCTTGTGAACGTACATTACAAATATGGATGACCTTGCACATTTGTGGAAAATAAAAGCAAAATATATGTTCTGCTCATCCAAACAAGATGATATTTAGATCATTCTTGCACCTATCCGAAAGAGGAATCCAAAAAAAATATAATCATCATCATATGAGCAGTGCAACATGGAATTTGGACCTAGTTTCCAAAAATTAACACTCCCCTTCAACTAGGGAGAACTGCATCTGTCCACCTATGCCATCTTGTCATCAGTAACATCATGTACTATCATCATCATCACACATTCCTGCATCAGCCTATTGTAACATGATTTTATGGTTTTAAGGGAAAACAATCGAGAGTGAGTCCCAAATACATCATAATCCGCTGACCCGAAGTCGACCTAGAGGATAAAACCTCAATGGAATAAAAAAATTCACATACTAACCCGAAGTTAGTTTATTGACCCGAAGTCAGTTTAGAGGTAAGAACCTCATCAAACTTGATCCCAGATCAAGGTGTTGGACACAACCCATCCTAGACATAGAGAGTACGATAATATTTGACGCATCCATTGGTCTTGCTACTAGTCTCTATCCACATTTCCCACCTCATTGGCCAAATGAGAGATATTTCCCATGATTCTGAAACTCCATGGGTATGATGCATGTGGGGCATAGATAAAAGAGAGGGCGAACCAACTCAACATCATAATGGTTGGGCATAAGCACAATAAGGTTCGGCAAGCCTAGCCCCGTGTGTGCTTATAGCTTCAAGAATATATCCCCAAGCCCCTGGAGCTCCTAGAGCTCATTTTCCAACTCATGCAGGACCTTCACAATAGGGTCTTTCCACGATTCCAAGCTTCTCACAGAAGGTTAGGAACTTGACCTTCCTCAGGGGCTTCATGATAATATTTGCGACCTTCTCATCAGTTCCTATGTGATCGAGCCTTACGACGCCTCGATGTACCATATCCTGGATAAAGTGGTACCTAATATCAATATGCTTGGATCGATCATGGAACACATGATTCTTAGGAAGATGAATCCCACTCTGGTTATCACAAAGGATAACGGTGGTATCTAGCACATGTCCAAACATCTCATTGAAGATCTTTCTCAACCAAATAGCTTCACAACTGGCCATACTCTTTGCAATGTATTCGGCCTCAGCGGTGCTTAAAGCCACCAACTTCTGCTTCCTGCTCATCCAAGACATCGAAGCATATTCCAAGGTGAAGTAACATCTAATTGTGCTCTTACGATCCACCACATTGCCAGCCCATTCAACATTAGTATACCCATTGAGTCTCAAACTCCCAATAATGTATCTCAGCCCATTGTTGATTATGCCCCGAAGATATCTCTATAGATTCTTGGCACCAATCTAGTGAATGTGATGAGGCTCAACCATATTTTGAATCAAAGTGTTCACTGCAAAACAGACGTCCGGACAGGATTTCACAAAGAACATCAGGGCCCCTACAAGTTGTCGATACTCATTGGGATTTCCTAGCTCGGTCCCATCAATGCTTCCACACAACTTCTTAAAGTTGATTTCCATCAGTGTTGGCACAGACTTATAGTCCACCATACAAAATCTCTCAAGTAGCTTCACGACATATTTTCGTTGAAAAAGCAAAATCTTGCATGGCCTTTGCCAGACCTCCAAGCCTAGGAAATAGTGCATCATTCCTAGGTCTTTCATCTTAATCTCAGAAGGCAGTTCCCTCTTACATTGATGAATGATAGGGTCAACACCTATTAGGAAGAGATCGTCCACATAAAGAACTAGAATGATAGGTATTTCTTTATCAACCTTAAAATAAAGGTTTGGATAAGAATTACTTCGAGTGAAGCCCAACTTCATCAAGTAGCTATCAATCCTCTCATACCAAGCCCTGGGGACTTGCTTCAACCCATAGAGGGCTTTCTTAAACCTGCATACGTATGAGTCTCTATCTTGGAATTTGAACCACAGAGGTTGCTCCACATAAACTGTTGAAAATGCAGCAAGATGATGGAGCTTAGTGAAATGAAGTCGCCTTCACTAAGTGGGCCCGCAGGCAAATTCTGGCGCAAAATCTATTTTTAGACTATGTCTATTTTTAGACATATGGAGCATGGTTCGGGGATTCCGGTTTGAGATTCTTGAAGTATGTGTCATGTTGGTAAAAATAGATGAGACTCTATTTTTGAGGTCAAAGAGGTCGAAGTCTATTTTTAGACTGCCTCTCCTTAAAACAGGGAAGTCAAATATTATTTACCCTTAATAATATTTAGACTATAAACATCAGTTTACTCTCTTGGAGCACTTCAGTTCGAGCCTTGGAAGTGGCTCATGCATCTGACAGAGGAATTACGCTATTCCTAGGGTTTGATGGCATCATGCATGGTTGACTTCAGTTAGGACTTCAGTGGCAGAAGTTTGGTGGAGTTAATGAGACAGCTAGTGGAGTTGTGTTATGTTTATTTTAGTTGAACTAGTTGAGATTAGTATAACTAGCTAATCAATTAGTTATGAGTGGAGTGAATTAAATATTATTTAATTCATTAATTAATAACTCATTATTCAACTCAAGAACACATCAGTTCACTACAGTGCATGATCAGTTCAGTGGAGACCAGTGAAAGAGGTAGATGAAAGGGTGGAGTTAGCTATCAGTTGTGACTATACTGTTGCTATTTGCAACACACGGATAGGTGGAGTAAGCCCATGAGGATTGCGCAGTTCAGGCTGGTGGTTTATCTATATAAAGAGGCCATCCCATAGCATTGAAACACGCAATAGAGGCAAGGCAATTGGCGGTGAGTTTTGAACCAGTAACCTGTTCAAAACTGAGCTAGATTGTGGGTAACTGTATGAGAAAGTACTGAGTACTTGTGAAGAGTATTGTACTGAGTTTGTTACTTGATTTCTCCATTATAATATACACAATAGCTGCGGGGTTTTCAGCTATAAGCTTTCCCCATACATACTGTGTTAATGTGTATGATGATTTGATGTGTTATCGCATGATTTTATTTCCGCATGTGTGATGATCTGAGTTGAGTTGAGTGGAAGAGATTATGTGTTGTGTATGAAGTTCAAATAGTATGTGACCAGGATAGTCTCGGTGGATAATTAATTATTATTCAGCAAATTTCTACATGGTATCGGAGCTATTAAAGCAGAGATTGATCATCACAGTGATTACAAACTTATTTCGGTAGACAGAGTCTGCATGCGGGCCAGGTAGCCTCCAGATTCATCTTTCTTCGGAAAGTGAAAGGTCTGGTAAATGCCCCTTGCAGTCGATATTTGTGCTAGAAATAATTTTTTCTCACGATCTAGAGCGGCTGAGCTTTGAGGTGGAATTCGAAATTTTGCAGCAGTTTTGTTTTCTTGGTGCCAATGTTGAAAATGTCTTTCAACGGTTTGCAACTCGAATATGCTCTTGAAGGCAGTTCGAATTATGTTGCATGGAAGGATCGCATGGAAGCAGTATTAGAAGATAATGGTCTGAAGGAGTTCGTAGATACGGATGTCCAAAAGCCCACTGATGCAGCTGAAGTCGATGCATGGCAAAGAAGATGGCGAAGTGTCGAAGGATCCTGTTGGAGGGCGTCAAGGATCATATTGTATCCAGCCTGCATGGAAAGGCTACTCCATATTTAATGTGGAAAGCTTTGACGGATCTATTCCAGAGTAAGAGTGACCAAAGGAAGCTGGCGCTCAAAGATAAGCTTAGGAACATCAAGATGGAGAAAGGCGACAGTATTGCCAAATACCTCAGTATCGCCAAAAGCTCACTGATCGCATTCTTGGTTTCAAGTGTGCTAGGATCGGTATGGTTCTTGGACAGCGGTGCGTCATTTCATATGACGGGAGATCGGGAGTTGTTCTCAGATCTGGAGGACAAAGATTTGGGTGTGCACATCGAGATGGGCGATGATGGTAGATACGGTGCGACTGGTATCGGTACCATATCCTTTCAGAGGGAGTCTGGTAAACCCTTTGTCTTGAAGGATGTCATGCATGTACCTGGATTGAAGAAGAACCTAATTTCTGTGGCGATGTTGGAGGATAAGGGGTATGATGTGGTCTTCAGCGAAGGAAAAGCCTTCCTGCGCAGTAAGACTACTGGAGAGACCCGAAAGATAGGGGTTCGAACTCAGAACCTTTATCAGTTGCAGGTAGATGACTGCGCAGCTATGGCATGCAAGGCGGGAGAAGTGGTGAGCCGGGATGATGAGGGCGAACTATGGCACAGGAGATTGAGCCATCTTCACCATGGAGCTTTGAAGATTTTGCAGCAGATTTCTACTGGACTTCCTAAGGGCACCCTTGCGCAGTCAGATCAGTGCAAGGGGTGTACTTTAGGGAAGTATGTGAAAGCCACCTTTCACGAGAAGGATAGTCACACCACGACGATCCTTGAGAGAGTTCACACAGACGTGTGTGGTCCTTTCTCAGTTGCTTCGACAGCAAAGCACAAGTATTATGTGATCTTTGTTGATGATTTCTCTCGAAAGTGCTGGATCTTCTTCATGCAGAAGAAGAGTGATACATTCGCGAAGTTCTGTGAGTTTAAAGCACTGGTCGAGAACGAGTCGGGGAAGAAGGTGATTGCTCTAAGGAGTGATAACGGTGGTGAATTCATCTCGGCTGAATTCAAGGAGTTCTGCAGCGCAGAAGGGATTCGGAGAGAGCTCATCGCACCCCATAACCCACAGCAGAACGGGGTGGCTGAGCGGAAGAACAGAACGATCGTGGGTGCTGCACGGGCGATGTTGCATGATCAGAGCCTACCCCTTCACTTGTGGGCTGAGGCATGCAATACAGCAGTGTATGTGCAGAACCGTTGTCCTCACAAGGTTCTTGGCATGAGTACACCAGAGGAGGCTTATTCTGGCAAGAGGCTTGATATTTCCCATTTGTGGATTTTTGGTTCTCCTGTCTACATGCATGTGACGAAGGATGCGAGAAGGAAGCTGGATCCAACTGCTGAGGTTGGAATATTTGTGGGGTACACTGATACACCTCACAACTACCGGGTGTATTTTTCAGACAGTCGAAAGACTGTTGTGCGACGGGATATAAAATTTCAGGAGGAGAAAGCCATGCAGTGTTCGCTTGAGAGGGAGCTACACTTGCATGCAGATGAGGAGCTGTTAGTTCCTAAGGAGGAGCTTCCGGATGTGGATCAGCCACAAGAGGAGGTTCAGGAGGTGGAAGAAACCACCCAGGCAGCGCCAACCATCAGAGGACGCATGCGCACTACAGAAGCTGAGCGACTGGCTCGGGATGCAGAGAAGGTTGTAAGACCACCTACAGCACAGCGCAGATAGAGACAGTCACCGGATCGGTACACTGGATACATGGCTCTTGTGAGTCAATGTGTTGTGACAGAGCCATCCTCTTTTGAGGAAGCTGTGGAGGAACCCGCATGGGTTGATGCCATGATCGAAGAATATGATTCGATCATCAGGAACAGTGCATGGGAGATTGTCCCAAGACCGATTGGGAAATCAGTGGTAGGTTCGCGATGGATCTACAAGGTGAAGCAGGCGGCTGACGGGAGTGTGGAGAAGTACAAGGCGAGATTTGTCGCCCGTGGCTTCTCACAGATCGAGGGGATTGACTATGAGGAGACTTTTGCACCTGTCGCAAGGTACTCTTTCATACGGACGATCCTTGCTCTCTCAGCGCAGATGGGGTGGCACATTCATCAGATGGATGTGAAGACTGCGTTCCTCAATGGAGTTATTGAGGAAGAGGTGTACATAGAGCAACCTAAAGGTTTTGAGATCTTCAGCAGTGAGTCGCATGTGTGCCGACTCAAGAGAGCACTGTACGGGCTGAAGCAAGCACCTCGTGCTTGGTACACTCGGATAGACAGCTACTTCACCGGGCTTGGATTCTCCAAGAGTGAAGCGGATCCAAACCTGTACCAGATTGTGGTGGAGGGGAAGCTGTTGATCATCGTACTGTATGTAGATGATCTGATTTTGACTGGCGACGAGCAGTTGATACTTTCATGCGAGGAGGATCTTGCACGAGAGTTTGAGATGAAGGACCTGGGCATCCTTCATTATTTCCTGGGATTGGAGATTTGGCAGCGCAGTGGAGGACTGTTTGTTTCTCAGGGCAAGTATGCCCGGGAGATTCTAGAGAGGTTCAACATGCAAGACTGCAAGCCTGTTGATACCCCTCTTCCTGGAGGTTGGAGGAAGGGAGATGCTACTTCGGAGGAGGTAGTGGATGCCACTGTCTATCGACAGTTGGTGGGGTCGTTGATGTATCTGGTCAATACTCGACCCGATATATGCTATGCAGTTAACCAGCTTTCGCAAGCTATGGTTAAGCCTACCAGCTCTTTGAAATGAAGAAAGCACATGTATTAACGCTATATTAGAGCCACCTTAGGGATATATTTCTATGGTACGGAGCAGGAGGATGGGCCAGCTCACAGCTCAGCAGTGCGATTGGGGCGGGGAGTCCAGCGGTTTGAAGAGCACATCACAGGTTTCGGCAGTAGGTCGCGACATTTTCACAGTCTGACAGCAGAATCCCGTGGCACTCGGTTCAGTAGAGTACATGGCAGCAAGTTTGGCTGCATGCGAGGCTATTTGGATGAGGAAGATCCTCGCAGGTTTGTTCAGGTTCCATTTGGAGCCTACAGTGATCTACTGTGATAACCAGAGCTGCATCAAGCTCTCGGCTAATCCAGTATTTCATGATAGGTCCAAACATATCGACATCAGGTACCATCATATCAGAGATTGTGTTTAGCGGAGAATCATGATGCTTTCATATGTTCCCACGGAGGATCAAGATGCCGACATCTTGACGAAGGCGCTCACCAGGAGCAAGTTTGAATTCCACAGAGGCAGGATAGGGGTTGCAGATAATCCATATCTTGCTGAGAGGGAGTGTTGAAAATGCAGCAAGATGATGGAGCTTAGTGAAATGAAGTCGCCTTCACTAAGTGGGCCCGCAGGCAAATTCTGGCGCAAAATCTATTTTTAGACTTTGTCTATTTTTAGACATATGGAGCATGGTTCGGGGATTCCAGTTTGAGATTCTTGAAGTATGTGTCATGTTGGTAAAAATAGATGAGACTCTATTTTTGAGGTCAAAGAGTTCGAAGTCTATTTTTAGACTGCCTCTCCTTAAAACAGGGAAGTCAAATATTATTTACCCTTAATAATATTTAGACTATAAACAACAGTTTACTCTCTTGGAGCACTTCAGTTCGAGCTGCAGAAGTGGCTCATGCATCTGACAGAGGAATCACGTGGTTCCCAAGGGTTTGATGGTATCATGCATGGTTGACTTCAGTTGGACTTCAGTGGCAGAAGTTTGGAGGAGTTAATGAGACAGATAGTGGAGTTGTGTTCTGTTTATTTTAGTTGAACTAGTTGAGATTAGTTTAACTAGCTAATCAATTAGTTATGAGTTGAGTGAATTAAATATTATTTAATTCATTAATTAGTAACTCATTATTCAACTCAAGAACACATCAGTTCACTACAGTGCATGATTAGTTCAGTGGAGACCAGTGAAAGAGGTAGATGAAAGGGTGGAGTTAGCTATCAGTTGTGACTATACTGTTGCTATTTGCAACACACAGATAGGTGGAGTAAGCCCATGAGGATTGCGCAGTTCAGGCTAGTGGTTTATCTATATAAAGAGGCCATCCCATAGCATTGAAGCACGCAATAGAGGCAAGGCAATTGGCGGTGAGTTTTGAACCAGTAACCTGTTCAAAACTGAGCTAGATTGTGAGTAACTGTATGAGAAAGTACTGAGTACTTGTGAGGAGTATTGTACTGATTTAGTTACTTGATATCTCCATTATAATATACACAATAGCTGCGGGGTTTTCAGCTATAAGCTTTCCCCATACATACTGTGTTAATGTGTATGATGATTTGATGTGTTATCGCTTGATTTTATTTCCGCATGTGTGATGATCTAAGTTGGTTGAGTGGAAGAGATTATGTGTTGTGTATGAAGTTCAAATAGTATGTGACCAGGATAGTCTCGGTGGATAATTATTTATTATTCAACAAATTTCTACATAAACCTCTTCCTTCACTGAACCATGCAGAAAAGAAGTCTTCACATCCATCTAATGTAGACTTTATCCTCACGTTGCAACAAGGGAAATGATAGATCTGATGGTGGTATAGCGGGAAACAGGTGAAAATATATCATCATAATATATGCCTTCTTTTTGAGAGAAACCTCGGGCAACAAATATTGCCTTGTATTTCTCATCACTTCCATCGAATCCATGCTTGATATTGAAGAGCCATTTCGAGGTGACAACAGATTTTTCCTTCGGTATTGGTGTTATCACTCCGTAATTTGTAATATTGGCAAGAAAAAATGACAGAGGACAACATCAAACCACTTTGGAGTCCAAGACCTAGCCTTCCTAGACTCAGAGAGGGCTCTCTCTATTTTATTATTTAACTTGATAATTACAAATGCTGATATTAGGCTAGTTATAGAAATATTGAGGGTTGTTTGTTTTTATTGATTGGGTGGTTGGACAGATAGAGCTGTGAGACCTAATCCATTGGGATATGGGGTCATAAAAGGCCGAATTGTGCATCAAATTTTCAAGGGCATTCACAGGGCAAGCTAACTATGCAGGCTGGATCTTACTAGCAATGTGAAATGGGAAAGGAGAAGGAGATTAGGGTTCAACGTAAATGAAGAGAATACCGTTTCTGAATTCTGCATTCAGGTCTCATAGGAAAACATTAAGATAACAAACACAGATCGAATTAAGGTGCTCTCTTAGAAAATCTTAATCTAAATTTTATGTTTTGAAATCAGATAAATTGATGCACAACATGAAAAGGCAGAGGAAAAACATTAATATAGAGGAAAACATCAACATTAACATAGCTCAAGAATCCTATGAATGGTCTCTTATTATTGATGCCCAACTCAAACAATTACAGTGCTCCAATACTTCTTACAATGCAAGTTTCAGCAGGGTCCAATTTTCCAACTTCCAACCCCTGATAATGAAAATTCAAGCAGTATTTAACTAAAGACTAAGCCATTTGCTCTTCCTTACTCGACAACCTGTTGTAGCTCCTACAGCACCCTCCAAAAATACATAAAATCATAACACACACTTCAAAATTTTTGGAGCCCCCCTTAAAAACTAAAGAAGGAAAAAAGCCAAGTAAAGTTTTAAAGGCAAGTCGCTAAGTCGCATATGCATTATTTGCGACCCATGCGACCCATGCGACTCTGCGACCCTAAGGTCGCACAGGTCGCCAGGTCGCAAGAGTCATAATTTGATCAATTTGCGACCTTGTGACCTAGCGACCTTGAGGTCGCAAGGTCGCAAGGTCGCAAAATGAAGTTTTAAAGAAATTAGCGACTCAGCGACCTTTGCGACCCAGCGACCTGAAGGTCGCAAGGTCACAAGGTCGCAAACTTGCAACTTGCGACCTCATTAAATGTCCGCACGTGCGACCTTTTTATATAAGGTCGGGTCGCTAGGTCGCATTTGTGACTCTCAGCGAAAACCGCGGAATTGCTCTGACAGGTCGACTGGCGCGTTTTCTTCCGGGTAAGTTGCCTTTTCCTCCCTATGTTTCCCTCTTAAGCATTTCTTGCCATTATTGAGCCTCCCCACGGTCTTATTTATTTGCTGGAAAGGATGTGGGGTTTTCTTTGGAATTTCACCGTCGCTTTGTTTCCCACAAACCCCAAGGTCACCCGTCTCTTGCCTAATTCCTCATGGCTGTGCCTTATGGTCAGTTTAGGCCCTTTCAAACCGCAGAATTTTCCCGTTAAAGAAAGTTTAGCCGCAAGGTCGCACGCGCGCGAAAACCCCGTGAGGCGCAAGTGCGACCTGCGACCTAGCGACCAGGTCGCAAGGTCGCAAGGTCGAAAATCTCGCACTCAGCGACTCTGCGACCCTGCGACCTAGTCGCAAGGTCGCGAGGTCGCGGGTGAGTCCTTTCGTGGATCAGCGACCCATCGACTCCCAGAGAAAAGTCAATTAAATCTTTGCATATACAGACTCTATTTAGCCATTATCATCATGTCTTTCTTATCCTGTGATTCTGTTCTAAATGCAGCAGGTGAATTCAGAGCAGACACAGTACCGGTCCTCTCCAACTCTAGCAATATGGCACCCCGGGTATCCCGAAGGAGAACCAGGCAGGTGGTGGAGGAAGAATCAGACGCAGACATACAAACATCTCCGCCGCCAATATAGAGAGACACCCTTTGCACCTTCGCAAAGGAGGATAGCCTTAGGTGGTATGAAGTATACCGTGAGTTCGCCATGCTAGAAGAAGATTTCCCAGAAGATCTCCCGGACCGTGAAATATACCTGAAAGTCAAAAGGTCCAAATTGCACCTAGCTGGGTCGCATCCTGCCATCTTTCCGTGCCCAGAGATGTTGGACTGGATCATACAGAAGACGGATCCGAAAAGCTTCGCAATCCGAGATAATGCAGGGAAAGCTTTCGCAACATTGGAAAGTTCAAGAGCACAGGTCTACTACTCGCTTCCCAAACCAGAGGTGAACTTCTCCCCAAGATGGTTTGCTGCAAATGAAGTGCCAATGGTTGACACAATCAGAAGGTGGTGGGCAGAACCAGACAAATTTAAGATAAAAAAGGACCAGGAGTACCCGGTGGCCAGTCTGAGGAAGGTCTATAAGCTAGTGGCCGCCATGCTGTGCAGGATATACGGGCGTTCGGACGCCACCACCTTCAACGGAACATGGGCCACCATTATAGAACACGTAACAGTCCACGGCACTCGGTTCAATTGGGCTGGTATATTAATGGGCTCCATGCACACAAATTTGGCTTCAGCTTTAGCCCCAGATGAGGGAGCGCCATCAGAATTCTACATGGCTTCGTATCTATTAGATGCTTTCTGTGCCCAGATGCATGTTGAGGGGTGGCCACATAACTGGGACCCCGAACAGACCCAGGCAATACATTTGCAGACCAGGGTATTCTGGGAATCCAGGTACAAGTCGGACATCGAACAAATCTCTCACATATTCATTCCCGCCCTCTACGGGATACTATTTGGTCAAGACACCCCCTGCATGTCTTGGCGAGCAATGGAGACACTAGGCCAGGTGGCACACTGGTTCCCATTCGCCGAATTCACGATCATCCGAGTATTTGGCTCGTTTAAAGCACCACATGCTCTACCCAAGTTTATTACCGATAAGGTACTCATACAGGAGGTGTGTTTCCAGATGACCACGGGCTTCTCTAACATCCTTACCAAAGGGAAGAAGAAACCTTGGCCTGCTCTACCTCTCACCATTGGTGCTTATACGGTCAAGGACTCCAGAGAAGTAGCGCGTGAAGGGGAAGAAGTGAAAAGCTATCACTTCAAAAATCTGGATTGCCGAACTTACGACCCAGTTAGGGTAGTTCCTGAACATTGTAAAAGGGCCAATTTTATATGGAGTTATCAGCATGTCGAGCGCCCGGATGAGGACGAGAGAAGAAATTGGTATAACGCAAACAGGCATCTCGCGCCAGGAATCGACTCTGACCGAGAAGAAGTAGAGCATCAGAATTTAGGAGAAAGAAGCCAGAAGCTTGGAGGCTCTTCTTCCTCCAAAGATAAAAGAACACAGACCGATACGGGACCTGACACCACAGATCAGAAAAGGGAAGCAGAAGCCCAGGCCAAACAGGAAGAGGAGAAGAAGAAGAAGGAAGATGAAGAGAAACGCAAGAAAGACGCCAGGACAGAACGAAAAAAAAAAAGAGGAGGAGAAAGAAAGACAGGAAAAGGAGGCACAGGCGGCGGCAGAAAAGGCGCTGAAAGAAGAACTCGACAAAGTCGATCGTCAGAAAAAGGCAGAACAGGCCGCCGCGGCAGAGAGAAAGATGAAAGAGGAAAAGGAAGCAGAGGCAGAGGCAGAACGCTGAAGAAAAGAAGAACACGACAAGGCGGAGGCAGAGCGCTGGAAAAAGGAGAAAGAAAAGGGTCAAACGCAGAATGTAGAGGACGAACTAATAGATGACATTGATCTATTTCCCCTGGATATCCCTGCAGGTGGCACGGGAAGTACCCTCAATGTTGATGACATTCCGGGAGAAGAAGAAGAAGTCTTCGACTTGACCAGATTGACATTTGACCAATTCTCTTTCAAGATTCGACAAGAGAGAAGGAAATCCTTAGCGCCAGGCTACCCCGCCATCTCTACGGTCTCCACCGGAAAGGACATAGTCCCAGACACAAGGACAAATCCAGTTATGATAGCGTCAGCAGGCACCGCTTTTGCCGCAGCCACAGAAGAAAATGTCACGAGGATGAGCAGAGAAATTATTTCTTTACAGAACCGGCTAAAAGCGGCAGAGCAGGAAAAATCAAGGCTAGAGAATGAGATGCTCCAGCTCCAGGGTAGGCCCGCTCAAGTGAATGAGGTCCCACTGGCGGTCAGGAAGGAATGTGATGTGTTGGAGATGACAATGAGGCAAGTATACCAGGAAATGCTCACCCTAAAACAAACAGTGGCCCCATTAGCAGAGGCACGGGAAGAAACCAGGCAGAAACACGAACAGCTCAAGGAAGCCTCGGCAGCCTTGGAAAAAATTATGAATTGGACAGCATAGTATCAGCAAGCTCCCGAACACGTGCCTCGGAAGGATTGGAGTCATACGCAAGAAGCCAAAGTACAAATTCGGATGAGTATGCAATCCAAAGACAAGCTATCCAAAGATCTGGACAAAGTAGTGTCCGCGTATAACCACCTAATCAGTGGTATCGACTCCATGAACGCTCTTCATCACATTCCATCATTAGGGGCACTAAATGAAACTAAAGGCTGGGAGCAGGTAGAGCAGGAAATTCAGTCTTTTCTGCAGCCCGTAAGACAAGCTGCTGCCGAACCGGAATTCGAGGCATCACAAGAGAACCTGAACTGGTTGCTTGTCACTCCAGTGCAAATCTACACCAAGCTTGCTTCTCTCTCAATGTTGATCTCCCAGAAGAAGGTGACTCTGGTGCCGAATGCTCTAGAATGTATGCATCGGATAAAAGAGGAAAGCCCTCTTGTCGCTCCTATAACGGCGGATTACCAGACTTGGAAAGACTTCATCAAAGGCAAGAAAGTCGACGCTCCAGAAACCTCAATTGCGCGACCACCTTCATAGTTTCAAACGCTGGGTCGCAGGCCGCATTCGCGACCAGGTCGCAGGTCGCATTTGCGACCAGGTCGCAGGTCGCAATTTTGGCAAACAGGAAGCTGAACCGTCGGGAAGTTGAACCGTCGGAAGGCCATAAGTGCGTCTGTTGAATCTATAAATACCCCTGTGGGGAGCATTGTAAAAGGCTGCTCTTTTTTGGACTGAAAGGCATTATTGCATTGTAACTGAAGAAGCATACTCTTGATATATGAAATACAATACATGTTAAAACCCCTTTGATTGGATGATGTGTTTAGTTGTGACAACATTGTGTGTATTCTGCGTGCAGTTTCAGAATATCTTCTGATTAATGAATCTGTGTTATTAATAGTATCATTCATGCACCATAGCTATCTGTGATTGTGTTGATGATGCTCAAGTTTATTATTTACTTCATGATGAATGTTAATGAACTGTTTTATTAGCATTTCGTTATATCCTTCAGAAAGTTAAGGGATATTCTTGCCACAAAGAACTGTTTCTTTGGCGGTCAGATTATCCTGCATGCATACCTCATAGATGTGTTGCTAACGACACTTCCTGAGTGTATGCATTCTGTTTATTACCTTGCTACGCACAGTGTCATATATTGGTTTTATACATCAGTCATGTATTCTGTATCGTGTGAATGAGTGTATGTTTGCAGTTTCAATCAGGTTGCTCGAAACCGAAGAGATAGTCATGGTAATTAAGCCTGGTGTAGCGCTGGCTACTTTTCATCGATTAGTGACTGTGCTGATGTTCTTTGCTGCCCTTTTCTTTTTCTGCCATTATAACATAACAATTCTATAAAAACGCCTTGCTTGACTCGACCCTTAGTGTATTTTTTCTACCCGAGTACTTTATGTCGTGTTTAACATTATTTCTTTATAAAATGATGTTCAAACCTCATATGCTTGACCTCACCCTTTTTAAACAAAACATCGTAAAAAATCCATATATCCGGACTTACAAATCTGTAGACTTCAGTTATGAGCTTTATCGCATCCATAGAAATATCGCCCATCGAAATATTTATAGTTTATGATAAGAGAAAATAAATTGGTGATGCAATGTGAAGTGCAGAGGTGACATGGAGGGAAGGTGAGGCCGACCACATCGCAAATCGAAAATATTAAGTTTTAGCTATGAGCGGAGGAGGTAAAATCTAAATCCTGCGAAGTGCGAAGTGTGGGGAGAGGGAGGCGACATGGCAGGTAAGCTGGGACCGTCTGCATCTCACATTGAAAATCTTAAGTTTTAGCTATAAGCGGCAGAGGTAAACTCAAAATCTTGTGAAGTGTGAAGTGCATGGAGGGCGGTGACGTGGAAATTAAGGTGTGACCGACCACATCACAAATAAAAAATATTAAGGTTTTTCTTATGAGCACGGGGATTAAATTCTAAAACTTGAGAAGTGCGGGGAGAGGGACCCACCCACATCGCAATCGCAAGTCCGAAGGTTTCTACGGTAAGGTAAGGTGTATGAGGTTTCATATTATATGGCCTGTATTGAAAGTAGCCTAAAGTGGGGGGCAGAGCTACTGTGGTGGGGCCAACCACATCGCAAGTTAAAACAAAATACATTGCGGGCACTTAACGGTAAGTTATAATATTTGCGATGCGAAATGGTGTGGTTAAACAGGTAAAGTTGCGATCTTGTAATGGATGGTGGGGGAAGGGATGACGTGTCAAGGAGAAATGGCCCCACTTTTAATCACAATCGGGAAAGGTGGAGGTAGGTGGAATGATATAGTGATGAAAAGTAAAATAGAAATATAAAGCGGAAAAGCAGATAAAGGGTAAGATTTAATGATTTTTAAGGAAAATAAAATGGAAAGGAAGTGTGGCAGGTGAATGGGTCCCACCGCCATCGCACATCGCACTTTGGAAACTTTATCATTTACCCTTTGTGCCTATCTTGAAAAACTTGTGATCTGCGATTGTGGTTTAATCTCTGCCACTGATCGATGCTCAGATCAATGGTCCTCACTGCTCCCTTACTGTGGTTTGTTGACTTTTTTTCTTTGCCCATGCCCGTTCATTTCTTTCTATTTGTTTGTAGGATAGTTGAATTGTTCACTACTTGCCCATGTTCATGACCTGCCCCTGTTCACGACTCGACCCAAACGTACACAACTTGACCCAATCACATTCATGACTCTGCCTTTGCTGTTTTTCTGCCTTAACTGATTCTGTACTTCCTTTTCTTCCTTTGATTATTTCTTTGGAAAAGATTTTGAATATTGACATCTATATACAGTATGAAAAATTTGTAAAGAGAAAGTACATAGTCACCGTGTGATACTGTAAATTACAAGGTTCTAACAGTGGCTCTAGCTGGGGATGGTAGCTCCTTCAAGAGGTGTCAAGAACACTGCAGACTAGTAGCTTGATCCATTAGGTTGATCCCACAACTTGTATCTTGATCTGTCAGGCAACTTAGTGACTGGAAACTAGCTGATTGTTCCTCCTGAATTTTACTGATAAAAATAGACCACATGCTTGGCTAGCGAGCTTAGTAGCATACTAAAATCTGAATTGAAACTACAATTGAACTTATCCACTGCAATCCATCAAGTTGAACATATTGCTGCACCTTGAAAACTTGAATGATGAGACCAGAACTGTGTTGAAACTAAAGTGTGAAACAAACTGATCTGAAAATGAAAAGCAATCTAAAAATAAGATTTGAAAGATGCTCAGAGTGTTGGGCTTATTTTCACACCTACCTACCCTAATCTAACATAGAGGTGATATATACACTAAGTGAAATCCTTTCTCCAATACAACCAATTAAGTAAATGACTACATGATTGATTCTTGTTCACTTTTTTGAGTAGGCTGAAAAAACAAAAGGGCCACTCCCATCTTACTTGACTTTGAACAACAACGCTCAAACTCTTCCTTAAACGCTGCAACAAACCATTCCTGGCATAGCATACTCCTTCTTGAGATGATTCTAAGAAACTAGCAAAAGGATCTTGGAAAAATACCCGACCCTGAGGATTTAAATAACAAACTTCATCTAGGTATGCTCCTTGTCCCACTTTATCATGCTCAGGATCCTTCTAAAAGAGAATATCTACATATTCTTCATGGTACTATGACATGGCATCCTCATTATATGCCATTATGCTATCCTCAAGAAAACTTGAAATGTCTTGACTGAGTTGGCTGAATTCTGTTTGAAGGCCATCATTTTGATGAATAGGAGCATTTTTTGGCAATAGGCCTTCTTGAGAAGGTAGAACAGTATCAGTATCAATATGTTCTTCTGTTTCTTCACGAGGAAATGCTTCAGTACATAAATCAGCAGTAGAACCAATAGAAATAATATCTTCATTACATAAAAATTTAGAGGTTGGCTACATGCTTAGAATCTAATTGATTTATTCTTCAGTTAAAGGAGGAGGGATTATTTGTGTTCTTTGGATTGAACAACAATTGTTTTCTTTCTCTTGTCAAGACTGACCATGAGGATGAATGTCTTCTTTAGTCTCACACAAAAGAGTAGATGAATTATCATTTGTCCCCATCTTGTGGATCTTCTTTCATTTCTTGATTGATTTCATTTTCAACTAAATTCTCTTGGTTGTCATGACAATTAGCTTGAGAATGAAATTCATGAATTTCTTCTATGAGATCCTTAGGATGCCAATTTCCTATATATTCATCAATATTTACAAGGTATTGTATGAGATCCTTAGATTTATAACAACAATTTTCAGCTAATGATAAAGATGGAGAATTTTATTTATAATGCTCACAAAACACCTTGTGGAAACATTTTAAAGAAAACAAACTACCAGGGTTCAGAACTTGATACCATTCCCTTGCTTTCCCTTATAATGTTACCATGAAAATCTCCATTCAGCTTTCAACCTCCATGAGTGTATATGAAATCTAATGAGATGTAACAAAGCATCATTAACCTTCTCATCTTAAAAATAGGAAGATTTATGTCCCAATATACCTAAGGAATTTTGTGTGGGAATCCAGGAATGTGATCTCTATTCATTGGAGCATACCTGCGTTGTATTCTTGGATCCATATTGTCAATCAGTCAGAGAGTGGGGTCACTGTATATTCACAACCAATATGGATTCTTCTACCAGTGGAGTATTTAGGTCAACTAAAAAACTGTGGAGTCGCCAATGGATGATTTCAACTTTCTTGTGTTTGGTTTTTTCCCACCATCAACATCCAGATACCAATCTTGGAACATACTTGAATCATACAATATTTTGACGGGGGTGTTAGCCACCTATAAAATTTTTTATATCAAAAGGTGGCTACATCATTTTTGGAGTCTTCAAGAAACAAATTTTATTGCAAAAAATTGTTATCTCTTGAAGACTCATGAAGACATCATGCCCTTTGTTCAATCTTCACTGCTGTACCCCTTTTAAGCTCAGAAATTCTGCTGTTTTTATGAAGAAAAGACTGCTGCAAAAATCCTTTTCTCTCCGTTTTTTCCCTTCCTTTCACTTCAAATTAACCTTCAATTTTACCCCTTTATTCCCCATGAAATTCCTCTATTTTTTATACTTTCCCTTCTTCCCTTCATAAAATCCATTTTATAAGGTTTAAAAATCACTTTTAAACCTTACCGAAACCCCCAAATCCATCAAAAATCTTGAAAAATTTCGTGAAAAATAAAGTTTTGTAACTATAGGCTTAAGCCCCTTTGGGCTAAGTCCTAACCACTTCCCCACCACATGCCTTGGTGCTGGAACCAAGCGCTATGACCAAAAAGCGCTTATCGCATCAGAAGCAATTGGCGAGCGCAAGTCTTTGGCTTTTATAAAACCTCCGATGCGATTAGCTCCTTTATATATGAGCTCCGATCCTTTATTTCATTCACAAAACCAAAGGCCCACAATCGGGCGCTTAAACACTTCAATAAATCATTTCCAATTCTATTTTTCCTTTATAAAGTCATAAAAACCCATTTTTTAAAAGTTATAAAGGAAACACGTCGGTGCAATGTTTTTTAATGGAAAGACTGTTGATTTGTTTCCTCGATCAACGGTCCATACAATCTCGCATCGGGAAATTTTTATTGGGCACGTTTATTTTATTTCACCACCTCCGATTGGCGGTCCCCCGATTCATCCTCCACCGTCGATCTGATCTGCATATCAACGACCCACAGTCAATCGCTTCAACGCTCCCATTTCCATTGCCCTGCCGATCGCGAAGCCTCGATTGCATCTGAGCCGTCCACGTGTCAACATCCAACGGTCCAGATCCTCCCTCCCGAACTTGGTTAAAAAACATGCAGTCCCGCTTTGTAATGTTTTTCAAGCAGATCTCAGCCGTTGATCTGCCCATATTGACCTTTTCTCCGCCTCGCGTATATATTCCATTTAGGCCCAGATTCAATCTCCACCATTGATCCTTACATCTGATGGCCCAGATAAATCCCGACGGGCTCGACCCCTATTGGTCCTGCCTCCCTCCAGTCTTGATCTCGACCATCCAATTTTTGATCCTGCGGCTCAGAACAAAACCACCCTACCATGCTATTTGCCTGCGCATCTTGCCGATATCGTGCTCACTCCCCACCGTCTGATCTAAGACCTCAGATCCAACGACCAGCACACATTTTTGTGCAGATTCAAGCACGAACGGTAATTCTTAGAGGGCTATGCAATATGGGTGGTATTAAAATTCCATGTGTCACCTCCTAACACATATCGCGTTCGAAAAGGTGAAACCACCTTTCTCCCTTTTGGCCACGCAAAACCAACTGTTTTGCCCTCCAAAACCACTTTCCTCATTTTGTATTATATTATATCACGTGCGCTCCCCGCCGTTGATCTTTGCAAATCAACGGTTTAGATCTAATCTCCCATTACACCAACGCCCTCCACCTTTTCCAAAGGGGTTTTTGACGAGCAATCTCCACTGTTGATCTCGGGGTCCAATACTAATCCGGCGGCTTGCGATCATTTGGAAACCCCAATTTCTATTCCAATTCTTTTTCCTCCGCCCAAAGGGATTTTCGTTACTTTCCTTTGTATTTCTTCTATTTTCGTGAAATGTGATTTTGTCGCATTATATTATTACATTCGCTCCCGACCATTGATCTCTGTAAGATCAACGACCCTAACTTAAAATATCCACCATTTTCTCCCACCGCTCTCCACTTGTCTTCTGCGCGCAATCTCCGCTGTTGGATGTTGTCATCCAATGACCACGCTCCAAAACTAAGCCTCCTAAGCATTTTTTCCCTAATACGCAAGATTTTCTAATTTTTTATTGTATTGTGCAAGATTTAAAAGGTTTTCAAATGTTTTAAAGGAAAATAAAGCTGAGGATGATGATCCTCTAGGATTTTGGTTTATTAAAGAGTATCCGTTCACAGGGTTCGACGCCACATTTTATCGGTGCCTCATGAGCATTGATACACATTATAAAGCCCTGTAACACCTGCACATCAACAAGACACAGAGAATTGAAATAAACAAAGAGTATCAATGTTGAAGATTAAAACAAGCCAGAAATGAAGAATTAAAGGAAGAATCACAGTTCTGGTGGATTACGGCTAAGATCAAAAATCAAAAGCCTCTTCCACTAAATTAAACATAGTTAAAGGGAAATCAAAAATATCTATCAGACAGAGAATGCCTCCACTTCCACATCAGAGGCTAATTGATTCCTCTTAGCTACCAGATTTCCACCTGTAGCCTCAAAGCATTCAACAAAGGGCCAAGTTATGATTTGAGCCGAAGATATTTGCCTCAATACAGTCCAATAGTTAATTCGGCCAAAGGATTTGTTGCAAAAAATATCAGCAGAGTTATTACAAGATGACATAGAGCCTTAAAGTCAAAAAAAGACTCCATTGAGCTTAATTATTAATGTAAAAAAATTAATACAGAGGACATATCTGTAACTTCTCCATCGAGCCCCTCAAAGGCCTAGAAGCATTTATCTGTATTAATTGAACCATGGGAGATCTTTTATCCCATCCCACCTCCTCATATCTTCTATAAATACTTCTGTAGAAGATGAAACAATGTTGGTTGCAGAACTTTGAAATATACTTGTGCTCGAAACTTTCTATGTGTAAATAGTATTCAAAGGCTCTTGAAGCTTTGTTTGTGATCTATAAGTTAGGCTAAGAAGTGAAGATGATTGCGGAATTGAAACATTGGACCTAAAGACTGTAACTGGTTTGACATCAATAAGAAGCTGTTTCTTGGGATCCTGGTCTATATCACTGGTGAAGTGCTCCTTTCTGTGTAATTTTTTTCCTTTTGTGTATGTCATATTGTCCATTTATTCTCTGATAAAGAACAACAAGCATAGAGTTAGGATTTACTGTTTACAGTACCCTTCTTTGACTGATAAACTTTATCTCAATATTTTCCTCCAATTTGTTTATTTAAGAATGATTCAATACGGTTTAAGCAGTTAGGAATGCTGGCGTTCCCTCGTCCTACTGTTTGATTTAAACATCGTTCTTGAATGTTATTTTCATTATTTGTTCAGTAAAGTTAGACTAGAAAAGTGACGGTGTGCCCTGTTTTCTAGCTTCTTTCTCCAAAGGAAATTCTGAAAGTTTCCCTAAGTGTATGCTGAAAGCAGACTAGATTTAAAAGTATCTTATCTGATATTAGGTTGCATTTTGTTTCTTTTATGTGTTTTCATACTTTTTGAAGGTAATTATGTGGATTACTGGATTGTTTGTCTATTGAGTTGCTTTAATACGAACTTTCCCAAGAAATTTATGGTGAGCCCTGTTCTTGGTTGGTTTTAAGCAGTTAATTAAGAGGCTTTTCTTGTTTGGACAGACTATAAATCCTAGTTGAAATTATTATCTGTTTCCACCCCTCCAACACTTTATTGTTTCCATTCCATCATTTTAATCTCAATGATCTTGTGATATAGATGACTTTCCCCTTGGATCACTCTTGAATTTTTCGCTCAATTAAAGCCCTGTTATGACTCCATAGCCCAATGGACTAAAAACCAGCGTTATATCTATCTTTTAGCCAAAGCTTGTTCTAATTTCTTGCAGCTTCACACCTTTGAAATTCTTCCCATTTAGGATTTTTCACTCCAATAATAATCATGCTCAACCATCCAAAACAAAACAAAAACCTTTGCTCTTAATAACTAGCCTAATATCATACCTAAAGCTTTAAAGATAAATCAATCTTTTCACTTTATTGGAGAGATCCCTCTCTGGATTCAGGAGGGCTAGATCCTAGAATCCCAAAGTGGTTGAAATAGTGTTTGCTCTGCATTTTGACTTTGCCAATCTTGCAAATTACAGGGAGCTAACATGGGGTTTCTGAGTTTCGATGAAATTTTTAGCTTTTTCAATAAGTCAGTTCCCTAGTATGGTCACCATTATGTTATCACCCCGTATTTTGTAATATTGGCAAGAAAAAATGACAGAGGACAACATCAAATCACTTTGGAGTCCAGGACCTAGCCTTTGTAGACTCATAGAGGGTTCTCTTTGTTTTATGATTTAACTTGATAATTACAAATGCTGATATTAGGCTAGTTATAGAAATATTGAGGGTTGTTTGTTTTGATTGATTGGGTGGCTGGAAAGATAGAGCTGTGAGACCTAATCCATTGGGATATGAAGTCATAAAAGGCTGAATTGTGCATCAAATTTTCAAGAGCATTCACAGGGCAAGCAAACTATGTAGACTGGATCTTACTAGAAATATGAAATGGGAAAGGAGAAGGAGATTAAGGTTCAATGTAAATGCAGAGCATACCATCTCTGAATTCTGAATTCAGGTCTCAGAGGGAAACATTAATATACCAATCACAAATAGAATTAATGTGCTCTCTTAGCAAATCTTAATCTAAATTTTATGTTTTGAAATCAGATAAATTGATGCACAACATGAAAAGGCAGAGGAAAAAGTCACCATTAACACAACTCAAGAATCCTGTGAACGATATCTTATTATTGATGCCCATCTCAAACAATTACAGTGCTCCAATACTTCTTACAATGCAAGTTTCATCAGGGTCCAATTTTCCAACTTCCAACCCTTGATAATGAAAATTCTAGCAGTATTTAACTAAATACTAAGTAGGTTGCTCTTCCTTACTTGGAGACCTTTCATTAATTACAATTTAGCAGAAAATGGACAAGTGTGGCCATGTAAGGCCAGATCAGACATCACTGACAACAACATCGCCTATCGAATTATTTTTGGGCAACTCTTCATAGATCCAAAAACTTCAATGGCTCCTCGGAAGATCAAACAATAAGCTTGGAGGTGGCTATGATGGTCATGAAGAGGTAACCAATGGTGGATCTGAAATCTAGCCCTGCTCTTTAGAAAAATGGCGTTGGGTAATTACTTTTGGTGCTGCGTTGGCTACTTTTCATCGATTAGTGACTATGCTGATGTGCTTTGCTGCCCTTTTCCGTTTCTGCCATTATAACATAACAATTATATAAAAATGCCTTGCCCAACTCGACCCTTGGTTTCTTTTTTCTACCCAAGTCCTTTCTGCCGCGTTTAACCTTATTTCTTCATAAAATGATGTTCAAACCTCATATTCCCGACCTGACCCTTTTTAAACAAAACATCGTAAAAAACCCATATATCCTGACTTGAAAATATGTAGAATTCACTTATGAACTTTATTGCATCCATAGAAATATCGCACATCGCAATATTTACAATTTATGATAAGAGAATAGAAATTGGCCATGCGATGTGAAGTGCGAGTTACGTGGAGGGAAGGTGGAGCCAACCGCATCGAAAACCGCAAATATTAAGTTTTAGCTATAAGCGGAGGAGGTAAACTCTAAATCCTGCGAAGTGCGGGGAGAGGGAAGCGATGTGGGAGGTAAGGTGGGACTGACCGCATCGCACATCACAAATATTAAGTTTTAGCTATAAGTGGCAGAGGTAAACTCTAAATCTTGCGAAGTGCGAAGTGCGGGAGGGTAGTGACGTGGAAAGTAAGGTGGGACCGTGCGCATCACAAATCGCAAATCTTAAGTTTTTTCTTATGAGCGCGGGTATTAAATTCTAAAACTTGCGAAGTGCGGGAGAGGGACTCACCCACATTGCAATCGCAAGTTGGAAGGTTTCTGCGGTAAGGTAAGGTGTATGAGGTTTCATATTATATGATCTGTATTGAAAGTGGCCTGAAGTGGGGGGTGGAGCTACTGTGGTTGGGCCAACCACATTGCAAGTTAAACAAAATACTTTGTGGGCGCTTAATGGTAAGTTATAATATTTGCGATGCGAAACAGTGTGGATAAATAGGTAAAGTTGCGATATTGCGATGGATGGTGGGGGAAGGGATGACGTGTCAATGAGAAATGGCCCCACTTTTAATCGCAATCGAGAATTCGAGAAAAGCGGAGGTAGGTGGAATGATATAGCGATGAAAAGGTAAAATAGAAATATAAAGAGGAAAAGCAGATAAAGGGTAAGGTTTAATGATTTTTAAGGAAAATAAAATGAAAAGGAAGTGTGGCAGGTGAATGGGTCCCACCGTCGTCACACATCGCACCTCGACAACTTTAACAATTACCCTTTGCGCCTGTATTGCAAAACTTGGGAACTACGATTGCGATTTAATCTCCACCGTTGATTGATGCTCAAATCAACGGTCCTCATTTCTCCCTTGTTGTGGTTTTCTGACTTTGTTTATTTGGCTATGCTTGTTTGTTTATTTATATTTGTTCGTAGGATACTTGACTCGTTCACTACTTTTCCCATGTTCACGACTCGACCCAAACGTGCACGACTTGACCCAATCACGTTCACGACTCTGAATTTGTTGTTTCTCTGCCTTAACTTCTTCTCTGATGCCTTTGCTTCCTTTGATTCTTTCTTTGGAAAAGATTTTGAATATTTACATCTATGAACAATATGAAAAATTTGTAAAGAGAAAGTACATAGTCACCTTGTGATACTATAAATTACAGGTTTCTAACACTTGGGACCACTTCCAAGAAATCATTCTTCATAATGGACTCATATTCTTCATGCATAACATCCTTCCAAACTTGATGCTTTACGACTTCTTGAAATGATCCAGGCTCATATTGTACAATCATACTCATGGCTGCTAGGTATCCTTGGTACATATTTGGCTTCTTGCTTTCACAGAATGTCCCCCTTGGGGAAATATGTCTCTCGACATCTTCGAGAGTGTCCCTGAGCCATGAGGGTCTCCTCTTATTTGAAGGAGTTGGATTAATAGGATCCATTGGTCCTTCAACATCGAGCATAGGTTCATCCTTTGATTCTTCTCGCCTTCCAGCTTCTTCTTCTTCTTCTTCTTTGTCTTCCTTTGAGCTAGGAAGATTTCTTACTTTATTGAGGGTAGCATCTTCATCAAAGGTGACATCGTGGAATATCTCCACTTCTCTTTGACCAGACGCATAGATTATATATGCCTTCGAAGTTTCATTGCAGCCCAAAAACGTTCCCTTCTTTCCTGAAGCATCCAACATAATTCTGTTTTCTTTCGGTACATGAAAATAAACGGGACTTCCAAAAAATTTAAGGTGGGAGACATCAGGCTTCTTACCAGAGAAGACTTCTTCGAGAGTTTTGGAGTCCAAAGCAGAATTCGTGCATGTATTTTCAAGGTACGCAATAGTGTTCGCAACTTCTCCCATAGAAACTTCTGAAGACCTTGGTCATATAACATGGCACAGGTAGCTTCCACAATGGTCCTGTTCTTTCTTTCAACAAAACCATTTTTCTCAGGATTATACAAAATTGTGGTCTTCCTCTTAATGCCAGCTTCCCTACAAAAGTCATTGAATTCATTTGACTCATACTTGGTCCCATTATTGGTCCTCAAAATTTTTATTTTCTTCTCGATTAATTTTCCTCCAAGGCCTTGAAGGTACAAAACCATTTGAATGCTTCGTACTTCTTCTTCAAGAAATATATCCAATTATTGTGGGAGAAGTCATATATAAAATTCATGTAATAGTAACATCCTCCCAAGGATGTTACGGGAAGCATACCAGATAGATAGGAATGAATCAATTGCAAGATATTAGATGTATGTGTGACACTTGAGGGGAATGGTCCCCTTGTATGCTTCCCTTCGGCACAACCATAACATATACCTTCATGATCATCCTTAAACTTAGGCATCCCTGTCACCACCTTCCTTTCTTCATGAAGGGCTTTGTAATGAAGGTTTTCAAACCTCCGATGCCATAGCTCGGTTTGAAGAGTTGTATCACATGACATGGCCCCTAACGTACTTCTTCCAACCTGATAGAGTGTATCAACGATAAAACCAATAGTAAGATCTTCTTTGAAATTCTTATTCTAGATGTTTACCTTTCCATCAATGAATGCCACTTTGAATCCTTTGTCTTCCATTGCCAAAATAGACACAAGGTTATTTTTCAAATCATGTACATACGACACATCTTGTAAGTGGAGGACTTGACCTTGAGATAGATGATGGGTGACAGTCTCTGTCCATTTCACAGGATAGGTGGCATTATCTCTAAGGATAATTTATAAATTAATATCATTTTAAATCAAATCATAGAGGGCTTATTTATAACCAGTGAGGTGCCTTGAAGCACCATTATCAATCAACCAAACATCTAGGGTGTCAGGAGGAGATGCAGCAAAGAGGGAAACTACAATAATATATTTATTTTTCTTATTATGAACAAAATTAGACTCATTGTACTTGTAATTCCTTGATCTCTTGAAAGGTTGGCCATTTCCACTTAGATCAGAGGGAGCCTTCCTCTTTCCTTTGAACCTGTTGTTCCTTTGATTGCCATTCCCCCTGAAGTTGTTGTTGTCATTATCCCTGGGAGAGTCCCTTCTATTGGGGCACTCTCTTGCATAGTGACCAATCTTGTTACAAGTGTAACATCTTCCCTTCCTTCCTTATGGCCCCACTCTTCCATGGTTTTGATTTCTCAGGCCACCATGGTTCTTCTTCTTTGCATGAACGGTGAAGGTAGTAGGGTCACCTCCATTTCCATTAGAGGGATGGTCTCTCTCCATCATTCTTGTCTCCTCTTGAGTGCATCTTGTCAGCAATTCATCAAAATCAAGAATCACATTATTATTAAGAATAATATTATTAAATACATACCAGTCTTGGGGAAGTCCTCCAAGAGAAATGAGGACGAGCACTCGATCAAATACTTCTTCTCCTATGGAAAGGAGATCATTCCTGATTTCTGTGGGCCTTATAAAATATGATTGGATGGATTCATATTTTCCCTTCTTGATATTATTCAACTTGTTCTTGAAGAAAAACAATTGATTAGAATTGATAGCCCTGAACATGCTAGCCAAATTATCATACTTATCTTTAGATCTGCCCAACATGGAGATGTAAGAAACCAATTGCTTATGTATTTAATCCCTGATAATAATCTTTTCTTTGATTTCCCCTTTTCTATACTTCGTCTTTTTGGGAGCCGATGCATTTGATGGAGGCTCGTGGATCTTCCCCTACACATAGTCCATGACATATTGGTCTTCCAAAACCAAATCCAAAGACATATTCCATGCACGATAATCAGACTTGTCAGTCAACTTATCACCAGACTTGAAACCCTTGAATGTAGAGGCCATTGATCCTTGATAGGACTTCCTCTTCATGGAATTGTTTTCACACTATCTTGGGCTTTGTCTTCACCTTAGATATGATACCATGTTAAATTTAGATAATAATGGTATGATCTATGCTTAAATGAAATTTTACTTCAATATTATTTAAGGCTCAATTTAGATTTATTAATCACATAAACTTGAAAGTAAAATGTTGATAGAACATAAAAATAGATCAACAGAAGAAAATCCAACTAATGTATCAGAATTTGTAATTCTCCTTGTCCAAAAAATGGATAGATAAATGTTTGTTACAACAGTCAGTAGGATGCCCTAGCTAGCAAAGTCTTGAGTTAGTCAAACCAAATTCTTCAACAGTCAAATCAAAATTCCTCCAAGTGTCACACACACTGCTCAAATACAACTCCAAAAAGTCAATGCAAGTCAACCCAAAATGATCAACGCAAAAGTCAAATATGCAATCAAAAGACAACAGTCAAAGCCAATGCTGCTCCTTGATTTATGTACCCTCTAATGCAGCCTCAAGAAATCACAATTTTTGCCCAAAAATTGAAGTCAAAGTCCAAGAGTTGACCCAAAGTCAACGCAGGTCAACATTGTCTAGAAACCCTAGAAGCAATCCAAAAATTACAACTTTCTTCAGGTTCAGATTCACACGTGTGAGGGAGGGAAGCCTCTCCTAGCCTGTACGAACCAATCAGATCACAAGATGAATGTGTGTGTTGAGTTGATGATGAAATGGACATCATCTCTCTCCAATTTATATCCATCAATGAGGGTGTGTGATACATCTGTAGGGCCTGTGATCCTACATTAAAAATTTGGCCGACCTTGCATATGTGTGGAAAATAAAATGAAAATATATGTTCTGCTCATCCAAACAGGATGATATTTAGATCAATATTGCACCTCTCCGAAAGAGGAATCAAAAAAAAAATATAACCATCATCATATGATCAATGCAACATGGAGTTTGGACCTAGTTGCCCAAAATTAACACTTCTAGATGAGCATGGCCTCAAGACCTTCATCGAAAGTACATTTTCTGAACCTATAGATGCTGCACCATTGAGAGCCTTCAAGAATAAGATGGAAAAATCCAAACGGTTGATCCTCAATGGGATGAAGGATCATATTGTCTCACATATTTCTAGCAAAGGGACTGCAAAGGAAATATGGGATGCGTTGGCCACACTATATTAGTGGTATTCCGAGTAGAGGAAGATGTTTTTGGAGGAAAAAATGCGGACTAATAGGATGCAGAAGGGAGAAATCGTTGACCCATTCCTTGCAAAACTTCAGGAGGTCCGAGATCGGCTGGAAGCTGTAGGAACAACTCCTCAAGCCACAAAGATGGTCAGATTGGCCTTAAATTATGTGTCTGAAGAATACAATGTCTTTGTCCAGAGCATCCTAGGTAGAGAGAAGTTGTCGGACTAGGAAGGAATGTGGGCAGATCTTTAGCAAGAAGATATGAGGAGAGACTTACTCAAGTGTAAATTTGATGGTAGAAACAATAGTGGGACGAAGCCCAAGGAGGAGGAGGGTAATGCAGCCCTTGCATAAAAGGGGCAGTAGAAGCAGCGAAGATGAAAGAAGGACATATCAAAGATTAAATTCTTTTGGTGTGGCGAGATGGGACATTACGCTACATAGTGTCCTCTTAAGAAGAAGGAAAAATATGAGATGCATGGTCCATAGGCTGCAGCTGCGAAGATTGAGAAGGAGGAATTCACGATGATTATCCACATATCTCTAGGGGAGAATTGGGGTGATATAGAGCTATAGTTCAATAGAAATGTAGTGGTGCAGGATCCTTGAGGAGTCCACCTCTTGGATCATCACCTTGCTATGAGAGCCCAAATCAGAAGTAGCAGGATGGACAAGTTTCAGTTGGTGTAGAGGAGTGCAGAAGTGACAACACAGTGGCTAGAGAGTGCTAGAGTCTGAGCAATGTAGAACATAGTTGGAAACAGTGCAGGGAGGCACAATGCAGAGTCAACAGCAGCACAACAACGTAGAGAATAGCAAAAATCATATCTTCAGTACGATATGCATCCTACTGAACACTTAGTTCAGATTTTGGATGTTTTTCTATTGCAGTGAGCAAAAAAGTTGCAGTACAGTGGCATTTGGTAGCAATACATAGGGTCAATAGAAACACGGATGCAGAAACACAGTGTTGGTGGGCAACATTGTTAGACATTAGCAGTGTAGAGGGAGATGTTGCAGAATCAGAGCAGTACTTTAGTTGGATGTATTACTAGAGCACATTCCTCGCTAAGTGGGAGTGTTTATTTCTGGTAGCACCAGATGTGCTATAAGTCTAAATTTTGCAGGGGGGCTTAGGCACATGCACTCCAAATAACCCAAAAAGCATTTTGGGAAATTTCACTCAGATTTTGTTTTATGAGAATAATTAATTATTTTTAGTGGGACCCTAAGTCTACACTTAGGAAATTAAAATAATTAAAGGATATTAATTAAAACAAGGTATAAATATTCTTGAAAAGACAAAGATCAAGTCAAGTTAATCTTAGTCGTTGATTATCTATTTAATCTTGACTGTTGAAGTCTCAACGAGAATATTATAAGGAATTGATGGGGCATTTGGAAAACACATCGAGAGATCGACAAAGTCTAGAGATTGAAATTATTTAGTGAGCAATGCTCAGGGTAAAGATCGATCGAGAAGATTCTTGCAGAGAGGGGAAAAGATAATTACTGGTTGGAGATTTTCCTGAGCCGTGAATACATTGCAGAGAAGAAAAAAATGCAGTACGTAGAGAGGCAGCATAGCAGCTACATAGAGGCAGTGCAGTTCCACATAGAGGCAGCACTGCAACCTTGAGGAGATCTGAGATTCAGTTGAGGATCAATCAAATATAGTGCTAGAGTGCCAGGTTGTGAGACTGGAGGAGGCCAGAGATTAGTATCCAGTCCGCAGAAGAAGCAACAAGTAGAGGTGATGTATTCCCCACACAAAGTGACACAGATTTGCACAGAGGCAGCGTAGGGCTCATCAGGTTCGTGTTTGGTTGGTCAGGATTTCCTGCGTCATTATGAGGTATTCCTCACTAGCTCTTTTTTAGTCAGATTATCTACGTGGATGGTCAGTAAGGCATACTAGTTTGTATTCATAATTACTTCATAATATATCAAACCCTTAGCTACTGCACCGATTTTCCCACATTGGGTTTTTTCCAGGGACTTAGTCCAAAAAATTGGTGTCGTATGTCTATTGTTTGTTCTTGCTCAGATCTTGTTTCCTCACTTATTTATTTTCCATAGTTTAATTTTGTGAAGGATACAGTGTATGGGTCTCAATATTTACCGTATAACATAGTAAATAATTTTTTTAGAAAATAACAAATTGAAGATTTCTCTTCAATTGTTGCAGTAGGATTCCAGGTAGCAGAATTTTTAGAGGTTCACCATTCAACCACTCATGGATGTAGTATTTTGGGTTCAATGAGTAAGCCAAACAATGCAAAGGTGTGCATTTCTTCTCCCATCTACAGAGAAGAATGTCTTGTAATGTAGCAAAGAAGGTCCCTGATGATGTCTCATACTCAGGGCACTCACTCTATAAAATAATGGTCCTAATAGACTCAATCATGGAATCCCATACCTCATAAACCTCTCCTTGGATGGGTTGGTCTATATCTGCAAATCGTAGAAAAGCAATGATAGGGTCCATGATCTTAATATCTACCCTCTCCCACCAAGCATCTTCTAACCCTGTGTCCTTCACTCTTTTTGAGGTTGCTTGATTTGTCTTTCTCCAAAAAGACCAAAAATCTGAAATAACCATGGCCCCAAGAGCGGTCTTGAACTTCCTAAACCTATTCAACATGATGAATGAAGAGATAAATCGAGACATGATCTTGGAATGATCTGGGGACACGTGTCCCATAAAATCCCACAAGTCGAACATCATTGGGACACGATCGGAGGACATGTGTCCCATCAAATCATGTCTAATTCATGGGATTCGGGACATGACTAGGGTTTTGAGCGAATCCAATTTTTTATATTATTATGCAGCAGTGAAATTATGAGTAAAACCTATGGATGCCCGATTAATAATCCAATGAACAAGTATCTGACAGAAATAATCAGGGAGAAAATTCTCTCACCCCACAAGCAATTCCGAGATTGGATTCTATAGAAAAACTAGTTGCCCAAACCCCAACATAGGCCTTCTTGTCTTTGATTGCAGGTTCTACTTATTGGAGAAGCCACTTTGGAGCGACGAGACAAAATATTACATCGAATGTTTGGATTTGAAGGTAGGGGCATGTTCTCTCTACTTTCTTATAATAATTTTAAAATGAAATTAATCTAGAGAAAAATGTTTCCAAATGGATGTTTGTTTCTAGCTACTCACTGAGTACTAGGGAGATCTCTCTTGTCCACAAGAGGGATTAATCCGCGTAACAAAATGGAGACTCCACTGGGGATTTAGAACTTAGTTTTCTTTGTTTGTATTCAATTTGAATTTTAATCTTTTTGATTTTGACTTCTCTGAGTCTGCTTGGGTAAATAAATTTTAATAATCCCTGAAAACGCTTGTTATTTATTTTTTCCAACTTTTTCCTTGCCTGCGCAGTTTTTGGCAGAAAACAGTGCGGCAACCTGTGCAACTTTTAGTTCAATTCAGTGCACATGCACACTGTATTCCACTGTAAGCTGCACACCCCTTAGAAATTTTTGAAAATTTTAAATTTCTCTTTTTCATATCCAGATAACCTAAAGTTTGCCTTGATCCATTTACAGCCTCGTCAGTCTCTGTTAAGTTAATTGGGTGTGTTGGTGTCCCGTGTTTTGATAGTTTGGCAAATCAAAAGACAAGGCAACATCAGAACCAATCTTTAGAGTTACAGGATCTATTCCTCCTGTTCTCAGAGAGGGATCTCTCAAATGTTTGTTTGCAAAGGTTTATCTTGTGTGCTTTGAGTATTGGTTTTAGACTAGTTATTAAGTGCGTATTTTGTTTTGTTTGTTGTTGACCTGACAATGTCAGAACAGGTATGTCTAGGAAAGATATATAGTGACAAGAAAAGTCTGTTTTCATTGGGTATTGGATTCAAAAGAGGTCATAAGACATTTATCAAAGATATGGGACATTTAAGGAAAATCTTGAAATTCTTACAACATGATCCTTTGAGTTTTTGAATGAAACAACATTAATGATTTAAAGAGAGTTTAATTTCAACAAAGTAAATTTGTTATTAATTTGAAATAATATATGAGTTTGATAGACAAAATAACTATTAATTGCAACCTACACCTTTAAGCAAACAGTTGATTTTGTAAAACAATTTTCAGTAAAATCTGGATTTAGAACTTCATTTTCAAATAGATTTGTCTTCCTAAAATAATTTAGAAAACATATAAGATTTAATTACAGACCATGAAAACACAGAGGGAACACCTAATACATCTATGATCACGATTATAACGACCTTTAAGCCAACTGTTTAAGTGAGGACAAAGGGCAAGATAAAAACATACCTCTCTGATTCACTCTAAGCAAAGAACTTCAAAGGGAGACTTCAATAACAATTTTTAAGTGGCAACAGACAAGCAGGGAGAACCATAAATCATGCTGAAACCAATTGTTCAAAATATTAAGGAAATAAACAAGCATGAAGACTAAAGGGAAAGATTAAAGCCTCTAAAATACTTCAGCAGAAGAAAACATAAAACAATGAAGGATGAACAGGTCTAATGTGCTTCCAGGAGTCATTTCTTAGCCTATTATTTTCTATCCTACTGTATTAAGAAATTTATGGAACATAATGGAAACAGGAAAAAACATGAAACAATTCAGAATACTTCACCAACAGCCAAGCTCATGAATCCAATGATAGAGCATTCTCAGGAAAAAACATGCAACAACATCATCAAGATCTCCAAGACTTCAATTTGTTCTTCAACTTCAAAGGACTATGTATTGATTTCAGAGAGTTTCAATATTACAGCTTGTGATCAATAACAACTAACAACCAACCAACCACTTCTCATCTTCTACAGAAGTATTTATAGAAGGATGAGGAGGTGAGATCTGATAAAAGATCTCCTAAGGTAATTAATATAGATTCAGGACTTCTTGGCCTTTTGAGGGGCTTGATGACGAAGTTTATAGGTGTTTCTCTGTATTAATTGTTTTACAATTAATATCAAAGCTCGATGGGAGCCTTGTTGACTTTGAGGCTCTGCATAATGCGGAGTAATTCTGCAGATATTTGTTGCATTATTTTCCTGCGGCATAATTAACTTCTTGGCAGCACTGGAGGCATATATTTCTTTAAGCAATAAATTCGGCCTCTGTTTGAAAGGTTTGAGGCAACAGGTGGCTCTGTGGTAGCTGAGGAATCAATTCACCTCAGAATGCAGCTGTGGCGGTCTTTTTTTCCTGTCAAACACTTATAATTTCTCCTGACAGTGTTTTAACTCTGGGAATTAGGCTTTTGATAATCATTCTTAGCCGTAATTCCCATATATGTCTTCAATATTCTGTTCTTCTGTGCTATGTCTTCTAAAATGATAATTTTTTAAATTGCGTTTAAAATGCAGTGTCTTGTCAATGTGCAGAGCTGCGCAGGGATTTTAAAGGCATTAATGCCCCATAGATCATCGACGAACAATGAAAATAGAGCCCGACAGAATGGTTCCCTTTAATAGCCCAAAACGCAGGAAACGTCTTTCTCGGCCTTCGGCCTTTCTCTTCAAATAAAATGGGAAACTATTTAAAAGACCTACAAAACACAGAAATAATTAAGAAATCCTACGTCTTTGGATTAAACTGCTTCAGAAGGTGGAAGAGAGCATAGCCATTGGATTTGGACACGTGGATGGTCCAGATTTAATCGGGGAATTGCAATCGGCGGGAGGAGGAAAAGGGTGCGAAAGAAAAACTCTGATATGATTGTGCGATCAGGAGGGCAGAAATGATTAAGTGATGGCCATTGGATTTGGGCACGTGGACGGTCTAGATTTAATCGGGGAATCACAATCGGCGGGAGGAGGAAAAGGGTGCGAAGGAAAAACTCCGATGCAATTGCGCGATCGGGAGGGCAGAAGCGATTAAGCGATGGCCGTTGGATTTGGACACGTGGACAGTCCATATTTAATCAGGGAATCGCAATCGGCGGGAGGAGGAAAAGGGTGCGAAGGAAAAACTCCGATGCGATTGCGCGATCGGGAGGGAAGAAGCGATTAAGTGATGGACGTTTGGATTTGGACACGTGGACGGTCCATATTTAATCAGGGAATCGCAATCGGCGGGAGGAGGAAAAGGGTGCAAAGGAAAAACTTCGATGCGATTGCGCGATTGGGAGGGCAGAAGCGATTAAGCGATGGCCACTGGATCACGGAAGGCGGAGAGGAGATCAACGACGGATAACCAATCGGGGCGAACAAATAAACGCACTTGATAAAAAGTTGCGATGCGATGGAAAACCCCGATGCGATTTGGCGCTGGCCGTTTGATCGGCTTACAATCAACGGTGGAAATTGATTTTTAGAACAAACCGGCGGAAACCCTTATAATATACCAAAACCCAAAGTTTTTAATATAAACAAAGGTTTAATGGATCAGAGCGGAAATAAAATATATATCAAGGATAGGCGCCCGCTTGCGGGGCCTTCGAATATATGAAACGAAAAGGGCCCGGGGCTTAGTACATCAAAGGCCAATCGCAATCGGAACTGCGGGCCTAGTCTTTCCGATCAACCCATTGTGAATTCTCTGATCGCGATTGCACGATCGGGTCTTTTTAATCTACCCATTTTTCATATCAAAACATGTGACTTTGGTTTTTGGTTAATAACTTCAAGAAAGTGGGTTTTGGGTTTTACAAAGGAAAAAGCGGATCAGGCATGAAAACGCCGGGTCGGGCCCACAAAATATATAGATAAATTTATGCGATCGGGAGTTTTATAATACAAAAGGATGATCACATCGGGATTTTTGTAACACACAAAACTCTTGCACCTTGAAAGTTTTCGATGCGATTAGCGCCGAAGGTTTTGGCGTTTGGTTTTAACGCATGGGAATGTGGGGGGAAGTGGTTAGGACTTAGCCCAAAGGGCTTAGGTCCAAAAATAAAAACTTGTATTTTTCACGAATTTTTCAGAGTTTTTCCAAGGAATCGGGGGTTTCGGAATAGTTAAAAAATGAGTTTTTAACTATGGAAAAGTGATTTTCATAAAATGGAAGAAGAGGATTTATGAAAACAAGGGAGTTTTGATGGAGAAAAAGGGGAGAAAATGAAGGTTTGAGAAGGGGGAAAATGATGGTCTTTCAGCAGTCTTTCACTTGGAATCAACAGAATTTCTGAGTATAAAAATGGGAACAACAATGAGGATTTTGGACATAGGCATGAGGCCTTTTAAGGAGTCTTCAAGAGCCAACAATATTTAGTAATAAAATTTGTTCTTTGGAGACTCAGAAAGTCTTAGCCACCTTTTGGTATAACAAAATATTATAGGTGGCTAACAGGGTGTTTTGAGTTTCTTTTTTGAGAAATTCTTAATTTGATTTCCTTTGGTCATTACTTCGAGGTTTGTCTCAGTCTCTTAACCATTTTTCATCTTTTTTCTTTTGTTTTTTGCTAAATTGTGTTGTGGCGAAATTGTGTCTGAGTGTTAATGGCCTTTGAGTGTTTTTATTTTTGACCTTTGGAATTATCACCTAATTTTCTTTATTTGCACTTGATTTGTTACTTAGATTACATTGGTGAAGGAAAATAGTGTTGTTTTTCTTTTGCTGTTTTGGAATCATCTTGTGTTTGAGAATTATCTTGCATAGATTACAATTGCATAATTATAATTCTCATTTTCAGAATATGAATGAAAAATGTGCATAGATTACATTTTCATAGTTTGCAAGTGAATTCTGCATTGATTACAGCTGCATAGTTTACATTCTGGAAAAATCAATCGTAGATTTAGATCAGTTTCTTTGATTTGAATTTACATATTTTTATGCTTGTTTTAAAAACATCAAATGAAAATTAAAAAAATTATTTGGAATTGATTAGCATTAATTTTTCTTGCGGAAATAAGTGCATTAGAGAATTTTTTATATTTTATCTTATTTATCAATTTTTGCATTGTTGGAAGTGAATGGAACCTATCTCCTTAGTTTAGTTAGGATTCATCGAATTGAAAATATTACACTATCATATTCGATTGCATTCAGTTTTGGGTCATGTCATAACACCACTGGTTTCATATCCATTTACCCTTTAAGTAAATAATAGCCCAATAACACATCACTAAATAAAATTAATCTAGAATTTTTTACATTTTCTTGGGCTCATTCCACCAATTTAGTTTAGTCTAGTGTTTTGGAATAGGTTGTATTTAACTTTCCAAAGCAACAAAACAAACAAGTAGCATCTTGCGGTAAGGAAAAATTCCAATTGTTGCATTTGTACTATGGGAAGCTCTTCTTAAAAGAGTCAAGCACGAGGTCATGTCGCACCCAGTGAGGTAATTGTACCTATATCATTGGCAAAGATAGAATATGTGCACGTAATACAAACAATAAACCTCAGATTAACCATTTTCGAGGAGCCTGGGTTCACTTGTTAGAAAACCTCATATTTACCATGTCGAGGATATTTCAAGGGGATTGAGCTTGATACTCTGCCCTTGCGTGTATATGAGATCGTAGACTATTCCCCCATGTGAAATTGTCTTAGTTGGTGACCTTAGTGGCCATAATATTTAGGATTTTTCCCAAGGTGACAGTGGAGGGAAGGTCCCAATGTACTTGGAGTAGACGTTGACTAGACTCACTTGGACTTTTCGAAGGGTACTCTTCACTTCGAGATGGCATAGTGGAGGGACTTGCACCGAACTATTTCATTAAGCAGGTTGTCAGGGTAACTATTCCAACCGCCATTTTTTCACATTGATCTCTGCGATGGTGGATTTCATCACCAACTAGTGATTTCGCTATGAAAAAAAATTTCTTGTGTGTGGTTTGACTCCTAGATTCGATAGCGCATGTTCATTTGTTTGTTTTTACTTTTTAGAGACCTTAAGTGTGGATTGTGAATTTGAATTGTTAATAAAATTCACTGAAGTTGAATCTAATGGCAACAATTCCAGAATTTACCAACCAAGGAACCCCTCTTAACAAAAATCCTAGTAATTTTCCTTGCTTTGGAAATGTTGGTCCTCCTTATATGGCTACATTGTCATTACTTGGATTTACAATAGGTTTACCAGTATGGTTATTTTCAACTTCGTTGGCCTCGAATACTCAAATTTTTCCACCTCAACCGGATGCTTCACCTCAAGAGAGTTCACCATCTCAACATCACTAACCTCATGTGGACCCTTTACCTTCTTCACCCAACATGTCTTCCTCCATTTATTCTTCTTCACTTGGTAAAAGCCTTAATGCTAGTAACCAAGTGGCTAAGAAGAAGAAGAAGAAGCAAGATAAGAAAGAAGTAAACCAACCAACCATGGATGTAAGTTTTAGTTATGTTGAGGAAACCTCCAAAATGCATCACAAACCCAAATACCCTTGCAAGATTTGTAAGGATGACCACTTCCTTATCAATTTTCCTGGTATTCCTGAGGCCTTGGAAGTTTGATCTGAAAAATCTCATCAACTTACCATTGATCCATCAACCAGTGATTGTCAGGCTCCTGGGAAAAAGGGTAAAGTTAGGTTTCCTTGTAGGTTGTGCAAAAGGAGTCATCAAACTCACATTTGCCCACACATGGATGAAGCCTAAAAATTGTTGGAAAACCTTACTGTTCCATAGCAACAAATTCCAACTGGTTACCGTAAAATTTCTCCCAACCTACTGTTAACTGACGAAGTGATTGATCTAATTCCAAGTAGAGTCAATTCCACTCTTCCATTGGAGAGTGAAACTCATATCACTCAGGTTGATGATCCCTTAGTTAATCAAGTGGTCGACTTGATTTCACATCTGGTCGATCCCACTCTCCCTGTAGAGAGTGAAATTCATACCACTCAGGTTCTTCTTGTTACATCGGATTCTTCTATGCAAGGGGGCATTTTACCTGTTTCTACAAAACCCACTCGAAGTCCTGAGATCTTTTCCTTTGATTAGAATAGACTGACAGAACCTCGTCTTCCTTCTTCCATCCCTTTCCAAATCATTTTAAAGGTTCATGGTAAGAATATGCATCACACAAATGTAGATAAAGGTGCTTCTGTTAGTATTTTATCTTCAACTGCTTGGAAAACTTTGGGTTCCCCTTCGATTGTGGCTGTTACACAGAATCTGTCAAATTTTAACAAAACCATTAGTGAACCTTTAGGGATCCTTCCTAAGTTTCCTATTAATTTGGAAGGTAAAATTTTTTGTATTGATCATATGGTAGTTCGAGGCCCCTTGTATTTCAATTTACTCCTTGGGTGAGACTATGTCTATGCAATGAAAGTTGTCATATCAACACTCTTTAAGGTGATTTCTTTCCCTCATAATGAAAACTTTATGACTGTTGACCAGCTTCTGTTCGTTAGTCTTGATTCGACTACCAACTATCCAAAATCCTTGAAATTTCCTTATACGAAAGTGGTATCTACCCCACCATGGTTCAATTATGTGGCAACTAGTCCCATGTTTTCAGTTACCGATGCAAACAAGCCTCTCACTGTTTGCTCAATTTCCTTTGACTTAGATCCAGTAATTGGCAATGTAAACCAAATGGGGGTATTTGAAAATGATGTTCTTATCCCTATTGAGTCCCTTGACATGAGTTCCTTCCAGAGAAATGTTCTTCCTTCTGATGAAGACCTCTTGAATGCCATGATCAAGGTTCCTTTGAGGAGAGTTCCTTTTACTGTGTCAACCTCGTTAAAAAATGAAACATGTCTATATGAGGATGGTTCTTTTCCTATGTCAAACTCGTTAAAAAATGAAACAGGTTCCTTTGAGGATAGTTCCTGTTACTGTGTCAACCTCGTTAAAAAATGAAACAGGTGCCCTTGAGGATAGTTCTTTTACTGTGTCAACCTCGTTAAAAAATGAATTAGTTCATATTGAGGATAATTCTTTTACTGTGTCAACCTCGTTAAAAAATGAATCAGGCAATGATCATAGTTATTTTCCCATGTCAAGCTCATAAAAATGAAAATAAATCCTCTCCTAATTGAGACGGGTCTTTGATTAGATCTCGTAAATGTCAAGTCGAGTCTTTCATCTCATCTCGTAAATGAACCTTCATTCCATCCAACAATTAGTAACCAGTAGTCTACTTAGTTGAATGAAATAAAGCTTGGGGGGCATGTGCTCTTGCAGGTTATGCTTGGGGGGCATTGAAACTTATCTCAAGCATGATTTTTCCTTTGTTTCAAACAAAAAAACCCACTTTCAAGCATTAATTTCTCTGTTTCAAGCTTGTATAAAAATGAAACCTATCTTGAGTCCATTTTGATTATTATTTTCAAGAATCACTAAACTCATGAAAATCCCAATATTATTTTTCTATCTTTCATTCTCGTAAAACACATGAAAATGCCGAGTTCTTTCCGTATTTTCCTGCTCATAATTAAATTGAAAGTCGGCCATATGAGTACACTTTTTATAATTTTTTTGAACTCGTTAAAAATTACGAAAAAGCGAAACCCTGGAGTTCTCTTTTAAGCCCATTTCATCTCTCTAAATATGAAAAGATTGTCGAGTACTTTACTATTCGAACTCGTTAAAGTAAATAAACAATTGTCCCTTCAGTATAAGTTTACCCCTTTTCTGGACTGAAATGGATTAAATACGAAAAAGGTATACATTGACCAATCATGGTCAATAGAGTTCTCTCTTGCATTATTTTATACTTTTTCGGGCCCGAGAGACTAAATTTATGAAAAATAACAACCATGGAGTTTACTTGTGTTTTTCTTTTGACTCCCTAAAACTGAAAAACATCGAGTTTCTCCTATACTGGACTCGTTAAATTTTAACAGTAAAGGACCTGTTGATTACAAACAGGACCAAAACACTCCTTCTTAGGGTTCGATTTTAATATTAAGATGGACTCATTCGAAGGATGAGCTTACACAAACAAGAAAATGTTATCCTCCTCAAGCTTGTCAAAAATAAAGAGGTACTTGCCAGTAATGGTGGGGGAAAAAGAGAGAAAAAGAATCTGATTGTCATCCTTGTTTAAAAATCAACATGCCACTCTTGAACACGACACTTTGTCACACTTGTACCTGGGTTGGGAAATCCTGTCTAAAATTTAATCGAACCACATTGAAAGTCTTCACGCGGTTTCTGGGTATTAGCTTTAGGTCAAATGCTGCCAAGCCATCTGCAGTGTGGTTATGTGTTCTAGAGAGAGTTCAAATAAACCATTCATTGCAAACATTTGTCTCCATTCATGTTGACCATCCCTGAGTCATTCCTTGCAAATATTTCTTCAAAACTTGATCTAATGGTTTTGTATCGTGGGATTTCCTGCGACAGATCGCTTTCTATCGACATCAGCTGATCATCTAGAAATTTGATCTAAGAATCCTATTAGTACCTTGGGATCTGCATGTCCTAATGGCAAGTTTCTTGCCTTCGACGACAGGTTGCATCATTGACCTTCTATCGAACGATTCTATGAGTGTTTGACTGAAAATCATTCATTCACAATTCATAGATTGTACTGAAGTACTTTGAAATCCATTTTCATTATTGGCGGTTTCTCTCACACTTGTTAACGATTCACATCATTGATTGGTAATCAAGTGGTTTCTACCATGTTCGACTTTGACACAATCAATCGCATGGATATATTCGTACTAGTTCGAGAAGAGGAAATCAAGACTCTGGATCTAGTTTCCACCATCCAAGAAGCTGGGAGTTTTATTATACATGATACAGTAGACTACTTATGATAGATGGTTGTGCCCATACTGTGTCTACTTTTGATGTTATATTGAAACCATATCTGTACCAGAACATTTAGTTAGTTTTGATCTGAGTATGGGAATGCCTACCTCAACGATGATATATATATATATATATATGCATTGAATTTTTTTACAGGTTTTCGACCGGTGTCTCCAATTCAAACCTCAGAATGATAAAGCACTTCACTCTTTAGAATAATCTCAGACTTCGCACTTTAGGAGGCAATCTGTTACACATAATTTTTTCACCATGACATTTGATTGTTCATATAGGTCTATCACCTATATCATGTTCCTTTAGAAGTCAAAAACCTTAATTTTCCTGAATCAAGTCTTGGAATTGGAGAAAAACTCTGTAAAACACTTAAAAGTGTACCTTCGTGGTTTTTCTAGCCTTTCCCCGTGCATGCGCTGTTGTTTGGTCAATAAACTGTGGCAATCCCCGCACTTTTTGCTACTACTACCTGCACACCCCCGCGAAAAGAAAAATAAAAGAAAAAGTAAATTCTAGAAGCCTAGCTGGTCGAATATTCTCCCAACTGGAAGCTTCTAGAGTCACTTTCAGTTTGAGCTTTATCCCTCCACTCATGGAGATTATCCCTTGGTACATGGAGCTCAAATCCCTTCATGATAGGAATCCATCCCCCTCTTCTTGGAACTGAAACTTCCTCCATTTCCCTAGAAATTGAGCTCAAGTTTTAGGTTGAAGGGTAGATTGTAAATGGATTGCTGAAGAGAATTCATAAGAATGCATAATTTCTACACTAGTGAGTTGTTGTTGGAATGAGAATGATCACACCCTTGTGTCCATAATTCCATGCTGGTATTCATAGAGGAAGGCTTATCAAACTGAAGGAGAAACAATTGTTTAGGACCCCGATAGAAATCTGTAGGACATCAAGGCATCAGATTGTAAGATTACTCTTTTTATTCAAGATAATACATATGGATCTCTTTTTCTCATTGAGTTTTTCTTATGCTTATTGAAATAACATCAATACTTAGACTCCTTGATCACTAATTTGGGTTAGCTTTTCTTGATTATTATATGTTGCGGATGCTTTGATTATTTTGTCATATCTTTGATTGTAGGTTCTACTTATTGGAGAAGCCACTTTGGAGCAATGGGACAAAAGAATACATCGAACGTTTGGATTTCAAGGTAGGGGCATGTCCTCTCTACTTTCTTATAATAATTCTGAAATGCAATTAATATACAGAAAAAAGTATCCAAATGGATGTTTGTTTCTAGCTACTCGCAGAGTACTAGGGAGATCGCTCTTGTCTGCAAGAGGGATTAATCCGTGTAACACAAGGGGGGTGGAAACCCCCCTATTCATGGTCTGGGGCAACACCTTGAGAAAAAAAAATTGGACCCTATTTTTCGGTGGGCAAACCCACCCATGGTTTTTTTCATGGTTTTGCACATGGTTTTGGGGCATGATGGTTTTCAGCCCCCAGTATTTTGTAGATCCGGTCAAGGGAACTACGGTTATGTTCTAATCCAGGGTTTATGGATTGGGGTTTATGAATGCTTTGGCATGTATATATATGTGTTGTAACAATAAAAGGAATATAATGAAAAATCAAGATGGTAGTCCCGATTTGGGATCCAGGGGAAAATCTATGTGTATATCTATTTTATGTCTTATTCTCTCACTATTTTTTTTTTCTTTCTGTTTTTAAGATTCGTTTGTAGATAATTTCTGTACAGGGTTAAAACCTACAGTTTTCCCATTTGGTTTTCCTGGGTACAATGCTGATGTCAATATTATATGTGCATGTGTTTTTATCGCAAGTATTTTCTATTGCTTATTGAATGTTGAGAAACTCTATATCTTGGTGAAACTTAAATATGGTTTTAGTTTTTAGTTGCCTTGATTTTCAGTAGATTCATCTAAGTAATTGCAGAGTTTCAAGAAAATTAACATGGTATCAGAGCCACGCTCTATATAAAAACCAACACCACAACTGTTCAATCAGTGAAGCAAAACTCAGTTGGTAGGCTTGCGCTAGAGTTTGAAGAATAGTATTTTGAAGAGCAGTATTTGGATATCAGTGTGTTGTTCCAAGGACTAAGGGAAAATCACTATTTAGAGGGAGCCTATAAATTTTTCTTAAGGAGGGAGCGAGTCTTAGTAGTGTTAGAAGATAATGGGATGCTAGATTTTGCGAAGAACCCACATACTGCACTCAGAGATGCCCATTAGTTGATCCAACATAACAATAATGACACCAAGCGTAGGAGGATCATTCTTGAGGTGTTTAAATATTACATTATCCCTCATTTAAATGGGAAGAAAAAAAAATAATATGTGGAAAGCCATCTTGGCTTTGTATCAAGGATCCAGTGAAGCCAGAAATCTTGCCTTGAAAGACAAGTTAAGAAATATCTGGATGAGAAAAGGAGAGCCCATCATTGCGTACCTTTCTAAGTTCACCTAGGTTTGTGATGTGATAGTTGTAGTGAGCGAGAATATAATAGACAACAACCTTGTGATTCTTATGCTACTAAACTTCATAAGGCTTGGGAGAATTTCCAATATGCATTTAGTGGCAAAGAGAATCTTCCCAACTAGGAAAGGCTGTGGTGATACTGCGTTCAAGAAGAAATCCAGAGGGGAACGAGCGCTGAAATTTTAGTGAAGATAGAGGATGATGAGAAATTTTTCTTGGTAGGAAAAGAAAGCAAGGCCAAGGGAAAGAAGAGCGAAGGCATTACCGAGTCCAGTCAGAAGGGTGAGAAGAAGATGAAATATCTGAGCAATATCAAATGCTTCTCTTGCCACCATTTTAGACACTATGCCACCAAGTGTCCTATCAGAAGAAGGGGTCTAATAAGGACCATGTGCAACCTCAAATGAGGTAGATGTGTTTGATTCTCAGTTCAAGAAGGATTTCTCATTGATAGCTTGCATGGAAAGCTAAGTGGGTAGCAACATATGGTACATTGATTCTGGATCATCCTTTCACATGACTGGGAACAAGAAATATTTAAACCAGTTGAAAGAGAAGGAAATTCAGTTGCATATTGAACTAGGAGATGATGGTAGGTATTCAAACAATGGCGTGGGTACTTTTAGTTTTGAGAGGGAGTCTGGTAACTCTCTTCATCTCAAGGATGTCCTCTATGTTCTAGGCCTTAAAAAGAACCTTTTTTTTTTTTCACTTGGAACTTGGAGCCATGAAGTAGATTGATTTGAGGGTGAAGAACCTTTATAAGCTGCAAATTGAGACATGCCCAACATTGAGCAGCAAGGTAGGGCATTATCATGGCAGAGACGTGGGGGAGCTTTGGCATAGACGCATGGGGCCATTTCATCATGGGAAATTGAATATACTTAAGTGTAATATCCCGTGTGCAGGTAGGGCCCGCAACCACGTGTTTGGGTCTATGTAATGAGGGGTGTTGCGTAAGGGCCCCCGCCCTCAGATGCTTCGGTGGGGTTAGGCCCACCCTTAACACCCTAGGATGCCGCCCTCACTAACAGTTCGAGCTTTTGGTGGAGTGGTTGGATCTACGTGGTATTAAAGTCGAGGTCTCGAGGTCGAGACTCGCGAAGCATGGTGGGTTGTAATATCTTGTGTGCGGGTAGGGACGCAACCATGTGTCTGGGTCTATGTAATGAGGGGTGCTGCACAAAGGCCCCCACCCTCAAATACTTCGGTGGGGTTAGGCCCACCCTTAACACCCTGGGATGCCGCCCTCACTAATAGTTCAAGCTTTTGGTGTAGTGGTTGGATCTACGTGGTCTGGATAAGGAATGAGCTGATTTTCCTCAATCCGGCATTGGCAAGGAACCATGTGGGTAGGAGACCCATTTCTTCCTTGGATAGAGAATAAAAATCCTCTTGGCATGAGGGAGGATCACTTTTGGAGCTTTATTTCACATCTCCATGTGTGAAAGGGGGATTTTTTCTAGAAGGCTAGGTTAAGTTGACCAAGTCAAACTGCGCAGTAGAATGAGGTGGAGAGCGCATTGTGGGCCAGTGCAGTGGGATAAGGAGGGAAGCTTCTAGAGGAAGGAAACCCTAATGAGTGGGGTCCATTGAGAGGGAGCTCACATTGTTTAAAAGGAGGGCAAGGCTACCATTGCAAATCATGTTGAGTATTATTCATCTTTGGTCCGGTGGACTTGCAGCAACATCTTGCTGGTTAGCAAGAATTTCCGAGGGAATTCCTGTTTAGGATTTCCTCTCCTCCCTGAGTAGCTCTTGGAGGATTTCACTCTATTCCCCATATTCAGACATTGAGGTCAAGTATCATCCATCTTCATCAGTGTAGGTCCAGGTGGAGGTTGTGCAGTGTTGCTGGGGAGGTTTTACACAACACCATCCTTGGCTTTTTTTTCAGAGGAGGGAGCTTCCATCTATTTGAGAGATTAGAAAAGGAGGTTCATGAGCTTATTCCATCATATTTGGCATCAGGCCAATCACTTTCCATCATATGCAACGCAGTCCCTCTCTTAGACAATGTTATTCTTGGAGAGAATTTGCTGTGAGGGATTAGCTGATATTTGGAGGGTGAGATCTTAGGTGAAATAATCAGTCTTTCACTTAATATTTCCCATTGGAGGAGGCCATTTTAGATTGAGGATCTCATTCAACCATTTCCTCCTATTTTGTTTATGAATTGCTGCTGCCCAGCAACTCCGACATTATTGTGTTTTCCATTTCTTTACATGTATTGTAGCCAATCCTTATAAGGATTGTTGTACTAGTGTTTTCAGGGGTTGAGAGCTTGCTCCCCCTCTTTATTTGAGCTGATATTGATATATCATTGTATTTACATATTGTATGCTGCAGTCTCCATTCATAACTGCGCAGTCATAGCTAGGGCCTGGATACATAACAATGTTTTGTCTCATTTCATGTACTTGTCTTGTTGAGGATTTCATTGCCAAGCTTGAGTGATTGGATCCTCAAAGCATTGTACACATTTGCTACTATATTCAGCTATTTACTTCTTCATGTGCTATGGCTCAATAGAATAACGCTATCTTTCCATTGTATGTTCATACATGTGCTTACATTGTTGCAGCCTATTCTTGGGGCAATTCTTGAGGAAGGAATTTCACATATCTATAGATAGAGTATGTGAAGGGCCAGGTAGCCTCTGGATCTCACCCTTCCTTGTGAAGGTGACATATCCAGAAAATTCCCCCACAGTCTATCTCTGGAGTAGACTTGTGATATTTCAGAAAAAGGAATATTGTTGGAGCTCCAACTCTAGAATATCTTGAGATATTCTCATAGTTGTCGCAAGTTCCTGAAAAGGGAACAGTACAATGGTATCAGAGCACCTTTCTTGGCTCAGCCTGTGGCCTTCAAGCCCAAGAAAGAAGAAGAAGAAGATGATGAAGAAGATGAGCTTAATCTCATCTATTTTTAGAGTAGAGAAGAGCCTCCCCAAGGAGGATATGCAGAAAGAAGAGGAAGAGCCTTGCACTTCTTATTCTCATCAAGGAGACAGAGAAATAATCAAGAGAAAGACTCCATCTTTTGGAGAAGAAAAAGAAAAATGGGATAAGCTTACCAAGCTTCTTCCTAAATCTGTACATATAATCCATAAAGAATTTGAGGAGATCCAGAAGAAGTATAGAGAATATCCTAGAGGGTTTGATTCAAAAGAAAAATCTAGATTGGAGGAGTGTGAGCATGCAGCTACACACCACCTTGTACAGCGCAATCACATGCCCAGGATTTCTGGAAGAGAGATGGGAAGAGAAGAATATGTTGCTAGGAGGGAAACCCTTAGTGATTTCTTGGAGGAGTATGAGTCTTAAACTCAGAAATACCAGGATCATCTCAGTTTTTCAGATTTTTGCAAGATGAAGGTGAATGGGAAAGAGCAACAGGATATATTTCATCTATCTAACCTTGAGGGTTCACCTACATATTTAGCCAAATATTGGGTAGAGGATTTATAGACCTACTTGCAGCAGCACCAAATCCCTGAAGAGGAAGCCATCAAAATTGCAGCGCTGCATTTGAGAGGTAAGGCTTTTGCCTGGTGGATTTTTGAATCCTTTTCTTTGAGAAATGTAAACATTTCATCTTATGCAAATTTCACTAAGGAATTAGTGAAAATATTTGATAGAGGGATTCATGAGACACACATGGAGGAGCTGAATCAGAAAACTCAAACAAAACCCTTGCACAAAAACAAAGTACCATCTCAGAAAACAATGGGGAAGGCTGAAAGCTTGCACCATACTTTGCTGGAGGAGAAAATTTCTTCTCATACTTTTAAGCAAGGAGGCATGAGGGTATCTTTTCCAAAAAGGGATCAATTCATTGGGAGTTTTCCCACTCATTTTAAAGATATTGAGGGCAACGACGTTGTTAGATCTGGAGTTGATCTGGTGCCTCATGCAGAGGAAAGAGGAGCTCTTGCTCCACATAAAGGGATGCTTGCATCTTTGCAAGGAAGTCCCCAGGATCTCATGTATAGAGATCAAGGCACAACTCATGATTTATCTGTGCCATTATTGAGGAGGTTAGGAACCATGGAGACACAAGGAGGAAGTAGGGAGAAGACCTAGTATCATGAGATGATGAGTACACATCCCTATTCATCTATGGAGGTTGATGCACCTAAGGAGGTGATTGGATTGCGCAGTGGAAGCATGGAGAACTTTCTCCATTCATATATGTAGTCATCTTTTGATGATGATGTCTCATTTCTTCAAGACATTTTTCTAGGGAGACTACTGGATCAGTAGAGAAGGATAGATGCTTCACATGTTGGGGCACCAATAATTGATTTCAGGAGGTTGGAGACCTGGAGAGGGCTTGATAAAATGCTAGGAGGCTGGGGTATACCTAAGGAGAGAGAGATCACACTCTCAACATCAGCATCACCCACTTCCATTTCAGACTCTGCGCTGTGGCAGAAGTAGAAGGGGAAGGATAACAGTCTTCCAACTTGCATCTTTGACATGAGAGATGTCAAAGAAGATGATGACCATATGACAGGTGCTTTTCATGAGAGATCATCAGCGCTGTCACTATGGAGATTAGATCCACATTGGAACTCCCAACTGTTGGTGGAGTATTCCAAGGATATTTTTACTTGCATGATCTTGGATGGCCAGTTGCATGAGGAGGCATATTCAGTCAGAGATGGGGTCATATTTTATCATGGCAGGATTTTATTTCCTAGAGCTTCCAAGCTGAAGGAGAAGTTGTTACATGCAACTCATGAGGAGTTCCTTTTCAGTCCCACTTATTCTATGAGAGCATACCACACCTTCATGGAGGGGTATTTTTGGATGGACTTCAAGGAGGATATATGTCAACATATGAGCAGATGCATGGATCACATAGAGATGGAGGAGAGACATGACTCTTTGAGAGACTTAGAACAACCACCTCTATTCTCTTGGAGGATGAGAGGAGACTCATTTATGAGCCACTCCATTTGTATGAGCAGAAGGTATGGTAAGGGTATTCATTTTTGTTTACATGAGCATTTATATGATGCATGTATATGTCCCTTAACCATACATGAGCAGGATGATGCTCCAAGGAGGAGTATTCTTTTTTCTAGACCATATGGTTTAGATGAGGCCATGAGCCTGATTGATGGCCATTCCCTAGGAGGACTTGGGGAAGAGACATGTTATGGAGGATATGTTCATTGCACATCTGAAATTTTTCACTTCCTCCATACTCATGAGGAGATTGGAGCAGCATACAAGTGGTTGAGAAGCCACTTATCTTATCAGTCTCTATTGCAGTTGAGGGTCAAGCTGCACTGGTTGCACTTGAGGGACCATTGTACTTCTCATTTGTTTCATATGACAGCAAGTATGGTTCTCATTTTTTCTCCCTATGGTTCTATTGTAGTCGTCTTTATGAGGAGCATGCTTGGGAAAGCGACACATTGTATGGGTGTGTCCTTTGAGGGAGAAATTCCTGACACTTTTTGCACTACATGTTCTAAGGGGAACATGGGACATGATATGGTTACCTTGACTACACATTTTTTTCTTTATGAGGTGAGCCATATGATGGAGATGATGCCATATGATGATGACTTCCAACTCATCATATATGGGGATATTTGGGCCAGCTCGATTTACAGCGTTGGGGGAGAGATATTTGGGGGTCTAGTCCTCACCTTGCCACTTGAGGGAAAAATTATTGCAGCCCATGGACAGCCAACACTCTACACTTATCATAAGTGGAGAGATGGACAGCGTGGGGTAGGCTACATTGCTTACCATGTGCATATTTTCATCCCACCTACTTTGCCGGAGCCAAAGGTGGATGACAACTTTCAGAAGTTGCCTAGTTGGAAGGTAACTCATTTTGCATGGCTCATAGCTTGGAGATGGAGGATCCATATGGGAAAGATAGTTCCCATTTTGTTGTAGATCCCATTCTTCAAGGGGACCTCTACACATCACTTTGCTATCCTCTTGAGTATTTCACATTTACATGATGATGGCTTGATAGCTGACTTACATGCTGAGGAGGAGCATTGTGGAGATTTGATTGATGAGATAGCATCACTTTTCTTGGAGGAGATCATCATATAGGGCTGATACAGGGAGAGGAGAAGAGAAGAACTCAGTATATCCTTGCACTTTCTTGAGGACAAGCAATCTTTGAGAGGGGAGGACTGTAATGTTCCTAAATTTTCATGAAGAAAATTGGAACATTAATTTTTCCATTTTCACATAGGAGATAAATAAAATGGGTAGGAGACCCATTTATTCCTTGGATAGAGAATTAAAATCCTCTTGGCATGAGGGAGGATCACTTTTGGAGCTTGATTTCACACCTCCATGTGTGAAAGGGGGCTTTTTGCTAGAAGGCTAGGTTAAGTTGACCAAGTCAAACTGCGTAGTAGCATGAGGTGGAGAGCACATTGTGGGCCAACGCAGTGGGATAAGGAGGGAAGATTCTAGAGGAAGGAAACCCTAATGAGTGGGGTCCATTGAGAGGGAGCTCACATTGTTTAAAAGGAGGGAAAGGCTACCATTGCAAATCATTTTGAGTATTATTCATCTTTGGTCCGGTGGAATTGCAGCAACATCTTGCTGGTTAGCAAGAATTGCCGAGGGAATTCCTGTTTAGGATTTCCTCTCCTTCTTGAGTAGCTCTTGGAGGATTGCACTCTATTCCCCATATTCAAACATTGAGTTCAAGTATCATCCATATTCATCAGTGCAGTTCCAGGTGGAGGTTGTGCAGTGTTGCTGGGTGTTGCTGGGGAGGTTTTCCACAACACCATCCTTAGCTAGTTTTTCAGAGAAGGGAGCTTCCATCTCTTTGAGAGATTAGAAAAGGAGGTTCATGAGCTTATTCCATCATCTTTGGCATCAGGCCAACCACTTTCCATCATATGCAGCGCAGTCCCTCTCTTAGACAACATTATTCTTGGAGAGCATTTGCTGTGAGGGATTAGAAGATATTTGGAGGGTGAGATCTTAGGTGAAAGAATCAATCTTTCACTTCAGATTTCCCATTGGAGGAGGCCATTTCAGATTGAGGATCCGATTAAGCCATTTCCTCCTATTTTTTTATGAGTTGCTGCTGCCCAGCAACTCCGACATTATTGTGTTTTCCATTTCTTTACATGTATTGTAGCCAATCCTTATAAGGATTGTTGTACTAGTGTTTTCAGGGGTTGAGAGCTTGCTCCCCCTCTTTATTTGAGCTGATATTGATATATCATTGTATTTACATATTGTATGCTGCAGTCTCCATTCATAACTGCGCAGTCATAGCTAGGGCCTGGATACATAGCAGTGTTTTGTCTCATTTCATGTACTTGTCTTGTTGAGGCTTTCATTGCCAATATTGAGTGATTGGATCCTCAAAGCATTGTACACATTTGCTGCTATATTCAGATATTTACTTCTTCATGTGCTATGGCTCAGTAGAATAACGCTATCTTTCCATTGTATGTTCATACATGTGCTTACATTGTTGCAGCCCTATTCTTGGGGAAATTCTTGAGGAAGGAATTTCACATATCTATAGACAGAGTCTTTGAAGGGCCAGGTAGCCTCTGGATCTCACCCTTCCTTGTGAAGGTGACATATCCGGAAAATTCCCCCATAGTATATCTCTGGAGTAGACTTGTGATATTTCATAAAAAGGAATATTGCTGGAGCTCCAACTCTAGAATATCTTGAGATATTCTCATAGTTGTAGCAAGTTCCTGAAAAGGGAAAAATACATTAAGATTTTAGCCATAGAGCTACCATTGTGCAATATTTAATGGCATGAAGTGTGCAAGGGCTACACATTTGGAAAGTATTCTTAGCCATGTTTTCAGGGCCGAGAAACACAGATAAAGATATTTTGAAGTTGGTGCATTCAAATGTATGTGGGCCCTTCTTTTCTCTATCCCTCATGAGAAACATGTACTATGTTACTTGCACAAATGACTATTCTTAGAAACATGGATATTATTTATGAAGAAGGAGGTGTTATCAAAGTTCATAGAGTTCAAGGCCCTGTTAGAAAACCAAACTGGGAAGAATATTAAATCATTGAGGAGTGATAATGGCGGGGAATATGTCTTGAATTATTTCAAAGACGTGTGTGTCAAGGAGGGATTTAAGGGAGAGATTACAACACCCCATAACCCTCTGCCAAATGGGGTGGCTAAGAGGAAGAACTACAACATAGGAGGATCGACCAAGGCCATTTTGCATGACTAAGGGCTATCCATGTTCTTGTGGGTAGAGGCATGCAACACTACAATATTTATGCAAAATAGGAGCCCACACAGGGTGCTTAGACGAGTTACACTGGAGGATTCTTTCATAGGCAAGAAGCTTGATGTTTCTAACTTTCACATATTTGGAACAATGGTTTACTGCCATGTGTCCAAAGAGAGTAGGAAGAAGTTGGATCCCACAAATAAAAAGGGAATTTTTGTGGGTTACTGTGAGACACCTTAGGCATATAAGGTGCAAATACCATCACTCAGGAAGAAATTTATCAAGCATGATGTGAGGTTTACGGAGGACGAAGCTCTGAGGGAGTCCTTGGAGTGGGAGAAGGTTGGAGTGCATGAGGAGGATATTCTCGCTCCCAAGCAAGAGCCTCAACCAGTACCACACACTGAGTCTCAACCAGGTGGAAATAAGGTCGTACAAAAATATGACAAGGATTCATTGCAGAATGTGGAGAGACTAGGATGAGTGGAAGCAACCACTTAATCGGTGACTCCCAGTACATGGAGCGGGAGGGTCAAGTGGGCTGAGAGGTTGATTCAGGAGGCCCAAGAGCGAGTTGAGGCTCCCAACTCTACATTCAGGTGGATCACGTATCCAAAAAGGTACACCAGTTACATGGCACTGATGACTGAGTTGTTAGACTCAAATAATTCTTGTTTCATGGAGGAAACCTCTATGTAGGCTCGGCAGGATGCCATGGTGGAGGAATATTTCTCCATCATGAAGAATGATTTTTGGGAGATAATTCCATGCCCAAAGGTTAAATTAGTGGTAGGATCACACTATGTGTAAAAGGTGAAGCATGGAGCAAATGGGAGTGTGGATAAGTACAAGGCTAAATATGTGGCGGAGGGCTTCTCGTAGGTTGAGGGCATTGACTATGATGATACATTTTCCCTAGTGGCTCATTATTCATCCATCAGGATGATTCTAGAACTTGCGGCTCAGATTGGGTGGAATATCCACTAGATGGAGCAACTAGAGGGGTTTGAGACCTTTAGTAGAGAAACTCATGTCTATTTGCTGAAGAGAGCTCTTTATGAGCTCAAGAATGCACCAAGGGCATGGTACAATTGCATTGATAGTTGCCATCAAGGATTGGGATTTACTAAGAGTGAGGCAGATGCCAACCTGTATTACATCATGGTTGGAGGACTTCCACTCATTTTAGTGCTATATGTTGACGATATTATCTTGACTGGAGCAGACAACTTGATTTAGGATTGTAAGGTGGATTTTGCAAGAGAGTTTGAGATGGACATAGGGCTTATGCACTATTTTCTTGGATTGGAGGTATGGCAGGGTGATGGAGAAATCTTATTGGGGTAGGGGAAGTACATTATAGAGAGGCTCAAGAGGTTTCATATGAAAAATTGCAAGCCCATGACCACACCTCTAGTCACAAACCGGAGGAAGGTGGACGCTAGTAAATCAGAGCGAATAGATTCCACATTGTACAATCAACTCATTGGGTTGTTGATGTACTTAGTGAACACACAACTTGGCATATGTTTTACAGTGAACCAATTGAGGTAGTTCATGATGGCACCTACCATAGATTACTTCGTTGTTGCCAATCATGTCTTGAGGTATCTCAAAGGCACGATAGAATAAGGATTATCGTACTGATAGGTTGATGGAGTAATGCTTGAGGGCTTCACAGATGTAGATTGGGAAAGGAGTTCCATTGATTGGAAGGGTAATTTAGGTTGCGTCTTCAACATTGGGTCAACAACTGTTTCCTGGTTCAACAGGAAGTTGAGATTAGTTGCACTCACTTCAGCAAAAGCTAAATACATGGTTGCCAACCTGCTAGCATGTGAATCCATGTTGGGAAACTAGCTCCAAAAATAGAAGAAAAAATATATCAATGCCTTAGAAATAAGCCACTTCGAGGGGGAAACCTCCAATACATTACATGAATGAAAAATTATTGGATGATTCAAATTACAAAACCTCCTTTCTATATATAGGAGTCCATGGGGCCACAATGTAATCCTAGCCAACCTAACAATAATAATTTTAGGGCACAATAATAGCAATATGGGGGTTACAAAGGTACAATAATAACAATAAGGGGGTTACACTAACAACAATAAGGGACTATACTAGTAATATAGGGACCTAACATGCCCCTCTCCTTCAAAAAAAGTGTTGTCCTCAATGCTTGAGTAGCTCTAGGTGCTTTTGTATAAAATTCTCATCCTCCCATGTAGAATCTTCAGTGGGTAAGTTCTTCCACTTGATGAGATACTCTGAAATTGATCGATTCCGTAGTTGTCGAGTTCTTTTTTCTATGAATGCTTCAGGTTCCAATATGATCTTCCCTTCCCCATCAAGTTCTGGCAATACTGTTTGAACTGGAAGATTTTCACCTATAACCTTCTTTAAGCATGAAACATGGGAAACTGGATGTACTCGCGAAGAAGCAGGAAGCTCCAATTTGTATGCCATAGTACCAATCTTTTGCAACACCTTGTAAGGACCATAGTACTTTGGCGATAATTTATTATCCTTCTTAGCTTGCTTGAGGGACATTTGTTTATATGGTTGTAGCCGTAAAAATACCCAATCTTCTACATCAAAACTTCTCTCGCTGCGATGTTGATCTGCCTGTTGTTTCATTCGATTTTGTGCCAAATTCGGGTTATCCTTTAAGAGTTGGAGAACTTCTTGTTGATGCTCGATGTGATCTTCCACTGCTTGAACCTTCGAATTTTCTCTTAAAGATGATGTGATGGATGGTGGATGATATCCATAAAGTGCCATAAATGGGGTCATTTTTGCTGCAGTATGGAAGGAAGTGTTATACCACCATTCTGCGAGAGGTAACCACTTGACCCATTGTGTTTTTTTATCAAATACAAAAAAAAGAAGATATCCTTCCAATCATTTATTTACTATCTCAGTTTGACCATCGGATTGAGGATGATAAGATGAGCTATGAGCTAATTGAGTACCCAAACAAGAAAATAACTCTGTCCAAAATTTTCCGGTAAAAATGGGATCTCTGTCGCTCACAATAACCCTTGGGTTTCCATGTAGCTTTTGAATTGTATCCATAAATGTAGTAGCAATTGTACTTTCTTTAAATGAAAAGTGTGCATAATTGGTAAGTCTATCAACTACCACCATGATGACACTCTTTCCTTCGGACTTAGGTAAACCTGTGATAAAATCCATTGAAATCTCCTCCCAATGCTGACTTGGAATGGATAAAGGTTGTAGAAGACCCGGGGTCTTAATTGTCTCAACTCTATTCTGTTGGCAAACCAAACATTCCGCCACAAAACTTTGAATATCAGATTTAAGTCCATCCCAAAAAAAATCTTTCTTCACCCTATGGTAAGTTTTTAAAAATCCCGAGTGTCCTCCTAAAGGAGAAGTGTGCAATTCCAAAAGAATCTTTTGTTTTAGTTTGGAATTCTTACAAAGATATAAGCGATCTTTGTACCATAAGGAATCATTTTTCCAACTAAATATATCAAATGTACTAGGATCTTGTTGCAACTTTTGAATGAGTGTCCACACTTCTTTGTCCTTCTTCCATTCATCTCTTACTTCGGTTATCCAATCTGGTTGGATAATAGAAATGGCACAAAGAAATGCTTCCACCTCTTCATTCTTTCTTGAGAGTGCATCTGCAACAACATTTAGCTTCCCTTTTTTGTAGATTATTTCAAAGTCATAATCCAACATCTTTGTGACCCATTTTTGCTGCTCTTATGGAGATAGTCTTTGTTCCAAAAAGTGTTTAAGACTATCATGATCAGTTTTTACCTTGAAATGTCTTCCCATTAGGTAAGTTCGCCATTTCTTTAGTGCATGTAGTGTTGCTAACATTTCATTCTCATAAATAGGTTTCTATAAATAGTTTCCTTTAATTGGACAACTTTCAAAAACAATGGTTCTTCCTTCTTGCATTAAAACAACACCAATTCCATTTCCTGAGGCATCACATTCCACAATAAAGGTTTTTGTGAAGTCTGGTGTAGCTAAGACTGGTGCTAGGCACATTGCCTCTTTAAGATGTTCAAAGGTCTTAGTTGCTTCAGGAGTCCATGAAAATGCATCTTTCTTCAATAATGTTGTTAGAGGTGCTGCTATTCTCCCATAATTCTTAACAAACTTGCGATAATACTCTGTTAACCCGAGAAATCCTCGCAACTGCTTTATGGTTGTGGGGACTTTCCATTCCTTAATGGCTTTAATTTTGTTAGGGTCTACCTTAACACCCTCGTGAGATACAATATGACCCAGATATTCCACCTCTTGTACTCCAAATAAAAATTTGGATGTTTTTGCATATAATTGTTTCTCCTGCAATAGTTTGAGCACCCTGTCAACATGTTGAACATGATCCTTCCAAGACCTGTTGTAGATTAGTATATCATCAAAAAATACTAGCACAAATTTTCTAAGGAAGGGTTTGAAGATGGAATTCATCAACCCTTGAAATGTAGAAGGTGCATTGGTAAGGCCAAAAGGCATGACCAAAAATTCATAATGACCCTCATGAGTTCGAAATACTATTTTTGGAATATCTTCAGTCTTCATTCTAATTTGATGATATCTTGAATGAAGATCTAACTTGGTAAAATAAATTGCTCCATGTAATTCATCCAATAATTCATCAATCACAGGAATGGGAAATTTATCTTTAATGGTGAGCTTATTGAGCTCCTTATAATCCGGACACATTCGCCATGATCCATCCTTCTTGTGTACCAATACTACGGGAGCAGAGAAAGAACTTTGACTAGGTTGAATTATACCCGCCTCTAACATTTCTGTTATCATATGTTCAATTTCGCTCTTTTGGAAGTAAGGATATCTATAAGGCCTGATGTTTGGAGGAACACTTCCTGGAATCAAATGAATAGCATGATCATGATCACGAATAGGTGGGAGTCCTTTGGGAGTTTCAAACACCTTGGAATGATTGTCCAAGACTTGTTGGAGATCTGCAGAAATAGATGATTTTGATGTGGAACTTCTAGTGAGCATAATTGTGCAATTACGCCTCGTTGTTCTTTCTTTAGAAGCTTTGTCATGACATTAGAGCTTATTATCCTTCCTGGCTTCCCCGCAATACCCCGTAATTCGACTTCCTTTGGAAAAGAAAATTGAGAAAGTTCTTGATAAAACAAAATCTAAGGTGTATGTATTTTCTTTATTAACATCAGCACCTCCATAGAATGGAAACATTGAACTGCTAATGCATGTTCTGTATTTTAGCTTGTAGATATTATGACATTTTCCAGAAAATTTATGTTCTCATTTACAGCCATCATATTTTACATTGATAAACAGTTATACAGTTCTGGTCAATTCTTATTTACATACAATGAATAAAATTCTTCATTTCCTAAATTAATCAACACTATTACCTTTTTCTTCTTGATATGTCCTTCTATCTTGAGAGTTTGAGGAGTGGTAATTCCCGCCAATGCATTACATGATATGGTCGGACTCATTTCTTCCTCTTCTATGGTTGGTTCCTGGTGTATATCCTCTTCTTGTTCATTTTCTTCTTCTTCACAATCTATGTAAAATAATTTCTTCTCATCACACTTATGACCTTTAGTGTATTTTCTATCACAACTATAGCAAAGCCATTTTTCTCTTTTTTCTTCCAATTGTTGTGGTGTCAACCTTGTAGGTTGTGGAAATCTAGGCATAGCAACACTTCCTTCTTTATAGAAGTGAGTGGTAGGCTTCCTTGTTGCCATAATTTTACATTCAATTTTTCTTGCCAACGTGAATGACTTCTCCAATGAATCAAGTTCCAAAATTCTAACTTCATGTTGGATGTTCTCCTTTAAAGTACATATGAAGAGATCAATCATGTGTTCCTCTGGAATATCAGTTACTCTTATATTTAGTTTTTGGAAGTCCTCAATGTGCTCCCCCACTAAACCCTTTTGTTTGAGATTTATCAATTGGCTAAAGAAGGTGTTGCTATTTGTATCCTCATAATGTGCTATCATTTCCTCCATAAAAATTGACCAAGTGACAATTTTTTTACGGAAGCAAAGCCATCGATACCATACAAATGTATTTTGTTCTAAATGTAAAGTTGCAATATGTACCTTTTGTGTGTTTCGCACATTATGAAGATCAAAATATTTCTCCATTTGTAGTATCCATGTTACAAGATCCTTTCCATCAAACTTCCTCATATCCATTTTTGGAATATGGTGGTTCTTCCCACCAACATTAGAGTTTATGAAATCACTATTAACATTTATTTTTTTCTCATCATGAGTTTCCTCTACTATCTTTTCACCATTAGGAAGCATTTCTTGTATCAACTTTGTCAACCCTTTTAGATCATTCTTCACGTTTTCCATTTTTTCATCGATCTTAGCTTCCATGTCATCCATCTTAGATTCCATCCCAGCTTCCATGCCATCTATATTAGATTCCACGCCTTTCTTCAAAACTTCCATGTCATTTTTTGTTGCTCTTTGCGAGAGTGAAATTTGTTGCACTTGCTCTTGTAATTTTGATATGTCATGTTGCCATTCTTTGTCTTCATGAGTCATAGTAGAGCCTTCTAAAGGCTTAATGGGTGTTGAATTCTTTTTAGGGGCCATTTTAGAAACCAATACTGATATCTATTCTACAATATTCCCTTGGAATCAATTCAACTTGATTCTTCAAACAAGACTTATGCAATTCGGAAAAAAATACACACCTTTTACTTGCTTTTGCAGAGCTCTATATTGAAATTGAATTATCTCTATAATGAAGATCCTCAATATCTGAAATTTGGCCCTGTAGTAGTCCTATGAAGCTGCTTTGAAATGCAACAGGTTTGACCTGATTTTGATTCTTGAAGACAAAGTTATGTCCAATGTACCACAATGACCTAATTATGGACTGGTTTAGTAGAGAGAAAGTGTATGACTTGCCATGTGTCACTATTTGCTCCTTTGGCTCTGAAATTTATAGACAGGAAACTACAGTCTGTGTAATTCTAGCCACTTTTTACAGAATTCCAATCCAATGCTCAGAGAGAGAGTTATGAAGATTTTCCCACTATCACCTCTTTGAGATGAAATTAGGGAGCCTGAAAAAGACCTAACTTCCATAGATCATATCTCCGAAAATTTTGGGAACCAAGCTCTGAAATTTTGCGATGATGTTCCTTAGGATCTTAGCTTCATGCTCTAAAACTTTCAGCTTCTGAACCTTTGTAGAAAAAATGTTATAGTGAAAATGCCGTGATGACTTGTTTAGGTGAAATTCAGGAGCCTACAAAAATCCCTACCTTCCACAGATCATATCTCCGAAAATATTCCGAAAAAAGCTCTGAAATTTTGTGACGATGTTCCTCACGATTTCGGATTCACACCCTAAATATTTCAGCTTCTGAACCTTTTTAGGAAAAAAGTTATAGCGAAAATTCCACGATGACATGTTTGGAGCAGCGAAACCATAGAATCCAAAGCTCTGATACGAAATGTTGGGAAACTAGCTACAAAAATAGAAGAAAAGAGATATCAACGCCTTAGAAATAAGCTACTTCGAGGGGGAAACCTCCAATACATTACATGAATGAACAATTCTTAGATGATTCAAATTACAAAACCTCATTTCTATATATAGGAGTCCATGGGGCCACAATGTAATGCTAGTGGGGCCACAATGTAATCCTAGCTGACCTAACACTAATAATTTAAGGGCACAATAATAACAATATTCGGGTTATAGGGGTACAATAATAAAAATAAGGGGGTTACACTAATAACAATAAGGGACTATACTAGTAATATAGGGACCTAACAATCCATCTGGATGAGGAAGTTGCTTGTGGGACCTTTTAGGCAGGGGTTTTAGACCATCGTGTTTGACTGTGACAATCAGAGTTGCATTAAGCTCTCTGAGAATCCATTTTTTTATGAATGCTCCAAGAACATCGATATCAGGTACCATCATCTCATATTCTGTGTGTAGAAAGGGATAGTAAAGCTACCATACATTCCCATATAAAAGTAGGTTGCTGATATCTTGACGACGACCTTAGTCAAAGGCAAGTTCTTGTTTTTCAAAGATAAGAGAGGAGTTGTACATAATCCATTCCTCGATAAGAGGGAGTGTTGAAAATGTAGCGAAGGAAGGTCTTCTGGCTTGTGCCTTAGTCAGTAAAGACCTCGAATTGTATTTATCTAGCAGTATTGTGAATTCAAAAGTTAGGCTTTAATTTTAATGAGTTGATTTCCAGTTCACTAGAAAGGTCATTAGTAGATTGCATGCGTAGTGTTGGAGCTTCAGTTCCTTGGAGTCTTCATCAGTTATACTATAGGATGAGGTGGCAAAGTCAATTTCAAGTTAGGATGAGTTAAGACTTCATAGACAAGTGAAGAAACGACAAGTTAATTTCTTAGTTAACTCAATTCAAAACTAGAGGAAAACTGTGAAAATTACTTCATGCAATTACTAGATATTATTCTCGTAAATTTAATTGTTTACGATAATTAACGAATAATTGACAATTGAAATCTCCCCCATAAAAAACTCCGTGGAAATAAATAAAATGGAACTGAGAAATCGATGCACACACATAAAAATCGACACAATAATTTTTGGATTGAAAAGTCCCCAGAACCGAAGAGAAAAATGATGCAACAGATGAGGGTTTATTTTATTCTGCAACAAAATTAGAAAGTACAATATCTAGATTCCCAACTGGTAATCCTTTGGAAAATAATTTGGCCAAAAATAGTTAGGAGAAAAATTCTCCCTCTGCAGAATAACTCAACCTCCCTCTAGCCTGCTCACACTGCCTCCTGGCTGCTAGCATTCTTGGTCTGCATAAGTCTGGATGGCCCTTGAAACTAACTCCAACTAGGACGTCTAGCCTCCTCCTGCCTCTAGAAAAAATTTCTTTGCCTTCTGGATGATATTTTTTTCCTCCAAAAACTGAAGCAAACCCTTCTTGAAAACTTGTGTGATGTTCCTTTTTTTTGGTGTTCCTTATGGCATGGTTAGGATGGACTTTCAGAGTTGGGGGCAGATAGGTCACAGGTGCAGGTTGGTGTCATCAGTGGGACCAAGGGATTTGGAAGGGGTTTTGAGGAGTTTTTATGAGGTTCAATGGCATTCTCTTGGTATATTCCATCATTCGCACAATTTTCCTTTTTTTCCGTTGCATTCTCACAAATTTCAGAAAGCAAGGTTATTAATGGGCTCGACTCAATTAATTACGCTTAAGGTGGTATTTCAGGGGGAATGCTTGGTATAACACCTTAGTGTAATAGTTTGTTGGAACTAGAATGAGAAGATCTATAGGATGGGATTGTTAGAAGTGATTTTCAGTGGCTCGAGGAGGCATGGTGTCCAATTTACCATTTTCCCACATTAAAAAGGATATTTTAATTAAGGGAAATGTGCTCGATTATTAAAATAATAATAAAATAGGAACTTATAGAGGGGTCCATCATATCTGTAAAAAGAGTAGGAGGAGGCCATTAGAAGACATATTGGCATTGATATTACTGTTGATTTTTGGTAGCATCAGATGTGATCTAAGTCTCAAATTTTGTAGAGAGGCTTAGACACATGTATTCCAAAACACAAAGAAAGCGTTTTGGGAAATTCCACTTGCATCAGGTTTTATTAAAATAATTAATTATTTTTAATGGGAGCCTAAGTCTAAACTTAGGGAATTAAAATAATTCAATTATATTAATAGAACTAGGTGTGAATCTTCTAGAAAAAGACAAAGATCAAGTCAAGTTAATCTTATCCCTTGATTATGTTTTAATTCGGGCCGTTGATTTCTCAACAAGAAGGTTATAATAGAAGGCTTGATGGGTGTTGTGGTGGATTAGTCGCACGGGTGTACGAAATCGCACCAGCATAAAGAGTGTGGTCTACTCTTTAAAATATTGGTAATAGGTAGAAAGTGGGGGAGCTCAAAAGCATAACATTTAATGAAAAACAATATGCTAAAGTATGCTCTGGTTAAACTAAAACTAAAACACAAATATACATAAGCTATAAAGAGATTCAAAATGATAATAATGCAAATGATGGCTCGATGGCATCTTCTTATTAAACGTTTGAAATAGAGAAGAAATTTTACCCACTTGCCAAAGGGCCCCTAGGCAATGGCTCTAGGTCCCGATGCAAGGATGTTGCCTTCCAAGCTCTGCCTCTGATGCAGTCTCCCTCTCTCTCTGTGCTGTGGTGGACTAAGATGTTGGGTGACCAACGATCGAGTCCTCTTTAGCTCCAACTATGGGTCACACACTGCTGGTGTTGCTTGGGAAAATTTGGAAAGCATAACAATGTGATCACCATTTCTTCATCTCTTGGTGGCGTTATATAGGTGAGTTTCAAATCCTCCTTCCCTCCTTTGGTACATGATGGATAGTGACCCAAGGGAGAGGTATTATTCCATTGTGTGCTCAAATATTCTTTTGTGTGCTCACATAATGTATAAGGAGGCATTGGTGGCTGTCCTTAGGTAGCTTTCACATAAGGAGTAACTGTCCTTTGCTTGGTGTGGTCCTGGAAAGCGACTTTTTGCCATTTCTAGGAATGCGCACTTATCGGGAAAAAAGGCGCGCAGAGGGTGCTCTTCTCGAAGGATAAAGTGCACAATTCAACATTTATGACTAGTTCAAAACTAATTTTCTCAAAACCTTAGAGATTTTAAATACTTCTTGATTCCATAATGTGTTCCTGCCCTGTAAATCCTTAGGCTTGACATTAATTGCTATAATCTTCTGTTGTATGATTTTCCAGTGTTAACAGTTTCCCCCTAATGTGTGAGGTCTAGGAAGAAATATATAGCCAAAATACATTATACTTTATTTTCTGTATCATACATAGTGTGTGTGTGTGTGTGTGAGAGAGAGAGAGAGAGAGAGAGAGAGGCCTGCGTGAATTTTGGAACTGACAACACCTTGCACCGTTTCTGAGATAACCATGGCCTAAGGGACCCCCTATAAGGAGACAAAATATACAACATATTTACAAAATTTCAACGAGGCGAGCATGTCCCATTCTCATGATTCTAGATACATGTGTTATCTGTGCCACTACTGTGCTAGTGATGTTGGTGGTTGTTGACGACGATTGCTAACGCCCTTAGGGGTGTTTTTCTTTGAAGATAGGTGGAAAGTGGTACCCATATGCCTAATATTGGTATGGAATATCACTACGCAATGTATGCATATGTACTGGTTGGGACCTTCCCATGTAAGCATTGTTGTCAAAGATGCTTATGGAGGCATGGGTCTTCGACAGATCTGATCAAAGTGCAATGGTTGTAAGGTACGATACCATCGTGACATGAAAGCTTTTGTTGTAGTTGAATGTCAAGAGTATCGGTGACATCTTTGGATAATGATGTCTCCCACAGTGCTACCGGAGGATACCCCTTTACATGGGGAGAGGTAATCCAAGGTATTGCTTCTTTTTTGGAAAAGAGGTTTCGAGGTTGACAAAAAAGAAGCCTTTAACCGAACCAAGGGTCGCTGACCTAAGGGGTCAGGGACCTAGAAGTGATGGGTTTAACACAGGCATGTTTTTTAGAGGTGACTGAAAATGGATGATGGGGATTCAGTAGCCCGAGGTCGAAGAATACTTTAGCAGCTTGGCGACAGTCATAGTTATTTCTGAAGGGAAAATCCCTGGAGTCGGTAGGACTTCTAGGGTGGGTGTGGACCGGCTATGAATGTCATGATGGTGCATGCATGGGGGTAAAATACTCCAACCAAGGGGAATGAGGGACTTATGCCATGGGGGAAAATATGAAATATGAGGGCAAAGTGGCAAAGGGCATCATTTGCGGTCTTTGTACACTTACCAAAAGAATTAAATAATGGGGTTTGGTTTGTACAAAACATAGAGACGGGTACCCCAAAACATGAAAAGGGGGTCGCTCACTATAGGTGTGAGGATGGTGTTTTGCTAGGGGTAGGGGTCCCATTGGTTGGTCTCATATGCGGGTTTGATGAATCATAAAATGTCGCAGATGGGATTATGCTGATGGAGGTATGGTGGGCCAAATGCGATGCACAGAGGTGTGCTTTCAATCTGCTTCTACAAACTGGTCATCTGGGAAGGGGGTTTTGAGTTTGAATGGTAAACTTGACCTTATGCATGATAGATGGATGGGCATGAGGTGCTTCCTGGACTGAAATGGTATGAACATGGCGTCACTTATGTGGTGATATATAATCTAATTTGGGTGACGAGCGCCATGGAGGGGAGGCTCTACTAACTAATACAGACGTTTATCATATGCAGGGTGAGGTGGTGATAAACGCGGTCGGGTATGAGGACCCTATGGTTTATTTCTGGTGGAGAAATGATGTCAGGATATGAAAATTTTTCTGGGACTCTATCATGTTGAGGGTAGGATGATACCTTCTCCAAAACTTTTAGTGGACGGTGCTGTGAATAGTTTGTGGGTTCTTCCTGCAAAAAAGAACTACCTCAAGTGAAAGCATCTTCTTTTCATCAAATATTATTGAAAAGCATGAACTTTAGAAAGGAAGATGGGGGGGGGGTGCATACCTGTCGGCGTTGAAAAATTATTTTTTCTGGAAGGCAAATGTGTGGCATTGCCTTCATTTGTCATGGCATACTAATGATGGTGCAACTTATGGTTTGCTGAATGGACCTTCTGATCTCCTATTATGGAATTCTGAAGTTCTGGAAAAAGGGCGATGAATATGGGGTTATGGCCCTAATCCTATTCATTTGTACTTGCCGAGTTTTGGGATATCAGAGGTGATTGCAGAGCTTTCTTGCTGTTGCGGTCAGCACGTGTACCAGGGATTAGCGATATTATGCTGAGGTAAGTTTCATGACGTCTTGCATTTCAATTTTTCAGTTTGACAGTGCTGGGGGGCCGTACAAATTGGGTTTGTATGACCTCAAAGGGAATTTTTGAAAGCGGCGTCCTCCTTGCATGCATTTCTAAGGGACAGGTGAGCAAGGGCATGTTGTTCTCTCTTTTTTGTGTGCAAGGGCGCACTTGTGAAGAAAACAAGTGCGCAAGGGTGCGCTTATCTGAGAGAGAGGCGCACAAAGGGCAGGGTGACAGAAAAACTTGGGTTTTTTGTTTGTTTTGATGTTTCTCTCTGTACTGATGGGTGCCTGTGTTGCTTGGTAGGTTGGTGTGGAGAGAGTGAGATTGGCCTGAGATCCGGACCGCTCTAGCTGCTGATGCTGGGGCACGCTGTTAGTTGGCCGCGTGGGGCCTTCTGAAGTTTGTTGAGAACGAGTTCCTTCGATCTCAAGACCGACCATTACGTTATATTATACAACATTGGCGCAGGAGGCGCAATATGTTCGTACTGAGGGGGAAGAACTTGGTTATCCATCCAAAGATGGATATATACTTCGTGACTGGGTTATTGCAGTAGGGTGAGGCTCTGAGGTATTCACTCTCTGCTGGGAGAGTGAACCTAGACAGATTCCGGTGGCGGCATTGCAGTGGTGTGCCTCTAACCGAGGGGTGAATCAATATTGCATCAATGACAGATGTGGCCGAGTGGTGTGCTCTAGCTATTATTGTGTGACTGGCGGGGTCATTTTCTCCACATCGGGCATCGGGCCCGCAGGTGGGAGTTTTACGCCATTTGAGGGGTAGGAATTTTTTCGATTTCTCCCATTTTTGTTTTGATGGTATGGTGTCGCAACTGAACAAGGTCCAATGTGGATCCAAATCATTTTCATACGCTAGCATCCTGTGCAACATTATGTATGAGAGGGTGGTGCTGCTAAGACTCATTGTGGTGGTGCCTATTGGGGGGCCATGGGAGCCACGCATGAGGAGGTGGGCTCCAGTGATGCCGCGTGGCGGTGGTGGCATGGTGGGTCATTATTGGAATGACATGACAAAGGCCTGGTTTGAGGCCAAACAACAGATTTTCTTGCCATACTCGTATGTGGGGATGGACTTTTAGGGTGATCCAGATATCAGTCTCCCTTTTGGTTATGTTTGGGTTCCTGCAGGTATATGCTATATTTTTCTGCATTTGTTCGATTTTTCATGTACTTGTGCATTTTTTTATTGAAACTAACATTATTTTGGTTACTCCTATAGATGTTGGCGAGGTAGGTCGCCTAGTGGCCCAACTGGTGGGTCATGATCCTCCGCTACGACCTCATGGTGGCCAGGGGGGAGGTGGCGCAGGTGGACCAGGTGGTGGTGTCGGTGGACCTGGCGGGGATGGTACTGGCCCTTCTGGTGAGGGTAGCATCTCAGCTACAGTTGGGGTTGCGACTGAGCGAGCTCGTGCAGATGCGGTTGAGACGCGCATTGCAGCACTTACGGCTTAGGTGACCGCTCTAGAGGATTTTCAGGGTCGAGTGGACCGCTTGACCTAGGGGATGCCTACTCGAGGTTTCATGGAAAACTTCGAGGAGGTGTGGCTAGAGACGGTGATGGCTCATGAGAGGGATTATCGACGCACTCTACGACGGGTAGCTATTGTAGTGGCGACAACAGCTCCGGTGGTGGTACCAGGAGCAGTGGTGGGTCCAAGTGCTCCTTTTGAGGGGGCACCCCTAGAGTAGTTTTGTACATAGGGAAAGCACCCATTATGAGGATGCTTCCCTTATTTTTGACGACCTTTGTATCTTCGGGCTGGCCAGTGGGCTAGCGATACTATTTTTTGTACTCAGATACACATATTTTTTGATATATATATGAGAGATCTTTTTGCGGCTCTACATGGTGTGCTATTTATTTCGGTCTATATATTTTGGTTATGCTGATGGATATTGTTGAGCCCCAAAGATGTCCTTATTTTCCACCACATTTCACTTCATTTCCTTTGTCCCTCATCAATTACAGGCTTAAATTATCAATAGGATTGATTAGGATTACTTTAAGAAAGTATATAATGACTAACTTGCTATGTTTTCATGATTTTGTTGTTGTAATAATTTTTTACTAGACTCGGCTACAGAACGCAGTCATTCTGTAGCCAGTCGCCTATTCCGCAACTATATTCATGTTCACGCAGGTTCCAGGTGTCACCTCAAGGAAAAACACATATGGTCGTATTCCACATCACTCCCCCATCATTTCTTGATCTCCACGAAGTCTGAGCTCGAGTCTACAGGTGGTTATGCACGTGGAAGAGATCAAAACTAGGAAGCAGATTCCTACTAGGACAAGGAATGTACAGATGTCCTTAAGCAGAATACGAGGCTTTCACCAGAGTCCTAATTTGATTTTAATTTGGAAAGACACTTATCCCTATGTTATCTCAAAGACGGTTATGTAATTTTGTTATAAGTATGGCTTGGGAGAACAAGAGACAGTTACCTAGATTTTGTTTTGTTGCTAGATCTCAGAAGACAGTAATACTCTGTTTTTTTCAAGAATTTCTCCTTTAATGAAAGAAGCATCACTTTATTGCAAGAGCTGAGTCAATATTGAGTAGATTTTCATGCTAATCTGATGGTAGAGGGCCCCTTCTACCTGAGAAGCTTTGTTCATATGGTTTAGATAAGTAACTTAGCCTTGTTTCATTCCTAGTTTAATCAATCTTCTGAACTTTGTGTTTTTATACTTACTTGGAGTAGATGCCACAGTCAGTCTTATCCTTACAAAATATTCCAAAATACCTCTAACATTGGATGAGATATAACTGTAGTATTTTAGGAGTTAATTGTATTTTTTTTCCGAAACTTTATGTTTTATGCTCATTTGCATTGACTGATACAGCCAGACTTGTTTTTACAAACTATTCCAAAATATCACTCATATTGAATGAGATAGGGCTGTAGTATTTCATAGAATTTGTTGCATTTTAGTTCAGTTGAAATACTCCGGAGGTAGATGTCACTCTAGTTTAATTCTGTCACTATAATTCAAGTTTGATAATGGCACTCTAGTTCAACTCTGTTAACTGTATTTCAAGTTAGATTAGTGGCATTCTAGTTCAGTTCTAGTTCACTGTATTTCAAGTTAGGTTAATGGTATTCTAGTTTAGTTGTGGTCACTGTGTTTCAAGTTTGATCAATTGCATTCTAGTTCAGCGTTACCCATTGTTCTTTAAGTTTTATTAACTGTCAAAATTAGACTTCACAGCCTTCATTTTTTACAAACTACTCTTGTTATGACTTTCTATTAATGCATCATCATATGGACAGGAATTAGTGATATCAGTTTAAGGCCTTGATTGTTCTGTAATCTTTTGCAATTTCACAAATAAGCCTTTTCCCAAAAACTATTCTAGAAAATCTCTAACTTTCGAATGAGGCTTAGTAGTGACAAGTTGAGTTGCAGAATGGATTAATCCTAGTGTCACAAGTTAATTCAGAGTAGAAATCTTATTGTGCTACAAATAATCTTTTCCAATTGTGTTCCAATAAACTTCTAGCCATGGATGAGATTCTTTGTAATATTGTAAGATGATTGTTTACTTAGGAGAACCTCATTTGCACTAAACTTGTCCTTTTCTCAAGCTATTCCAATATATTTCTAATGAATGAATTGGATGAGTTCATGTTATTAGTTATTGAGTTCATGTTGTGATTTATTTCCTTGCTATGAGTCATTATCAAGCTTTGCATTTTCTGTTCTTTAGTGCCATACACAGTTTAGAATAGGTTTTTCTCTGTTTTAGTATAACCATCCACTTCTCTTTACCAACACTTGGTTCTTTTCCTTTTTAACATAAAACCATAAAACCAAAAACATCAGAAAACACTAAACACAACGTAGTGAGAAACAGATACCTAGGCACATATAGTGCACCTCACTTCAGCAGTTTACTAGCCCTGGTTGACAATTTATGACATCAATTTAGGAACACTAAGTTGAGCACACAGATATCTATGTTTTTGTTTTTTATGGATGATGGTTTATTCGAGATACATTCCAGTCTAGGATATTGTTAGCTATGCGATCAGTTGCTTGGTTTTAATTCCTTGATACATGTGAAAATGTAATGTAATCAAATTTTCTGCTTAATATTTTGGCACGCAAATATTTTCTAAACAGGTGTGTGTCTCTGGTCTCAAATTTTTGGTTCAAATATGATACTACTAACTGGGAATCGAGGTAGACATGCATATGGCAGATGCCTCGATGAAGGGCATCGCACATAAGTCCAATGAAAACGTCATATTCTTCCCGATTGTTTGTTGTTGAACCGATGCACACGCCGTTTGAACACAACGGTGATCGACCAGGGTGGTAGATGACCCTAGTGGCTACAACTAAGTTTTGAGACCATCGCGATGCTCCATTAGCAAATCCGAAATAGGGTTCGAGTTGGTAATCCATGGTGGCACTTCGAGCCTGTTTTTTACATAAGTCCTCGGGTCAAAAATATTTTTGTGAATGGGGTTTTTGTGTACTCTAACTCTAGGGGACAAGGGCTGTTGGGGCCCTTATGGGTAGAACTTCTTGAGGTAAAGGCCGTTGACGGGGTTAGCGAGGTAGGTCCTGTTCGATTCTGTCAAGATGTATGCCCCCTGTCGGAGGAAATGCTTGATGATATAGGGTCCTTTCCACAAGGTTTTGAATTTACCTGGCCGTAAGGCCTCTTTTGAGACATCGTAGAGAAGGAATAACTCTCCCCCAGTAAATGAGTGAGGGGTGATGTGGCAGTCGAATGATGCTTTCACCCTTTTCTTATGGGCCTCACTGTGTTGTAGCGATTGCTGCTGACTTTCGTCAACTACCTCTAGTTGTACTAGGCATTTTTCTAGAGGCTGGGTGTCATCAAGAAGTTCGATGGCAGCGTGCAAGTTTGGGATCTCACGGAAATAAATGCAAAAGTGCAAGGTACCTTGGTCTTTTGCAACAGGAATAAAGTGGAAATCTTGGGACGAGGGGACGGTCGAAATCCTGTCTTGGGCGTGCGATGAGACAAGTCGTATGTGGTGAATTGTGTCACTGGCATGTGGTGGGGGAAGGATCTCGGTAAGGGAGTCCTGTTTGGGTCTCACGCCAGGGTAGTCAATTTATGGTAGGTGGAATTTTTTCTTATCACAGAGTTGCCTGAATGCTTTTAACAGCGGGAATAACTGGAAGTTACCTTTTCATATTTCAACAGATGCCTCGGATACAACTCTAGGAGCAGTATTGGGACAAAAAGACCCGATTCCTTATGCCATCTACTATACTAGTACAAATTTGACTCCTTCAGAGTTAAACTATACTGTAACTGAAAAATAATTTTTAGCTGTTGTTCATGCCATAAAAAAATTCAGACACTATATAACAGGCTATGAAACTTTTGTTCACACAAATCACTCTGCAATTAGATATTTAATGAACAAATCAATTACTAATGGCAGAGTCATAAGATGGTTATTTCTTTTACAGGAATTCAACATTACCATTCTAGATAGGCCTGGAAAACAAAACACAGTAGCTGATTTCCTATTTAGACTCCAAAAAATCAAAGACAATACTCCAGTTGAAGATCAATTCCCTGATGAATATCTTTTTGCAATTTCTACTCAAACTCCTTGGTTTGCTGACATTGCTAATTATTTAGTTTCAGGGAAATTTCCTTCAATAATGAATGCAAGAGACAAAAGAAAGATCATTTATGACAGTGCAAAATATTCATGGGTTGCTAATGAGTTATAGAAAACAGGTCCAAATTTTATCATTAGGAGATGTGTTAGGGAAGATGAGATGCCTGAGATCCTCAAGGAATGTCATGATGAACCTTGTGGCACACACTTTGCTGATAAAAGGACAGCTTATAAGGTCCTTCATTTAGGATACTATTGGCCATCCCTTTTTAAAGATGCTAAAGAGTATGTCAAAAGGTGTGACAGTTGCCAAAGGGTAGGGAAACCTTCTCCTTCAGTTGAGATGCCATTGCAGCCTCAGGTACATATTGAACCTTTTGAAAAATGAGCTTTAGATTTTGTAGGACCTATTAGTCCTCCATCAAGACAAAATAAATATATATTAGTTTTCACTGATTATGTTACCAAATGGGTAGAGGCCAAGCCATTATTTTCTACTACTGAAGAATCTGTAGTTAATTTTCTTTTTGAGGATATTTTTACTTGTTTTGGTGTCCCAAGAGAAATTGTTACATATCAAGGAGCTAAAGTCATATCAAGGCTAGTGGAACAAATGATGGAGAGGTACAAAATCAGACACAGAAAATCTACTCCCTATCATCCACAAGAAAATGGTTAAGTGGAATCTACTAATAAGGTCATTGAAGGGATCCTAACGAATACTGTTCATTTGCATAGAAGAGATTGGGAAGATAGGTTTCCTGAAGCCTTGTGGGCCTATAGAACTACATGGAGAAGCACAACATGCCATACTCCTTATGAACTTGTTTATTGAAAACAAGTTTTGTTTCCCATAGAGTTTCAAATTCAAACTTTTAAAATGGAAGTTCAGCTAGGACTTGATCTAACAGAGGCACAAAAGCACAGATTGGAGTAGATTAATGAATTGGATGAGATCAGACATGATGCAGTTTAGAAAACAAGTATAGTCCAGCAGCAAAGGACTAGATGGCATGATAAGTATATCAAGGAAACAAAGTTCAAATAAGGTGACTGGGCTCTCTTGTTTGATTCAAAGTTCAAAGATTTTCAAGGTAAATTCCAAACACATTGGCTTGGACCATATGAAATTGTGAAATTTTTTGACAATGGAGCAATAAAAATCAGGACAATAGATGAAGAAGATGTCACTTTTCTTGTAAATGGTCATAGATTGAAGTTGTATCATAAGCCACTTTCAAGAGAAGAATTTGTCAAGAGATTTCAGGAAAATAGTGATGTGAAGTTAATGAAGAAGAATTTTTCTTCTTCATCAACTTAGTTTAATTTTCTGAATTTAAAAGCATTAAAATAAATAAATAAAGTATAAACATGAAAACTAATCACTAATTAGCATGTTTATATAGAAAAGATAGAGTGAAAATCAGAATCTTTCTGACACTTTAGCTTTTCAAATTTGTTCTTTTTCTGCAAGCAGCTATTACAAAATCATAATTGCAAACCCATATTTCACTTATGATTCATTTCATTCCATTCATCCATACTCCACTTCATTCCATACCTCATTCATTTCATTCCATGGTCCACCTCATTTCCATCTCAGATTTTTTAAAAAAAAATTTTGATCTTTTTCTGCAATTGAATAATACAATTCATAAGTTGCAGGTCACTTTCCATACTTCACTCCACTTCATAATTGTGATTCATTTCATTCCATTATTCACTTCACTCATACTCCATTACACCATATTTTATTATCCATTTTTAACTCATTTCATACAACATTCAATTCATGCTTCAAACCATTCCATTACATGTTTCAAGGCTTCTACAGGTAAATTCTACAATCAGTCAGACATTCTGCAGCCAGTCAGACATTCTGCAGCTAGTCAGACATTCTGCAGCCAAAGATCTTGAAGGCACTATCCAGTAATCACTTGATTTAGCAGCAAATTGATCCTGCATATCCAAGACAACAAGAAAAATAAAAGGAGTTATAAGGACTGAAGATAAATGATTTTCAAAGGAGGAAAAGGCATATCAAAAACACAAAAAAAAAAAATCAAAGGAAAGGCAAAGGTAAAAGTTATGAAATTATTATGGTGACAGATCATGAAAGTTTTAGCATAGTTAAGTCATGTATGATTCGAAAAGTTATTTTAATTAGTCGTGTTGATCATGCCTATCAAACCTATCATAAAAACTTTGGACAAAATCCCTTTCACTCCGCCATTCCAAATCATCATTTAAAACTTAACGGTTAAGTACTGAAGTGACCTAATCAGTCACGTCACTAGCCCGAAGCATTTAGTGATGATTTTGAAATTTACACGAGAATTTTTCCACTGTATTTTCTTCCGTGATAGCTCTCAACTCATTAATTCGTGTGAATCATCCTCACCGCATTATACTCATTTCATAACCACTCCATATCATTTCTTTCTGTAGCCAATTCTTAGCCATTCCGGTCTGTAAAACAGAGGAAACATCTTTGGAGTAAAAACATCTCTTTAACAACCATTTTCACCGTGAGCAGAGGAGCAGTAATTTGAAGGTTGAGAAAGGAAGCTATGGGTCTCATAGTAAGATCTGAACCAGTTGGAACCAAGCACTTGGAAGGTTATCCAAAAATCAGAGAAATGCTACAGCAGGATGGGTGGTTACAATTTTTGGAAAAATTTAATGGTTTTCATAAAGAGGCAACCAAAACATTTGCACGGTCCTTCAATGGAGCAGAGGTCGAAATAGGAGATATTAAATTCACTATTACAGAGGCTTTCATTACAGAAGCAACGGAATTACCCAGAAAAGGAGAACGCTGGTTCAAAAATAGGGAATTTCATAATGAGGCATGGAGGCAAATACTCAAAACACCAGGTATGGATGTTTCCATTTTTAAGAAATGTATTCCTAGCTCGGCACTGAAGAATAAATGGAGGAATATGTTGCTCATTTTGAAAAAAATTATCACTTGTGAAGGAAGATTTGGTACCCTCTATGTTTATCATATTCGGTTAATGATGCATTTCTTAGATGAAGAAATCAATTTGCCCTTTTTCCTACTTCATAGTCTGAAAAGAATGGCCTCTAATGTTCAAAAGAGGGTTCAATTTCTAGAAAACACTTTGTATCACCATGGTTTAGTCAAAATCCTAATTGAACATCATTTGAGAAAAATGGGAGATAATTGGGATGAGTTTCTAGTGAGGAATCACTTTGAAGAACCCAAGGAATCTCCACCTGAAGGCAAACCTACAAGAAGAAGCAGGAGAAGGGAAATTTCCAAAGCTGTTGAAACTAAAATTGGTAAATCAACACAAGGGGACGGTGAAGAGATGATTTATGAGAAATTGGCTGAAATTAAGAAGCAGCTTAACAAGGAGAGGATAACAAGAAAATATGCCAAAGAGAGAGGTGAAGGACCATCTCAACCAAGACGAAGCCACAAACTCAGAGGTATATTGAAGAAAACAGGGGTTAGACAAACGGGAATCATAAACATTGAGGATGAAGAAACACCTACTGCTAGATCACCTGAGTACCAGTACGATGAGGATCTCGATGAAGGAGCTCCAGAGATAGACCCAGCACAACAACAAATTTATAATTATGTTGAGACATTAGAGAAGAGAGCCTCGGAAAGTAGAGACATAACTCCTAGCCCACCAAAATCTGCAATTGATGTACTAATAAGAGACAAATATGAGTTAGAAGTGCTCAATAGGCATATCAAGAATGAGAATGAAATTTTAAGGGAGCAGGTTAAGCTGAAAGGTGATATGAATACAACTCTGTCTCTACAAATGAAAAAGTTGTACAAGGCCAGTGAAAAATTGAAGAAGAAAAACAAAACGTTAAGCAAGGCACTTACAAATTTGAGATTCAAGTTGATCATAAGGAAGCCCAGGAGGCCATTGACTGTCAGGAAAAGCAGAAGAAGGGGCCTAGATTTCCTAGCAAAGGTATCAGAGTACATGGATTAGTTTCATGAGGACATGCAAAAGACTTTCAGTGGGGGTATGTTGAGCCCCAAAGATGTCCTTCTTTTCCACCACATTTCACTTCATTTCCTTTGTCCCTCATCAATTACAGGCTTAAATGATCAATAGGATTGATTATGATTACTTTAAGAATGTATATAATGACTAACTTGCTATGTTTTCATGATTTTGTTGTTGTAGAAATTTTTTACTAGACTCGGCTACAGAATGCAGTCATTCTGTAGCCAGTCGCCTATTCCGCAACTATCTTCATGTTCACGTAGGTTCCAGGAGTCACCTCAAGGAAAAACACATATTTTCATATTCCACATCACTCCCCCATCATTTCTTGCTGTCCACGAAGTCTGAGCTCGATTCTACAGGTGGTTATGCACGTGGAAGAGATCAAAACTAGGAAGCAAATTCCTACTAGGACAAGGACTGTACAGATGTCCTTAAGTAGAATACGAGGCTTTCACCAGAGTCCTAATTTGTTTTTAATTTGGAAATACACTTATCCCTATGTTATCTCAAAGAAATTTATGTAATTTTGTTATAAGTATGGCTCGGGAGATCGAGAGACAGTTAGCTAGATTTTGTTTTGTTGCTAGATCTCAGAAGACCATAATACTCTGTTTTTTTGAAGAATTTCTCCTTTAATGAAAGAAGAATCACTTTATTGCAAGAGTTGAGTCAATCTTGAGTAGACTTGCGTGCTAATCCGGTGGTAGAGGGCCCCTGCTACCTGAGAAGCTTTGTTCATATGGTTTAGATAAGTAACTTAGCCTTGTTTCATTCCTAGTTTAATCAATCTTCTGAACTTTGTGTTTGTATAATTACTTGCAGTGGATGCCACAGTCAGTCTTATCCTTACAAACTATTCCAAAATACCACTAACATTGGATGAGATATAACTATAGTATTTTAGGAGTTAATTGTATTTTTTTTTCTTTCCGAAATTTTATGTTTTATGCTCATTTGCATTGAATGATACAACCAGACTTGTTTTTACAAACTATTCCAAAATATCACTCATATTGAACGAGATAGGGCTATAGTATTTCATAGAATTAGTTGCATTTTAGTTCAGTTGAAATACTCCAGAGGTAGATGTCACTCTAGTTTAATTCTGTCACTATAATTCAAGTTTGATAATGGCACTCTAGTTCAACTCTGTTCACTGTATTTCAAGTTAGATTAGTGGCATTCTAGTTCAGTTCTAGTTCAATGTATTTCAAGTTAGGTTAATGGTATTCTAATTTAGTTGTGGTCACTGTGTTTCAAGTTTGATCAATTTCATTCTAGTTCAGTGTTACCCATTGTTCTTTAAGTTGTATTAACTGTCAAAATTAGACTTCACGGCCTTCATTGTTTACAAACTACTCTTGTTCTGACTTTCTATTAATGTATCATCATATGGACAGGAATTAGTGATATCAGTTTAAGGCCTTGATTGTTCTGCAATCTTTTGCAATTTCACAAATAAGCCTTTTCCCAAAAACTATTCTAGAAAATCTCTAACTTTCGAATGAGGCTTAGTAGTGACAAGTTGAGCTGCAGAATGGATTAATCCTAGCGTCATAAGTTAATTCAGAGTAGAAATATTATTGTTCTACAAATAATCTTTTCCAATTGTGTTCCAATAAACTTCTAGCCATGGATGAGATTCTTTGTAATATTGTAAGATGATTGTTTACTTAGGATAACCTCATTTGCACTAAAATTGTCCTTTTCTCAAGCTATTCCAACATATTTCTAATGAATGAATTGGATGAGTTCATGTTATGAGTTATTGAGTTCATGTTGTGATTTATTTCCTTGGTATGAGTCATTATCAAGCTTTGAATTTTCTGTTCTTTATGCCATACACAGTTTAGAATAGGTTTTGCTCTGTTTTAGTGTAACCATCCACTTCTCTTTACCAAAACTTGGTTCTTTTCCTTTTTAACATAAAACCATAAAACCAAAAACATCAGAAAAACACTAAACACAACGTAGTGAGAAACAGATACCTAGGCACATATAGTGCACCTCACTTCAGCAGTTTACTAGCCCTGGTTGACAATTTATGACATCAATTTAGGAACACTAAGTTGAGCACATAGATATCTATGTTTTTGTTTTTTATGGATGATGGTTTATTCGAGATACATTCTAGTCTAGGATATTGTTAGCTATGCGATCAGCTGCTTGGTTTTGATTCCTTGATACATGTGAAAGTGTAATGTAATCAAATTTTCTGCTTAATATTTTGGCACGAAAATATTTTCTAAACAGGTGTGTGTCTCTGGTCTCAAATGTTTGGTTCAAATACGATACTAGTAACTGGGAATTGAGGTAGACATGCATATGGCAGACGCCCCGATGGAGGGCATTGCACATAAGTCCAATGAAAACATCATATTCTTCCTGAATGTTTGCTGCTGATCCGATGCATACGCCGTTTGAACACAACGGTGATCGATCAGGGTGGTAGATGACCCCAGTGGCTACAGCTAAGTTTTGAGACCATCGCGATGCTCCATTAGCAAATCCGAAATAGGGTACGAGTTGGTAATCCATGGTGGCACTTCGAGCCCGTTTTTTACATAAGTCCTCGGGTCAAAAATATTTTCGTGAATGGGGTTTTTGTGTACTCTAGCTCTAGGGGACAAGGGGTGTTGGGGCCCTTATGGGTAGAAATTCTTGAGGTAAAGGCCGTTGACAAGGTTAGCAAGGTAGGTCCTGTTCGATTCTGTCAAGATGTATGCCCCCTGTCGGAGGCAATGCTTGATGATATAGGGTCCTTTCCACAAGGTTTCGAATTTACCTGGCCGTAAGGCCTCTTTTGCGACATCGTAGCGAAGGACTAACTCTGCCCCAGTAAATGAGTGAGGGGTGATGTGGCAGTCGAATGATGCTTTCACCCTTTTCTTATGGGCCTCACTGTGTTGCAGCGATTGCTGCTGACTTTCTTCAACTAGCTCTAGTTGTACTAGGCATTGTTCTAGAGGTTGGGTGTCATCAAGGAGTTCGATGGCGGCGTGCAAGTTTGGGATCTCACGGAAATCAATGCAAAAGTGCAAGGTACCTTGGTCTTTTGCAACAGGAATAAAGTGGAAATATTGGGACGAGGGGACGGTCTAAATCCTGTCTTGGGCGTGTGATGAGACAAGTCGTATGTGGTGAATTGTGTCACTGGCATGTGGTGGGGGAAGGATCTCGGTAAGGGAGTCTTGTTTGATCATAAAGTCGGGTCTCATGCCAGGGTAGTCAATTTATGGTAGGTGGAATTTGTTCTTATCACAGAGTTGCCTGAATTCTTTTAGCAGTGGGCATACCTCTGGTGCGTGATCTTGACTAGTGCAAACAGTGCATAGTACGACAACGCTGGCAGAGTAGATAATGTGAGATTCTACGCTACTCGATGTCTCTGATGTGGACGCTTGGAAAGGGTCGGTCGTAGAAGAGGTTTTCTTCTGCTTCCATTTCCGCGTCGTTGGTTTAGACTTATCTTCCTCTTTGGTGGATGGTAGGCTTAATGCTGCTCGAGCTGCTCTTATCTTGGGAAGATGTGCACACTTAAACATATGATGAAAGTGCGAGAAAATTTGGCAATAAGTGTGTGTGATATTCTCTTAATTGGAGAGAAGTTTCTGAGGGAGTGAAGAGACTATGCGGAGAATGTTTGCAAGGGGCTTGATTTCTCTTCATTGGTTGACTCGATGATCGTTCAGATCACATAGGCCGCATGTTATCCTAGTCTTTGCCTAGGGTACACGTGGTTGGTGTGTGGTCTTATTAGGCTTGACCCACCATTGCGGTGGTGGGGACGTTGAGCCAGTGATGTATCTTTTATGCCATTCTCGGAGATCGTTCTATCTATTTTCTACGGCATTAATCATGTTGATAGTGGGACGGATCTGCGAGACATAAGTACAATGTCGCTCGTAATGATTACCCTAACATATCAGGAAAAATATTCGTGATATGGGGGTCCCATCGTGCTTGGTCTGAGGCCAGACAGGGAACCAACGTCGCAATACTGCTAAGTTAGGGCAATGGACAACTATATGGTCTGTCTTTTTGCATAACGTGCATGCGGGTGTGTTTTATGAAGTGCCCTTAGGGGTAACTAGCGGTTCCTTGCTATGTCGTTCTTCGGCTGACAAGAACATGATAAACCCGCTCATCTCCTCTTCTTGGGTCATGGAGCTGCCTGTGGACTCAGAATCCATATCTTCTTCTTGGGAAAGGCGAACTATGGCTGAGTGGAGGCTATCCAGGGCTAGCTGGAAGTGAGGTATGTAGTGATAGTCCTATAAAAGGTGATTGTCAGCGCATAATAGGCATGTGAATTGAGCTGCCCGTAGCCCCATGTAGTAAACCCTTTCGATTGGATACCATTTGTGAATGAGTTCCAATCTTGCACACTCTTCGAGGTAGTGGCCACATTCATTGCATAGCGTACAACATATAATGGGCATTACTGGGGGCCGCTCTACAAATATATTTTCCTCTTGTAAATATAGGATGGTATGCGGCTCATCATTCATAGACTGGAGGGAGGGATCCTCTTGATAGGATCGCTCGATCACATGTAAGGCATCCCTATACCGTGGTATTTCTGGAAAATGGTGGGTATAGTGCCCATAGGTGTCTTAGAGAGCGCATGCATTATTGGTATGCAGTGGTTTGCCTGTATTTTTTGAGGCAGGTTCCTTTTTGCAGGAACGTGGTGTCGAGATGTCTCCTTCAGAGCCGAGGAGTGGTTTTAACTCATCTAACTTCGGAAATATGTGGTTAGGGTGTCCTATGACATCACATATAGCATAGGCCGATGAATCCCTTTGCATGGTGGGGGTCACCGCTTTCTTTCCTCTTTTTACGGTTTTCTTGGCCATGATAACCGGTTTCGTAATGGGAACTTCCCTTGCGGGGACGGTTGCGACCGTTTCTTGGGTGTGTGGTGGCTCCTCTGGACTAAGGGGATTTAACCCTATGGAAGTAACATTGATGGCTCAGGTTTTGGAAGGGGGAATGAAGTACCAAACTGGGAACAACAACGATATGTTGGGTAACACCCGTGTTTCCAAAACCTGCTAGGAGACGAAGCCAGCTGGAGGGTAGAGGAAAGGGGTTTGGGAGGCGGCGTAGGCTAGAGAGGCTACCATGGCCGATGCCTCAGTGTCGTTAATGCTTGAGTCAGTGTCCTGACTAGCCTCGATGCTTGATGTGGACATCATGCATACCGAGGCCCCTGTGGCATCGGGCGATGCCTCAAGGATAATGGGAGGATCTCCTAGGAATGACTCTAGGACAGACGACGGTTTGAATTGGCCAGGGCCGTATTCTTGGTACTGTGAAAGACCATCTGCAGCTGTATCTACGTAGGGTAGAATTACATCAATTTTGGTTAGGGGATGCTTTTCACTGTGCGTCAACTGGTCTACCGTAATGATTCGATCCTCGTGGGGGAACATCATATGGCCATAGCGTACATGTAACTCCGCCCGAGGAGTATGTTTTAATCCAAGTGAGCATCCAAGACTTCGATGTCTATGTGGACTGTCTTGCTAGCTAAGAAGACTGGTACATTTTGGTAGAGGTCAACGTGAGTCGAGGGACGACCATCGTATGCTCTGAGTGTGATGAAAAAAGGTTTGAGTTCGGGGGATCCTAACTTCTGCCACACATTTTTTGACATGATGCATGTCGATGCACCCTCGTCGATGACACATCGGTGAATAGTGATATTCTGTACCGATACTGGTATCTGGAAGGCGACCATGGAAGGAAGCCTAGGGGTGGCTTTGTCTAAGTCTAAATCCATCATGCACGTATCGGCGGGGTCGATAGTGCCTAAAGCAGAAATTAAGGCTTTCCATTGCTTGAGGTACGAATGCAGTAATTCCAACATAGACATAGCAGTGGGTGATTGAGCTAAATCATCCATGATGCTATAATTATGGGCTTTGGAGTAGTTACTTGCTCGCCTATTAGGTCCATTTTCCATCTTTGGCAATGGTTCTATAGGGATCTTTGGAATGGTCAAAGTTGCCGTTGGCATGCTAGCACTAGCCCCTGACGTATTGGTGTCTGGTGGGGTGTCGTAGCTGCGATTCCGAGTCTGGAAAAACATTTCTTCCCCAGTCATGTAAATTTCATGGTTGCTTTTCCTAGAATCGTCTTGGTTTTGTTGTTGAGTGTTGACCATCCCTTGATGGGGGAAAGGTTCTTGCATCACCGCAATTTGCTAGGAAGACCCTCCTTATCCTCAGTTACTCTGAGCTTTTTAAGCTCAGTGAGTTTGGGACAGTGGTGAGTATAGTGCCCGTACTCACCACATATTGAACAAGAATGGTTTGTTTGTAGAGGTGGCCTTTTGCCTTGCCTTGGGGCAGTGCTTGGCTCCTAGTTCTTATTCTGGTTGGAGTTACCTCCAGCCTGGGATTGCGGTGGGCACTGTTGGTTGCTACCCCCCTTGTCTAGGGTTCCCTTTAGGCTTTTTTTTTAATCTTTTTCTTAACCACATTAGGAGGGTAGTTCTCCTGATCATACTGGTGTGGTTGATTTTGGGACGGTTGCACAAAGTTCACCTATGCATTGGTTTGTGTAGGTGGGTTGTGTGCTTGGGACTAAGCATAATGTTGTCCCATGTTTGCACCTGGCCATTGGGGGGGAGTTCTTCCGTCAGTGTTCCTTCCTGTGTACTGGGTCCCCTCAGCTAGAGGATAAGGTCCTCCTTGGTGATACACTTGCACCCTATTAGTAAAATTTTGCTACTACATATGATGACTTTGAAATCTGGGTTGAGACATATTCTGGGTAGAATTATGTGTGTAGTCGAGATTCTGACTGCTTCTGCCTAGGTACCCTTGGGTCATTGACCCAATTAGTCCGTCTGCAGAGCTAGACGTGCCTGGAAATTCTTGATAAGTTTGCAGTCGCGGGGCGTGAAGGATATTGTAGATGTATCCTGAGTGCGTATAGATCAATTCAAGCTGCTGGGCTTTACTGATGGTGTCCTCTTTGGATGTGGGGTTCCGTTGCACTACATCCTTTGAAATCTTTGCCGTTAAAGTTTTCAAGAACAAATATAAGAGGACCCGGTCGTCGAGTTCAGCTTTGCATAAACTGCAACGCTGCCTCCATTCATGGAGATGGTTTGAGATATGGATGGAGGGGGATTGTCTGAAATGATTCAGTAATTCCATTCCTGAATCATGGTGAATGGGCGACTGAAATTATGTGAGGAACACGGTAGTGAGGGCGCTAAAGGTTCCATGTGAAGCAGGCAGTTGCTCCACGTACCATTTCATGGCCACTCCCGTAAGTGTGCATTGAAATAGCCTCAACCAAATAGTATCGTCAATGATTCTATTCGATGAGCACCACAGGTGAAAGGTCATTACATGATTACCTGGGTCTTCCGCTTGCTTACCTTAAAACTTTGGTATATCCGAAGGGAGCTTCGTGGGCATGGGAGGCCAATTGGGGTCGTGTGCGATGGGCTCATTTGTGAGCTTGGTTAAATCGGGTAGATTTAACATGGATAAGAAGGGTGACTGAGAGGTTGACGCCATGAAAACATGTGAAGACACGAAGTTATGGTTAGAATGAGGGTTAGTCTGTGACGTACCCTGATGTGAATTCGATTGGCTTCTTGTATGGGACGCACTTCTCTCCCCCCCAGGGGATGAGGGGGAGTGGTGTGCAGTGTGGTTTTGGGAGACCGACTAGGGTTCGCAACTAAGGTTGCTCCAAGAAAGGATGAACCAACGAATGTGGCAATGTTCCGTCTTTGACGCCTAAATGGCGAAAGACCTGGAAACCCTCCCAGTGATGGGGGAGGTCCAACAGACATCTGGATCGACATGGTTCCGTTGGGACCTTTTTAGTGTCGACCAGGTTAGGTTTTTTAAAAATTTTAGGGGATTGAGTCTATGATCACGACAAATTTATGGCCACATACATTAAAAAAAACGAAAATGAAATGAATTTTGCCTTTAAATTTAATCTATGAGATCAATCAAGCAAAAAATGATTTTGTTTGTTTGCGTGTGATACTCAAAATCCTAGAAGACCTATGCATCCTCACACACTCAAAAGTAACTGGGCCTTGTGAATATTTCTTGTAAGTGCTGGCACAATGTCCCGTAAGAGCTAGCGATGCCCCCAGTCAGCCAAAGAGAATCCACGAAGGTAAGGGTAGAGGGTCTGGTGCTTGTCTGCACCGTCACCTATAGGGTAAAGGATGCCCTAGTTTTTGGCCACTAAGAACCACCGTCCCATGTGAGAGTTTGAGTCTTGGGCTTCTTGGTAGTTAGCTAAAAATACCGAGTATCAACCGGGTTAGGTAGCCCCAACTGATACCGCATGCACTGCGCCTAAGCCTAACCCCCTTTGAATCGGGTCTTTGCTGCGCTCCGGTTTTCTTTTCCGTGGGCTTATAGGTGGATTTTAAAGCTCCATAAATACACAACTTCTATGTTTCAATATGAAGTGTGATCAAGGTGGCTTATTGGATGCCTACCCCCTTGATCGTAACTTAATCTATAAACTCTTTTGTGGCCACTATGGGGAGAATTTAGTGAGTTGTTTTAAGTTATTTTTAGGTGGCTTTCTTTTCTTAGTGGGTGAGTGTGTGTGAGCGTATGGTGAAAAATCTCATATTTTGAACATATGGATATCGATGATCCTTTACAAAATTCCCCTAGTTATACTATGTGACGTTATTCCTTGCTCAAATGGAAATCATTTTCTGATAATGGGCCGCTTACAAATCTTCCTAGTTAATCTATGTGAGTAACTAAAGGGAGATGGAAAATCGAAAATGTAGAGAATTCATGATTGCCTAGGGTCACCAAATGGTGTAAAGGCAGCAGAGATTACATGCCCTAATCGACAATTCAATCCTAGTCCCGCAATTTCCTAAGTGAAAAAATTGAATTTAGGCTAAACAATTTCTACACTAGCTTATGCATGTGTGGCCTTGGGCCACTTACTTGGACTAGTTAAACTAAGTGTGCATACCAGAATTTGCAAAAAAAAATAAATTGTTCAGAAAGCAATGGTTAATTCCCCCCCTACTTAAACTATGTGAATACTTTTTGCAACAAATCAACTTAAATGAAAACTAACTCTATGCCTACAGAAAGCAGCAAAAAGTAAGTTCCCAGAAGCTATGGGGTATCAACACAAGTGTTGGCAGATACATTAGGGGCTGCCCAACACACTTACAAGCAGAAAAAATGCAGAATATGGGGAGAAAAATCTCAGTCTGCAATTTTCACGTAAAAAGCCTTGATAGGTGCTCCCGCCTGCACGCAGTTCAGTCCTGAATGCGCGCAATGCGCCTCTGTGAGGAAAAGCTGCATGTAAAAATCTTGCAAGTAAAAATATTAGGAGTTTCCTTCTTCAGTCTGTCACTATAGTGAGTCTAGGGACTGTAAGATGGATAAGAGGACTATCAACTCCACTCCAGCATAGACAAAGGGTCTCCTGAAAAAGATGGCACAACCACATAAAATTGGAACACGTCAGTGGAGTCGCCAATCCTGTTGTGGTATATTAGTTGCACGGGTGTACGAAATCGCACCAGATTAAAGAGTGTGTTCTACTCTTTAAACTATTGGTAACATGAAGAAAGTGGGGGAGCTCAAAAGCATAACATTTCATGAAAAACAGTATGCTAAAGTATGCTCTGGTTAAACTAAAACTAAAACACAAATATACAGAAGCTATAAAGAGAGTCAAAATGATAATAATGCAAACGATGGCTCGATGGCCTCTTCTTATTAAATGTTTGAAATGGAGAAGAAATTTTACCCACTTGCCAAAGGGCCTCTAGGTCCCAATGCAAGGATGTTGCCTTCCAAGCTCTGCCTCTGATGCAATCTCCCTCTCTCTCTCTACTGTGGTGGACTAAGATGCTGGGTGGCCAACGATCGAGTCTTCTTTAGCTCCAGCTCCGGGTCACACATTGCTGGTGTTGCTTGGGAAACTTTGGCCAGCATAAAAATGTGATCACCATTTCTTCATCTCTTGGTGGCTTTATATATGTGAGTTTCAAATCCTCCTTCCCTCCCTTGGTACATGATGGATAGTGACCCAAGGGAGAGGTATGATTCCATTGTGTGCTCAAATATTCTTTTGTGTGCTCAAATAGTGTCTAAGGAGGCACTGGTGGCTATCCTTAGGCGAATTTCACATAAGGAGTAACTTTCCTTTGCTTGGTGTGGTCCTGGAAAGTGACTTTTTTCCATTTCTAGGAATGCGCGCTTATCGGGAAAAAAGGCACGCAAAGGGCACTCTTCTCGAAGGATAAAGTGCGCAATTCAACATTTGTGACTAGTTCAAATATGATTTTCTCAAAATCTTAGAGATTTTAAATCTTCTTGATTCCATAATGTGTTCCTTCCATGTAAATCCTTAGGCTTGACATCAATTGTTGTCGTTTTCTGCTGTACAATATGGGAATTTGGAAAACACATCGAGAGAGAGTCTAGAGATCGATTTCTCAAGTGAGCAGTGCAAAGTAGCCGAAGAGATCATTGAGTTGATTCTTGTAGTGAGGGGCATAGATTGTTTTGGTTGGAGATTTTTCTTGAGCTGCTAATACATCGCAGAGAAGGTAGAGAGAGGATGCAGAAGAGGCAACATAAGGGTTATGATTGGCACCTTTGCCACACAGAGGCAGCGCTGAAGCCTTGAGGAGATCCACAATTTTGTTGAGGGTGAGATCAATTTTAGTGTCGAGAGCCGGGGTGTGAGACCGGAGGGCTAGATATTGAAGCATCCAACCAACATAAATATCAACTGAAGGAAGTGACACAATTCCCAGGCAGTGTGACGCAGATATGCGCAGAGGAAGTGCAGAGGCAACATGGGGCTTGTCAGTTTGGGGTTGGATCAGTGTCAGTTCTTCAGTGATAGTGTGAGGAAATTTCCTCACTAACTCTCTTCCAATTATTTTGCTCTGTATGGATGGCCAGTAAGGAATCCTAGATTGTATTCAGAACTACTTCATAATAATAAAAACCCTAAACTACTGCATCAGTTTTCCTACATTGGGTTTTTTCCGGGGACATTTGTCAAAAATAAAGGTGTCATATGTGTGTCTATTTTTCTTCTTGCTCAGTTCTTGTTTCCGTATATTATTTTATGTAGTGAAGGTTGCAGTGTGATGTATTCAATGTTTTCCATAGAACAATAACAAATAAATTGTTAAGTAATGAATAACAACTAGGTGAATATTTTCCAGTTGTTGAAATAGGATTTCGGTTTAGGAATTTTCACAATTAATTATTGTATGAGAGGTTGAGAACCTAGTTCTCTACTTCATTGGTAGCCACAGGACGGAAAGCCATGGGTGATTTTGGTGAGAGTGGACAAAAACCCACCTCATCTCCTTGGTGGATTCAACCAGAGTTCACGAGTGCAAAGATTGATTTCAATTCAGTATTGGGAGGGCCGGTGCAATTTTGGAGCATATTTCTCAAGGCAAAATTTTCATCTCATTTATATTGGTTGTATTTGCATGTAACCCAATTTATCTATTATAATAAAAGTTGAGATTATTTTTGCTTATTGTGTTATTTAATTTAATGCACTCTAGTTGTTCTATTTTATAGGGAAATATTATGATTAATTGAATGATAATTTTATGGAGAAATTTTGGTTGAGTTAACATTTTGCGTAATTGGAAAAATATCCTATTTGGGATATTAGGGTGGTATCAGAGCTAGTTTTCTTGCCATCCTGAGGCATTATTCTAAACGTAGATTTGTGGATTTATTTCAAAAGTGACAAAGGAGAACATATCTGTCAGAATAATATTGTATTGTAGGTGATATAGGGTTTAATACTTATTTTTGAGAGATCATTAAAGGTTGAGTTATCTTGTATTTGCAGGGGTATTATGAAAAGGGGCGGAATTTATTGTTGCATGGGCCAAAGTTGTAAAAATCGCATCTTCATTTTTTTGTTGGGTTATTGGAAGGAAAAAAGCAATGTTGCAAGGAGTAGATCGAGCTGACCAGGTGTCATGATTTACCACAAGTCACACTTCTTGCGAAGAAAGTGTCGAAGAGAAGGCCGTTGATACAAAGGCGCTGGATCAAATTTGAAGGCGTCTTCTTATATTTTGTGGTCAATACATGCATTGAATTTTTCCACGGTCCAATAGGCTTCCTCAAAAGAGCGCTAGATTGAAGCGATTTGGGAAATAATTATTGGTTTTCAGTCATCAACCCAAAAATTAGAAGTCTTGTGATCCATTATGCTGTGCATGTGAAAATAGTTGGGTACAGTCAGCTGCGCGATCTGATCTGGTTCAATTCGTATAAGTCATGGTGAGAAGCAATTGAAGACTAGCTCGTGTGCAAATTTTATAGTTTTCTGAGGGAGTTGTTCAAATTAATTTTAAAGGGGCCGTGAAAATAATTTTGGAGAGCAGCCACAATTTGGATGTATTTGATGACAAAAGGCCATAAATTTCGCTAAAATTTTATGAAAATTTCAAGAGATATATGTGTTCGAAACTCTAACTAGGTTCGATATTCATATTGGCTGTGTAATTATGTATTTATCTAATTAATAAGAAAAAGATAAAAAAATGTAATTTTTTTATGCTTGTTTCATGGGTTTCTGTTGTGCTATACAAAACCCCCCAATTTATTTTAATAAATGGGGACCCTTTAAAAATAATTAGGAAATTCATTTCAATTATTTTTTAGCTTAAGTCAAAAAACCTTAGGAAATAAAGTTTCTTTTGCTTTTTCCGCTTTCATTCCTTAGTGCGCATCACAATTTGCATGGCTTAAAAAATTAAATGACTTAAAATACACTAAGTCATGCGGGCTGTGATATGCTCTAATCTCTTTCCAAAGTCATATCAAAATCTTATTGCAAACACTTCAATCACCGTTATAAACCAAAATCACATCGTGCCTCATTGAAATGATCAACTTATAAGCAATTCGGTGAACGTTGTGATTACGCGGACTCGATGAGCCAATAAAGAAAAAAACATAAAGTTCCAAAGTCCAATAAAACGCAGTCGCTTGACTTCTTAAATGTGCACTTTGCATTTTGCATGAATTAACTAAAAGAAAACTCATTTACCGCATAAAAGTTGCGATGTGCGATTTGTGCATATTGCATTTCGCAGGATTTATGGGCAACATCATAAATGGTAATAGTTATAAGTTGCGATATGCGATGAATGGTAGTTAATTAATCGATCATGTGAAATGACTCGTGTCAAATCAAACTAAATATGCGATCCAACGTCTTAAATTGATCGATAGATACTTCATGTGAAGGTGTAAGAGATTTTATTTTAAATGATTATTGATGATTAATGAAATTTAATAAAAATAAGGTTTTTATAGATTCATATATAGTTCAAGCGTATTTTGAAATGATTGAATGCCAGATTTGTTTCAATTATGGTTTCCTCTCTGTTCTCTATATTTTTAATGTTTTATCTGTTCGCTTGAAATTAGGAAACCACTTAACGGAGCGAGGGAAATAGAAATGAGAAAGAAAGGCAAAGAAATTTCTCAAGCACCATCCACTAAAGACTCAGACATGTCTCCCCTATTCTAAAAAACCACCTGCAATAGGGAATGCGGAAGTTCTTCATGGTAGGAAATGTACAATATTTTTGAGGATGAAAAGCCAAGGGTAATAGTCAAAGTTGCTTTAGCAGGCACATTTGTTTCTTCAAACCCGACCTACTTTGACGTTGCATGTTCATTCATCCATAAGGTAGCAGCAAGGCAAAGATTTTCCCTTATATAGATATGGTTAAGTGGGTAATTGACCACTTGAACATAGAAGATAGAACATTCAAGGATTCAAAGGGCGAGAATATCGGTTCATTCAGGGCAGATGATTTGAGGACAATGTACCACCTACCCGTCCTGCAACAGAATTATGACAAAGCTTTTCTTCAAAGCTTTAGAGAAAAAAATCCAGACCTCATGAAAGTCAAAATAATGGAAGGAAGACTAAGGCAATATTAAATGAGATAAACTCGGTATGTAGCAAATAGCACAAATTCCTTCCCCTTACTGTTATGATGCCAGTATGTTGTCTAGATTATTTGCAAAACCTAATACCACTAGGTTTTCTATAGATTGGGTCCCATTAATCGACGCAATCCTTAATTCCTTAATTTTGAATTGGGAAAATATCCTATATGATAATTTAGCCAGAAACATCATGGAGTATAGGAGTAAAAGAAGTGTTTCATCTGGAGAAATACCACCCTTTTATATGAGTGCCTATTTCATGGACACAATTTTCTTTTCTTCTAGTTTTCCTACCAAGGGATGGAAATGGAGAGTCCAAGACCCTGCCCCAATCCACATTTACCACAAAGCTCTTTGGGATTGAGATTTCCATTTACATTTTAACAAAATTTTCCATAGATTCATGTTTCCTATGCACCAAATGATATTCAATGAGAAATCCCCTAGGGTTTTAAAAGAGGCTAGTACAGACATTATGTCTGTTACTAGATGGTTCGCAGAGGAAAGTTTCACTTATGTCAGAATATTTGGGAGTTATGCTTCTCCTCACGTCTTTCCATATTATGTTCCTGACAAGTTACTTGCACGAGAGATTTCCTACCAGCTTGTTGTAAATGGTATTTCATACAACTTAAAGATGCTAAGAACGCTGTTTGGCCTAATTTCCCTTTACAGTGCGGTACTTTTTCACTTTTTGATATTGGTCATGCCTACAAGGAAGTGTCAAAATTTAATCTATTGAATTTGGCAGTAATGCCAAGACGGCTATGTGATCCGAATGATCTAATTAAAAAATACATCACAGAAATCAAAGTAAAATCTTTTGTGAAAGAGATAGATAGATTTGATCATTTCTTTCAGGGTATTGAACAGTTTTCAGATGTACTTAATTTTGCATCCAGTCAACTCAATCAAGATGACTTGGAAGCCTTCCAAGCATACAAAAATAAGAGACTGGAAAATATTCCTCTGGATTTATTTAATATTGAAGATGTGGACAAACCCACTCCAAGTATCAACTTGGATAATGAAGTGAAAGACATGTCTGAATATGAGTCAAGAAAATTAGGGCATCAATCTTAGAATTCGGATCATTTTGGAAATGAATCTGAAAACAAAAAGGAAAGCCCAGAAAAGATAATTGATCAGGTAATCCAAGAGATTGAGATGTAGGAGAAAGGAGGAAATAATGGAACAGAGTCAACTTCCCAAGAAGTTCAACACAATAAAGATACAATTGATCAGTCATAAAATTCCCAACCAAATAATTTGAATAGTGAATTGAATGAGTTCTCTAAAGCAATATATACTTCTAAAAAAAATTCCAATACTGATCAAGCTGCCAATTTTTAGACTCTTGAACATTTTCAGAGGTTAGTGTAAATTGTTACTCCACTACAACAAGTTTCTGAAACTCATGATCAAGAGATCATCCTGGCTTATCCCACAAAACAAATAGTGTTACAAGTTGAGAAAATTCATTTGCTGGATGTCTTCTACAATCCTAGTCATAAGGTTGTACTCAAGAGAAGCAAAAGGAGAAGAATTGATGATACAGTCATAGTTCTTACAAATGAATCTGTTGATGTTTTGTGGAAGGACCCTCTAGCCGATCCTATAGAACATTTAACAAAACTATCATAGTTTGCAGGGGAATATGCTACTGCCACTGTTGATAAATCTACTGAGGTTAAATTGTTATTGAAGCAAAGAGAAGACAAAATACAAGAATTAGAGAGAATGTTAAGTCAAGACAAGTATAACTCTAGCGAGCAAATAGAATTGCAAATGTCACAATTTCAAACTGATTTCAAAAGTCTTAATTTACAACATCAAGTACAATTCACTAAGAAGAAAAAAAACTGGAAGCAGTGATGAACAGATTACAAAGCCAACCACAATTATAGAAATTCATAAAGGAAGCATTAGATGCGAATTCTAAGTTAAAGAAACAACAAGAAGTATTTTTCCAACAAGCTTCTATTATTGGCTCTTATTGTGACTCAAGTGAAATATTGATCCAACAAGTAGCTATCCAGAAACTTGAATGTGAGAATATTGAAAGGAAAATCAATGAACACATTCAATGGCAAGCATCAGACTCAGGCAAGGAAGTTTGTCTACCACAGATAGACATATCCCACAAGCATATCTTATTTAAGGATTGGGAAGCACAGATAAAGCAAGTAGAGAAAGCATCAAGGTTGACAAAGGAAATTACTAAATCTGTATGTGAACATCTATTGAAAGAAAAAATTATGAAAGAGTGCATGTATGAAGTGCCCCTAGAAGTAAAACAACTGGAAACACAATGGAAACAAAAGACAGAAACACAGGATGAAAAAATTAAAAAATTAAATAAGTTTGATCAAGAAAATTATTGGAATTTTCTGATCAAACCTTATCATTAGTACCAAACTCTGCAGTCTTTAACAGATTCAAGAAGAATATCACAACCAACACTCTCAAATGCGATATTCAAGGGATGGGTCAGATCAAAGATTTCGCAGCCAGCTTAGCTCAATCCCATGCTAGATATTTGTCAACTTCGGGATCAAATCCAAAAGAAAGATCAGAATTCATAAGTCATATTGTTACTTTATTTTCTTAGATTGTAGTTAAAGTTAGTCTTACGAGGATGGTTGTTTGAAACCTCCTCTGTTTTTATGTAATAATATATTTTTAAACATAGTTAGTTTAGTATTTAAACTCCTCTCATGCATTTAGAGAAGTGTCCAGAAATTTGTCAAAAAAATTCTCAAAGAATGCACTATTCTAAGTTTGTGAATGCTTTGATGAATTAATGGAACACATTTTGTTATATTTTGACATTTGAAGTTGTTTAACTGATGTTGCACTATTGTACTCTTTAAATTGCTTTAAAGTGAAGAGGAGAAGATATCCACTGTTAGTTTACATGAGTAGAACTTCGTACATAGGGTACTTCTATTCAATTGTATTAAGTCTTAATTTCTAGATTGGCAGTCATCTTTTTATTGCATTATATTTTTGAAACGCCATTATAGATGAATGTTACATGCACTTACGTACTAATATTTTTCTGTGATTTCTTATCTGATATATAATCACACATATGGACGCGATATACTTACATAATTACATAGGATCATCTTACATAATTACCATATCTTTCAATTGTTAAATAATCTACATTACTAATAGTTGAAAGATATTTCTTTAGATCGTATAAAGGAAGAAACACCCCAGGTATATAATAGAATAGATATTTTAGATAGATTCATGTGATAGATTAGAATCATTTTCCATTTCACGTTGTATAATCAAAACACAACCCAAAATAATTCCTTATTGGGAAACTGGTCCCACTATCCCCAGTCGAAGCCACCACACTGAACGAAAAAGGAGCTTCTTTAAGGTACAGACTAGGTGGTTTTCCCCCATGTTATGGCAACGAATTCCGAGACCTCAAAATTTTGATGCTAGAAGGAGGGCCTTGTGAATGGAAAGATGGTTTGTTCAATCTAAAAGTCTCTCTCCCTCTAGATCCCCATCAACTTTCAGAAAACTATCCAAATATGAAGTTGATCATCATTCTCCTAAGTCTCCTAGTGACACTCAACCCATACTATCTCCCGATTTTCATTAAAATTCCCCTGAAGTTCAGTCTTTGATAGAAAAGTTAGAGAGAGTATCCATTTCTGCTGAAAATCCTAAATCTTATCAAATATCGGATATCAGTATTTCCTCTTATTTACAACCTCGAAGAATATTAACTTGATCAGAAAGTCAAAAGACAAGAATTTTTCCTTTTGAACTTCCCATTGATAGTACTCGAAAGAGAATAAAGAGGAATCAATCAGAGTTAATCGCCAACGAGATCTTATCTCATTCACCTCCATTAACTCCACTCATCTCCACCACTTAAATTCCAACAATTAGTGTTACTTTAACTAATATCGATCAACCACAGACCCCCAGTTACTAGATTTAATCCTCCACGAAAAGTCAAAAAGTCTGAATATTCTGACCAATTAACTAACGGTCTTACCAGATATACGGTCTTACCTTATAGTACTTACCAGAAGATAATTTCTCTATGCTAATTTTCCTCGGGCTTGGACTCGAACCTCGTGCTTTTCAACGGACGGTCTCCCCTCCAATGAGAAAAGGTAGAAATATTGGAACTTCTCTTCCATTTGGATCGGTAGTAGAGGAGGCGCAAGCAAGTATCTACCAATGCCCCACCCAATAAGCAATCAAGGAAGTAGGGCTCGACTGTTAAGGAGAGAATGCTACCCTACGAAGCCGCCATGGTGAAATTGGTAGACACACTCCTTGTTGAGATTCAACAAGATGATGAGCTTAGTGAAAAGAGTCGCCTTCACTAAGTAAGCTATTTTTGGCGCAAAGTCTATTTTTAGACATGTCGATCATATTCTATGAGTTGAAGGATGCTATTTGTGGATGGTTGGTCAAGTTGGAAAAATAGATGAACTTCTATTTTTAGAAATGTTGGGTGGAATCTATTTTTATATTGCCAGTCTAAAAATAGATATGTCGAATATTATTAGCTCTTAATAATATTTGGAGTCTAAACATTATCTTATTCTCTTGGAGCACTTTAGTTAAGTGCACAGATGTGGCACAGGAGCTGACAAAAGGAATTACGCTATTCCTGAGGGTTTAGTGGAGCTATTGCATGGAGGACTTCAGTTAGAACTCATGTGACAAATTTTGGTGGAGTTGGAGAAGTAGTTGGTGGAGTTGTGTTCAGTTTGACTCAGTTAGACATAGTTGAGCTAGTTGTATCTAGTCTAACTGATTGATACATTAGCGAGAGTGGTGTGAATTAATTATTAATTAATTCACTAAACATTAACTCATTAATCAACTGAAGAATACATCAGTTAACTATAGTGCATGGACAATTTCAGTGGAGACCAGTGGAGAGATAGGTGAAAGGGCACGATGACTATCAGTTGTGACTATAGTGATGTATTGATTGCATCCAAAACTCAGTGGAGATGCCACTGAGGATTGCGTGAGCAAGGCTGGGGAAATTCGAGTTCATTCAGAGCCATTCTTCAGTAGAGATTGCGCAGTAGAGGTAGGCTAGCAGGTGGCAGAGATCGGTGCATGGATTTGCTAGATCAGGGCCTGATTAGTGTGTAGCGATTGTATTGTACTGAGAGCTTGATATGATCAAATTTGTATGAGGATTGTTACATGATCTCTATGAAATATATTATATACAGATGGTTGGGGTTTTTAGCTTCAGGATTTCCTGAAAAACCACTGTGTTAATTGTGTGAATTTTTATGGTTTCATGTGTGCATTGCAATTGTGTTAATTTCCGCATGTGATGATCAATGGTGGAATATATTCTGTATTGTGCATGAAGTAAAATAGTGTATGATAAGGAGAATATTAGAAATATAACGCATTATTTATATAATTTATACATGGTATCAGAGGAGTTGATCATTGGAGCAGATCGCAATTATTGAAGCGGTTGAGTTTTGTGCTGGTGGAATTCGAATTTGCTGCAATGTTTTCTTGGTGTCGAAGTTGAGATGTATTTCAACAGATTGCGATTGGAGTATTCCATTGAGGGTATCTCGAATTATATTGCATGGAAGGACATGATGGAGGTGGTGCTGGAGGATAATGGGTTGAAGGAGTTCATAGATGTAGAAATTCCAAAACCTGCTTCTAGCGATGCTACCGCACTTGACGCATGGAAAAAGAAGACAGCAAGGTGTCGAAGGATTCTGTTGGAAGGTGTGAAGGATCACATAGTGTCCAGACTTCATGGTAAAGCTATTCCATTCTTGATGTGGAAAGCTTTGACAGACTTCTTCCAAAGAAAAAGCGACCAGAGGAAGTTGGTGCTTAAAGATAAACTCGGGAAAATAACAATGGAGAAAGGCAACAGTATACCCAAGTACCTGACGAAGTTTGTCTAGTGCAGGGATGATCTGGGAAGTGTGGGGGTTACTGTAGATGAATAGGACTTGGTGAGCTTGGCTCTCCTTGGGCTTCCGAAGAGTTGGCATTCGTATGAAGACTCTGTTAATGGTCGGGAGAAACTGCTGGGATGGGAGCGACTTTGGTCGGATCTTGTGCAGGAGGAGATAAGGCAGAGTACCAGGGATGGATCTTCATCGAAGAATGAAGATGAAGAAAATTGCGCTTTGGCTGCCAAAGCAAGGAAATGGAAGGGAAAGAAAAATCATTCTCAATTCGATGCAAAAGGCAAGAAGCAGGACATGTCTAAGGTGAAGTGCTTTCACTATCACCAACCCGGACATTACGCCACTAATTGTCCACAGAAGAAGAAAAATAAGCAGGTTGTTGGATTTGCAGCTGGAGATGCCTTAGCCTCATAGTTTGAGCTAGATTTTTCGCTGATTGCATGCTTGGTCTCAAGTGTGATGGGATAAGTGTGGTTTCTTGACAGTGGTGCATCTTTGCATATGACTAGAGACAAAGATTTTTTTACTGTTCTGGATGAGAAGGATATTGGAGTGCACATCGAGATGGGCGTGATGGTAGATACAGTGTGACTGGTATCGAGACCATTTCCTTTGAGAGGGAGTCTAGAAAACCTTTCATCTTGAAGGATGTCATGCATGTTCCAGGATTGAATAAGAATCTGATCTCTGTGGCGATGTTGGAAGACAAGGGATATGATGTGGTCTTTAGCGAGGGAAAGGCTTTCCTGCGCAGTAAGGCAACTGGTGAAACCTGGAGGATAGGGGTTCGAGTTAAGAAACTTTATCAATTGGAGGTAGATGGCTGCGCAGCAATGGCAGGCAAAGCAGAAGGAGTGGTGAGCCGGGATGAGGGCGAATTGTGGCATAGGATATTGGGCCATCTTCACCATGGTGCTTTGAAAATTTTGCAGCAGATTTCTACCGGGCTTCCCAAAGGTACACTTGCGTAGTCAGATCAGTGCAAGGGATGTACTTTGGGAAAATTTGTGAAAGCCACCTTTCATGAGAAGGATATTCGCGCCATGGTGATCCTTGAGAGACTTCACACAGACATGTGTGGATCTTTCTCAGTAGCTTCGACAACAAAGCACAGGTATTATGTGATATTTGTTGATGACTTTTCTTGTAAGTGTTGGATCTTATTCATGCAGAAGAAGAGTGAGACATTCTCAAAGTTCTGTGAGTTCAAGGCATTGGTTGAGAAAGAGTTAGGGAAGTAGGTGAAGGCTCTTAGGAGTGATAATGGTGGTGAATTCATCTCTGGTGAATTCAAAGACTTTTGCAGCGCAAAAGGAATTCGAAGAGAGCTCATAGCGCCTCATAACCCATAGTAGAATGGGGTTGTGGAGCGAAAGAACAGAATGATCATGGGTGCTGCACGGGCAATGTTGCATGATCAGGGCCTTCCCATAAACTTGTGGGTTGAGGCATGCAACACTGTGGTTTATGTGCAAAACCGTTGTCCTCATAGAGTACTTGGCATGAGTACACTCGAAGAGGCGTTTTCTGGTAAGAAGCCTGATATTTCTCATTTTAAGATTTTTGGCTCACCTATTTACATTCATGTGACGAAGGATGCTAGGAAGAAGCTAGAGATGACCGCAGAGGTTGGGATATTTTTGGGGTACACAGAAACACCCCACAACTCTCGTGTGTATTTTCCAGATAGTCAAAAGACTGTTGTGTGACAGGATATCAAATTTCATGAGGAGAAAGCCATGAAGTTGTCACTTGAGAGGGAGCTACACTTGCATGCAGATGAGGAGCTATTAGTTCCTAAAGATGAGCCTCAGGATGTGGACCAGCCACAAGAGGAGGTTCATGGAGTGGAAGAAACCACTCATGCAGTGCCAAACATCAGAGGGTGGAAGCACACTACAGAAGCTGAGCAACTGAATATTGATGCAACGCAGAATGTAGGAGTCCCTACATCACAACGCAAATAGAGACAGTCACCTGATTGATTTACTGGATACATGGCTTTAATGAGCAAGTGTATCATGACGGAGCCATCCTCTTTCGAGGAAGCTGTAGAGGACCCTGCATGGGTAGATGCCATGGTGGAAGAGTATGATTCGATTGTCAGAAACAATGCATGGGAGATTGTCCCAAGGCTAGAAGGGAAATCAGTGGTAGGTTCGAGATGGATCTACAAAGTGAAGCAAGTTGCTGACAGGAGCGTCGAGAATTACAAGGCAATATTTGTTGCTCGGGGCTTCTCACAGATCGAGGGGATCGACTATGAAGAAACCTTTGCACCTGTCGCGAGGTATTCTTCCATACGGAGCATCCTAGCTCTCTCAGCGCAGATTGGTTGGCACATTCATCAGATGGATGTGAAGACTTCGTTCCTCAATGGAGTCATTTAGGAGGAGGTGTACATAGAGTAGCCTAAAGGTTTCAAAATCTTCAGTAGCAAGTCGCATGTGTTCAGGCTAAAAAGAGTGTTGTATGGGCTGAAACAAGCATCTCGTGCTTGGTACACATGGATAGATAGTTATTTTACCGAACTTGGATTCACCAAGAGTGAGGCAGATCTGAACCTATACCAGATTGTGGTGGAAGGTAAGTTGTTGATCATTGTACTTTATGTATATGATTTGATATTGACAGGTGATGAACAGTTGATACTCTCATGCAAGGCTGATCTTGAAAAGGAGTTTGAGATGAAGGACTTGGGCCTCCTTCATTATTTACTGGGATTGGAAATTTGGCAGCAGAAGGGTGGAATATTTGTGTCTCAAGGCAAGTATGCCCAGGAGATACTGGAGAATTTCAACATGCAAGGCTGCAAGCCTATCGACACTCCTCTTCCTAGTGGTTGGAGGAAAGAGGATGCTACATCGGTAGAGGTAGTGGATGCCATTGTTTACCAACAGTTGGTTGGTTCGCTCATGTATCTAGTCAATACACGACCGGGCATATGCTATGCTGTTAACCAGCTTTCACAAGCTATGGTTAAGCCTACCAAGCTCTTTTGGAAGGCGGGCAAGCATGTATTGAGATATCTCAGAGGCACATCGGGATATGGATTGTGGTACAGACAGTCGGATGAGGTGAAGCTGCATGGCTTCACGGATGTAGATTGGGCAGGGAGCCCAACGGACAGAAAGAGCACATCTGGAGGGATTTTTCAGTATCGGGTCTACAAAATTTTCTTGGTACAGCAGGAAACAAAGACCGTGGCACTCATTTCAGTGGAGGCTGAGTACATGGCAGCAAGTTTGGCTACATGCGAGGCTAAATGGATGAGGAAGATCCTGGTCGGGTTGTTTGTTTCACAGTTAGATCCTACTGTGATATATTGTGATAATCAGAGTTGCATTAAACTTTCGGTTAATCCAGTATTTCATGATAGATCTAAACATATTGACATCCGGTACCATCATATCAGATATTGTGTGTAGCGGAAGATCATGTTGCTTTCTTACATTCCTACGGAGGATCAGGATGCAGATATTCTGACGAAGGCACTCACCAGGAGCAAATTCGAATACCATAGAGACAAGATCAGGGTGGCAGATAATCCATATCTTGTTGAGAGGGAGTGTTGAGATTCAACAAGATGATGAGCTTAGTGAAAAGAGTCGCCTTCACTAAGTGGGCCTGCAGGCTATTTTTGGCACAAAGTCTATTTTTAGACATGTCGATCATATTCTATGAGTTGCAGGATGCTATTTGTGGATGGTTGGTCAAGTTGGAAAAATGGATGGACTTCGATTTTTAGACATATTGGGCGGAATCTATTTTTATATTGCCAGTCTAAAAATAGATATGTCGAATATTATTAGCTCTTAATAATATTTGGACTCTAAACATTATCTTATTCTCTTGGAGCACTTCAGTTAAGTGCACAGATGTGGCACAGGAGCTGACAGAAGGTATTACGCTATTCCTAAGGTTTAGTGGAGCTATTGCATGGAGGACTTTAGTTTGAACTCATGTGATAGAGTTTGGTGGAGTTGGAGAAGTAGTTGGTGGAGTTGTGTTCAGTTTAACTCAGTTAGACACAGTTGAGCTAGTTCTATCTAGTCTAATTGATTGATACACTAGTGAGAGTGGTGTGAATTAATTATTAATTAATTCACTAAATATTAACTCATTAATCAACTAAAGAATACATCAGTTAACTACAACGCATGGACAGTTTCAGTGGAGACCAGTGGAGAGATAGGTGAAAGGGCAAGATGACTATCAGTTGTGACTATAGTGATGCATTGATTGCATCCAACACTCAGTGGAGATGAAAATGAGGATTGCGTGAGAAATGTTGGGGAAATTCGAGTTCATTCAGAGCCATTCTTCAACAGGGATTATGCAATAGAGGCAGGCTAGCAGGTGGCAGAGATCGGTGCATGGATTTGCTAGATCAGGGCCTGATTAGTGTGTAGCAATTGTATTGTACTGAGAGCTTGATATGATCAGCTTTGTATGAGGATTGTTACATGATCTATATGACATATATTATATATAGAGAGTTGGGGTTTTTAGCTTTATCTTTCCCGAAAAATCACTGTGTTAATGTGTGTGAGTTTTTATGGTTTCATGTGTGCATTGCAATTGTGTTAATTTCCGCATGTGATGATCAATGGTGGAATAGATTTTGTATTGTGCATGAAGTAAAATAGTGTATGATCAGGAGAATATTAGACATATAATGCATTAGTTATATAATTTATACACTCCTCTTAGGAAGCAGTGAGAGAGCATCTTAGTTCAAATCCGAGTGGCATGCTCCGTCTCACCCATTTTGAACAAACCTTTTACTTTTTTTTTCCCGAGGATATTTTTTATCGAGATCAAACAATTACGCAATAGATAAATCTATGGATCCCATACATCATTCTATCACTCGTACTTTGTCTAGATTTTGGATAGAAATGTCAAGTGAATCAGGTTCTTTAGCAATTTATGAATTGGAAGTGTCCGAATATAAAGCATCAACTTCCCTACTACTATCCCTTCAACTAGTTCTAACACTGAACCTGCCTCTTCTTCAACTCAAACTCAATCCATTTCATCCACTCAAATTCCAATGGCATGCCACCCATGGAACAATCCAGGGGCTGTAAATATTCCTACTTCTCTTCATGCTCTACCAAAAGCACCTGAAAGATGGTTACCTAAGTTTAATCCTGATGATGGTCTTTCGGCATAAGAACACATTCATAATTATATGTTAGTCATCAATATAAAAGAAGTAGCTGAAGAGGATTTTGTTGTAATATTATTGATCTAGGTGGATATTAGTGTTCACCCACCTATTCCACTTGGGGCCCCACCATTGTCTCTTTAATTTTTTCAGTTTCGACACAACTTACTACTTTTAGCAGTTTTTCGGGTCTTGAACTTTCGGAGCTGTTTTGAGGCCCTAAATGACATTTTTTGGGAAATCATATAGAAATATTCATCCATGGTGCATGGAAAAATGTTGCTCACATCAAAATTTATAGTCCTCAAATACATATTTCTAACGAGGTATGGTGCACGTCAAATGGAGATAATATGCCAAAGTTACGTCCCCGGGAAGTTGAAACACCAATTTACCCAAACAGGGCCCATAGTTTTGGCGCTTCATCTCCTATGGTTAGGGTTTTGGATGTTTAGGGTTTTCCATTGTTTCTAAATAATAAATAGGCCCTCAAGCCTCATTGTAACACATTTCAAAGGCTTGTAGCCACATCTCTTCTCAGAGATAAGCTACCAACGCCCTAGCTAGTTTACTTCCATTCTGTCTGTAAGAAAAATTCAATTCTTTAATATTAATGAAATTAAGTGTTATTTCCACTGCATATTTGTATTTATGGTTATATGTGTATTTTTTTGTGTTCCTGCATAAATCCGGATCAGTGGTATCAAAGCGGTCTTCTTTTTCTCGATCCTTCTTTGCATGTCCCCAATGAGGTCGGGGTATAACGAGTTAGGGCTCGACCTGGTTGAACCTTTGCAAGATCAGCCTCACAAACCTTGACGGCTGCCCATGGGGGACAAAAAGAAAGATGAGGGAGTAGGAGATCCTATCAAAATATTACTTGAGGATGCCCTCGAAAAACAAAGGAATGCGATGATGGATAACGTTTCCCATATCCTTTAACGACTGCCCACCAGTGGTGCATCTGCATCCAACAACCACTTTGGAGGCGCAAATCCATTTAAGGTACAAGTAAAATTTGGCATTCCCATATTTGAGGGTCAAATAGATGCAGATGATGTAGATAGATGGGTTAATCTATTAGAAGGTTATTTTTAGGCTCATGACTTTTCCGACCGGGAGAAGATTATTTTTTCACTCCTCAAAGCTACACCCCATGTCAAGGATTGGTGGGAAACCTATTGTGATAAAAAGGACGAGACAAAACTCTCTCTATTCTCAGTCATACCCACTTGGAATTATTTCTGAGATGCCATCAAGGAACAATACTATCCCATGGGGAGCTATGAGGACAAGTACATACAATGGACCACACTGCGGCAACAAAGGGATAAATATGTGCATGAGCTGACGAATCTGTTCCATACCTTGCGCACAAATTTAGGTATCAAATATTAGGAGAAACATTTGGTGCTAAAGTATCGAAGTTGTATACACAGATACATTCAGGAGGAAATGGAGTTCCTCGAAATCTCCTCGCTTGGTACGACATACCGGTATACTACCAAGATTGAGCAAAAATTGAAACATAAGAAGCGAGAATTTGGATTTGCGAATCAAAAGCAAGGGAAAGGTACCCCCAAATCGCGGAAAAAGGACAAAGCCAAGGCATGGTGGCACAATACAACCTTCCAAAGCCACAAGCAAAGAACAACACCACAAAGCCAAAGAAGGACATGGGAAAGTGGTGTGAGTTCCATAAGAGCTCCACTCACAACAAAAGTGAGTGTTGGGCCAAGAAGTCACTGGTGGCTGAGATGAGGGCTTGTGAATCAGATGCATGCTCTAACTCTGAATCAAAACCTGACAAGGGGAATGACAAAGGGAAACATATTATTGATGTGGAGCCCAACACCACTGTTGCCACTGCGAAGATCCAGAAGGAGGAGCCAGAAAGGAGGAGGAGAGTCTCTTCCACTCCCATATGTGGGTAAAGGGTTCCCCGCTACAGTTCATTATCGACAATGGGAGCCAAAACAACCTCATTTCAGCAGATGTTGTGAAGCGGTTGGGCTTGCCGACCATAGCACACCCACAATCATACACCATCGGGTGGCTTCACCAAGGAAGAGATCTCTGCGTCAGGCAGTAGTGTCGCCTTCCCTACAACATCAAGCCCTTCACGAATGAGGTATTATGTGACATTTCTCCTCTTTATGTTTTTTATGTATTATTAGGCCAACCATACTTGTGGAAGCAACATGCTGTGTATGAGTCTCGGCCTCGCGTTGTTATTGTTACTCTAGGAAATAAGCTGTACAAGATACTAGAGGTACCACCGTCTGCCGCTATCTCTTTGGTTACTGCAAAAAAATGTAGTAAGCTCATTTCCAAAACCAGGAAATTTGTTTTCCTAATGATCCACCCCCAAGGCAAGAAGAAGACTGTGGCCACGACCTCTAGACAGGGCTCTTCTACACGACAACAAAAAATGGACAAGGTTGTGGAGGAGTACGGGGACATCTTCACCTCACCCACAGGGGTGCCTCTACACTGTCAGGTCAAGGACCCCTGTGATTTGACCCCAGGTGCGCCACTACCCAATGGACAAATCTATCGGCGCTCTGTTCTAGAGAAAGATGAAATCAAGAGGCAGATTCAGGAGCTGTTGCAGAAAGGTCACATCCGACCAAGTTCATTGCCCTGTGGGAGCCCGATTGTATTGGTACAAAAGAAGGATGGGACTTAGAGACTCTGTATTGACTATCGGGCACTGAACAAGATTACTGTCTGGAATAGGTACCGAATCCCACGGATTGATGACCTTTTGGACCAACTCAAAGGGGAAAAATATTTTAGCAAGATCGACTTGAATTCTGGGTATCACCAGCTACCAATCGAACCCTCTGATGTGTGGAAGACTGCCTTCAAAGCCAAGGAGGGCCTTTTTGAATGGATGGTCATGCCTTTCGGGTTAACAAATGCTCCTGCAACCTTCATGAGGTTGATGGACGAATTCTTGCAGCCATTCACTAACTCATTTGGAGTGGTGTACTTGGATGACATTGTAATTTTCAGCTAGACTTGGGAAGAGCACCTCCACCACATCCGACAAGTCCTCCAAACACAACAACAACACAAGTTGTGTGCCAATTTGGATAAGTGCACTTTTGGCATGACCAAGGTTCAATATATGGGATACATTATTGATGAAAGGGGGATGCATATGGTTCCAACCAAGATCTAAGTCATTCGAGATTGACCAACCCCAACCACTCTAACAGAGCTTTGTAGCTTTGTAGATCTTGCTAATTTCTACTGTAGGTTCATGTTGGGATTCTCTCATATCACTTGGCCCTTGAGTCAAGTCACCAAGGGAGGAGTGAAAGACAAATTATTTTGGTTGGAATCTCAACAGAAGGCGTTTGTTGAATTGAAACATCGCCTCTGTTCTGCCCCAGTGCTCACATTATCAGACTTGTAACAACCATTCGAGATCGAGACAGATGCCTCTAACTATGATATTGGGGCAGTTGTTACTCAATAGGGGCATCCAGTGGCATATCACAGTGAGACACTATCTGACATAGTTTGCAAGTATCCCACTTATGACAAATAAATGTATTCCATTGTGCAGACTTGTTGACAATGGAAGCATTACATTTTTGGGAAGGAAACAATCATCCACACAGACCACCGATCCCTGTAGTTCACAAAAACACAAGGGAAGTTGCAGAATGATCACCATCAGAAGTGGTCCACATATCTGTAACAATTTCATTTGAACATGAAGTACAAGAAGGGTAGCACCAATAATGTTGCATACTGCCTCAGTTGACCATCGATCGTGGTGCTAACCACCGTTCTCAACTCTTGTGGGCACGATACTTCTAATTGGTCGCTTCTCTACAAGAGCGATCCAGAATTCAGCCACACATACAAGGAACTCTTGGGGGGTATGCAAGTTCCAAATTTTCACCTCCAATATGCATTGTTATGTCACCTGAGACACCTTTGTATTCCTTCAAGCGAGAGTGCCAAGATGATATGGGAAGAACACTACACTCAAGTCCTTGAGCATTTCGGGGTCGAGAAAATAATGGCAGTACTACAGAAGTAATTATATTGGCCAAACCTTTGACAGGATGTCAAGAAGTACATCAGATCCTGCATTGCTTGTGCCATTGCCAAACCAACCATCAAGAAGCAAGGCCTATATACTCCGCTACCTACTCCTAGTTGACCTTGGGAATCCATATCCATGGATTACATGTCAGGCCTTCCTTATAATAAGAATGGAAACTATTGTGTTTTCATGGTCGTTGACATATTCTCGAAGATGAGCATTATGGCGGTCTGCAAGAAGAATATCATAGCAGAAGCCATTGCTAAACTCTTCTTTGAACGAGTGTGGGTGCACTTTGGGATCCCACAGCCTATCATATCAGATCGAGACAGTAGGTTCCTCAGCACATTTTTGTCTAGCCTCTGGTCAATGTTGGACACCAAGCTCACCAAGTCCACAAATTTCCATCCCCAAACTGATGGCCATACAGAGGTCGTCAACAGGATGATTGTACACATTATGCGCATCTACAATTCAAAGCATTCACGCACATGGGATGAGAACCTCCCTTATGTACAACACAGTTATAACTAAGCTCTCCACATCTTAACCGGCCACAACCCCTTTTAGGTGGGCTTGGGATTCTAGCCACTATGTCCTGTTGACGTAGCCATGCCATTTGCGACTACTCAAGTCGATTCGACTCATGTCCAGTTTGAAGCTGACAAAGCGAAAAAATTCATCGAGTGAATTCAACAAATTCACCAACAGGTTCATGACATATTGGACAGAGCCAATGCTAAGTACAAGCAATGACATGATCAACATCAGGTGCAACACAACTTCTAGGTGGGCGACAAAGTGTGGCTACATTTGCAGAAGGAGCGCCTCACTGGTCCCCACCGCAAGCTTAGACATCACCAAGGCTGTAGGGAATAATGCCTTCGAGCATAGTATTCCACCATTCCTTGGTCTGCACCCAATATTCAATGTGGACCACCTTTGTCCCTACTTCCCACCTCTACTGGACACCTCTGACATTGCAGAACAACTCACACCAACATAGTTAAACCCAAACTCCATGGAACAAGCCACCATTGATTGTATCATGGACATGCAAATCACGAACACTCTCCAACAGAATATTGAACCGTATCGGGTTGTCAAAGTTGGCCAACTCCTGGACCAAGGCAAGTGGTTCACCAGGGACCAAGTTCAGCAGAAGTTTCCTCATCTCATGGAGGAAATCAACGCAATGGGGACCATTTCTTCCTAGGGGGGAGGAATGATATAGGTGGATATTGGTGGCCACCTGCCTATTTCACTTGGGGCCCCACCATTGTCTCTTTCAGCTTTTTAGTTTTAGCACAAATTACTATTTTTAACAGTTTTTCGGGTCATGAACTTCTGGAGCCGTTTTGAGGCCCTAAACGACGATTTTTAGGAAAACTAGGAGCAATATGGGTCCATAGACCAATGTTGCTCACATCAAAAGTTTTAGTCCTCGGATAGATATTTATAACGAGGTATGGCGCGTGTCAAACGAAGATCATATGCCAAAGTTACGTCCCCAGGAAGTTGAAACACCAATTTACCTAAATGGGGCCCATAATTTTGGCACTTCATCTCCGAGGGTTATGATTTTGGATTTTTAGGGTTTTCCATTGTTTCTAAATAATAAATAGGTCCTCGATCCTCTTTGTAACACATTTCAAAGGCCTGTAGCTGCCATATCTCTTCTCAGAGATAAGCTACCAACGCCCTAGCTATTTTATTTCCATTCTGTCTGTAAGAAAATTTCAGTTCTTTGATATTAATGAAATGAAGTGTTATTTCCACTAGATCTTTGTATTTATGGTTATATGTGTATTCTATTGCATTCCTACATAAATCCGGATCAATGATTTCCATACACTCTCACAAGATCTATAGGATCCTGGTATTTTTCACTGCTTGAACGCTCTATAACTAGCTGGAATATGTTCGAAGAACAATTTCTAGCTAAGTTTGGGGATGACAGGACCACTTCTACGCTCATCAATGATTTATCAAATCTAAAAGCTAAGTTGGGGGAGAAAATAAAATATTTTTTCAATATTTAATAAATTGCTCAATAAAATTCCTGCTACATCAGTTCCTGGTGTAGAAGTTCAAATTGAGTGGTATATTTCATCTCTTCCATCCAATATAGCTATTTTTTTTGATAGAGCAAAACTGCCAACACTTGCAGAAACATGAAGGAATATCTATCTGTAGAGAAACACATAACCGCTCTTGAGAAGAAGAATTATCAAGAAGATAGAAAATCAAAGAAGGTATCCTTCAAAGATGATTAAAAAAAGAAGCCATATAAAGACTTGTTTGATGTATAAGGTTTTCAGAAAGTTTTTAAGACTATGACAAATGAGATGGGAGATATCAAGAAATAAGTCGCTGCAATTTCTAGTTCAAAAAATACTTTCAGACCCTTCAAGAAAGGTTAGTCCTCTAATACTCAACCATCGAATATCGTATCTAATATTGAGTTTGATCAAGATACAGAGGAAGAGAAAACATAGGAAGAAGAAGTTGAACTGAATGGAATGTGGGATTTCATCCTACAAAATGAAGAAGAACATGAAGATTTACCTGTGAGTACAAGAAGCAAAAAGACTACTGAAGCAACACAGCCAAGTCAACAACAGAATAATTCAACAGCTGCTAATGATAAACTAGTGAGTAAAAAGTATACTTCAAAGGCTATACAAACAAGTCCTGTTACTTCAGATACTCCACCTAAGACAATTTTATTATCAAACACTATTGAGTATAATGTAATTGAAGATATGAAGAAAACCAGGGCTAACATTTCAATTCATGAACTTACTAAATTATAGAAACAACATACAATCTTACTTAGATACTTGAATGTAGTTCCTGCTTCAACTTTACCTACTCCAGTAGTATTGCAAGCTTCTAATGAAATGGGCAAGCCACCTTCTCCTTCAACTAAAATTGATGCTACATATTTGATTATGATAGGTGACCGATCCGTCTCTCATAATCCTCCATTTATCTTGAACTATGATATTTTTAATAAAAACATTCACAATTGTTTAATAGACTCAGGGGCCTCCTCTAATATAATGCCAAAATCAGTTTGTGCTAAGTTGAACATAACTCCTTAGAGTTCTCCTGTTCATATAGTACAACTTGATAGAACCAGAGTAGAGGTAGTAGGAGAAATTAATTTTGTTTCCACCAGATTGTCATCAAATCCCAAGGTTGCTCAAATAATCAATATATTGGTGGCTGATATTCTTGAGTTTTATGATTTAGTATTAAGTAGAGACTAGTTTGAAAATCTTCATGGATATTTTGCAACAGACTGGTCGCATATGTGGCTACCATACAATGGAAAGCCAAATAAAATCCGGGTAGACCGCGAAAAGTTCATGAAACATACAGTCACTGATATTGAAGGAATAAACGAGCCAGTAGCATTCAATAATAACATTATTGGAAATTACTCGGCAGAATGATTTTTGGGAAATTTCAACGCTCAACCAGTTATTTCTCAAATTGAGAATTTTTCCGAGACATACATTTCAAAATGTATAAGTTTTGTATATAAACCAGTAGTTAATTATTTATTTTGGACCCTTTATTTTGATGGTTCTAAATCTGAAGATGGTGCAGGCGCTGGCTGTGTTTTAGTAAGCCCAGAAGGAGAAAAAACCATGTTAGCCTGCAGATTTGAGTTCAATTGCATGAACAATATAGTTGAATATGAAGCATTAGTCCAAGGTTTGTACAAGGCCATTGATCTTAATATAAAATATCTTAAAGTCCTAGGAGATTCATAAATCATTGTTAGACAGGTAAGAAATACCATTCATTGTAATTCTAGGCATTTAAAGCATTACCAATCATTAGTCCAAGAATTGACCATTCATTTCTTAGCCTTTAATATTTCTTCTCTGCCTAGAATGAAGAATTCTAGTGCAGATCTACTAACTAATGTAGCATCAAAGTTATTTCCATCCCAAGGGTTTAGTCCCGATATATTTTCTATTGAATTATTTTTTATACCATCTGTTCCTGATAATATTACCAATTGGAGAGTATTCAATAATGATTCAGATATCATAGATTTCTTAACATATGAAGGATCTTATAATAGTCAAATTTTGGATGAAAATGAACATGACATTCAAATTAAGGAAGAACAAGATGAAAATCCAATTAATAAGTTAGTTTTCAAGTTAGAAGACCTCTATGATCTGAAAGATAGGTTTAAAAGAGTTACTAACTCAAAAAGTCAAAGCTATACCTTAATACTTTAGTTAGTAATTCTAGGAAATAACGAAAAACTGCAGATTGTTAATTTAGGTCTTGGTCTATCTTCCGAAGAAAGATTACCATTTATAAGGTTGTTTATAATGTACAAAAGTATTTTTGCTTGGGATTATATTGATCGCAAAACATATGATACTTCTGTGATTCAACACACAATTCCTACGATTTCAGATGAGAAACCTATACAACAAAAATTGGGGAAGATTCACCCGACTCTTGAAAATAAAATCAAAACAGAGCTGAATAAACTCCTCAAAGCAAAGATCATCTTTCCAATTAGGAATTATAAATGGGTTTCAAACTTGGTACCCACCAGGAAGAAAAATGGAAATATCAGAATTTGTATTGATTTTAGGAATTTAAACAAAGCATGTCAAAAAGACAACTTTCCATTACCAACCATGGAACAAGTACTGCAAACAATAGCTGGTTCCAGATTTATGTATTTTCTAGATGGATTCTCGGGTTATAACCAAATTCTCGTATATCCAGATGACAGACTAAAGACTACATTCAAGACTAAGTGGGGAACTTACGCCTATAAAAATATGCAATTTGGACTAATTAATGCAGGTGCCATTTTTCAGAGAGCTATGGACACACATTTTAGGAGGCTTATCAATAAATCAATAGTTATTTATTTAGATGACATTACAGTCTTTTCTAAACAAGAAACCAATCATGTGAGAGACCTAAAGCAAGTCTTTGAGCGATGTAAAAGATATGGCATCTCATTAAACCCAAATAAATCATTTTTTTCATTAGATGAAGGAAATATTTTAGGATTCATTGTGTCAGAAAGAGGTATCTATATTGTTCCTGAAATAATTGAAGAGGTTAAAAGAATTCCTTTCCCTCATAAAAAGAAAGCTATGCAGTCGTTTCTTGGAAAAATTAATTTTATTAAAATGTTTGTCCCTAAATTTTCACAAAATGTTTTACTATTACAAAATATGATTAAGAAAAATTCAGTCTTTAAATGGGGACATAATGAAAGAGAAGAATTTGATTTGATCAAACAATCCATTGTCAATGCTCCATTCCTGACTACCCCCAATTTTCTTAATCCTTTTACTTTATATACTTTTTCATGAGATACATCATAAGATGCTATTTTAACACAACTTAATGACCAACAAATTGAAGCACCAATATCATTTTTTAGTTCCAATTTACACGGTGCAGAACTAAATTATTCATCTATCGAAAAGAAATCATTTTCTTTCTTTAAGGCTATAAATAATTTTAGGCCTTTTCTCCTAAAAACTCACACCAAAATCATAGTTCCATTCTCTGCAGTGAGACAAATAATAATGCGAAGACAATTAGGAAAGAAAAGGGCTAACTGGGTTACCGCTTTACAAGAATATGACGTAGAAATTAGACCCTCTAAAATTGTTAGAGGTCAATGTTTTTGTAGAATGCGTACAGGAGCATCCCATATATCATCAGAAGAAGATTCATGTAACAATGTGAAAATATCAGAGGTAAGCCTCAATGATGTACAATCTCAATAAAATGATCTCATAGTTTAGTTGAAAAATGGATATGCTTCGACCTAACTCAATTAAAAAACGAAACATTCTTTGAGGTTAAAGGTAAAACAATATGAATTAATCAATGATGTATTGTTTAGCAGAAATTTTGATTATTTACTACTAATATGCTTAGAAAAATATGAAACAGAGAAAGCCTTGCAAGAACTTCATGATGGACCAGCTGGATGACATTTTGGAAGAAATATGACAACACACAAAATCCTGCATGCAGGTTACTATTGGCCTACACTTTTCAAATATGCTCACGAATATGAAATAAAATGCAAAGTGTGTCAAAATGCATCTGGAAGACAAAGGAAGCCAGTCTTCCCATTACTTCCAATTAATATCGAACAACCATTTGAACAACGACGATTATATGTAATCGATGAGATTGTTCCTAGCTCTTCCAAACATCATAGATATATTCTCACAGCTACATATTACTTTACTAAATGGGTGGAAGCAATTCCATTAAAGGTATACAAATATGACAATATCATTGATTTCATTGACCAATATATCATAACTAGGTTTAGTTTACCTACTTCTTTAATGTTTGGTAATGCATCCTACTTCTCAGGAGCTGCCATGATGGAATTTGCAATCAAAAGAGGTTTTAAACTTAAGTATTCTGCAAATTATTACCCACAAGGAAATGGTTTAGCAGAGTCCACAAACAAAAACTTGATTAGAATAATTAAAATAACTGTTGATCAAAACGAACGAAATTGAAATAAGTCATTAATATTTTCTCTTTGGGTAGATCGAATAACTCATAAAGCTTCTATTGGCACCTCTCCATTCAATCTTGTTTATGGAAAAGAAGTTGTTCTTCCTACGAATGTAGTTGTTCCCTCCCTTGACTTAGTTCAATTCATTGATGAATCTTCTTCCTCTTCATTACAAATTAGACACTGTCAAATTATTAAGTTAGAAGAAGAAAGAGAAAAAGCTAAACATACTCATGCACATCATCAACAGATATTAAAATCTTCATTTGATTCAACTTCTGTTACTCCAAAAAAAATTCAAATTGGTGATCTGGTATTGAAGTGGGACAAAGCGCATGAGGAAAAATATAAACACACAAAGTTTCAAAAAATTTGTCTAGGTCCATTTCAAATAATTGAAGAAATAGGCCCATCAACATTCTTACTGCAAGATCTATCAGGAAAAAGAGATTATTTTCTTGTTAATGGGTAGATTTTGAAAAAATACTTTTCATAGTAGGCAACCCATTCTATTCCCTGTATACTAGTGTCTTTTTCTTTCTCTTAGGAAAATAGAAGTTTCTTAGTATAAATTTTTGGATTTTCAAATAAACATCTCAGATGATCCTGTTTTATTTATCGCTTATAGAAATAAGAAATTTTAAGGAAACAATAGAAATATTTGAAAGACAAATAGATTTTATTTTTACTGAAAGATGCAATTTCACTAAATTTATTTATTCTCTGATGAATTCTCATCTTTATATGGCATGAATATTCTGTTATCAGTCAAGAAAAGAATCTTTAACATAACAAAGAATATTTCACAGAAAATCAATCTAACACTCAACATTATCATCCAAAAATCCTCAAAAGGACCAATGATTCACCCCATCCAGGAAAACTTATCATTTTTTGAAAGAAATTCAAAAAATATTATACTAGAAAATCTTAAAATATAATAAGTCTCATCACGAGCTTGTTTACCATGTTCATAGTGAAATAGTTGAACTAACATTACCAATACTGCCTACCAAAACAGATTAATGACTTGAGATTATATCAAGAGGACAAGGGGTCTCATCAAGAGCCAACTTGATCAGTTTAATTACAACTAGTGAATGGCATTGTCATTATTTGGTTACCAAGCCAAGACAATGAATTTTAAGTAAATAAAAATAAAATACAAAAAAGAAAACCAATTTAAAAAAAATATCAAGTATATAAGGTTCGAATTTATTTTTTGAAATTGTAAGAAACACTAGATGGGACAATGAATCATTGTTGGGTAAAAGGTAACCCTGCCAAGAGCTTAAATTTCCTATTGGATCAAAGGCTATACCTTTTTTCCAAAGAAAAAATCAACAAATTTTTAGTAATGAAATGAAAATTTACATTTAGTATATGCAATTAAGCATTAAAAAAACTCCCATAGGACTTGTTTTCTCATGCACACAATGCATCATAACGAGGCTACCGAAGCATTCCATAAGAACTAAAAAATAAGTTCCATAAGAAAAATAATAAGAGGAGAGAAGGAAAAGACTGATGGCCCCGAAATATCCTCAACCACCAGAGTGGAATCGAAAGCCCCAAAAATCAAGTTTTCATCCCTTTCTTCTTCTCGACCTTGTGCCATTCGCCCTAAGATGGCACACCTGTGGCAAGGATAATCTGATGATCTACCACCTGAGTTCTGTTGTCCTTGTCTGAATCTGAATTATCTGATGAATGTTGTCGTTTAATCCCTCCATTTACTGTGTCCTCTGGATTCCTATTTGATTGGTTCAGATGAGTTTGTGGATCATTGTGTACTGTTGTATCATTCCTTTGTACCTTTGGTTCCTTTGTAGGCTGATTATTTTCCATATGAACTGTATTGTCCTCTTCTTCTGACTCATCCTCCTCTGACTGTCATCCTATAAATTCTACATCTGAATGAAATGTTTTCATAGTCTAGTTACTGCAACTAGTTTTTTTGTTTGTAGATCATCATGATATTCTCCGGTAAACCTTTCCTTAGATCTACTTCCACACAAATCTGTGCAAAAGTGTAGATCCTCTCCTGTATTCTCTCAATGTATGTTTTGATGTATCACCTGATACTATTCCCAATACATTCAAAAACCTGATCATTCCATAAGTGAAGGGGGAGACTGTATAATCTGACCCATACAGGCATTCTAGTGACGGTCATAGTGTTTGCGTCAAAATCTGGGAACCAAGGGGTGATAAAAAGACCGGTGGATCCCCAAAACCAAGCTCCCTCTCTGATAATAAAATCTCTGTCCTCCAAGGATTTAAATTTAACAATAAAAAACCCCTTGGAACAAAGGTGGATTTCACATTCTTTGGTCCATTGTGTGAAAATCCAATGGAATATCTCCATTGGTTTAGTCCAGAAACAATTAAAACGACATATTAACATCCGAGGTTCATATGTCGTGCAATGCTCCTCTATTTCTGAGCGGTCTATATTTAGTGCTGGTGTTTGACCCAGCTGTTCTACTTTGTATGGTATTAGGGAAATTCCAGCTTGTTCTGGAGGTATTACTGTGGATTTTTTCCCCTATAGAATTTTTTTGTAAGGTGGGCCTCCGTTTGTTTGTTGCTTATTTTTAGGTTTCTTCCCCTTTTCCCTGCCTGCAGATTTGGAGGTGCCCAGGTCTGCAGCACCCTATCTGAGAAAAGGTAAGGGAGATAAACATCCCTGCAAAAATACAATCGTCCTTCAAAGACTAGCAGTCCTAAAGAGACCGACTGCCACTAACCAGATATTGCAACGGGAAAGGGTAACCTATCAAACCCCATATTTTTTGTTTTAGCTACAAAATAATATTGCCTTCTTGAACCCAAACTAAAACAGATTTTCCCACAGGGGGTTACCTGTTACCAGAGATTTGTGTTTGTTAAAGTATCTTCTCATTGTTCCTTGTCTGGAAGCAGAGGTGAAGACTACTTCGATGGGGTATGGAGTTTTTCCGTTGGGACTTGAAGCAAAGTAGAGCGACTTCCGAGGGGGAAACAAGGGGCCCAATTCCCACTCCCTCCCCAGGGTGTCAATGGCATATACAGATTAGTGAAGGGCCGAAACCTCCAGTCCATATCTGCACACAAGGGCCAACCAGCCTCGTCCTAGCCCAAGACAGAAGAAATGCATAGCCATCTTGTGGATGGCTAAGAAATCGTGTGCTAAGGGTAGGGAGCCTTGATCCACTAGTCTAATTTTGCCAATGCCTCTTTGATCGACCAACGACACACAACTCAGATAGATATCGCAATGGGTTTTTTGGGTCCATGCAAACAGAGCTTCAATCTGAGGACAGAATGAGAAACTAGGGCATAAGCACCCCTACCAGGGCAGTAGGAGAAATTGTTTCGAAAACCAAAAATCGCTCGTCGAAACAGATTCTCGTCCTTTAGAAGCCGGAGGCTGTTTCACTCCTCACCCACAAGAACAATGCTCATCATTCCGTTCCAGGGATACTGGACAACACGAAAAAGGGGGATGGTCTAGAGAAAGGAAAATTCTTGCGTGTGGAGGCTAGTCCTCCCGCTTCCCTTCGCATGCCTCCACAACCTCCATTGTCTGTCGAGTCGACGGAAGCTAGGTCCGTGAAAACCCTAGCGGCGCCATCAGGTTTTCCTTTGTCTCACTACACCCGAGCTCTGATGAGAGGCTCTACTTGTGATAAAAGAATAAATATTTATAAATATGATCTTTAAGAGCCACCTGCTTTATCTTTTTGAACTGAGTAAAGACTGGTATAGATTCTCATACTTATATTTTTTAAAGAGGAATTCTTATGAATTTTAATTAAGAGAAATTTTGTTGCTTAGTAAGATATTATTTGTTTGAAATTAATTCTTGTAACTATTTTTATTTCAAAAAAGTTTTATAAATTTCAAAAAGTTAGACAGAGATAGCTAGTTCTCACAAGTGAATCGCCAATTGTAGTGCTATACAACAACCCCCTATTTATTTTAATAAATGGGGACCCTTTAAAAATAATTAGGAAATTCATTTCATTTATTTTTTAGCTTAAGTAAAAAAAACTTTAGGAAATCAAGTTTCTTTTTATTTTTCCTCTTTCATTCCTTAGTGCGCATCACAATTTTCATAGCTTACAAACTCAAACGACCTAAAATCCACTAATTCATGCAGGCTACGATATGCACTAAGCTCTTTCCAGATTCATATCAAAATATTATTGCAAACACTTCAATCACCGTTATAAACCAAAATTGCATCGCGCCTCATTTAAATGATCAACTTATAAGCAATTCAGTGAAAGTTGCGATTACGCGGACCTGATGAGCCAATAAAGAAACAAACATAAAGTTCCAAAGTCCAATAAAGCACAGCCACTTGACTTCTTAAATGCGCACTTCACATTTCAAAGGACTTAACTAAAAGCAAAGTCATTTACCACATAAAAGTTGTGATGTGTGATTTGCACAAATCGCATTTCGTAAGATTTATGGGTAACATCATAAATGGTAATAGTTATAAGTTGCGATATGTAATGAATGGTAGTTAATTACTCGACATGCGAAATGAATCATGTCAATTCAAACTAAATATGCGATCCAACGTCTTAAATTGATCGATAGATACTTCACGTGAAGGTGTAAGAGATTTGATTTTATATGATTATTGATGATTAACGACATTTAATAGAAATAAGGTTTTGCTAGATTCATATCTACTTTGAGCGTATTTTTAAATGATTGAATGCAAGATTTGTTTCAATTCTATTTTTCTGTATCTTCTCTATATTTTTAATGTTCTCTCTATTCGCTTGAAATCAGGAAACCACTTAATGGAACGAGGGAAATAGAAATGAGCAAGAAAGGCAAAGAAATTGCCCAAGCACCATCCACCGAAGACTCAAACATGTCTCCCCTACTCTCAGACACCACCTGCAACAAGGAATGCAGAAGTTCTTCATTGGAGGCAATGTATAAGCTTTTTGAGGATGAAAATCCAAGGGTAATAGTCAAATTTTCTTCAGCAGGTATGTTTGTTTATTCAGACCTGACCTACTTCGACGTTGCATGTTCGTTCATCCATAAGGTAGCAACAAGGCCAAATATTCTCCCTTATATAGATATGGTTATGTGGGTAATTGACCACTTGAACATATAAGATATAAAATTCAAGGATTCAAAGGGTGAGAATATTGTTTCATTCAGGGCAGATGATTTGAGGATAATGTACCACCTACCCATCCCGCAACAGAATTATGACAAAGATTTTATTCAAAGCTTTAGAGCAAAACATCCAGACCTGATGAAAGTCATAAAAGAATGGAAGGAAGATCAAGGCAAGCTTGAACGAGATAACCTCGATACGTACTCGATGGCACAAATTCCTTCCCCTTACTGTTATGCTACCGGTATGTTGTCTAGGTTATTTGCAAAACCTGATACCACTAAGTTTTCTGTAGATTGGGTCGCATTAATTGTCGCAATTGTCAATTCCTTAATTTTGAATTGGGAAAATATTCTATCCGATAATTTAGCCAGAAAAATCATGGAGTATAGGAGTAAAAGAAGTGTTTCATCTAGAGAAATACCCCCCTTTTATATGAGTTCCTATGTCATGGACGCAATTTTCTTTTCTTCTATTTTTCGGGATGGAAATGGACAACCCAAGACCCTTCCCCAATCCACATTTACCATATAGCTCTTTGGGATTTATATTTCCATTTGCATTTTTACAAAATTTGGCATAGAGTCATGTTGCCTATGCACCAAATGATATTCAATGAGAAATCCCCTAGGGTTTCCAAAGAGGCTAGTACAAACATTATGTCTTTTGCTAGATGGTTTGCAGAGGAAATTTTCACTTATGTTAGAGTATTTGGGAGTTATTCTTCTCCTCACATCTTGCCATATTATATTCCTGACAAGTTACTTGCACGAGATATTGCCTACCATCTTGTTGTAAATGGTATTTCAAAACAGCTTAAAGAAGCTAAGAAGGACGTTTGGCCTAATTTCCCTTTACAGTGCGGTACTTTTGCACTTTTTGATATTGGTCATGCCTACAAGGAAGTGTTGAAAGTTAATATATTTAATTTGGAAATAATGCCAAGATGACCATATGATCCAAATGATGTAATTAAAAACTACATCACAAAACTCAAAGTAAAACCTTTTTTGAAAGAGATAGATAGATTTGATGATTGCTTTCAAGGTATTTAAAAGTTTTCAGATGTACTTAAGTTTGCATCCAGTCAACTCAATCAAGATGACTTCGAAGCCTTCCAAGCTGTTAGGGATCTGTAATTAGCAATATTGGCAAAGTCTAATCATAGAAACAACATCGTTTCAACCACTTTGGGATTTTAGGATCTAGCCCTCCTGAATCCGGAGAGGGATCTCTCCAATAAGTACAAAGATGGATTTGTCTTTGAAGTTTTGGGTAATGATATTAGGCTAGTTATGAAGGCCAAGGGTTTGTTTTGGTTTTTGGATGGTTGAGCATGATTATTATTTGAGGGGAAAGTTCTAAACATAAAAAGTTTCAAAGGTGTGAAGTTGCAAGTGAATAGGACAGAGTTGGCTAAAAAGATAGATATAACGTTGGTTTTTAGTCCATTGGGCTATGGATTCATATCAGGGCTTTAATTGAGCAAAAAAATAAAGAGTGATCCAAGGGGCAAGTCATCTATATCACAAGATTATTGGGATTAAAATGATGGAATGGAAACAATAAAGTGTTGGAGGGGTGGAAACTAATAATAATTTCACAAGGGATTTATAGTCAGTCCAAACAATAAAAGCCTCTTAAGTAACTATTTAAAACCAACCAAGGACAGGGCTAACCATAAACTTCTTGGGCAAGTTTGTATTAAAGTAGCTTACTTGACAAACAATCCAGTAATCTGCATAATTACCTTCAGAAAGTATGAAAACACATAAGAGAAAACAAAGTGTAACCTAAGATGAGATAAGGTACTTTGAAACCTAGTCTGCTTTCAATGAACACCCAGGGAAATCTTTAGAATCTGCCTTTGCAGGATAGAAACTAGAAATAGGGTGAACCATAAACTTTTCTAGTCTAACTTTAATAAGAAATTGATGAAAATAACTTTCAAGAATAATGTTTAAAGCAAACAGTAGGACGAGGGAATGCCAACATTCCTAACTGCTTAAGCTGTATTGAATCATTCTTAAATAAAAAAATTAGAGGAAAACATTGAGATAAAGCTTATCAGTTAGAGAAGGGTACTGATAAACAATAGATCCTATCTCTATAAATGTTGTTCTTTATCAGAGAAAAGTGAACAATATGACATACATAGAAGGAAAAAAAAAGAAAGGGGCACTTCACCAGTGATATAGACCAGGATCCCAAGAAACATCTTGTTATTGATGTCAAACTAGTTACAGTCTTCAAGTCCAATGTTTTAGTTCAACAATCATCTTCACTATTCAGCCTAACTAATCTAGCACAAACAGAGCTTCAAGGGCCAGTGAATACTATTTACAATTAGAAGTTTAAACTCAAATGTATTTCAAAGTTCTGTAACCAATAGTTTCTTATCTTCTACAGAGGTATTTATAGAAGAATAAGGAGGGGAGATCTGATAAAAGATCTCTCCGGAAAATTAATACAGATTAAATGACTTCTCGGCATGTGAGGGGCTCAATGGAGAAGTTTACAAACATTCTGGTCTGTATTAACTGTTTTACATTTATGAATTAAGCTTAGTGGGAGATTTTATTGACTTTAAGGCTCTGTGTCATGTTTGGAGTAACTCTGCAGATATCTTTAGCATTTAAGTTCCTTGCAGAAGTAACTCTCTGGCTGCGCTGAGGCGAATATCTTCATTTGATCAATAACTTCGGCCTCTGTTTTGAATGCTTTGAGGCACAGGTGGCACTTATGGTAGCTGAGGAATCAATTCGCCTCAATTGAGGCGGTGGAGACCTTTCTGTCATTTAAACACTTATGATTTTATTTTGACTGTGTTTTAATTTGGAGGATTAGGATTTTGATAATCCATCTTAGCCGTAATCCCCGCAAATCGGTCTTCAATCTTCTGTTCTGCTGTGCTATGTCTTCAACACTGAAATCATGTTTTAATAACACAATGTCTTGTCGATAAGCAGGGCCACACTGGGCTTATATGGCATCACTGCCTCATGAAGCAATGACGAGACATGAAGTAGAGCCCAGCGAATGGTTCCCTTTTATGAATTGAAGGCACGAGAATCGTCATCCCCGGCCTTCGGCCTTTCTTTCAATATAACAGATAACCTTTAACACCTGCAAAATACAAAACTTATTAAGAAATCCTACGTTATTGGGGAAAAACTGCTTCAGAAGGCATGGGAGGAGTGTAGCCGTTGGATGGAAGCATCCAACGGTGGAGATCAGTTAAGAGAAGTTAAAAAAGGAGAGTGGGGAGAATAATAAGACGGAATGATCTTGGACCGTCCGATCTAGACACGTGGACGGTCTAGATCCAATCGAAGGATCGCAATCAGCGGTGGCAAATAAACGTGCCCGATGAAAAAGTTGCGATGCGATGTAGCGCGGATCGTTGATCTGAGGATCAGATCAACGGTGGAAAATGAATCAGAGGGATGGTCGATCGGAGGGAGCGAACAAAGGCATGCGATGAGAAAATCCGATGCGATCAAGCACGGGCCGTTGATCTGAGGATCAGATCAACGGTGGAAAATGAATCGGAGGATTGGTCGATCGAAGGGAGCAAACAAAGGCATGCGATGAAGAAATATGATGTGATCGAGCGCGGGCCGTTGATCGGTTTATGATCAACGGTGGAGACGAGTTTTATAACGAACCGGCGGAAAACCATTATGATATATAAAAAACCCAAAATTAAAATAAAACAAAGGTTTTATGCTTCAGGGGCGGGGTATATATATATATATATATATATATATATATATATATATATATATATATATGGAATGATCTGGCACCCGACTGCGGGGCCTTCGGGCGTATAACACACAAATAGACCCAGGGCCATACATACGGGGGCCAATCGCAATCGGAACGATCGGGCCCGGTCTTTCAATCAACCCATTTAATTTTTCTGATGCGATAAGGGCTTCAGCCTTTGTGCTTGGTTTTACAAAGAAAACAAAGGACCGGGGTCTATGGATATGGGACTTAATCGCATCGAAATTTTTGATGCAACATTTTCAATCAACCCATTTGGATTTCTCCGATGCGATTGCGCGATCGGGTGTTTTCAATCTAACCATTTTTATATTAACACGTGACTCTAACGCATTAGATCAAAACTTTGGAAAAAAGGGTTTTTTGGTTTTAACAAAGAAAAAAATGGATCGGGAATGGATTTTTCAATGGTTTTAGCGCCTGATGTGGGACCATGGATTATATAAAACAAAGATAAGACCGGGGGTTTTCAATACAAAGGCTAATCGCATCGGAGTTTTTGTAAGGGCACAAAGACATGCACACTTGGACGTTTATGATGCGATAAGCACTGGAAATGTTTAGCGCTTGGTTCCAACCTCTAAAGCGTATGGTGGGGAAGTGGTTAGGATTTAACCCAAGGGGGCTTAAGTCCATGGTAACAAAAAACTTGTTTTTTATGAAATTTTTCAGAGTTTTCAATGGATTTGGGGGTTTCAGTATAGTTTAAAAAATGAGTTTTAAACTATGTAAAGAGGATTTTCACGAATGGGAGAAGAGGGATCATAAAAATAGAGGAGTTTATGGAGAAAAAGAGGAGAAAAATGAGGGTTAGTTTTGGAAGAGGGGGAGGGGAAAAATGATGGTTTTGCAGCAGTCTTTCTCTTGGAATTTAGTTGAATTTCTGAGTATAAAATGTTAACAGCAAATGAATATTTTGGACAGAGGCATGAGGCCTTCAAGAGTCTTCAAGAGCCAACACTTTTTAGTAATAAAATTTGTTCCTTGAAGGCTCGAAAAGTCTTAGCCACCTTTTGCTATAACAAATTTTATAGGTGGCGAACACAAGCATACAGAAATAAGAGACTGGAAAAGATTCCGCTGGATTTATTGACTATTGAAGATGTCGATAGACCTACTCCAAGTATTAGCTTGGATAATGAAGTGAAAGACATGTCTGAAGATGGTTCAGGACAATCAAAGCATCAATCTCAGAATTTGGATCATTCTGAAAATGAATTTGAAAGAAAAAAGGAAAACCCAGAAAAGATAATTGATTAGGTAATCCAAGAGAATGAGATGCAGGAGAAAGGATGAAATAATAGAACAGATTAGACTTCCCAAGAAGTTTAGCACAGTCAAGATACACTTCATCAGTTAGAAAAGTCCCAACCAAAGAATTTTAATAGTGAATGGGATGATTTCTCTAAAGCAATAAATACTCCTAAAACAAATCCCAATATTGATCAAGCTGCCAGTTTTCAAACACCTAAACATTTCCAAAAGTTAGTGGAAACTATTACTCCACTACAACAAATTCCTGAGACTCGTGATCTAGAGATCATCCCGGCTTATCCCATAGAACAGATAGTGTTACAAGTTGATAAAATTCCTTCATTGGATGTCTTCTATAGTCTTAGTCATAAGGCTGTATTCAAGAGAAGAAAAATGAGAAGAATTGATGATACAGTCACAGATCTTACAAATGAATCTAATGATGTTTTGTGGAAGGATCCTCTAGCTGATCCTACTGAACATTTAACCAAACTATCATAGTTTGTAGGGGAATATGCTACTGCCACTGTTGATAAAGCTATTGAGGTTAAAATTTTATTGAAGCAGAGAGTAGAGAAAATAAAAGAATTGGAGAGACTGTTAAATCAAGAAAAGTCTAACTCCAACGAGCAAATAGAATTGAAAATGTCCCAATTTCAATAGGATTTCGAAAGTATTAATTTACAGCATCAAGTACAACTCACTAAGAAGAAAACACAAATGGAAACAACGATGGACATATTACAAAGCCAGCCACAATTAGAGAAATTCATAAAGGAAGCATTGGATGTGAATGCTAAGTTAAAGCAACAACAAGAAGTATTTTTCCAACAAGCTTCTATTACTGGCTCTTATTGTGACTCAAGTGAAATATTGATCCAGCAAGTAGCTATCCAGAAACTTGAATGTGAGAAGATCGAAAGGAAAATCAATGAACACATTCAATGGCAAGCATTAGACTCAAGAAATGAAGCCGGTCTACCACAGATAGATAAATCCCACAAGAAGATCTTATTTAAGGATTGGGAAGCACAAATAAAGCAACCAGAGAAAGTAGCAACAAAAGCATCAAGGTTGAAAAATGAAATTAATGAATCTATATGTGAACAGCCGTTGAAAGCATAAATTATCATAGAGTGCATGTCTGAAGTGCTCTCAGAAGTCAAACAACTAGAAACACAGTGGAAACAAAAGACAAAAACACAGGATGAAATAATTAAAAAAGAAAATAAGTTTGATCAAGAAAATTATTGGAATTTTCTGATCAAACCTTATCATCAGTGCTAGACTCTGCAGTCTTTAACAGATTCAACAAGAAGATTGCAGCCAACACTCTCAAATGCGATATTCAAGGGACATGTTAGATCAAATATTTAGCATCTAGCTTAGCTCAAGCCCATGCTAGATATTTGTCAAGTTCAGGATCAAACCCAAAAGAAAGATCGAAATTCATAAGTCATATGGTTACTTTATTTTCCTAGATTGTAGTTAAATTTAGTCTTACGAGGATGGCTGTTTGAAACCTCCTCTATTTTTATGTAATAATCTATTTTTAAAACATAGTTAGTTTAATATTTAAACCCCTCTTATGAATTTAGAGAAGGGTCCAGAAATTTTTCAAAAACATTCTCAAAGAATGTACTATTGTAAGTTTGTGAATGCTTTGATGAATTAATGGAACGTAGTCTATTATCTTTTGACATTTGAAGTTGTTTAATGATGTTGCACTAATTTACTCTTTAAATTGCTTTAAAGTGAAGAGGAGAAGATATCCATTGTCAGTTTACATGAGTAGAACTTCGTACATATGGTACTTCTATTCACTTGTATTAAGTCTTACTTTCTGGATTGACAATCATCTTTTTATTGTATTATATATTTGAAACATCATTATAGATGAATGTTACATGCACTTATGTACTAATATTTGTCTATGATTTCTTATATGATATATAATCACACATATGAATGCAATTTAATTTTCACAATGCTTCTAATCAAACTATTTTGTTAGAAGGATCATCTTACATAATTTTCATCTCTTTCGATTGTTAAATAATCTACATTACTAATAGTTGAAAGATATTTCTTTAGATAGCATAAAGGAAGAACACCCCGGGTATATAATATAATAGAAAGTTTACATAGATGCATGAGATAGATTAGAATCATTTTCCATTTCATGTTGTATAATCAAAACACACCCAAAATCATTCCTTATTGGGGAATTGGTCCCACTATCCCTAGTCGGAACCACCACACCAAGTGGAAAAGGAGCTACTTTAAGGTTCGGACCGGGTGGTTTTCCCCCATGTTGTGGCAGCGAATTCCGAGGCCTCAACAGTTTCATAAGCAAGGTTTTTATTATAGGTCAAAATAATTCTTCTTGATGTCTTTTAGGGATTTTTCATCTTGTCATAAATGTACTTATTAAGAGTCATGTATATGAAGAGTCAAGTCAATGAAGTATGCCTCAAATACCTTACCAAAGCAGCTCAACAATATGGCTCAAGAATGGTGAAACACATGATGTATATAATCTTCAAGGCAACCTTCAATACAATGGAAAATATCCTCTACAAGTCGTCTTATATACCCTCTATAAAGTCGGCTCCATAACTAAATGATAGGTTAGCTAATTTAAAGACATGATAAACTATATATACCCCTATATACTGTGAAAAAAAAAAGAGACAGAGATTCAGATTTGTCTAAAAATTTCATACTGAGTTGCAGGAATTTCAGGACTGTAAAAGGTACAAATAAAAGGACAAGTCTGAGATCACTTTTCTGCAATAAAAGTGCAGTGTTAGCATTTTTATTTGGATCAAAGAAAGGAGACAAATCAGTAAAGAAAGGAGTTCAAATATCTCTGTGTTTTTCAGACTAGTCTACAATTACAATGCGGATCTTAGGGATGTCACTAAGTGGAACATGGTGCTGGAAGGAGTCCGAAGGGAGAAGTCCCTTAAAAGAAGATTATTGGAGGTCAAGTTTACTATGTTAAATATTGTTGAATAGAGACTGAGTTTCTCTATGTTACAAGTGTAGAAAAGTGCAGAAATAAGGAAGAAGATAACTAGAGACCAAGCTCTCTAGTCCTAGTGCAAGTCGGTGTAGAAAAGAAGGATCGGCCTAAGGAGTCAAGGAAGAAGCAATGACAAGGTCTTGGAGGCATACATAGGTCAAGGTTCTAAGTCACGGTCATGTTAATTTTCAAATGAAATACTATACGAATAATTTCTTATGGTTTTTCCTCTCCAAGAGGGAGAGGTTTTGGCCCTGGATTGAATAAACTCAAGTAAGAATCTCTATGACCTCATATAAATCTATCAGAATTACTTATTGCAAAGAGAGAAACAAATTGGTTGGGTCATCAAACTTTAGTGCATGGAAGAAGAGGATAGCTTTGAATCTAATCGAAGATGAAGTTATGGGCCGCATCAAAGGATACACAATTCAACCCTCAAAAGAAGATGCTCCATCTCATGCCAAGTACATGAAAGGAGAAATCAGAGCCCAGAGGATTCTCATATAATTCATTAAGGAATCACTCATACCCTGTGTATGAAAACTGGAATCTGCAAAAGAAATATATGAGAAATTGGTGGAGTTTTTCTCTGTGAGTACTACGGTTGAAGTAATCTCTCTCAGAAAATAACTATACAAGATGAAATTTTCAAGAGAGGAAGGAATCACTACATATTTTATGAGCATTTATGAAATATGGGACCAATTGCAAGAATTGGGAGAAGTAATGTATGATAGTTAGATGACTATAGTGGTGCCAAATGCTCTACTGGAAGAATGGGGAAGCTTCACTTCAAGCTTATATGGGAAGAAAGAAGCAACACCATTCCAGGATCTATGGTCTCTATGTAAAATAGAGGGAACAAGATTGAAAGCCAAAAATGATACAAGATCAAGTGAAGGGAATCAAGCCTTTGTAGCCATGTCCAGAAATAAAGGAAGGTTTGGTAAATTGGGTCCTCAGAATAAAAGAATAAATATGGACAAGGTACAATGCTTTGGATGTAATGAACTTGGGCATTATAAAAGGTATTTTTCTAAATATGGGAAGGACAAGAGGAAAAAGGAAGAAGCCCATGTCACAGATGAAAGGGGAGAACCTAATGCAAATAAATATAAGAAAGAAGAAGCCAAAGATATCTATTATGATTTAGATAATCTTCCTCTTTAAGTGATTTCTGTTGTTTGTAAAATAGTATTATAGGAAGCATGTATATTTAGCATCATGATAGAAGCATGGAAGTAGAACTTGTCTTAGAAGAAGTGGATCCTATCTGATAACAAAATTGATGAAATATAGTCATCTAGATCAAGGTTAATCTATGAAACATGTGCTAGGACTTTCTAATGGAATCCCCCTTGGATTCACTTGGTTAGAAAGGAAAGAAAAATGTTTCATCGGGAATTCTATCTTGCAGAATTTTGGGATTAGGATATGATGACACATTAATGAAGTAGGTTAAGGGAGTAAAGTTCTTCATTCTAAGTAACTTGTCACAGGATGACTCAAATTGATAAGATAAGGTACATATATGCTAACACTGGATGCTATGAATTCATGTCATATGGTTGCAGGTGATGGACTTCTACCTTTGGAAGTATGATCAAAGAAAGGAAAATATCTTCAGATACACAACATATGAAATCAAAATAATATGCCCTCATATGGAATATGAGGTGGTTATATACAAACAAGGAATTGAATACTGGAAGTTCCTAGGAATGAAGTAAAACTGTGTGAAGATAGAAAGGAAGAGATCGTGAAGTGTAACCATGTCAAGAGGTGGTTATCATCCAGAAGCCAAGAAGATGTGACTAGGAGATCTCTTGGGAAGATATGTAGATTCTGATAGAAGTCTGGTAAAGAAGAAGACCCTTGAAAATACGTATCTTTAGGAGATGTGTCAATCTGAATAAATGATGTCGATGCATACAAGAAGATGTCATGGTGAAAGATCATCACCGAGGTAACTTTTGATTTAAAAGTTCTTATGTATATGTTTATTTGGATAAGTTTATGCAGTGCTTCCAACCATGTGGAAGGATGTAGGATCCTTGGGAGATGGTTCGAAGGAAAGCAACATGGCATAAAGGTGGACCAAATGAGAAAGACTGATGAATCAATTTCTAGTAGATGACATGACTCATGGATGAAAGTGATGGATGATCTATGCCCTATGAAGCTAAAGTTGAAGATTCCTCAATATCGAAATCCATGACATCGAGGGGAGGAATTCTTCATGAGCAGCTGGGTGTCTCACCATTGCTGCTGTAAGCCCCTGGTTAAGAGGGAGCCTGGTGGTAAGTTTCTTACTTGGAAGAAACTTGGTAATTCCTAAGAATGAGCTTAGGTACATTCCTTGTAATGAGTACATTCCCTTGTGGAATAGGTCCTCCCTGGCTGAGAGGGAGAGATAGACGCATCATTCTGGATTTTAACTAGGAAGACAGAATGGAGGATTGGGTAATCATCTGGCTTTCGATACTCTTTGAGAATGAGATAGGGAATTCACGATAAGATTAGTCGGGGACCGATATTATTTGAGGGCTAGCTACCCAAGAGAAGAATAATCCAAGAAGGTCATACTCGTGGAACACCTGGGTGGAGTATGTACCTTGGAGAGACAATGAATATGGTGTCTATAATTCATGTGTCTCGTCAATGTTGTAGCCTATTGTCTTGTTGAGATATGGGGTTGTTAATCAAGGCCTTGAACTAGGATAATTTTGTGTGATATGATGTTATACAGATGCGATTACCAATCCGATTCTTGTTATGAGATTCTTCACATTGAAAGTGACCATGTACCATTATGAATACCTCCCTAGTTAAGAGGGAGTGTTGGAAACTATAACTAGGTTTGGTCTTCATATTGACTATGTAATTATGTATTTATGTAATGAAGAAGACAAAGATAATAAAATGTATTTTTGTTATTCTTGCTTCATGTGTTTCATGAGCAAGGTTTTTATTATAGGTCAAAAGACTTCTTCTTGATGTCTTTTAGTGTTTTTTCATCTTGTCATAAATGTACTAATTAAGAGTCATGTTGATGAAGAGTCAAGTAAATGAAGTATGCCTCAAAGACCTTGTCAAAGTAGCTCAACAATATGGCTCAATAATGGTGAAATACATGATGTATATACTCTTCACGACAACCTTAAATACGTTGGAAAATATTCTCTACAAGTCAACTTATATACCCTCTATCAAGTCGGCTCCATAAATAAATGATAGTTCAGATAATTTACAGACATGATCAACTATATATACCCATGTATACTGCGCACAAAAACAGAGACATAGATTTAGATTTGTCTAAAACTTTCGGACTGAGTTGCAGGGATTTCAAGACTGTAAAAGGTACAAATAAATGGATAAGTCTGAGATTACTTGTCTGCAATAAAAGTGCAAGGTTAGGGTTGTTGTTTGGATCGAAGAAAGGAGACAGATCAGTAAAGAAAGGAGCTCAAATATATATGTGTTTTTTGGACTAGTCTACAATTAAAATGCGGATCTCAGGGCTATCATTAAGTGGAACAAGGCGCTGAAAGGAGGTCGAAGGGAGAAGTCACTTAAAAGAAGATTATTGGAGGTCAAGTTTACTATGTTAAATATTTTTAAATAGAGACCGATTTTCTCTAGGTTACAAGTGTAGAACAATGCAGAAAGATGGAAGAAGACATCTAGAGGCCGAGATCTCTAGTCCTAGTGCAAGACGGTGCAAGACAGTGCATAAAAGAATGATCAACCTAAGGATTCAAGGAAGGAGTAGTGACAAGGCCTTGGAGGCATACATACGTTAAGGGTCTGAGTTATGGTCATGGTACTTGTCAACTGAAACTCTATAAGAAGAATATATTGCGGATTTTCCTCTCTAAAAGGAAGAGATTTTGGCCATAGCTTGAATAGCCTAAATTTGTTGCTTGTGTTTTTTATTATTGACTTGATGAAAAACCTAATAAGCTACCAAAACAAAATACATAAGTAAAAAGAGTAAGTTGACAAATAACTATCAAAGTAGAGAATTAAATTAAACACTGCCCTTCCTAATTCTTAACAGTATGGAAATATTTCGGCGCCCATAAGTCGTGACAGATTGTACGGAATCAGGATGCAAGGACAAATCACTGACACAAAACATAACCGAGCTGCCAACTTGTAATTGTAAGGAATGACGTTACCATTGAAGAGACGGGCTCATTCAGATCGAACGCCCATAAGTCGTAATAGATTGTACACAATCAGGATGCAAGGACAAACCACTGACACAAAACATAACCGAGCTACCTGTTAGCCACCTATAAAATTTTGGCATAGTAAAAAAGTGGCTAAATGATTTCTAAGTCTTCAAGAGGAACATTTTCCTTGAAAACATATCACTCTTGAAAGCCTTCATGTGTTTTTTCCTTTGCAGCAAGCCTCAATGCTGTATCCATCAAAAAGCCTCACTGTTTGTAAAAGAAAAAGCTTCAAAAAAGGCTTCAATTTGCCCTATTTCATCCCTCCAAATCCCTCAAAATGTCCACATTTGATTTTATAACCCTCTCAAAACCCTGTTTAAACGTCATATTATGCTTGGTCTGGTTTAAAAATCCCCTTTGTCGCCTACCAGAACCCCTTCTTTAGCCTAAAAAGCACTGATTTTGGCCTAAATTACCTTTTTTTTACACTATATCAGGCTTTAGCCCCTGAGGGCTTATATTCTGCAGCCCCGGCCTCATATAACCATAAGCCCACAACCAGGCACTCAGAGATGCTAAACTCCGCTAAAAAACTCCAAAAACCCTTTAAAAAGGCTTAAAAACACATTTTCCCCACTCCATTGAAAGTTAAGCCCTTGAGGGCTTATTTCTCTTTAACCTCTCATTCATGGAACCAAAACTGTGATCAAGCGCTAAAAACCTTTATAAACCACTCTTCGAAGCCTTTTTCCTTTTATTTCATGTCCCCGATATGAAAGTTTTAGAACATATCTGGGTCGTCGATCTGTATCAATCGACAGCCATCAATTAATTGGGCGCCCATACATTCCCGCCTCCTCTCCTCCTTTCAAAAACATTGCACCCCATCTTTCAATCTGAGCCATCCATTCACATGATCTGATGGTCCATAATGAGCTCAATGATCCACATCCCCCGTCCGTGCAACTTCCCCATCGGGTTCCATCCACACTGTCTGATCAAAGTCATCAGATCCGACGGCTGGGAATGGGTTTCGCGCAAAATAAGTGTCTGAATAATAATGATTTAAAATCACGCGATGTAAGCGGTATTGGAGGGGACACGCATCGCGCAGTGTATGGAATCACATGAATTTGGTGAAAACCATTTCCCGCCTCCGACGCTGCGCGAATACCACTGGATGTTTTTCACTTACCACCTTTTTGTCCTCCGCGTTAAGACTTCAGGATTCATCGCAGCCGTCCATCAATCTGAATCAACGACTCACACTTGATCTCACAATTTCTCTCTGCCTCCCATCTAACATTTTCAAAGGATTTCACCAAATGATCTGGGCCATCCATCAAACTGATCTAACGGCCCAGATTCATTCTTTCCCCCGCTCTTTCTCCTTTCGCCCAATCTCCCTTACGACCCCATCACTTGATCTCCGCCGTTCATCGTGGAAATCTGACGGCCATGATATAATTTCACCCTCACCCATTGTTCATTCATTTCTCCTCCCCAATGACCCTATCAATGAATCTCGACTGTTTATTACCTCTGTTAAACCTAATCTAACGGTCCAGAACGCATAACACACCAAAACTCCATCAGACTAGTTTTCTCCCATTCTGCTGCGTTTTTCGTCCTTTTTCTCGCTGCAACCACCATTCTCATCGCCTCGCCACCATCCTCCACGGGCCTTCATAGTATTCCCCTCCACTCCCATGGATTTCTTAACATGTTTTTTGTGTTTTTGCAGGGTATCAGATAGCAAACAATCGCTCTCTGTCTCACGATCACAGACAGGGAAAATAGAGCACAGGAAGACATTTTTAGAGTCAGAGATCACAAAGAAAGGCACCTGTGATCATCTAAATGTGATTCTCAGTAAATATTAAGTTATTAGCCCTCATTCAAACCCTACTGCGCCATTGAACCTGCTCAGACACCAGAAACAGTTAGAAAATAAGCGGCAAAGAGTATCAATGACATTAAAGGATTAAAGGCCACGTTATTGAAGATTAATGATGTAATTCAGTGATTAAAGGATGAAAATAAAGTTGAAGACTAGAAGACAGAAATTTAGCCTAATTAGGCCTAAAACACAGACCTAAAAGTAAATTAAAAGTGTTTAGGGAAAATACAAAGACATCTATCGGTCCGAGAAGCCTCCACCGCCACTTAGAGGCCAATTGAATGCTCTCCAGCACCAAAAGCAAATGCTCTCCAGCTACCAAAAGATACCTGCAGCCTCACAGAAATCAAAGAAGGTTTATTTATTGCTAGAACAGGATATATTTTCCTAAAGACAACTGAACACTTAATACAAATCAAAAGATCTTATTACTAATTGTCAGCAAAGCTATTTTAAAGATAAAAAACAGCCCTAAAGTCAATATTTTCGTCCATTAAGCCTCGAAAAGCAGAAATAGAGTTATGAAGTAGAGTTATAGGTAGAATGCATTCTTGCCTTATGCCTTGCATGGTTTTCAAGGCTAGGAATTGCATTGATTATGTAATTAATGATACTTGAACCCTAGAAACTCTCCCACTTCCTAATTTTCTTATAAATTCTCCTTGAGGACCACATTGTAATGGTTGGTCTTTGGATATCTGATTGCATGTTAATAGTTTTCTGAAGCTATTGAAGTATTGTTTTCAATTGAAGATACATAAGCTGATATGAGAAGTTTGAAGTTGTAGAGACCCACCGGGCTTGATGATTGTAACTGGTTTGAACAACAAATATAAGCTGATTTATGGGATCCTGGTCTATGTCAATGGTGATGTGTTTTCTTACTGTTAATTGTAATTTTCCTTTTTGTTTTCATTTTGTCCACTTTCTTTGATAAAGAACAACAAATACAGAGCTAGTATTTACTCTTAACAGTATCCTACTCTCACTGGTAAGCTTTATTTCTATGTTTTCCTCCTTTGAGGATATTTGATTGCCTGTTAATAGTTTTATGAAGCTACTAAAGTCCTGTTTGCAATTTAAGATACATAAGCTGATATGAGAAGTTTGAAGTTGTAGAGACCCACTGGGTGGTTTGAACATCAAATACAAGTTGATTTATGGGATCCTGGTCTATGTCAATGGTGATGTGTTTTCTTACTGTTAATTGTAATTTTCCTTTGTGTTTTCATTATGTCCACCTTCTCTGATAAAGAACAACAAATACAGAGCTAGGATTTACTCTTAACAATACCCTAATCTCACTGATAAGCTTTATTTCTATGTTTTCCTCCTTTGAAATTTTCCCTTTCTCATGGAATATGCTGAAAGCAAGATAGGTTCAAAGTCCTTACTTGATCTTAAGCTATTCTAAGTGTTTTTAAAGTTTTCTATTGAAAGTGCATCAATGCAGGCTAGGTTCAAAGTACTTACCTGATCTTAGATTACTTTTATGTTTTTTTCCTTAAGTGCATGCCAAAGCAGGATAGTTTTAAAGCACATACTTGATCTTAGGCTGCTCTTTGTTCTTCATTTGTTTGTTCTCCATTTCCTATTTTTTCCATTCCATAAAATCAACTTTAAGAGATCCTTTGACATAGATAACTTACCCCATGGACCACTCTTGAACCTTGCTGTCCAATTAAATCCTCTTATGACTTCATAGCCCAATGAATTGAAGCTGCTTTTTGCCTATCTTATCAGCTGAATCATCCCTTCATTTGCATACACCTTCATCCTTCATTTAAACTACCTTCACCTTCATCATGTCTTTTCCCAACCAAAACAAAAAACCAAACAAAACCCATGCTCTTCATAAATAGCCTAATATCACATTCCAAGCCTTAAAGATCACATCTTTAAACACACTATAGACAGATCCCTCTCTGGATTCAGGAGGGCTAGATCCTAGAATCCCAAAGTGGTTCATATGTAGGCTTTGCAGTTTGTATTTGCCAAAATTGCAAATTACAGAGACCCTAATATTCTGGTGACTCCACTAGGGAACAAGACCTTACTAGCCTAATTTTGGTAGTAAATCACTGTGGTGGAAAATAAATCTCCTTCAAGACACTTTAAACCCTCCACCTGGCGACTCCACAGTTCTTGAATGACCATAAGACTCCACTAGTGATCAGTAGGCCTGCTGATTATCTTTTTTCTCACAAGACTCCACTGGGAGATCAACTTCATTACAACATCATTCATTTTAAAGGAAACACATAGGATTAAGCTTCTTTGTTTGAAGATAGTTTTCCTTTTAAATACTATCATATCTGGCCAACCTCTTCATTGAGAATTGTTATACATACTGGCTTCAATAACAATCCATACCAGAGCTTATCCTAATCCAAACCCCCCTGCAATAGTGGACAACCCTGAGAGTATTATTAGGAAGCCTTTTTCATATAGAGACCCAACTATTGTCAGACACATTTATAGAGCTAATTCAGCACCTGAAAAACTTACAACTCTATCAGAAACTCAGTTTGATTTAGACTTACCAAGTAATTCACCAAGAAATAAGTCATTAAGTAGTTTAGATCAGACAAACTTTGAGCCTCCAAACTCACCTCCTCATAGTGGTCAACATATTGGTGACAGAGAAATCCCTCCATCCACACCTCCTGATATACATTTCATTCATAACTTGGGTCTCTCTCACCCTAGATCTGCTCAACAATTTGCTACTGGTCCCAGAATTTCTGGCATTCATATACCTGCTGCTCAAGACCATCCTTTACCTCCACAAAACATCATCATGGCAGCATGGTATGCTCCCTTGGTGTTACCACAACCTTTATCTCCTTTACCCAATGAATATCAGTCTAAAATTCCTCATTTCATTGGGAAAGAATCCACTACAGCTCAACACCATGTAGATAGGATGGAAGATGCCTTTGACTACATAGAAATATAGGATGAGACAATTAAGATGAGGATCTTCGCTCAAAGTTTAGGAGGAGAAGTGAAGAAGTGGTTTAAAGGCTTACCTCCTAATAGAATCAATGATATCCCCTCCTTGCTTCAAACCTTTATAAAAAAATGGGAAGTCAGAAGCAACCCTCTCCAAATCTTATCAGAATATAAGAATCTTAAAATAAATCAAGGAGAGAGTGTCGAAGACTACTCTACTAGATTCAACAGTGTCTACAATGCTCTTCCACCACACATGAAACCCCTCCAAGGGATGGCCTTAGTGAAATACCTTGAAGGCTTTGATGCTGATATGGCCTATCAGCTTAGGGAAAGAGATTATAACACATTGGAAGACATGCAGAAAGGAGCAGTGAGTGTAGAGGAAAACCTGATTGAAAAAAGAGCTAGGATTAGGGCTGAGAAAAGGGTAACCTATAGGGATGACAACATAGCTTCTTCATCAGATCCAAAATATGATAGTCTAGCCAAAAACATGGAGAGGATGGAAAGAATGATGGAGAAATTGGTCATCCAAGCAACTAATCAGAACAGAAACCAAAACCAAAGCCAGAACCAAAACTTTAGGAGAAAGAATCCCCCAAATAGACAAAGAGACTCTGATCAAAAAGTCATACCTCCATTCCAAGAGAATTTCCTTGATGAGGATGAAGGGATAATAGAAGAATCAGAGGGGACTATAATAAACATGGTGGAAGTAGATGACCAGGATCACACTTTTTCCATGGAAGATAGCCAGACCTCATACTCACATTGGGAAGAGGAAAGGTTGGAAACTGAAGACTACAGGTTAGGATTCAAAAATGCCATCATGCAGGTTAGAGAAAAATATGATCTCAGAAGCAAAAAGAACATAGATAATCCCAAACCAAAGGCCTCTGAAATCACCATTAAGAAAAGACCTGGAAAGACTCCTAAAGTGACTGCCGAAAGCAGTAAATCAGCAGCTGAGAATTCTGGTAAAAGCAAAGATAAGGACACCCAAACTAGTGACAAATAAAGTCAAGAATCTAGCAGCACTAGCATTGCAGCTAATGTTCCTGATAAAACAGCTTCAAACATTGTACATAATGAAAATCAGCAAGCTGATCTTGCTAATAAAGCAGTGGCCAACAAAACAGAATTGAACCTTTCAAAGAGCCAGTCTTCTTTCAATTTGGAAAGTGAGATTGCCAAAATTAAAATTTCTGTCCCTCTCGCTGAGTTGGCCACCCAATATGTACATAAGAGTCAAATTTTGAAAGCTTTAAACTTAGGAGAAAAAAGTGACACTTTCAATTTAAATGATGATCAACCAACTCTCTTGTTTGGCCCAAAAATTGAAGGGAAATTTCAGGAAGGGGTAGTTCCTCCTTTCTATGTCAGCCTCAATATCCATGAAAAAATCCTGCATAATGCCATGCATGACTCTGGAGCTTCACACAACCTGATGCCAAAAGTGATAATGGAAAAGCTAGGCCTAGAGATAACCATACCTTACAAGGATTTATATTCTTTTGACTCTAGCAGAGTGAAGTGCCTTGGCCTAATCAAAGATCTTTGTGTGAATTTGACTCAAATCCTAGCCAAGTGCATGATCATGGATGTTGTGGTAGCTGATGTACCTCCTATGTATGGCATGTTGCTGTCAAGATAATGGGGTGCCAAGCTGCAAGGTGCAATGCAGATGGACGAGACATATTCCACTATCCCTGTCTTTAGCCAGCTTAGAAGACTATATAGAGAGGCACACATGAAATTCATGGTTAGTAGCCTAGAAAAGCCTGAGAATTCACCTCTTTACTCCATCCATACATATTTGGACTCTTTTATCCTGTACAATGATGAATTCATAAATGAGCCAGAGCTAGAAGACAGAAATTCAGACAACCAATTAGAGGCCCCAAATCTAAAAATAATGGCAGTTCTAGATATAGAGGAAAAGGAGAGAGAAACCTTTGAACAGTGTGCTAAAACAAAAAACCAGAGTGAACAAAGCCAAGACTGCAAAAAAAATATTACCCATCACTCTGAACTCCATGAAAATCCTGAAGAACAAGACACATCACAACATGGTGCAGACCTTAGAATACAACATAATGGTGAACATGGCATTAGGGATGAAGATGATGTTAATCCTACAAACAATCCCTTATGGTGCATGAACTTTGATGGGTCTTGTACTAAAAATAATGCAGGGGCTGGGGTATGGTTGCATAACACTGAAAACGATTACACAGAGAGCCATGCTTTCAAGCTAGACTTTACGTGCACAAACAACGTTGCAGAGTATGAGGCTCTCATCCTAGGATTGCATCTATTGAAAGAACTAGGAGCCAAGAGGATAGTTGTCCAGGGGGACTCAGAATTAGTCATCAAACAACTAAATGGAGAGTATATTGCAAAGAATCCTAGATTAAGGGCATACAGAAACAATGTCGTGGATTTTCTGAAAACATTTGTAGAGTATGAGCTGATGTTTATTCCTAGGAGTCAAAACATAATTGCAAATGGATTTTCCTGCGCTGCTAGTTCATATCAGAAATCACCTAGTGACAAACAAATCATTATTCAAATAAAATACAGACTTGCAGTGCCAGATAAATAAAAATATTGCCAGGTCTTTGAGGGTGACAAACAGATAGAATATTTCTTGCTCTGCAGGAATGAATTTGAACTACCTGATTTAGATTCTAAATCTGATGAAATATTTTTAGATGAAGAGCCTCCTGATGAAGAAAAACCATCCCCCAATGCATAAATAAACATGTTAACCAGAGAAATTGAAAAGCAGACTGAAGAATACATGAAAACAGATAAGGAAGACATTGAGGTGCTGCAATCCAAGGACAAAAGCATACCTAGAGGATTAGCACCCTTAGAGGAACTTTTCAATTTCAATGATGTGGTAAAGAAACCCACTATAAAACACACTGAATCAGATATTGAAGAATGCAACATAGGCAGCAAGGATAAACCTAAAATGATTAAATTATCTAAGTCTTTGCCTGCCCATATAAAACAAAAATACATTGATCTATTCAAAGAGTTTGTTGATGTATTTTCTTGGAGCTATGAGGACTTAAAAGCCTATGACATAGAGATTATCCAGCATAAAATCCCCTTGAAAGAAAACTAGAAACCCTTTAGGAAAAAATTGCGCAGAATTAACCCAGTAAAACTGCCTCTAGTGGAAAAGGAAAACAAGAAAATGTATGAGGCAGGAATCATAGTGCCTGTGAGGTTTTCTGATTGGGTGTCCAACCTTGTAGCTGTGAGGAAAAAGACAGGAGAAATCAGATTGTGCATTGATTTCAAAAATTTAAACAGAGCTTCCTTAAAAGACAATTACCCTTTACCCAAAATGGAACACGTCCTACAAAAGGTAGTTGGCTCGAAAAGGATTTCTCTGTTAGATGGATTTTCAAAGTATAACCAAGTCTTAGTACTCCCAGAAGATCAGCTTAATAAATCCTTCACAACTCCTTGGGGAACTTCCATGTATGTGAAAATTCCTTTTTGGCTAATGAATGTTGGGGCCACTTTTCAGAGGGCCATGGACATTGCATTCTCAGAGGAAATAGGGCACTTCATTGTAATTCACCTTGATGACATAACGGTTTATTCCAAAACTGATGAAGATCACATCAAACATTTGAGAAATGTAGAAGGTATGGGCTATCTTTAAATCCCAAAAAGACAACGTTTGGCCTACAAGAAGGTAAACTTCTTGGGCATATTATATCATAAAAAGGGATTAAAATAGATCCAAAAATACTACAGATTATCCACCCAAGGAACATAAAAGAATTGTAGTCCCTCATTGGGAAGATTAACTTCTTAAGGAGGTTTATTCCCAACTTAGAAAATCTCCTTAGAAACATGACTAATATGCTCAAGAAAGAAGTGGGAGTTAAGTGGACTGCAAAAGCCAAAAATTCCTTTGAATTGGTAAAAGATGCACTCACCCGAGCACTAGTACTAATTAGCCCATATTTCACAAAAGAATTCCTCATTTTCTCGTTTGCATCAGAGCATACTGTGGCTGCTGTCCTACTGCAGAAAAATCCAGAGAAACAAGAGCAGCCAATAGAATTTTTTAGCAAGGCACTAAGAGATGCACCCTTGAAATACAATATTATGGAAAAACATGCCTATTCCTTGGTAAAGGCCTTAAAATACTTTAGGGTGTGTATTCTTCATTCTCACATCATTGCTTATGTGCCTAGCATAGTGGTAAAAGATATTTTGTCACAAGATCCAGATGGAAAAAGAGGTAAGTGGATTGCAGTAATACTAGAATGTGATTTGGAAATCAAACCCACAAAACTCATTAAAGGTCAGGGCTTAGCTCAATTAATGGTTGAATCTAACCTACAAGCCCTTGACATTAACATGGTAGATGCCTTGGATGAACATGAAGGATTGTCTGCTCCCACTGTTGAAGAGCAGTTCCAAAACTCACCTTGGTATGCTGACATCTTGTATGTGCTTACAAATCTTAATGCTCCTCCTGATTTATCAAAGACTAAGGCAAGGTTTTGAAAGTTGAAATATAGGAATTATTTCTTTTTGACTGAATGTTTATATTGGAAAAATGCTAATGGTTTATTGCTTAAATGTTTGCCTGAAGTTGATGCAGAGAGGATAAAGCATGAATTCCATGAAGGAGAGTGTGGAGGTTATCTCTACTAGAAAACCACAGGCAATAAGATCCTTAGAGCTGGCTATTACTGGCCCGCCCTCTTCCAAGATGTCCATAAAATGATAGTTGCCTGCCACAAGTGAAAATTTTTTGAGGGAAAAAGAAAACTCCTTCCTTTACCATTACAACCTATCACTATTGAAGCTCCTTTTCAACAGTGGGGCCTAGATTTCATAGGATAAATCCATCCTGCTTCATTTTCCCAACACAAATGGATTCTCACAGCCACTGAATATTTCAAAAAATGGATAGAGGCCATCCCTTCTAGGAATGCAACAAATTCTGTCATTATAAAATTCCTTGAAGACCATATCCTATCTAGATTTGGTTGCCCTAGGAAGATTATTACTGATAATGCTACTACTTTTGGTTCCAAAAAGATGATTTATTTTTGACAGGTATCAGATTGCTCTTGGTCATTCTATTTCTTATTACCTTCAGGGTAATGGGCTAGTAGAATCATCAAATAAAAGTTTGGTGATCATCATCAAGAAGCTGCTTGAAGAGAATAAAAAATCATGTCATAACAAGTTGGTGCATGCTCTATGGCCTGATAGATTAACAACAAAGAAATCCATTGGAATGTCCCCATATAAGTTAGTCTATGGAGCAGATGCAGTGTTCCCTACCAGCCTAGGGGTACCAGTGATAAAATTAGTCCAATAAATACAGTCAAAAGAGGACAGCATGGTAAGGAGGATCAATCAAACAATACATCTCCAACAGACAAGGGAAGAGGTCTACAACAGAGCTCAAAAAGTGCAAGAGAACATAAAGAGGTTGTTCAACAAAAGAACAAAATATTGTGACTTCAAAATTGGAGACAAGGTACTCAAGTGGGACTCTAGAAGAGAGGATAAGGGTAAGCATGGAAAATTTGACAGTTTGTGGCAAGGTCCTTACATTATTCAGTCCACCATTGGTCCAAATGCATTCTTCCTACAAGAGTTAGATGGTACAGATCTGTTTAGGGGTCCTGTCAATGGCAAGATGCTCAAACATTATCACTGCTAAAAATCAGAGTTTAAAGTTTTCACTTCCATTGTAAATACCATTGCTTTGTTTAGTTTCACAAAAAATAAAAAATACAAAAAAAACGTGAAAGAAAAGGTTCAAACAAGCTCAAAACTTGAACCTCTGAAGTTCCAAAGAATGGCTCAAATCAGCTCAAAACCTGAGCCAAAGAAAGAGAAAGCTGGTTCTAATATGCTCAAAACCTGAACCAGCAAAGAAAGAAGAAGAATCAGCTCTAACAAACTCAAAACCAGATCTGAATTGAAGAAGAGAAGTGACTCTAACAAACTCAAAATCTTAGTCACAAAAGAAAGAAGATGGATCAGCTCTAACAAGCCCAAAACCAGAGCTGAAATGAAGAATAAAAAGTGACTCTAACCAGCTCAAAATCTAAGTCACAAGAGAAAGAAGAATGCTCTAAAAGTTTCACAATTTCCAGCCTTCACAATTTTTTTTTTCCTGCAAATTTCAGTTCATGTGCAGCTGTCTTTATGCCATGGACCCACAGCAAACTAGACAGTCTAATCCTGGTTTGACTTTTTTAAAAAAATTTTTTAGAATGTAGAGAAAGAAATCTGCTAGACAGTTTAATCCTAGCAGATATTAGTGTAGGTAGAGAAGCTATGAGGCCAACTATCTAATCTGTCTCATGGAGGAATAAGGGTAGAATTATATTAGTGTTTTTTTCTTTAAAAAAAAAAATGATGTAAAAGGTTTGCAAGTCTAAATGCACCTTGAAAAAAAAATGTTAGGACAGTAGGATGGGTAGGTAGGTTGTTTGGGAGAATATTACTGCTGATATGATATTTTCATGATTTGTAGCAGCTGATCAAAGAAGAAAAGGATTTTCAAAGATCAGGCATCTGGCCTACTTCCAAAGAATTAAATCTGCAGTTCTTGACATCTTCAGGAAGATGCCATCCCCATGTGGAGCCACTGTTAGCCACCTATAAAATTTTTGCATAGCAAACAGGTGGCTAAATGATTTCTAAGTCTTCAAGAGGAACATTTTCCTTGAAAACCTATCACTCTTGAAAGCATTCATGTGTTTTGTCCTCTGCAGCAAGCCTCAATGTTGTATCCATCAAAAATCCTCACTGTTTGTAAAAGAAAAAGCTTCAAAAAAGGCCTCCATTTGCCCTATTTCATCCCTAAAAATCCCTCAAAATGTCCCCATTTTATTTGCTAACCCTCTCAAAACCTTGTTTAAACCTCATATTATGCTTGGTATGGTTTAAAAATCCCCTTTTCCGCCTACTGGAACCCCTTGTTTAGCCTAAAAAGCACTGATTTTGGCCTAAATTACCTTTTTTTTTACATTATATCAGGCTTTAGCCCCTGAGGGCTTATATTCTGTAGCCCCGACCTCATATAACCATAAGCCCACAACTGTGCACTCAGAGACGCTAAAATCCGCTAAAAAACTCCAAAAATCCTTTAAAAAGGCTTAAAAACACATTTTCCCCGCTCCATTGAAAGTTAAGCCCCTGAGAGCTTATTTCTCTTTGACCTCTCATTCATGGAACCAAAACTGTGGTAGAGCACTAAAAACCTTTATAAACCCCTCTTCAAAGCCTTTTTCCTTTTATTTCACGTCCCTGATATGAAATGTTTAGAACAGATCTGTGTCGTCGATCTATATCAATCGACGGCCATCAATTAATTGGGCGCCCATACATTCTCGCCTCCTCTCCTCCTTTAAAAAACATTGCGCCCCATATTTCAATATGAGTCGTCCATTCACATGATCTGACAGTCCATAATAAGCCCGATGGTCCACATCCCCCGTCTGTGCAGCTTCCCCATCGGGTTCCGTTCGCACGGTCTGATCAAAGTCATCAAATCCGATGGCTGGGAATGGGTTTCGCGCAAAATAAGTGTCCAAAAGATAATGATTTAAAATCATACGATGTAAGCGGTATTGGAGGAGACACGTGTCACACAGTGTATGTAATTGTGTGAATTTGGTGAAAACCATTTCCCACCTCCGACGCTGCGCGAATACCACCGGCTGTTTTGCACTTACCGCCTTTCCATCCTCTGCGTTAAGACTTTAGGATTCATCGCAGCCGTCCATCAATCTGAATCAACGGCTCACACTTGATCTCGCAATTTCTCTCTGCCTCCCATCTAACCTTTTCAAAGGATTTCACCGAATGATCTTTGTTGTCCATCAAACTGATCTAACGGCCCAGATTCATTCTTACCCCCGCTCTTTCTCCTTTCGCCCAGTCTCCCTTACGACCCCATCCCTTGATCTCCGCCGTTCATCGTGGAAATCTGACGGCCATGATATAATTTCACCCTCACCCATTTTTCATTCATTTCTCCTCCCCAATGACCCTATCAGTGAATCTCGACCATTGATTACCTCTACTAAACCTAATCTAACGGTCCAGAACGCATAACACACCAAAACTCCATCGGACCAGTTTTCTCCCATTCTGCTGCGTTTTTCATCCTTTTTCTCACTACAACCACCATTCTCATTGCCTCACCACCATCCTCCACGGGCCTTCACAGTATTCCCATCCACTCCCATGGATTTCTTAACATGTTTTTTGTGTTTTTGCAGGGTATCAGATAGCAAAAAATCACTCTCTGTCTCACGATCACAGACAAGGAAAATAAAGCACAGGAAGACATTTTTAGAGTCAGAGATCACAGAGAAAGGTGCCTGTGATGGTCTAAACGTGATTCTCAGTAAAGATTAAGTTATTAGCCCTCATTCAAACCCTACTGCGCCATTGAACCTGCTCAGACACCAGAAACAGTCAGAAAATAAGCGGCAAAGAGTATCAGTGACAAATTAAAGGATTAAAGGCCATGTTATTGAAGATTAATGATGTAATTCAGTGATTAAAGGATGAAAATAAAGTTGAATACCAGAAGACAGAAATTTAGCCTAATTAGGCCTAAAACACAAACCTAAAAGTAAATTAAAAGTGTTTAGGGAAAATACAAAGACATCTATCGGTCTGAGAAGCCTCCACCGCCACTCAGAGGCCAATTGAACCCTCTCCAGCTACCAAAAGACACCTGCAGCCTCACAGAAATAAAAAAAGCTCTAGTTATTTCTAGAACAGGAGATATTTTCCTAAAGACAGCTAAACAATTAATACAAATCAAAAGATCTTATTACTAATTGTCAGCAAAGCTATTTTAAAGATAAAAAACAACCCTGAAGTCAATCTTTTCGTCCATTAGGCCTCAAAAAGCAGAAACAGAGTTATGAAGTAGATTTATAGGTAGAATGCATTCCTGCCTTATGCCTTGCATGGTTTTCAAGGCCGGGAATTGCATTGATTATGGAATTAATGATACTTGACCCCTAGAAACTCTCCCACTTCCTGATTTTCTTATAAATTCTCCTTGAGGACCACATTGTAATGGTTGGTCTCTAGATATATGATTGCATGTTAATATTTTTCTGAAACTACTGAAGTCTTGTTTGCAATTGAAGATACATAAGATGATATGAGAATTTTGAAGTTGTAAAGACCCCCGGGCTTGATGATTGTAACTGGTTTGAACATCAAATACAAGTTGATTTATGGGATCCTGGTCTATGCCAATGGTTATGTGTTTTCTTACTGTTAATTGTAATTTTCCTTTGTGTTTTCATTCTAACCACTTTCTATGATAAAGAACAACAAATACAGAGCTAGGATTTACTCTTAACAGTACCCTACTCTCACTGATAAGCTTTATTTCTATGTTTTCCTCCTTTGAAAGTTTCCCTTTCCCATGGAATATGCTGAAAGCAAGATAGGTTGAAAGTCCTTACTTGATCTTAATATATTCTAAGTGTTTTTAAAGTTTTCTATTGAAAGTACATCAATGCAGGCTAGTTTCAAAGTACTTACTTGATCTTAGATTACTTTTATGTTTTTTCCTTAAGTGCATGCCAAAGCAGGATAGTTTCAAAGCACTTACTTGATCTTAGGCTGCTCTTTGTTCTTCATTTGTTTGTTATCCATTTCCTATTTGTTTCATTCCATAAAATCAACTTTAAGAGATCCTTTGACATAGATAACTTGCCCCATGGACCGCTCTTGAACCTTGCTGTCCAATTAAATCCTCTTATGACTCCATAGCCCAATGGATTGAAGCTGCTTTTTGCCTATCTTATCAGCTGAATCGTCCCTGCACTTGCATACACCTTCACCATTCATTTAAACTGCCTTCACTTTCATCATGTATTTTCCCAACCAAAACAAAAAACCAAACAAAACCCATGCTCTTCATAACTAGCCTAATATCACATTCCAAGCCTTAAAGATCACATCTTTAAAAACACTATAGAGAGATCCCTCTCTGGATTCAGGAGGGCTAGATCCTAGAATCCCAAAGTGGTTCATATGTAGGCTCTGCAGTTTGTATTTTCCAAACTTGCAAATTACAGAGACCCTAACACTTCCAACTTGTAATTGTAAGGAATGACGTTACCATTGAAGAGACAGACTCATTCATATTGAATGCTAATTTTGTTCATATTTTCAAGGGAATTTTCCAGAGTCTGCATGTATTTCCAGTACATGCTTATGCAAGCTTAATTTTTGTGCAATAATTTGGTGCGTACAGGTGGTTTTGCAGTAGATAAACATGGCTGAGTGTGTTATCTCTACACCAAATCATCGCTTGGTAACCTGGGCAGGTCTATAATTCCCTTGAAGGTCGAAATCCATTCAGGCCAAATTTCATAATCGAAATTCGAGACCCAAGTTATGCAAGATGAGTCACTATAATACATGAGGCTAATCTATTAATGAGATCCAAGCATACATGGCGGTGGCTGTTTTGTATTCTCATCGATGATAGTACATCAAATATTCCAAGCGAGCGATTGGGATCAGTGAGGAATCCCGATCTTGAGAAGTGGACAACAATGTCGATTTGGTGATAGTAAGCAAGGGCTTGATTATGTAAATTAACTGCCATGGGCTGGGGCCACTATCGGATTAAATATGAAACCGAAAGATAATTACTTGTCCATGAGTGAAATCAAGGGGAAGCGATAACCAAAGAATAGTATGTATGCAGAAGAGTACAAACAATGTATCTACTATATGACTGGGTCGACCTATTGATTAGAGTTCACAATTGAAAAATGGCCAAGATTTGACATAACGTTACACCTGTACACAAATTTGCATGTGAAGAATGTATGGCACACATATTATGACTTGAGGGGCTAGTGACATAACAAATATTGAAGGCAGGTTCGAGATAATATAGTAAACTATAGGAGTTACAAAATGTTGTCACACATCATCAACAGGGGGGATTACACTACAAATCTCAAATCAGGTTCCTTGTTTTATGGTACACTATAACTCATTATTTCAAATTGGTGAAAGATTGTCTTAGCTTGGATTGATTACTAGCTAGTGGATGTCTAAAAAAACTTGTTTCAACATTTAATTCATTATTCAGTTGTCAAATTTATTTTGAATAAATAATCATGGTGTATGTTGATGATTGTATATTCAAAGGTGCATCTCCAACAGTACAAGCATAAACTATTGAAACACCTTAAAACTCAGTAATTTTGGAAACTTACAGTTGAGAATTTTACAGTTGTCATCATTGGGAGTCAAGGGTGGGACAACCTTGCATTCTGCGATGAAATTGTCAATGATAGTTGTCAACTGTTATAAATAACATTGTTGTAGCATGGATGTATGTTGAGGTCAGAGTATGTCATAGATTCAAGGAGTGAGGCAACATTGTATAAAATTGCTAAGTGTTGAATTTAGTTGGAAAGTATGTCAGTCTAAGTATTGTATGAGTTATTTTGATGTACTTCTCATCATTTAGCACAACATGGTTGAAACCTTAATAAAATTCCTTAATAAATTTGGAGTAGAATTTAACAGATCCATTTCCAAGGGGATACTCACTTTCATACAACAAGAGTAGCAACAAGAAGAGCATGAATTGGGACACAAAATTTTTAAACTTGGGACATATTTGAAGCACATGGGTCACAGTGAAAGCTCTTTTCAAACTAGAAGAATTGGATGAACATCTTTCCAAAGTACACCAATTAGAGGGGAAGAAAATCTAGGCTTGAGGGCCGAAATTCGCTACGAAATTTCTGTAGGATGTTTTTTACGTAAAAAATCAATTTGGTTGGAGATCCAAGGAGGGAATTTTTTTTTATTTAGCTCATAGCCCAAGGAAGATCCTCCAACATTCAGAAAGGTCAAAGGTTATGCAAAAGGTGGATTTTGGAGTTTGCTACGAAATGAGCGCTACGAAACTTTTTGTACATGATTGTTTTAGCAGTCAACTTCAAGTTTTATTTCTGACCAAATGAAAAATGATTTTGGAAATATGAAATATTTTTTTCTTCATCACAGACCCATATAAAAAAACATTTCTCAGTTTTTGCAAATCCATTAGGGTTTGGAAATTATACACTCGTCTTTGAAGCCTAGTTGTCAGAATTTTCACTAACTAGATTTGTGAAAAATTTGTAAAATTCAACTTGGAGGAGGTCTAGCTCAACATCCACATAGAATAATGACACATCAGTACTCTAGTATAGTCATAAAATTAGTTGGTTGTAGTTGATAAGGGTTATTAAATTTATTTGTTGAACCATTAATGAAATAAGAGTCCTTTTTGTATTCAAACTCTGCAAAACAGATTTATCCCTAAGAAGTCTCCAAGTGATGGAATCATGTTTGAAATAGGTCTCTGAGGTGGGAATTTGAGGCTAGCAAGGTGGAAAATCATTTTTATGAGTCCTAAATCTATAAATGAGATATTTTTAGAGTTATAAGGGTTTGGGAGATGTTAGGTATGCACTACTACTGTAATATTTCACTATCAGTAATATACTTTTGCAACAACTTGTTTCAAACCCAAGATTCACTGTATTTTCTTATCTATGATTGCTTATCTTAGACATTTTGATGTTTATGCAGTGGCTCATGTGTAATCACTTGGAATTCATTAATATGCTCCAATTTCCTGTACACATGTAAATGTTCTTTTTTCCTTTATGTATTATTTGATAAGAATATAAGTCCCTTGGCTTCCATGACATTTGTTGTTTTGTAATTGAGGTTTACAATGACTCCATAAGCCCAATGGTAGCAAATCCTACACATTTTCCACCTGAAATAATATAAAATCAATTCATTATCATAGATTTATCCATCTAATAGAGTGTTTATTGAAAAAATCATAAGTTATCTTGAGAGAGCCCTCTCAGACTGAAGAGGCTAATCTTCAGTCAAAAGCTAGTATGAAATAGCTACTCCAAGTTTAATATTGAAGCAACCCAACATGAACTCAATTTGGTGATAACACAATGACTACAAAGCAGAGGATGCATAATGAGATATAGCGAGACAAAATAGCGCCACGATGGGCAACGCAGAGCCATGCTGAGCCAAAGCAGAGCCAGAGAGGAGATCCGCAGTTTTACAGAGGAGTAGTCTAGATCTAGTGTTGGGAGCCATGGTGTGACACCGAAGGGTCAAAGATCTGAGCATCTAGCCAATAGATCGATCAACCAAAGGAGTGATGTAGTCCCTACGACTTGTGACACAGTGATTGTGCAGAGGCAGTTTGGGGATTGTTGTGGCCCTATAATTTGTAAGATTGGCAAGAATAAAAGATAGAGGAAAACATCAAACTGCTTCGGAGTCTAGGACCTAGCCTTCCTAGACTCAGAGATGGATCTCTCTGCTTTTATGATTTAGCTTGATGGGTATAAATGCTAATATTAGGCTAGATATAGAAATTTTTAGGGCTGTTTGTTTTGATTGATTATGTGGTTGGACAGATAGAGCTGTGAAATTTAATCCATTGGGCTATAGAGTCATTAAAAGGCTAGATTATGGCATCAATGGTTCAAAAGCATCACAGGGAAAGCTAAATGTGTGTGCTATATCTTAAAGCAATAGGAATTGTGAGGTGAAAGAAGTAGTGAATGCAGTAGCGGTTAAAAAGAAATTAAGAATTTCTTAACCCGACTTCATGAAGAAACCATTCAGATTGTAATCATAGACATAATTGTGGTGAGCCAACAACAAATCTTAATCTAAAATTTATGTTTTGCAATCAGCTTGAAATGATACACAGTGAGGAAATAACAATGGAAACATTCAACATAGAGAATAGAATCGCATCACCAGATAGACACAACTCAAGTATCCTGCAAATATTTTCTTTCTATTGATGCTCCAAATTCCAAAAATTACAATGTTCCAATAGTTCTTACAATGCAAGTTTCAACAGGGTTCAATCAACCAACCCTTGATACTTCCAATGTATGCAGTATTTAACTAAGAACTATGTCGGTTGCCCTATTCTAATTCGGAAACCTTCATTGATTACAATTAAATTAAAACTGGACAAGTATGGCCATGCAAGGCCTGAACAAAAATCTCTGACAAAAACACCGCTTGTGGAATTAACTCAAGCAGCTTTTCATGAATCCAAAAAGTAGGCTGAAGGTGGCTGAGGTGGTCACAAAGAGGCAATGATGGGTGGCTCTAACATATAGCTATTTCATTCGAACCAACTTTGCTGGATCATTAGTTCTAATGCGATGTTAGCTGCCATGTGTACCCTCAAATATCTCTGATCATGCAAAGCATAGTAAAGGCACGCTAACACATTTTGTAATTGTTATTTCACTGGAAACAGAAGTTCCCGTGGTTGTAAGTGCTTCTTTTGAGCATTGTGCCCTGTCTCCTTCACTCATAGAAAATACATGGGTAATGTGGACATAGAACTCTACTGTGATACTAATTGACATTACAGGATTTTTTTGAACCCTTAGTTAAACTGAGAGGGGGGTGAATCAGTTTAATGCGTTTATGGACTTTTTAAAACATATTTTAAACTTATTTACACCTTCATTTCCTGATCAACTTAATGTATAATGAAACAAAAATATTAATATGTGAGCAACAAGTATTAAATATATTAAATACAGAACATCAACACATAATAAACATGCACATAGACAAAAGATATAAGTGGAAACCCATAAGGGAGAAAACCACATCTTATTATTGTTGTGATGCAAAGGAAAGCTCCAACTCCCTCTCACCACTAATTTTCTATAGGCTCCAACCTATAGGAGGCTAATACCTCAAATTTTGCAAGCTACAACTTACAAGGAAGCTCCAACTCCCATCTATTTTTCTGCAGGCTACAACCCAGAGGAGGCTCCTACCTCAACCAGATACAACTGGACATATATCAAGTTACAACTTGATATGGAAGCACCAAATTCCTCACACTACAATAAAATCATATGCTGATTTACCTAGATATCAGCTCTTTTTTACTCCTTCTTCATTGTTGTCCTTCCAAACTTCAAATCTGCTTTCTATTAGCTCTGGATCTTCATAGCTTCTCTATCTGCTCCTTCTTATTCTTCCACTCTCTAACCCTCTTATGCACATTACAATAACATCATTTATAGAGATTACTTCATGGTTGTTTGTATTCTATATGGGAGTATGAAGTGAACAGGCATGATTCTTGCCTTCCACCCATTCATTTCCTCACTCAAAATATTTAGGATGTTACAACACTAAATACACTCATTTCGGTATTAAAATGGAGTTTTTATTTTCCTACAGAGACTTGAATTTCCATCACAAAAAATATAAAATAATTAATACATTTACAGTTACAATAATATTCCAATTGAGCCCTTTCATCTTCTTAGCTTTGTTGTGTGTTTTTCCTCTTTTGCTTGTTGTTCCTTTGTCTTTTCTGTTTCTGCATTTTATATTTCAACTGTGCTACATAACTGCCCTTTTTGCACGACTTGACCCATGTTGTTGCATTGTTCTACACGAGGTCGGGTCCTTTTACTTGCACGAGCCTTTACTTGTTGTGTTCATACTTTTCCCTTTATTACACAGCCACAACTTCATAACAGTGTTATCTGTGGGTTATGGCCCACATAAATCCCTTTTAACGGAGTTGAGTACAACATCGGCATTTATTCCACATACATACATTAGCGATCAAACAACGCATCTTAACATACACATAACAGGGGTTATTGGGTCCCACTCTACTTGAGCAATCACAATACGTCGCACATTGCTTACCCACACCTTTTAACGTTTTTCACAAACATCAGAATATGCAGCGGAATCAAAAATTGTTACTTTAAGCCTAATTAAACATAAAACCCAAAGAAATTACATACAGGCGGAAATTTTTTACTGGAGGGTCCCACAACACTTTCCACCAATCACAACTCATTGCAAATACTTTCCTGCAAGTTTCCAACTCTACCGATAATGATAAACCATAAACCATGCGAAGTGCACTATTGTACATTGCTGACATGTGGACTCCCTTCATCACAAATACTTGCTTGCAAGTTTAACTCTTATTGATATCGCTAACCCATATAATCTGCAATGTGTGCTATTGCACAGAGCTGACATGTGGCTCTTCCCTCATCGCATCACAACCAATTTTATCACATCGTGTGAATTCTTAACAATATCCTCTAAGATTTGCGATGCGCGCTCATGCACAGTGCTAACACGTGTCTCTTCCCTCATAGCATCGCATACAATTTATCATACCATGTAAACTCTTAACGTTATCCTCTAAGATTTGCGATGTGCACTCATGCGCAGTGCTGACACGTGGCTCCTTCACTTCACATTGCAACCAACTTAACTTACCATGTGACGCCTTAATACTAATCTCCTAAAATTTACGATTGTGAAATCTTTCCTGGTGTGATTCGATCTTTGCCGTTCATCTCTCGCCTTCATTTCTATGATCTAATCCTTACCGTCCGCTCATACTTCACGCAAATCTTCTTCATCTCTTCCACCTGCTCTGATCTCTACCATTAATTCCTAATACTTTGATTCTACGATTCGATATTTGTCGTCCGATCGCCTCCCTTGGAATTCTTCTAAGAGTTCTCTGCCTTAGTTGATTTTCCTTCTTTCATCTGTCGCCGATCCTCTGCATCTCCGCTATCCTTCCTGAGCTTTATTCAGTTTATAAATGTGTTGATCTCTCCTGAGCTTGTTCTTATATTTTTTATTCACTTCGACTTGGGATTCTTACGCTTGATGCACTCCTTTGCTACTTCTCTGCTGCCTTTATTGTCTCTGCTGCCTCCACTACCTTTGTTGCCTTCGCTGCCTCTGCTTCTTTGATGCCTTTGTTGCCTCTGCTTATTTGTTTCTTCTATGAATCTCTCCTAAGCTTGTTATTTTGGTTATTCATATGACAATTACACCGTCTCGAGCTTTCATTTTTTGCCTTTGTTGCCTCTGCTATCTCTGCTTCTTTGCTTCTTTGATGCCTCTGCTTTTTTGTGAATTATTTCCTAATATTCTCCTTTGTCTTATTGCTGGTTCTGGTGCTTCTCCTTTGTGCTCCTTTTCCATCAATGAAATTATTTCCAACAATCTCCCCCTTTGGCATTGATGGAAACACTTCCACCAATACTCCAATACTTCCTCCAGGACTTTCTCCCCCTTCCATTCTGAGAAGTGTCTTTCTTCCTCTGATTTCTTTTTTGTTTATTTTTCCTCCCCCTTTGACATCAATGGCAAGGGGTTGAACATTTCCCAGTGTAGTATCTATATTTGCACTATTTCTCTCTCTGAGTTGTGCTCAGGCCTTCTTCTTCTGACTTTATACCTTCTCCAAACTGGTGTACAAGAGTTGTTGGGAGAACACTTTGAACATTATTGAGATTGCATGGAAGGCTTGTCACCATAGAATGTTTTGTACTTATGTCGTAATACTCTGATCTTGAGGACCTATACCATACCATTTCTCCATAGTTCTAGATTTTCTATGACAACTTTTATGGGAGATGCTCTCCCCCTGGAATGATGCTTCTTGTCTGATACTGACTTACCTACTACACTATTTCTGTTCCTTATATGGCAATATTTGCTTGTGTATCATCATTTTTTTTCTTCTTTCTGATCGTATCAGAGAGTATCATCTGCAGACACTACCCCTAGCTTGTCTCTTAGATATTCAAATGGTTCTCTAGTAAGAGGTTTTGTGAATATGTCTGTTGTTTGTTCCTTTGTTGGTGCATACTCCATCTTTACTATTTTCTCTGCTACTTTTTCTTTGAGGAAGTGGTACTTTATTGGGATGTGCTTGGTTTTCGAATGAAGTACTAGATTTTTTGATATACTTATTGCACTTGTATTGTCACATTTGATAGATATGGGTTCATTGATGCTTACCTTCATGTCTTGGAGAGTTTGTTTCATCCACATTACTTGTGTTAAACAAGTTGCTGCTACTATGTATTCTGCTTTTTCTGTAGATAGAGAGACAGATGTTTTCTTCTTGCTTAACCATCCCACCAAAATTTCTCCCAAATAAAATGCACCTCCACTTGTGCTTTTCCTGTCATCCACACAACTGGCCCAATCTGCATCTTTATATGTTGTCAATATGAAGTCTTTGCCTTTCGGATACCATAGGCCATAATCTGCAGTTCCTTGCAGATATCTAAATAGCCTCTTGATTGCCAACAAGTGATTTTGATTTGGTGCTGCTTGATATCTTGCCACAAGTCCTACTGCCAACATAATGTCTGGTCTAGAGGCAGTTAGGTATAGCTGACTTCCTATCATATATATGTAAATTCTTTGAGCTACATCTACAGATCCATCATCAACACATAGCTTGCATCCAATGATCATGGGAGTTGACACAGGTTTGCAGCCTTCCATTTGGAACCTTTTCAACGTGTCTCTTAAGTATTTTTCTTGTGAAATGAATATTCTTGTGTTCTTTTGTAGAATTTGAAGTCCTAAGTAGAAGGTAAGTTCTCCAATCATATACATCTCAAATTATGACTTCATCTCTTCTGCAAATCATTTTTCTAACTCATCTTTGTTGCTACCAAACATGATGTCATATACATATACTACTATAATTAAGAGTTAATTTTCATCATCCTTTATGCACAGATTTCTATCTACTCCTCCCTTGAAACCTTGTTTTTGTAAGTATTTGTCTAGCCTAGAATACCATGCACGTGGAGCTTGTTTGAGACCATATAAGACTTTCTTTAATCTGCACATATAGTCGTGTTTATCTGTTAAGGAAAATCCTTCAGGTTGTTCCATGTAGACTTCTTCCTCAAGATCTCCATTCAAGAAGGCAGACTTCACATCCATTTGATATACCTTGAAATCATGATAGCATGCAAAATCCAAAAACATTATGATTGCTTCCATTCTTGCTACAGGGGAAAATTTTTCATCATAATCAAGACCTTCGATTTGAGAGTATCCCTTGCATACAAGTCTATCTTTATTTCTAATTACCTGACCTTGTTCATTCATATTATTCACTTTGTGCCAATGACATTTTTCCCAATGGGTCTTGGCATTAACTTCCAGGTCTTGTTCTTCTCAATTTGGTCTAGTTTTTCATTCAATTTACCCAATTTTTGTTTTTGCTGGCTTCATCGAAATTATTTGGTTCTATCTGTGACAACATGGCTAGGTAAACTTCCTCAGTCTGTTTAGCTAGTTGTCTTCTATTTTAGACTCTTGCACTCTTGTCTCCAATGATTTGATCTTATAGATGGTTCTTCTGACTGTGTCTCGAGGGTCCTTTTGAGTTTAATTCAGTATCTTCTGTTGTCTTACTCTGTTCTTCATTTTCTTGATTCTCATATTCATGATCATCTGAAGGATTGGTGCAGCTTCTGATTCTGGTTCTGTTTGGCAGATCTTCATTGAATCTCACATCATTTCTTTCCACAATTTTATGCAGTCTTTTGTTGTAGCACTTGTATCCCTTACTCTTGGATGCATATCCCAAAAATATTCCTTCATCAGCTCTTGCATCATACTTCCCCAAATTTTCATCATTATTCTTTATGAAAAATTTGCTGCCAAAGACTCTAAAGTGCTTGATTGATGTCGGTTTCCCATGCCACAATTCATATGGAGTCTTGTCACAATTTTCTCTAAGATGAGCTTTGTTAAAAATATGAATAGCTGTGTGTACTACTTCTGCCCAGTAGGTTTGGGGAATGTTACTTTCTTACATCATGGCTCTGGCAATTTGTTGTATTGACCTGTTTTGCCTCTTCGCCACTCCATTTTGTTGAGGTGTACCTGTAATTGTGAACTGTTGCTTTATCCCACATTCATTGCACAGGTCTAAAAAATTATCGTCAGTGAATTCCCCTCCTCTGTCTAATCTGATGCATTTTAGCTTACATCCAGTTTGATTTTCTGTTAGTGCCTTGAATATCTTGAATTTCTCATTAGGGGAATTTTGAGGTCTAAAATGGGCTTCCTAAGAAAAATGTACAACCAAAATAAACTTTATAAGAACCAATAGGATTCAAGATGATGATGTCAACCATGGGGGATGCTTCACCATTCTTTAAGTAAAAAGGCAAAAACATTAAAAAATAATAAAATAATAAAACTAGTGGTCATTAGCTTTGAATGATGTGCGAGTTTGTTTTCCCAGTTGGTAGGACTTACATATGGTATTTGGAGGCTTCTTTATTGCTTGCAACTCTCTGATAGCTTTCTTCTTGCTCAGTTTGATGATGTGGTCAAAGTTTAGATGTCCCAATATTCTATGCCATAACCAATATTCGTCAAATTTGCTGATGTGGCATGCTTCATTCTCCTCTTCTACTATATAGACATTACTCTATGTTCGAACACCTTTGATCAGGGTATTTCCTGTGGTGATAGACCTTACTTCACAATCTTGGGCTCCAAAAAGGACCTCACAACCTTTATCACACATTTGACTGACACTTAGCAGGTTGGCTTTCAGACCATCCACAAATAGTACATCTTGAGCCTCTCCTCTTCCATTATTTAAGCTAACTAAGCCTTTTCCCTTGATTTTCCCTTCTCTATCATTTCTGAATGTTACATTTCCATATTTCTTTTCATCAAAAGTTATAAACTTTCTTCGGTCTCCAATCATATGTTTTGAGCACCCACTATCCAAATACCATTGGCTTTTTTGATCTTGAGCTATTAGAACCATATCACACTTATTTAGCTTCTTTTTCCATTGCATGCAATTTTTTGTTTGGTAAATTTCCTAAGGAGATGGACCATAGTCTTTGAGAGGACATTTGAGAGACTTGTGCCCAATTTTATGGCAGCAAAAACATTTGATTTATTTATGAATGGATTATGTATTTGAGTGAATCCACCATTGTTCTTAATTGCCCTTGAGTTTCCATACACCAGTCTATGTATATACGTTCTGGACTCCATGGATTTATTATTGAACCCTTTACAATAAAAACAATACCCATGGAAGTAGTATCTATCTCTAGCAGAGAGAGTTGTTTGAGGTAATATTTTCGTTTGTTGCATGTTTTGCTAGTTGAACTGGATTTGCTTTGTCTTACAGTATGCTGCAATATGTCCAAGCTTGTGGCAGTCGAAGCAAGTGATACTTCTCACAGGAGAAAGGAACCTCCTTTGACATCTTCCAAATTTGTTCAATTCATCCTTAGGAGCACATGAGTCTTTTGAAGTTGATTGCTTCTTCGTTTATTTCTTTGTCACTTGAGATTGCTGCTTGTTTCTAATTGTTTCGTTATATATCATGGTCTTGCTGGTTTCTAATTCTGTGGATTCCATTTTTGCTACTTCATTATCCTTTACATCTTTTACAAAAATGATATTCTTGTTATCTTCTACCTTAGATTTGTTGGTTTCTCCTTCATATCCTATCCCAGCCTTTATATGAGGAGATGTTTGAGCATTAAGAATTTTGTCCAAATGACCAGAGATTTTCATTTGAGAAATATTCATAGTTAATTCAATTTGGAACTTTTCTAATTTCTTCCTCAGGCTTACCACTTCCTTTTCCACCTTTTTTCGCTCCTGATTTTTCTCCCTTATTTCTCTTTTTAGAATATCCTCTATTTTCCTTGATTCTTCTAGTTCAATCTTCAATTTAATAAGATCTTATAAATTTGGTTCTGTCTTTGCATATTTTAGAAGAATCTCTTTTTGTTTCTTACTCTTAAGTTTAAGTCTGCTGATTTCCTCCAGGGCACTAAATATCTCTCGGCCCTCAAGATCTACCTCACCTTTGTCTGAAAACTCCAGTATATCTTCCTCAAGCTCTTCCTTGGCCATCAAAATGAATTCTGCTGTTCCTTCTTCATTGGGGGATTCATCTGAGCTCTCAGATGCACTGTTGTCTTGTTGAACATAGAATTATCTTCGATTAAATATATTCCCTTTTGTCCTATTGCTAAAATTGGTTTTCTCTTTCCCTCTTGATTGATTCTCCATTTTCTTATGAGGACATTTAGATGCATAGTGCCCCACTCTTCTACAGTTAAAACACTTAAATGGAATTTTTTCTTTATAATTACCTGTTCCTTTCTCCAATATTCTGACAAATTTGGCCTCTTCTTCATCAGAGTAGGAGCATGTACCTTCCTTCTCTTCTCTGCACATATCAGCCTTAAAGGCTTCCTCCCTCACATTTGACTTCCCTTTTGGTAGGCTCATCTCATAGGTCGTCAAGTTTCCAAGCAATTGGTTCATGGTCAATATTTCCCAGTTTATTGTTTCTTCTATGGAAGAAACCTTAGTTTTAAACCTGGATGGTAAAGATCTCAATATATTTTGTACAATTACACATTCCTTAATGTTTTCTCCTAGAGCTTTCATGTTATTCACAATTTCAACAACCTTTAAGAAGAAAATTGCTATATCTTCATCTTCATTCATTTTTACATTTTCAAACTAAGGTCTATAAGCTTGCAGTTTGGCCATCTTCACCTTTTTATCTCCCTCATGGATATTTTCTAATGTATCCCATATTTCTTTGGTTGTATTATTGTGCATTACTTTGATAAATTCTAACTCACAAAGACCACTCAAGGGTGCATTCATTGATTTTGCATTAGCTATGAAATATTGTTTGGCTTCTTTCCTTCTGTCAATGTCCTTTGGAGCATATCCTATTTCCACAGCAGCCCAAACTTCTATTCCTAGAGACATTATGTACGTCCTCATTCTTATTTTCCAGAAGGCATAGTTTGTGCCAATAAACAAAGGGGCTTTATTTGTTGAGCATCCTTCTAGGCTAGCCATCTTGGGGACCTATGATCTCCTTCCAGTTGTTAAACTGATAAAGAAGGATCTTTCTTTGATACCAATTGTTGAACCCTTAGTTAAAATGAGAGGGGGGGTGCATCAATTTAATGCATATATGGACTTTTTAAAACCTCTTTTAAACTTATTTACAGCTTCATTTCATGATCAACTTAATGTATAATGAAACAACAATCTTAATATGTGAGCAACAAGTATTAAGAAGATTAAATACAAAACATAAACACATAATCAACATGCACATAGACAATAGATATAAGTGGAAACCCATAAGGGAGAAAACCACATCATATCATTGTTGTGATGCAAAGGCAAGCTCCAAATCCCTCTCACCACTGATTTTCTGTAGGCTCCAACCTACAGGAGGCTACTACCTCAAATTCTGAAAGCTACAACTTACAAGGAAACTCCAACTCCCATCTATTTTCTACAGGCTACAACCCACAGGAGGCTCCTACCTCAACTAGTTACAACTGGACACCTATCAAGTTACAACTTGATATGGAAGCACCAAATTCCTCACACTAAAATAAAATCATATTCTGATTTACCTGGATATCAACTCTATTTTACTCCTTCTTCACTGTTGTCCTTGCATCCTTCAAATCTGATTTCTATTAGCTATGGATCTTCACATCTTCTCTATCTGCCCCTTCTTATTCTTCCACTCTCTAATCCTCTTATCCACGTTAAAATAACATCATTTATATATATTAATTCATGGCTGTTTGTATTCTGTATGGGAATATGAAGTGAACAGGCATGATTCTTGCCTTCCACCCATTCATTTCCTCACTTAGCATATTCTGGATGTTACAACACTAAATAAACTCATTTTAGTATTCAAATGGAGTTTTTATTTGCCTACGAAGACTTGCCTTTGCATCACAAACAATATAAAATAATTAATACATTTACAGTTACAATAATATTCCAATTCAATGCTTTCATTTTCTTAACTTTGCTACGTGTTTGTCCTCTTCTACTTGTTGTTTCTTTGTCTTTTTTGTTTCTGCAACTATATTTCAATTGTGTTGCATAACTGCCCTTTTTTCCCGACTTGACCCATGTTGTTGCACTATTTTGCACGAGGTCGTGTCCTCTTACTTGCCCGAGCCTTTACTTGTTGTGTTCATACTTTTCCCTTTATTACACAGTTGAAACTGCATAACACTGTTACTTGTGGGTTATGGCCCACATAAATCCATTTTAACACAGCTGAGTACAACATCGGCTTTTATTCCACATACATACATTTGCGATCAATCAACGCATCTTAACATACATGGAACATGGGTTATCGGGTCCCACTCTACTCGACCAATCACAATACATCACACATTTCTTGCCCGCACCTTTTAACATTTTTCACAAATATCAGAATACGCAGCGAAATCACAAACTGTTACTTTAAGTTTGATTAAACATAAAACCCAAAGAAATTACATATAGGCGGAAATTTTTTACTAGAGGATCCCACAACACTTTCCACCAATCATATCTCATCGCAAATACTTGCCCACAAGTTTCCCACTCTACTAATAACGATAAACCATAAACCATGTGAAATGCGTTGTTGCACATTGCTGACATGTGGACTCCCTTCATCGAAAATACTCACCCGCAAGTTTAACTCTTATTGATATAGCTAACCCATATAATTTGCGATGTGCGCTATTGTGCAAAGCTGACACGTGGCTCTTCCCTCATCACATCACAACCATTTTACCACACTGTGTAAACTCTTAACAGTATCCTATAATATTTTTGATGTACACTCGTGCACAGTGCTGACACATGTCTCTTCCTTCATCGCATCGCATACAATTTACCATACCGTGCGAACTATTAATGGTATCCTCTAATATTTACAATGTGCGCTCGTGCATAGTGATGACACGTGTCTCCTTCACTTCACATCGCAACCAACTTAACTTACCATGCGACACCTTAACACTAATCTCTTAAATGTTGCGATTTGTGAAATCTCTCCTAGTGCAATTTTATCTCCGCCGTTCATCTCTCGCCTTCACTTCTGCGATCTAATCATGACCATCCGCTCATCCTTCACACGGCTCTTCTTCATCTCTTCTTCCCACTATGAACTCTGCCGTTAATTATTAATGGTTTTATTTTGCGATTTAATCTTTGCCCTCCGATTGCCTCCCTTAGAATTCTTCTAAGAGTTCTCTGCCTTAGTCAATTTTCCTTCTTTTAGCCGTCGCCACTCCTCTGCATCTCCACTATCCTTCCTAAGCTTTATTCAGTTTCTAAATGCACTGATCTCTCATGAGCTTATTCTTCTATTCGTTATTCACTCCGACTTGGGATTCTTATGCTTTCTGCATGCCTTTGTTGCTTCTCTGCTGGCTTTGTTGGCTTTGCTGCCTTCACTGCCTCTTCTTGTTTGTTGCCTCTGCTGCCTCTGCTTCTTTGCTACTTCTGCGAATCTCTCCTAAGATTTTTCTTCTAGTTATTCATATAGCCATTACACCGTATCCTACTTTCATTTGCTGCCTTTGCTACCTTTGATGCCTCTGCTTCTTTGCTTCTTTGCTGCCTCTACCTCTGCATCTTTGTGCGTTGTTTCCTGATCTGCTCCTTTGTCTTATTGTTGGTTCTGGTGCTACTCCTTTGCCATCAATGACAATATTTCCAACAGATTCACTGCCAAAATTTAATTTAATTGAATACTTAGCAATTCCATCAAACCCATGACATCTAGTACAATCGTTGCCAGTACGAGCAAAATTATTGCAAAAAGCCATAATATGGAAGTAATGACAAAGAAAATGATAAACATAGCTCCAAGTGCAACTGAAAGATTAATTAATGTTGTCCTCCAAATGTCCAAGTATTTTCTTGAAGGAAATACAGAACACTGAGTATGGGTAGATGAAATATTTTGAAGAATCTGAAACTCTTGTAGAAAACTCCCTTGCAGCCTCCATTGAATTTACAAAATCTCTCTATTTTTTAAGGGTGTATGATATGTACGGAATTCTGATGCTTGAACTACTCCATTTTCATATCCTTTGAGACCAATACTGTTGGTATAAATTCGGAAATAAAAATGATCGGCCACATGAACATTTGGGACTAGACCTATAAGTCTTCTACCTTGGTTTATCCACTTCCCTTTGCCCATCATTATGCTCCCTGCATTTTAAATCAGGATGCCTTTCTCCTCCATGTATTTCCTTGTAGAATTCATGTTCATTCATCAAACTGTGCCACAATACATCAAATGTCATCAGATCCTTCCTGACTCGTTCCCTATCATCACCATTAGACGATACATTATCTTCAGTGGTACGAACAACAAATGTATCTTTGACACCATACTTGTGTTTTATTCGATATGTTTCAGTCTCTGCAAGAGAATTACAAGGATTCTATAGCATGGAACCTGTTCCAAGCATAGTCAGGTCCTTGAAACGACTCAAATTCATAGAAAGAGTAGATCTCAATTGTTCGACATTGGGAACTTGAGTATTGATACTAGAAACCTTCTGTCCCAATACAATTGCCCTCTGCATTTTGGCTTATGGAGTAACTTGTAATTGATTCTCATAATCTGCCTTCAGTGTTATGATCCCTTTAGAAATATCGCTTCTGTTTAGTGTGGAATTTTCCATTCTTGCAATATTCCCTCCTACAATTTCCAGTGCATCCATTCCGCTCCTATTCTTTGCGCTTACTGTAGTATTCAATTTCAACCTAGAAATTTCTGCCAACCCTATAAAATTATCTCCTCCTTTCATGCAGTGAATTCACTTCCGTTACCTTTCTTCACTATAACTAGTCCTACAGATCATAAATAAGTTCATATTCATCATTGTACCCATTAAACTCAAAGTCACCTCCATAGGAAATTTCTGTGGCATTATCTGTAGATTTTTTGTCTAATCCCAGCTTGGGGCTTCCAGGATTTTCACTGGTGGTGTTAATATCTTCCGCACATCCATCAATAACACCAATAGAGACATCATCCACATCATCAACAATACCGTCCTCATTCACAGTTCTCACAACATGTTGAATTTGTTTCAGGATCACTTGTGTTGCCTTGCAAAACCCAAAACCATAATTTCGGAGGGTCCAGCGGGTGGTAAGCTGTTTCGGATTGGGGGGGGGGGTCTGAAATGGGCAGTTTTCAAATCCTAGCCATTAACAACGTGGGAAGCACAGGGAATTTTTCAAATCCCAACCATTAACAACGTGGGAAGCAGAGAAAAGTTAGGACCCCCCCCCCCCCCCAACATTCATTAAACTTCGGAGCATTGGGGGGGTTCAAAATGCACTTAAACAATTGATCATAGCCTTTGATTGTCACCCATAAGCAGAAAATGGGTAAAGTTTCACACAATATTAGAAAAATATATAATCAATTTAATTTTATATTTTAAATGAAGTAATTTTCTTTTTAAATAAACTTTAACAAGGCCATTTCCAATTTATCCCACCGTCACTAATGAATTTAAAAATATGCAGGAGAAAGTGCAAATTTAAAATTTATCCTGTGCAAACATCGACTCCTTCTGGGGATGTCAGCTCTTGAGGAGGTGTCAAGAATCTCAGATTTCTGGATTCGTAAATCAGTGCCTTATACATTGGGTTGATCCCACAACTTGTATCTTGATTTTTTAGGAAAATTAGTGACATGAAACTAGATGATCATTTCCTCTGACTTTGACTGATAAAAATAGACCACATGCTTGCCTAGCCAGCTTATTTCATGTTGTAAATCTGAACTGAAACTACCACTGAAATATGCATTGCAAAATATCTGACAGAATTCATTGCTACACCTTGAAAATTTGAATGGTGAAACCAGAACTGTGCTGAAACTAAAGTCTGAAACACATTGATATGAAAATCAAAAGAAATCTAAAACTAAAATTGGAAAGATTCTCAGAGTACTGGCCTTATTTACACCCCTTCCTACCCTAATCTACTGAAATGGATGCCCTTCTAAATGATACAATAATGCCAGTGTACTCAGTTAAGAAACTGCCTTAATAACTCTTTTCTTTCACTGCTCTTCACCATATTCAACAACAAACCTGATAATGGTATTTGATAGAAATTGCTAGCATGATATGATTTACATGGACCTTGGTACACTTGAAAAACAACTGGCATGCTGTAAATATGTGTTGGCTTTGTAAAGAACAATTTCTTCATGTAGATAGCCACTGGATCAAGATACACTTGAATTATTTCTGGGTATCCTGGTTCAGTCAACCTAACCCCATGACTTGGTACTGCACATGTGTTCTCCATGTCTTCAAACCACTCTGAACATGTTGGAATTTTATCTGGTGAATCTTGTGTCAATACTTCTACTGAACTAGACAATGGGGAAGACTGTCTGATCATATCCATATCATAGCATATTTTGAAATTATTATGGGTACATGAAAAATGACTTTGAAAACTCCACTCCTCCAACATATTAGTTATTGGATCATGTATTGCTTTAGATGGTTGCATCATTGGTTCCATTGACATGTCATGTTTTCCTCTGTGCTTATCAACCAAAATGTGACCAAGATTTCCTTTCATGATCTGAAATGAATTAAAACATAAGGGTAAAGAATCAAGATGTATTTATTCCTCCCCTATTTCAGATTCTGTGATTTCAAGATGACTAAGGGAGAGAACTTATGGATTTGAAAAAGGTTCTGTATCATCCCTCTTTTCCTCAACTAACTCATTTCTCATCCTTCCTTTAAAATCTGTTTGTAATGTTCACTCAAGAGTGAGACAAAACACATGGGTAGGCATTCAGTACTTACTTGAAAAATCTCCACATTTTCCTCCTTACAATCTTTCTCAACATGCAGAGTTTGATTTCCATCTTTGCATTGCAGTAACCTAGCCTCTTCTTCCCATGAAGACAATGCTGGTTGCTTTGAACAATCAACCTCAATCCAAACCATATACTTTTCATCTTGATGATTACTTCCAAGAAAATTACTTCCATATGCAAGGTCACCTAGCATGCACATCATCTCAGGAAATTTTCCTACCTTTTTCTGATTTTGAACTTCATTTTCTGTTTTAGGGTGTCTAAGATGAGCTGCGAACTGCTTGGGTACATTGATGCTTGCCTTTTCTGGAAATAATGAAACATGAGGTATTTGAACAGGAATTTCCTCTTTTCTGTTAATCTTATGCATCATTTCATTTACTGTATTTTTCAAGATATCTAGTTTTATCTTTGAAGATATCAATTTCTCTTTTTCCAATTTTTCCTTCTTCACTGCTTTGAGCTTTTCCTCTCTATTTAGCAGGTTTTCTTCCACATAAACTACCATATTTTTCATTTCTTCAAGGGTTTCAGGATCCATTTCTCTTAATTGGAATGTCATCTATGGATCAAAGGCATCTGGGTAGTGCCAGATAGCTAATACTAGGGGTGGCTTTATCTTAGCAGGTAATGAATGGTATACCTTATTGAACTTGGCTAAAAAAATTTGTACTGTCTCCCCTGGATGTCTTTTTAAATGGTTATACTCTTCTATGATGAGGAAAAAATTTCCCATGACCACCCATCTATCCAGGAAAACTTGAGTTAATTGATGAAAATTGCTAATGCTTGCAGCTGGAAGATATTTAAACCAATTTTTAACTTTAACTTGCAATGATAAGGAAAAAATTCTGACACACACATCATCTTCTTCCACCTCAAAAAGATCAAGAAAATCCTCAAGATTTTGAATGTGCTTTTCGACAGTGATCTTTGCATTTTCTCCATCAAATCTGGGTAGATTATTGCTAAAATTTGTAGGTAGGTCATGGAGAATAGGAGGCAAAACTAGAGGCTTGTATATGTAGGAGGCTTATAACCATTTGGGAATTTAGCAGGAGCAGGAGATGAAGCATGAGGCTCATGTTTCATTGGGTTTTCCACAAGTGCATCCAGGATGTGCACATGTGTATAATTATGTACATGATCTACAATTTGGGGCTTAGCTTCTTGAGGCTCATCAATTTGAACATGATCAATGTAAACCTCAACAACATACTCTTAATCAGGCTTAAAGTAAGATAAAACATAGTTACAGATAAAACCAAAAGTCTCTTGAATCTAATTTGGGATTGAATACTTTCTCTTTCCAGGCTGGCAGGTCATGGTTCAAGTCCTTCCTCCAATGGAGTCTTTGAATGGAACTAATCTGGATTGGAGTCGTCAGGTGGATGATTTCAATATTATTTTGTCAGGTTTTTTTCCATCGTTAACAACCAAATATGAATCTTAAAAAATACTCGAATCATACAAAGTTTTGACTGGGGTTTCTGAGTTTGAATGAAATACTAAGCTTTTTCAATAAGCTCCCTAGTATGGTCGCCATTATTTTGTGGCCCTATAATTTATAATATTGGCAAGAATAAACGATAGAGGACAAAATCAAACCGCTTTGAGTCCATGACCTAGCCTTCCTAGACTCAGAAAGGGCTCTCTGTGTTTTTATGATTTAGCTTGATGGGTATAAATGCTAATATTAGGCTAGTTATAGAAATTTTGAGGGTTGTTTGTTTTGATTGATTATGTGGTTGGATAGATAGAGCTGTGAAACTTAATCCATTGGGCTATGGAATCATTAAAAGGCTGGATTGTGGCATCAATGGTTCAAAATAATCACAAGGCAAGATAAATGTGTGTGCTAGATCTTAAAGAAACATGAATTGTGAGGTGAAAGAAGCAGTGAATGTAGTAGTGGTTAAAAAGAAATTAAGAATTTCTTAACCCGACTTCATGAAGAAAACATTCAGATTGTAATCACAGACTTAATTAAGGTGCCCCAACAAAAAATCTTAATGTAAAATTTCTGTTTTACAATCAGCTTAAAATGATACGCAGTGAGGAAAAAATAGTGGAAACATTCAACATAGAGAAGAGAATCACATCACCAAATAGACACAGCTCAAGTATCCTACAAATGTTTTCTTGCTATTGATTCTCTAGCTTCCAAAAATTACAGTGTTCCAACAGTTCTTACAATGCACGTTTCAACATGGTTCAATCAAACAACCCTTGATACTGCCTATGTATGCAGTATTTAACTAAGAACTATGCCGGTTGCCCTAATCTAACTCGAAAACCTTAATTGATTACAATTAAATTAAAACTGGACAAGTATTTCCATGCAAGGCCAGAAAAAAATATCTGACAAAAACACTGCTTGTGGAATTAACTCAGGCAGCTTTTCATGAATCCAAAAAGTAGGCTAAAGGTGGTTGAGGTGGTCATGAAGAGGCAATGCTGGGTGGCTATGATATCTGGCTCTTTCATTTGAACTGACTTTGCTGGATCATTAGTTATAATGTGGATCTGGCTGCAATGTGTACCCTCAAATATATTTGATCATGCAAAGCATAGTAAAGGCACACCAACAAATTTGATAATTGTTATTTCGCTGAAAACATAAGATCTCGTGGTTGTAAGTGCTTCTTTTGAGCGTTGTGCCCTATCTCCTTCACTCAAAGAAAATACATGGGTAATGTGGACACAAAACTCTACTGTGATACTAATTGACATTACAGGATTCACCACAGAAATTGCATTTAATTGAATACTCAGCAATGCCATCAAACCCACGATATCCAGTACAATCATTTCTAGTACGAGAAATATTATTGCAGAAAGCCATAAGCTAGTAGTAATGACAAAGCAAACGACAAACACAGATCCAAGTGCAAATGAAAGATTAATCAATGTTGTCCTCCAAATGTCCAAGTATTTTCTCTAAGGAAATATAGAACACTGAGTATGGGTAGACTAAATCTTTTAAAGAATCTAAAAATCTTGCAGCAAACTCCCTTGCAGCCTCCATCGCATTTACAAAATCTCTCTGTTTGTTTAACGGTGTATGATATGTATATAATTTTTATGCTTGAATTATTCCATTCTCATATCCTTTGAGACCAATACTGTCGGTATAAATTCAGAAATAAAAATGATCGCCCACATGAACATTTGGGACTAGACCTATAAATATTCTACCTCGGTTTATCCACTGCCCTTTGTCCATCATTATGCTCCATGCCTTTTAAATCAGGATGCCTTGCTCCTCCACCTAATTCCTTGCAGGATTCATCTTCATTCATCAGATTGCGCTGCAAACATCAAATTTCATCAGAGCGTTCTTGACTCGTTCCCTATCATCACCATTAGAATATACATTCTCTTCAATGGTACGAATAACAAATGTCTCTTTGACACCATACTTGCATTTTTCTATACGTTTTAGTCTCTGTAAGCAAATTAAAGGAGTCTGTAGCATGGAACCCGTGCCAAGCAAAGTTAGGTCCTTGAAACGATTCAAATTCATAGCAAGAGTAGATATCAATTGATTGACATTGGGAACTTGAATATTGATACTAGAAACCTTATGTCTAGTACAACTCCCCTCTGCATTTTGGCTTATGGAGTAACTTGCAATTGATTCTCATAATATGCCTTCAGTGCTATGACCCTTGTAGAAATCTCACTTCCATTTAGTGTGGACTCCGCCATTCTTGCAATATTCCCTCCTACAATTTACATTGCAGCCATTCCGCCCCTATTCTCTACGCTTACTATAGTATTCACGTTCAACCTAGTAGCTTCTGCCATCCCTATAGAATTCTCTCCTCCTTTCTCCCATGCAGCGAATTCACTTCCATTCTCTTTCTTCATTGTAACTAGTCCTTCAAATCAGAAATATGTTCATATTCATCATTGTACCCATTAGACTCAGAGCCACCACCATAGGCAATTTATGTGGCATCCTTTGTATATTGTTTGTCTAATCCTAGCTCGGGGCTTCCAGGATTTTCACTAGTGGTGTTAATATCTTCCACACATGCATAAATAACACCAATAGAGACAACATCCACATCATCGACAATACCGTCCTCATTCATAGTTCTCACAACATGTTGAATTTTTTTTAGGATCACTTCCATTGCCTTGCAAAACCCGAAACCAGAATTTCGGAGGGTCCAACACGTGGTAAGTTGTTTCAGACAAGGGGGGGAGGGGTCCGAACTTTCCTACGCTTGCCACTTGGTTAATGGATGGGATCTGAAAACTGCCCATTTTGGACCCCCCCCCCCCCGTTCATTAAAATTCAGAGCGGTGGAGGGGTCCGAAATGCACTTAAACCATTGATTGTCACCCATAAGAAGAAAATGCGTAAAGTTTCACAAAATATTAGGAAAATATAGAATTAATCTTATTATATATATTAAATGAAGTAATTTTATTTTGAAATAAAGTTTAACAAGGCCATTTCAAATTTATCCCACCTTCACTAATGAATTTAAAAATATGCAGGACCAAGTGTAAATTTAAAATTTATCTCGTGCCAACAGGGATAACCACTCAAAGGCTGGATCAGTGTCGGATAGCCAATGATAGTGTGAGGTTAATTATCACTTCATTTATGCTAGTTATATTCTCTGTGTTAGATATCTAGTAAGGAATTCAAAGATTTGTATTCAGAAACTACTACATAATAATACAAACCCTCAGTTGCTACACTATTTTTACCACATTAGGATTTTCAGGGGACATTTTTCCAAAAATAACGGTGTCGATTGTATGCTTATTTAATTGATGCATTGTATTTTTTTTCCACAACATTTTTATATTTTTTTAGGTTGCAGTGTGATGTATTTAGTGTTTGCTGTAGATAATTGCAAATAAATTGTTAAACAAAATTAACAATTAGGTGAATATTTTCCAGTTGCTCCAATAGGATTCTAGATCTAGGAATTTTCACATGAGATTAGATCACAGGTGAATCAGAGAAGAGCTCGATAGAATAGCTAAAGAGGGAGCTCGAAGGCCTGCATAGGTAGCTGATCAATTCCCCAGAAGGTCTGCACAGTCCAGTTCCAGGAGGGCAAGATTTTCGTCGAAAAATCCTTCTCTAAGTGAGTCGACAAAGAAGAATATTTTCCAGATCAAAATTTTTTAGTAGCAACAACTTTAGTAAAAATTATATATTCAGCTGGGATGCATATTTTCTTCAAGAGTTGCTAGAGAAGAAAAACGTTAGAAAGGAAGAAAAACACATTGAGGGAATTCTGACCTCAGAGAATTTCTTGCCCAGAAATTCTAATTTCCTACGCAGAAGCAACAGTAGTCGAGAGAATTTTTTTCTCACTCCAATAGGGAGTGCGTCAAGGAATTCAATAGCTGCGTAGAGGGTTAGAGGAAGACTTCGACATTATTTTTGTTTTTGGCATGATGGCAACAATCAGGTTGAGATATCAATATCGGTTGGAGGGTGCCTCCAACTGTGTGATCTGGAAGGCAAGGATCTCCTTCCTTATAGATAAGCATGATCTTAAAGCCTTCATTGATAATGTGGTAGTTGTCCCTACAGATCCAAATCCATTGAAAGATTATAAGAAGGATATGAAAAATTCCAAGAGGTGGATCCTCGACAGAGTGAGAGATCGCGTTGTATCTCATGATGCAGGCAAGGGCACAACCAAAGAAATGTGGGATGATTTGGCCACGTTATATCAGGGATCTTCCGAGCAGTGGAAGATGTACTTGGAGGAGAAGATGGTATCCACGAGGATGAAAAATGGGGAGCACATAAATTCCTTCCTTACAAAGCTTCACGAATTTTGGGATCAATTGGCAGCTTTAGGGTTAGCACTCAGGTATGGAGATGGTGAGATTAGCCCTGAACAACATCTTAGAAGAATGGAAAGTTTTCTTCCGAAGTATTTTTGGGAAAGAAAAATTTCCATATTGGGAAGGGATGTGGGTTGCTCTCCAACAAGAAGAGATGAGGCGTGATTTAGTAAAGAGCAAACTAGATGGCAACAACAACAGGGATAAAGCATAATTAAAGGAAGAAGAAAATGCAACCCTCACATCAAAGGGGCTGTTGGGAGGTATAAAAGCTAGATTTACACCCACATTTAAATTGTCAACTCGGGGGGACGTAAGACTTAGATACATAGCACAATATATGCCAGAATACGGCCTCGGGGATTTGTCCAGTCAAAATACTAGAACTAATGTAGAAAGGAAATCACGCGGGATAAGAAATAAGACATTTCAAGAGAACACATTGCAAATTAATAATCTATGCAAGAAAATGGTGCAAAACTTCTTAATCAACTACCACTACTCTTGCGACTATGAAAGCATGAAATAAATAACTATTTAAAATCTATACTTAAAATGCTTCTTCAAGATTTGTACTTAAAATGCCACTTTAAAATCGGTACTTAAAATGTTTCTTGCAAATACTATTGATGGAAGGAAATCATAGGTGTATGAAAATATTCAATGAAAACTGAGCGAGGATATTTTCGAGAGTACTCTTGGACACTTTAATTATGTTCAAAATATATTTAAACTAATCTTGGTATTTATATAAACGTGATCTCCTTACAATTACAAGATTAATTCATAAAACAATTTAAATTATTTATAAGTGCCCAATAAAATAAATAATGAATTAGATGAAAACCTTGTTGATTTTATCCTCGTCTTGAATCCTTGTAGCTAAAAATATAGATTTCGGAAAATTGAGAAAATTAGAAGCATTTGCTAATTGATAGTCTATTTTTAATCTAATTAATTGAGCAAAAGTAAGTCCTAAAATAATAGTGACATTAAGTTTATCAAACCTATGTAATTAAATATCGTAAAGGAAATATGTGGAATGAAATTGCAGTGTTCAATTTAAATTGATCGGAGATATCCTAAAAAATTCTTACTGGACATTTTGTGAACTCAAAAGCCTCCTCATGCTAATTCTGGCATTTAAATTACAATGATGGATGTTGAAAATTCCAAGATTAGAAACATTTATGAATGCCCAACTAAATGAGAGTTTTCAATGATTACATTACAATTATTATCTCCGTTGTGAATCGCTGCACTTGATAATCTAGTTCGTTAGATAATAAATTGAATACAGCAAAATGAGACACATAAATAAAGAACTGCTTACTAACTAAATGCACTAAGAAATAAATCATTTAATTCATAAATCAAACCTGTAGTAATTAAATAGCAAAAAATAAAAGAGATCTATATGAAATGAAATTGCAGATCAGAATGTAAATCATGCTCACAGGATGCCAGAATAAAATGCAACAAAGAAACAAATAAAACCTAAGGCATCTAAGCAGTGAGCTGACTGATGGGCTTCAGAAATTAAAAGAGCTGAAAAAAATATAATTTAAATGCAGGTTTCTATTGCTACAACAATTGAATTATGAAAATGCTACATCATATCATATTACACAAATTCTAAAAATGGCGGGATCCAGTACATAGCTTTGTGTTCCTCTGTAATCCCAAGCTTACTCCCATCCTCTGTCTTCCTACTGCTCTATTCCTCTACTACTCTACCTTCGCTTCCCTCGCCTCCCTTTATGTGTGCACAAAAATATTTTTTATAGCAGCAATGTTGCTCCTAATTTAATGGATCGATGGTTATAAAAAATACAAATTGAGGATTCTTTTAGTTAATACAAATCAGAGCAATCAGATTTGCTCCAAATTTGAATTGAGGATCGACTTCTATTCAATCCTCACGCACTGCTGGCAGAGGAAATCGAACAATTGAATGAGGTGTTCAATCCTTCAACGCTGACTCACAATAATCTAAATGATGGACAGAAAGCTAGACTTCACCCACAATATGCAAATTGTGACAAAGTAGAAAATCATAGTTGCGGTGAATGCTGCCTTTGCCAATGAATTGAGCTTCCCTTCGGTCCATTAGTTGCAAAAAATTTCAACGACATCTCTTCTTATGACCAATAAATAGAACACAGGGGAATTTTGGCAATATAAATGATGTGGGATAGCTTGGATCAAATTTTGGACATGCATTTGAGATCCACACGGATATATAGTTTGAAGTTGTGCTCTATGCCTCACGTGTTGCCAGGAGTGATGAACCTTTGTTCTTAAGTCTTGATCTCTACAAAAAATGAATAACATACACTCTATAGGCCCAACCTCTGCTACATATATATACAATGTCTTCAAGTTTATTATGAGGGTAAACTCAAGGAGAAATAAGATTGATTTCAGCACTCAATTCTTTGGTTTGAAGTTGTCAACTAAAACCGTTCTGCAAAAAACGAACCCGAATTGACTCAATACGTTCACGTTCAGAAATGGTTTTTAGTGGAATATTCCACCGACGATAACTCCTTCACGAAGCCGAATGTTTCCAAATGATTTTTTGAGTTATGAGAAACATGGTGCTTTGAAAAAAACCCATGTCTCAGAATTTAGAGATTATGCTCCATTTGGTCGCAAAATTGATATTTTCACCTACAAAAATCTCGTACTCAACTACCTAGCTACTGCTTTTATGAATGGATTCGTATTTGAATGTAGTCTTGTACTAGACTTATTCACCTGTCACTAAGGAGGCATTTATTAATAAAATTTACACGCAAAACACTCGTCAATTTAACTAATAAGAAGAATTCATAAATTAATATCTATCATCTCTAAATGCCTCTAATCATCAACTTAAAAGGACAAAAACACCATGTACAAGCATCTAATTATGTGATAAATATGGTGAAAATTTGGGAAAAAGTGTGGCTCAACAGGGGCAACAGGAGTAACGTAGGAAAAAGAAGGAAATTTCGAAGATCAAGTGTTTCTGATGTGGTAATATGGGCCACTTCAGTTCTCAGTGTCCTCTTCAGAAGAAGGACAAGGAGAAGGAGTAGGATCAGCAAGCTGCTACAGCTAAGATCGAAGAGGATTTTTCCATGATTGCCCATATACCTCCAGGGGAGAGGTGGGGTGATATGTTTTTGTAGCCTTAGAGAGCTACAAATGGGCAGGATCCTTGAGGATTCCACTTCTTGGATCATCACCTTGCTACGGGAGCCCATAGAAGCAGTAGCTAGATGGACCAGTGAAGGATGATGTAGTCAGATGCCAAAGTGACAGATTCAGTGGTTAGTAGTGTGAGGAACTGAGTAGCGCAAAGCAGAGTTGGTAGCAGTGAAAAGTCAACAACAACACAAAGGCTTTAATGACAACGCATAGGCTTCAGTGATAGTGCAGAGGTTTCAACAGTCAGAACTCGGTGGATAGATGCATCAATATGAACACAATTGGTTTAGTTGACGGACATCTTTCAGTTGTAGCAGCAGTAGGTGAGAGGGAGTTGCGGATGTTGCAGTGGTAGCAACAACATAGTTGTAGTGTAGATGCAGTTGACAACAACATGAAGAGTCAACAACAACATAGATGTAGCGTAGAGAGATCTACGTAGTAGTTGGTGGGAAACAACAACCAAACATCAGTAGCGGAGTTGGGATGGTGCATAAGTCAGAGCGATCCTTCAGGAGGTTGAAACACTTAAGCACATTCATCGCTAAGAGGGAGTGTTGATTTTTGTAGCATCGAATGTGCTATAGCCTTGAGATTTTTTAGAGAGACTAAGACACATGCATTCTTGAAGAACCATAAATTGTTTTGGGATATTACACCCAGAGAAGGTTTAATTAAAATAGTTAATTATTTTAATGGATTCCTAAGTCTAAACTTATGAAATTAAAATAATTAAAGGGTATTAATTACATTAGGTGTGAATCTTCTAGAAAAAGACGGAGATTGAGTCAAGATGATCTGAGCCATTGCTTAGGATTTAATTTGGGTCGTTGCATGTTTAACGGGAATATTATAAGAGGAAGAACGATGGGCACTTAGAGGACACATCGGGTGAGAGATATAGAGATCAAATTCTTAAGAGAGTAGTGCAAAAATTTCCAGAGGAGTGATCAAGTTGATTTCTTGTAGTGAGGGGCAAGGATAGTGGCCGGTGCAAGTTTTCCTAATTCGATGAATACAAAGAAGAGGAGGTAGAGTGAGATCTAGAGAGGTAATGCAAAGACGAGCTCTGCAATTTTGCTGAGGAGCGGTCCAGATCTAGTGTTGGGAGTCGAGGTGTGAGACCAAAGAGTCAAATATCTGAGCATCCAAAAAATATATCAATCAGGAAAAGGAGTGACACAATCCCTATGAGTTGTGATGCAGAGGCAGCGCAAAGGCTGCATAGAGGAAGCTTGGGGCTAGCCATTTAAAGGATGTATCAATGTCAGATCAACAGTGATAGTGTGAGGTTAATTCTCACTCCATTTCTTCCAGTTATATTCTCTATATCTGATAGCTAGTAAGGCATCCAAATATTTATATTAAGAAACCACTGCAAATTACTAACAAACCCTCAGTTGCTACAATGGTTTTCCCACATTGGATTTTTCTAGGGACATTTGTCCAAAAATAACGATGTTGATTATGTGTTTATTTCTTTCCTGCGTTGTATTTTGTTTCCGAAACATTTTTATATTTGTGTAGGTTGTAGTGTGATGTATTCAGCGTTTGCCATAGATAACCACAAATAATTTTTTAAGTAAATATTAACAATTAGGTGAATATTTTCCAGTTGCTGCAATAAGATTCCAAATTTAGGAATTTTATGTTGATCAGTGGTTGTCATTGATGACAACCCAAGAAGCACCAGGGGCTACCCCAATATTGCATGGTAATTTTGACCTACAAAATTACTATATTCTGGGTCAAGAATATTTTTGATGGCTTCTACTTGTCGAGATGTTTTTATTGATATATGGCATCCAATATAATTCTTCACAGTTTGAGAGATATTCATGTTTGAAGTTTGTAATTTTAGTTAGTGGGCTAAAACCCCCTAGGTTTGTGGCATGGGTCATTGAAAAGTCAATAATTAATAATTTTTAAGCTCCTAAAATCCCTCCCATGTTCACTTGCTGAAGCCCCTCTCAACCTAAGCATTTATATAAATTGTGATCCTCATATCCTCCTTATGTAGGGATTTTGCTACCTGAAATAAGTCATCGTGGAATTTGCGCTCTAAATTTTTTCTACGAAGGTTCAAAAGCTGAAATTTTTATGAGGTGAAGCCAAAATCCTAAGGAAGATCTTGTAAAAATTTCAGTTCGAGGTGCGCAATATTTTCGGATATATGGTCTGTGGAAGTCAGTGTTTTTGCAGGATCTTGAACTTCATATCAAAGAAGTGACCTTGGGAAAATCATCATAACTCTCTCTCTGAGTATCAGATTGGAATTTTGTAAAAAGTTTCAGATAGTGCATGGACTATGGTTTTCGCTATATCAATTTTAGAGTTGAATGAAGAAACAATGACACGTGGCATGCCGTACAATTTCCCTCTACTGAACCAGTCCATAATTAGTTCATTGTGAGAGATTGGGCATAATTATCTCTTGAAGAATAAAAATTGGGTCAGACCTGTGGCATTGGAAAGAAGACTCATTAGACTACTACAAGATCCAAAATCGCATATTGGGGATCTGAAATAACAAAGATACACCAGATTCAATATCGAGCTCCTAGAAGGAAAGAAAAACCTAAATCATGAGTTTTCAAGGGCTGCAAAGGACTAGACTTTCTAGGGTAGCAAAGCAAAGCAAGGTTCAGCAGAGGGTAGCATGACAAGAGAAACAATCAATATGCATAACAGCAGCAAGAAGCTCACCACATGAAGTCTTCAAGTGGGCAGCACTGCATACAGTCATTTTAAAGGTATCATTGTACTAAGTCATTGTAAATACATCATTGTAAAATTGTACAAGTGTCTATCTGCCAAGAGTTGAAGAGGCAGTGTCAGAAGGTCTAAGATCATCATTAGGTGGTTCTTTCATAGTTGGGGTTATGGTCTAGTGTGTTTTATTCTTCTACATCACTATGTATCATTATAAAGTGGACCATTTTCCCTGGTACGGGAGTCAATTCTTGTTTTATTCTTCTATAGGGTTGTAGGGTGGTGCTAGGCTGGTGCATGAAGTCACCAACAGGTTCAAGCCTATGAAAACTTCAGGGTGGTAGGGTGGTGCTAGGGTGAGTTGTAGCTCATTGGGTGTTGGGGAATCCGTTCAATTGACCACTGAAGAATCTCGGGCGTTGGAGCGTCCATCTAGTGGGAGCTGGAGAAGAATTATTTTCTAGATTCTAGGAAGTTGGAGCTTTATGTTCAATTGGAGTTGAATATTAAAGAATATTAGAAAAGCATTCAGATGGTTTTTGTCCCGAAGAGGGTTTCCACCTTAAAAACTATGTGCAGTTGTGTTCCTTTTGTTTACTAATATCATTGTACAAACACTAATAATAATTTAAGATTAACTAATGCTCTAATTGAAAGGAATATTGATTCACCCCCCCTCTTAGTATTTCCAACAATTGGAATCAGAGCTTGGTTCCTTCAATAGCAGTTTAACAGCTGGAAGGAGGTCATGGAGCATACCAAGAATGGTGTACCTCTATTCAATGAAAATAATTATGCACTCTGGAAAGGAAGAATGGAGGTCTACCTCTTGGCGCAAGGTCACAAAGTATGAGACACTATTCAAAATGGATTTACATCAACCGCGGATGAACAAGGTAAGAAGAATTTGGCAAATGATGCAAAAGCGAAGAATATTATTATCAGTGGAATTATTGAATCTGCTTATCATAAGGTGTTAGGTTGTAAAACCGCAAAAAATTTATGGGACAAGCTTGAGAATATATATGCAAGTGACTCAAATTTCAAAGAAGCAAATCTTCAAATATATAGAGCAAAATTTGAGCAACTCAAAATGAAAGAAGATGGCAAAATTGCAACATACTTCCAATATGTTTATGAAATAACCAACACTCTGGAAGGATTGGGAGAGCCAGCTGACGAGAATACTATTATACGAAATATTCTTAGAATGTTACCAGGGAGATTCAACCCAAAGGTATCGGTCTTAGAATACAGTGCAAATCTGGACAAACTTAGAAAAGAGGAATTATATGGAGTTCTCATAGCATATGAAATGATACTAGATGAAGAAGAAGGTACTCCGCATCTAGAAACTTCGTTCATTGCATCTAAGAAAACCAATAAGGACAAACAACCTTCAATTGAAAATACATGTACCTGCAAGTGTGAAGAAAAGGGAGATGATGAAGAAGGTATTTCAAATGAAGAATATGCTTACTTTATGAGAAAACTAAAAATTGGCAAGGGAAAATTTAAAGGTAGACTTCCATTGATATGTTCCAGTTGTGGTGAGGTTGGGAATTCGCAGAAAAATGTCTAAATAGAAGTGATGGCAACTCAAAGGGAAATAAAGGCTTTAATAAATTCAACAAGCAAGGATCCAAAAGGAACTTTCTCTCTAAAGAAGATAGCTCATCATTCGATGAAGACAACGACAGTGAAGAAGAAGCTAATGAGAGAGTATTATTTATGGCCAAGCACAATAAACAAGAGGTATCAAACAACGAAGAAGAAGGGTTGACCATAAAATAATTTTCTAAAGAAGCAATCAAGCTTATAAAAGAGCTCAAGGCTAAGAAGATATGTTCCAATACTCTTGAAGAACAAGTTCAAGGTCTCAAAATTGAAGTTGAAGAACACTAATGCATTGAAGAGTCACTTCAAAAGAAGTTGAAAGAAAGAAAACAAGAAAGGGAAGCATTAGAAGTCAAAGTAGTCTTGCTCCGTAAGGAGGTGAAGAAGGGAAAACTATCCAAAACTATCCCAACAGCTTAAGGGCATTGGAAGAACTCATCAACAATCAATGATCTTACAACGACAGAACTAACCTCGGTTACAAAGAAGAAGAAGAAGCAGGACCTTCTACAAAAAAATACAATGAACCTATGAGATCTGACATGCATGTAGACTTCATTGGACAAGATTCACAAGAACAACCTTGGAATACAATTCCTCGATGAAGATTTCCATCCGAGTACCAACATATTTTTTATGGCTATTGTTATTCATGTGGAAAATTTGGTCATAAAGCTGTAGAATGTTGCACGTACCCCAGGAAATAATACAATTCTAGGAGATCTGTCAAATATGAACCTCCTAGGGCCCAGTGAAACATCAATAGATTTGAACATTTAAGAAATAATATTGAATGTTACAAATGTCGAAACTTTGGACACATAGCCAGAGATTGTAGATTGAAAATCCTCCAGAAGAATCTTCGAAGCCATAGAACGAACGAACATGGAAGAAGAAGAAGATTGATAATTGTGCTCTCGCTCTCAAGGCTCAAAACAACAAAGATGTGTGGTATGTTGATAGCGGTTGCTCAATGCATATGACTGGAGATAGAAAGAAATTTGTATCTCTGAAAGAGAAGAAGGATGGAACCGTGTCCTTTGGAAATGATGGATCTTCAAATGTTATAGGATTAGGTACCGTCACTCTCAGAAGAAAATATTCTCTAGCCAAGAATGTTCTATTGGTTGAAAACATGAATCACAATTTGCTCAGTGTTGGAAAAATGTGTGATCAAGGGAACACAATACTATTCAACTCCATAAAATGTGAAATTAGGAAAGGCAGGTATGGTGAAATTGTGGCTACAACATGTTGAGCTCCAAATGACGTATATGTTCTGGATGAAGCAACTAAAGCACGTCTAATAGATAAATAGGATGATATAATATTTGGTAGCAATGATGATCGACTAAGTAAGAACTTTGCTACAAATATGCAAAGTGAGTTTGAGATGTCTTTACTTGGTGAGTTGACATACTTCTTAGGGCTTCAAATATCTCAGCAAGAGAATGGAATATTTATATGTCAAGCCAAGTACATCAAGGAAATGCTCAAGGAATTCAAAATGGAAGATTGCAAACCCATCCTTACTTCGATGGTAAAAGGTTTCAAATTGAGCATAGATGACTCATCTAAGGATGTGGATCAAAGGTTGGAAAAATATATGATTGGTAGTCTTCTATATGTAACAGCCTCTCGGCCAGATGTTATGCAAGCAATTGGACAAGTAGCAAGATTCCAAGCAGCACCAAAAGAATCACATATTATTTCCGTCAAAAGAATTCTTCGATATCTAAAGGGAACAACAGAATATGGCTTGTGGTATCCCAAGGGTAAAAATCTCATTATTCAAGCCTTTACAGATGAAAATTGGGCAGGAAGTGTTGATGATCGTAAGAGTACTTGTGAAGCATTGGAATATTTTCGCCAGAAGCTTGGGATTATCCCAAGTTTTCATTATATTTTCCTTATTCAGAATATAAAGGGGGATTGGAAGTGTGTACAGGTCCGTAGGATGGTTATGTGTCAAGGGGAGTTACCCTTTGCCATTGATGTCAAAGGGGGAGAGAATGTTGTAGGAAGATGTGTCACGATCGTAGGGGGAGTACTTTTGTTGCCATCAATGCCAAAGGGGGAGATTATTGATCAGTGGTTTTCATTGATGTCAACCCAAGCGGTACCAGGGGCTACCCCAATCTTGCATGGTAATTTTTACCTACAAAATCACTATATTATGGGTCAATAATAATTTTGATGGCTTCTACTTGTCGAGATGTCTCTGTTGATATATGGCACGCCATGTAATTCTTCACGGTTTGAGAGATATTCATGTTTGAAGTTTGTAACCCCAGTTAGTGGCCTAAAACCCCATGGCGTTGTGGCATGGGTCATTGAAAGGTCAATAATTAATAATTTTTAAGCTGCTAAAAACCCTCCCATGTTCACTTGTTGAAGCCCCCTCAAACTAAGCATTTATATAAATTGTGATCCTCATATCCTCCTTATGTAGGGATTTCGCTACCTGAAACAGGTCATCATGGAATTTGCGCTATAAATTTTTTTCTACGAAGGTTCAGAAGATGAAACCTTTATGAGGTGAAGTTGAAATCCTGAGGAATCTCCTATAAAAATTTCAGATCAAGGTGCGTAAGTTTTTTGGATATATGATCTGTGGAAGTCAGTGTTTTTGTAGGCTCCTGAACTTCATCTCAAAGAAGTGACCTTGGGAAAATCATGATAAATCTCTCTCTGAGTATCGGATTGGAATTCTGTAAAAAGTGGAAGATATTAAATGGACTACATTTTTTTTGTATCAAGTTTAGAGCTTAATGAAGAAACAGTGATACATGGCATATTGTACAAGTTTTCTCTACTGAACCAGTCCATAATTAGATCATTGTAAGAGATTAGGCAGAACTCTCCCTTGAAGAATAAAAATTGGGTCAGGCCTGTGGCATTGGAAAGAAGACTCATAGGATCGAAAATCACATATTGGAGATATGAAATAATAGAGATACACCAGATTCAATATCGAACTCCTAGAAGGCAAGAAAAATCTAGATCATGAGTTGTCAAGGGCTGCAAAGGACCAGAATTTCTAGGGCAATAAAGCAAGGCAAGGTGCAGTAGAGGGTAGCATGACAAGAGCAGAAATCAAGGTGTAGAACAGCCACAATAATTTCACCACATGAAGTCTTCAAGTGGGCAACACTGCATACAGTCATTGTAAAGGTATCATTGTACTAAGTCATTGTAAATACATCATTGTAAAAATTGTAGAAGTGTCTATCTGCCAAGAGTTGAAGAGGCAGTGTCAGGAGGTCCAGGATCATCATTAGGTGGTTGTTTCATAGTTGGGGTTACGGCCTAGTGTGTCTTATTCTTCTACATCATTCTATATCATTGTAAAGTGGACCATTTTCCCTGGTACGAGAGTCCATTTTTGTTTTATTCTTCTATAGGGTGGTAGGTTGGTGCTAGGTTGGTGCATGAAGTCACCAACAATTTCAAGCCTGTGAAAAATTCAGGGTGGTAGAGTGGTGCTAGGGTAAGTTGTAGCTCATTGGGTGTTGGGGCATCTGTTTAGTTGACTACTGAAGAATCTCGGGCGTTGGAGCATCCATCCAGTGGGAGTTGGAGAAGAATGATTTTCTAGATTCTTGGAAGTTAGAGCTTTATTTTCAATTGGAGTTGAACACTAAATAAGATTAGAAAAGCATTCAGGTGGTTTTTGTCTCGGAGAGGGTTTTCACCTTAAAAACTATGTGCAATTTTGTTCCTTTTGTTTACTGCTATCATTGTACAAACTCTGATAAAATTGAAGATTAACTAATGCTCTAATTGAAAGGAATATTGTTTCACCCCCCCTCTCAGCATTTCCAACATTTCCACACCCCTCACTCACTGCTTCGATCTCTGGCTCTCTCCGTCAACTTATTGTTGTGTAATATTCCTACTGGAAATTTATAATGATAAACAAAGACATGCACTAATTACAACACAGAAAAATATTCAGCAAACACCATATACAAACAGAAATTCTGCCCGGAACACCAAACTAGAAAATTTTATTAAATATGAGTGTTGGAGTAGAATATAAGTTGGAGAGAGTGAACCTAGGCTTGCACAAGGCACTATACAAGCCTCAAGTGATGTGTACACAAATGCCCAACTGCTGTAGTAATGCTGCTCTCCATAAAAAGACATTGGCCCTCTCTATCTACAGTGCTGGCTGACTTTAGACCTTGATTTTTCCCCTAAAAACAATCCATAAAATTATAGGAACTTTTGGGTGGAATCCTTGCCACAAACCTAGAAAAACCCAGAAAGGATTTCCCTTAGTTTTGACCTTCCAAATTTGGCCACTCACATCTTGGCCTCCTCCAAACCAAAAATCTACTCCTGTAACTGAATTTGTCAATTCCTACTCCCAAAATACCATCAATCCCCTCCAAATAAGTCTCTAACCAAAATCCCAATAACCCAACTCATCAATCCTCCAAACAAGGCTTTCCCCAAATGTCTGACTCTAGTGACTGCGTAGTCATGTAGGAATGGCACAGTCTTGGGATTCAGAAATATGCTTTGTGTGTTATGTTGCCTCCTCTGTTGTAGCCTCACTCCTCCAGGCTGGAAATTGGTTAAAGAATAATTTGGTGTCTCCACAAACTCAACACCCAACACCTATGCTCCTCCAAAACTAGGTGGCCTCCTCTACTGGGTACTGGCTGGCCCAGAACTGCGAGAATGTTTGCTGAATGTGTCTCCTCCAGTCTCAAGATGATATGGAATCCTTCCTAGGGTGGCACTTGAGGTCCACCGAAGAAAGGATGAGTTTCACTCGTTTGGAAGCTCTGGTGCTAAAAAACACAATGTAGCTCAGATGAAAAACTAGGGCAACAATGATTTTTTAATTGTCAAAAGGCCCCAAATAGTGATTCTTTCCTCCTATTTATGCTTGTTGGTTTTGGGTCTCATGTGGGTCCCTCCTATGATTTCGATCTCACTTAGGAAAATCAAATTCTTTACCAAGTGGAGCGTAATATTTTTTTGGTGAGTACCCCCCCACATTCCATTAAAATCTCTTCGACCAACTTTTCCTAAGTTTATCCTCCAATTTTTTTCCCAACACCCAAATTGCAAAAATGGAAATTATTCATAGAAATTTAATTTAATTAGGGATATTAGACGCTACTACTTTGGAAATTGATCTATCAAGAAATCACACTTCTCAAGTGTGTTCTCCATCACCACATTGACCTCCTCATATAATCCACTGTTGGAGCACCAATGACCAAGATTAAAACATAATTGATGGCCAGGATCATCTTCGGATCGATCCGTGTGAATTTCTAGACTATTCTCGGCTTATCTCAATTAATACTGATTAATTAACCAAATTCCCTAAGTTTAGACTTAGGAAACATTTAAAAATTATTTATAATCTAATTGAGACACTTCTAGGTGAAGTTTCCAGAAACTATTTATGGGTTCTAGATATCTCATGTATTCTAGCCCCTCCACCAAATTTCATGGCTAGAGCACTTTTGATGCTACCAAAAATAACACTCCCTCTTAGCGAGGAATGTGCTCGAGTGTTACTTATCCTATCACAACACCCTATATTTGCATCATCTCCTATCATGTTGTTGATGTTTGGCCACTGTTGCCCACCAACCACTACGCAACTTTGATATATGTTGTTGCTGACTCTGTTGTACTGTTGCAAACACTACATCTCCAAAACAACTCCGTTGCTGCTGAGCCTGAAACATATGCAACTGAAAAATATCCAAAATACTGAATCATTTATGATCAGTATGATGCATCTGAGTCTCGAGTCTTGACTGCTAGTAGCCTCTACACTGTGAGTGAAGAATTTGCACTGCTACTAACTCTTCACTGTGTCATTTGCAATGCTGCCAACTCTACACTGCGCTCCCCAGCATTTTACTACTAATAATATCTGAAACTATCACTCTGGTATCTAATTTCATCTATTGTCACTGATTCATCCTGCCATTGAATATTATGGCCCCCAATAGCAAGGTAATGATCCATGAGGTGGACTACTCAAGGACCTTTCCCATCTATGTAGCTCTCTGGGGCTACAACTCAAACCACTCCACCTCACTCCTGGAGGTATCTGGGAAATCATAGTGAAGACTTCCTCTAGCCTGGAGAAAAACTTGTCGATCTCTGTTGAAGCTGCTTGCTGGTCCTACTTCTCCACCTTGCCCTTATTCCCGGGAGGACACTAGGTACTGTAGTGACCAAGCTCACCACATCTGAAGCACTTGACCTTTTACAAGTCCTTCTTATTCCTCTTGTATTCCTTCAGCTAATCTACATCCTCAGGATCTAGAACTACATTATTGATGTAGGATTTCAGGCTATATTCAACTACAAGGAAGTACATCCTAGCCTTCCATATCACACAGTTGGAAGCTCCATCCAACCTATCTTGATCACGAAGCCGTGCAGTGGCCATCTCAAAGAACCGTAAAAAACTCCCTCTTTTCTTCTGCTTAGTTATTTCTTTTCTACTCGCACTCTTGGCTAGAATGCGTAGATCTGCTAGTTGCTACTGCCAATCTATCTAGAAAATTTGAACTTTTGAGACTCGAAGTTCCCTGAGAGAAAATTTCCCTCAAATGTGTGTGCTCTTCTCTCTTCCACCCCGATGTTGGTTTTGCTCTAGAAAACTACTGCAAAAGCCTCTGCATCCAGCTAGAGATCTGTCCAATGAAAAAATCTGAGTTGCTCCCTCTAGCTCTGGAATCACTCGATTTTGAAAATCAATTTTTTATGCTTTGAAAGATTGATTTTTGTCAAGTAACTCATCCTCCTGACAAAAGACTGTGTTGTGTGAAAATTCCAACACTAGAATCCTATTGCATCAAATGGTATTATTTATCCTAATTGTTAATTAATTTAACAATTTATCTTCTACAACAAATATCGAAATAAACACACTGCAACCTTCACAAATGAATTTATGCAGAAAAATAAAACGCTGGAAACTGAGAAATGCTAGCACATATACATAAAATATAACACAATTATTTTTGGACTAAATTCCTTGGAAAAACCCAACTCTAGAAAACTGATGTTGTAGATGAAGGTTTTATTATTATGCAGTAGTGAGAAAATCTGAGTACAAATGGGTGCCGAAAAACTGGCAATCCTACAGAGAAAAATACTGTCAAAAATCTAGTGAGGAATTTTCCTCACCCCACATGCAATCTCCTGACACAAATTGCCTTCAGAAATATGACCCTTTCACCCTCTGAATTTCTCTGTGTAGCCTATTGGACTTCTAGCCTCAGACTAATCTTTGATGAAGTCGTTATGCCTTCTCCTGACTAGAAATATGCTTCTCCAATGCTCTAGAACTCCTTCCTTAACTCTAGAACTAGAAACGTCTCTCTCGCTCAGTAAATAAATTTTTCCTCTAGAGATTACTATGCTGCCCCATCGTCAACCTATTTGTGGCTCTTCTACCTCTCTGTAGATGCACTCATTGGATCTCGAATGCCTCCTCCATCCTCACTGTCGCTGCCCCTCTCTCACTGCTTCGATTTTTTACTCTCTCTCCGAAAACTGACTGCTGCTACTCTGGAAATCGATCTGTCAAGAAATCGAACTCTCCTGGTGATTTCTCCATCACCACATCGAGCTCCTCTTATAATCCTCTGTTGGATCACCAACAAGAAATATTAAAACATAATGATGGCTAGGATCATATTTGGATTGATCCGTGTGTGTTTCTAGACTATTCTCGCCTTGAATTAATTAATAATGATTAATTAATTTGTTTTCCTAAGTTTAGACTTAGGAAACATTAAAAAATTGGTTAATAATATAATTAGGTCACTTCTAGTCGAAATTTCCAAAAATGATTTTTGCGTTCTGGAGATCTCATGTATTCTAGCCTCTCCACAAAGTTTCGTGGCTAGAACACATCTGATGCTATAAAAACTAACACGCTGCCCCTGGGAATTACGACCTATTTCTCTTACTGAGAAGCAGAATTATTTTTTTTCAAAAATGAGTTCTCTAGCTAATCAACTGTCCACTAATACCATGTGAAAATTCCTACACTGGAATCCTATTGCACAACTGGTATTATTTCTCCTAATTTTTAATTAATTTAACAATTTATCTGCTACGACAAATATCGAAATAAACACATTACAACCTTCACAAAGAAAATTCAGCAAAAAAATAAAACGTTGAAATCTGAGAAATGCTAGCACACACACATAAAATTAACACAATTATTTGTGGACAAAATTCTCCAGAAAAACTCAACTTGGGAAAACTAGTGCAACAATGAGGGTTTTTATTATTATGCATCACTGAACTTCTGAGTACAGTCTGGATTCCTGAAACTAGAATTCCAGAACAATAAAAATCTCGGCAAAATTATTGAAGGGAAATTACCCTTCCTCCTCAGGCAATCTCGACACAACTTTCCTACAAAAAACTTGGCCTTCTTAAGCTTCTGTGTCACCCTCTGCACTGGAAAATGTAGTCACTATGACTTAAGGCCTTTGACTGGTCTATGATGATGTAGTTCTACCTTTGCTGCTGAGAAATTTGTTTTTTTGGCCCTGTGGAACCTCTGCCCAGCCTTTGGATCTGAGAATGACTTTTTCTCCAAAAAATTGAACTACCCTCTCTAAAGCTACTGTGTAGAGTTCGGCACTGCCTCACTAGGATAACTCGACCCTTTTTCCACTTCCTCTTAGGATCTGGAAAAATTCCTCAAGATCACTATCCCTACCCCTCACTGCTTTGATCTCTAGCTCTCTCCGACAGCTAACTGCTGCTACTTTGGAAATCGATCTGCTAAGAAATCAAACTGCTCAAGTGTATTCTCCATCACCACATCGACCTCTTATAAACTGCTATTGGAGCACCAACGACCAAGATTAAAACATAGTTGATAGCTAAGATCATCTTAGGACAAATATGTGTGATTTTCTAGACCATTCTCGCCTTATCTCAATTAATACTTAATGATATTCCCTAAGTTTAGGCTTAGGAAATGTTTAAAAAATGATTAATAATCTAATTGAGACATTTCTAGGCGAAATTTCCAGAAATGATTTCTAGGTTATGGATATCTCATGTATTATAGCCCCTCCACCAAATTTCAGGGCTGGAACACATCCAATGCTACAAAAACTAGCTAGATACAAGTGCAAAATTCAACCATAGATTAATCCACAAGATGCTTAACCAATTCAAAGAAAACTAAAGCATCTATCCAGTAACGACTATCCACAAAATGTAAAATGTCAATATTTCAACAATATTCAATACCACTTAGAAGAAAACAAATACCACTTTTAGGATAATCGATGAAAAACTTAGATGCAAAGTGCTTAAGATGATCAACCCAGATGCCAAAAACTTAGAAAAATGATTCAATTATATGCCAAACACAATGATGCCAATTAGATTCGAAGTATTAGAACAACTTATACCAATCACAAGATCAGATCTAGAGCTTAGATGTAGGAGTGCTTTAGGTGCCAAATTCAGAAAATTTTGCAAACTTGGAACAAGACACACAAATGTTGGATCTCAATAATCAAATTAGCAGTAGCACTTCAAAAAATTTCAGCACTTGTTAGTGTTATGACATCAGTAGAAAAGTCACTCTAGATTATAGAATTTTCCCAACACAGGAAGCATAAAACCTTCCAATGACCAACAAATGTAAATATAAGAGCTTAGCTTACTTTATGATAATGTATTCAGAAATATTTTAGATTTTTACTTAGTTATTACAAAGGTAAGTAAACTGCAGATCAATAAGCTAAATTAATGCCCAATATGCGTAAAATTGGGAAAATTTACTGAAACTAAAAAAAAATCAAATTTTAGGGCTTTTAAAGGATATGATTAAGAAGATTTCAGATCTGATCTATTTACTACAACAATGAATAACTAATAGATCAACAAGCTAATGAAGCTATAATCAATGTCCAAACCACCCAAAAAATTGGAAAAAATCACTGAAACTGAAAATTTTAGATTTTTTGACCTTCTTAAAGTGTATGCTTCAAAATTTTCAGATCTGATTTTTAGATTATACAGTAAATTCAATCAAGTATAAAAATATATCTAGGCTAGATCTAAGGTGCCCAAGTGGCCAAAACTTAGGAAAACCAATATTTAACAATTTTAAACAATTTTGACTATTTAGCATGTGATTTTAGGGCCTAATCCTTACTGATTTAACTTTTGTAATAAAATAGAGATAAAACTAGGGTTTAAAGGTCAAACCCTAGGCCTAAATCCTTGTAGATGCACTTTCCCAAGTGTCCCAAAATTTTTGGATGAAGAATCCACTTGAAAATCAAGATTTTGGGGACAAAACACTTGCAAAAACACCAAGGAATTAGTGCTGAAAAATCAGAGGAGGGTTTTAGGGTAGATTAAAGCAGAAGTGGCCAAGAGAAACCAACACTAGGCCAAGGAAGGCCAACGTTTGAGGGAAGAGAGGCTTAGGAGGGAAAATAAGGGGTCAAGAAGGTGAGAGAAACCCAGAAAGGTCAACGCTAGAGGAGGAATAGGCCTAAGGGCTTGACGGTGGGGCTTAGGAAGCCCTAAAAGCAGGAAATTGGGGGTTTAAGGGCCTAAAAGGCCAAAAAAATCCATATAGATCTGTCGTCTAGGCTTCGAGAGGGAGGTCGAGGCCCCTTTAGGCCAGTAGCCCTAAAAAGGGCTTCAACCCTCTATTTAGGGAGGAAGCCGAGGCCTCTAGGCCTCACGACTAGCCTTAGAGAGGCCTAAAAATTGGACGCATGAGGGGAAAATTCTTACGTGGGGAGGAGGAAGGTTGATGATAGCCTTGGAGGGGTCAAATCTAGTCCCAGGAGGGCTAAAAAGAAAAACGTTTGTCTTAGAAAAATTTTTCTTCTCTAGATTTGAATTCTGCTGCAAAATCTTCAATTGGTAACCCTGCAAATTTTCCAAGAGACTAGATCTTACACTCAAGGGCTTAGATCTAGCTCTCATTCCACTTGATCTCTTGATCCAACCTGCAAAATTGAGGAATACAACACCCAATCCCAAAATATGTACAAAGAATATAAAATCCACAAACCCCAATTAGCAAAATAATTTACACTTAAATTTACAAAATTATGTTACAAATTATACAAGGGTTTCAAAAAAAAATTGAGAAATAACTTTTATAGTATTTTTTCCTTTGATGAATGGCTAAAAATGCTACAGAAAATCTGTGCACACTATAGCCTTAGAGAAAATTTAATCCACCATATAAACACTTAGGATCCAAGCAAAATGGTTCTTGTCCACAGTTCATGAACTTGGAGACCAAAGACTAAAGTACCTGAAAACACCATGTATTATCTCAAAATAATCACATATAAGAACAACATAGGAAGCCCGTATTCAACACATAACACAAAATAATGAACAAGTACACCTTGAGTTGCACCCAAAGTCTTTTATTATGGCAGAAAAATAGTTCCTAGCGGGACAATATTTTACACAAATGCTTCAGCAACAATATTCTAGCTAGAGATCAAGATGACTAAAGACTCAATAGACTCTCTAATATATAGTTAAATCCTCCAAGTGAAAAAATAACAAATAGTTACTTTGATCCTTGTCAAAATAATATTGGTCGTAGATAAACGCTTCAGGATCTTTTAGTATTAGCCCTTGATTTTTTAATTTTGAGGATTTTTTGAATTTATCATTTAATTCCATTTTTATTAGCTCAAAATTAATTATTTTGAGGTAATTTTCTCAAAAATTTGACTTTTACCTAACCACCAAGATCGAAGGGTCCAAATTTTCTTGAAATATACAATAATTCCTTGGTGGAGGACCTTTAAAATTTGATTCCTTTAAGAACCACAAATTTTTCCACTAGGAGAATCAATTTTCCTAAGACAACTTAATTTGACTCTAATTAATTAATTTTCTGGCTTAGGATTTAATTTTATTTTGCTAGAAAATTTATTAATTTACACAAGGGAATTTAATATTTTTCCACCCTCTAATACCTAATATTTTTACATTTACAACCCTCAAAGGGGGAATACAGAATGGCTTAGACCCTCAATACATGTAACCCATCTGCGACATAATATGATCTAGTAGGCCAAGTTATTTGTAATAAAATAATAAAACCAATTAGTTTAAATTATTCCCAAATCATTTTTACATGAGACTTGACTAAAAGCATTAGGACTCACCTAATATTTTGACAATAAATTTCACCCAAGCTTTGGGGGTTTAAGCTTGAGGTAAAAAAACTCTTCTGATTAGTCGTGTTTATAAACACAGATAATCAGTGAGGTTAAAGAACCTCCAAGTATGAAATTAATCGCCAAAATCATAGGCTTACCTAGGTTGTTACATATACTCAAGGTCTTACTAGAATCATTTACATCATATAACTTGCAAAATGGGGTTTATAAATGACATGGACTGCTGATAGGTGATCCAATCCTTGTTGAAAAAAATAGCACTTTTGTTGAAAAATCTAACTAGGTTCGGTCTTCATAAATATATTTGAGTCATTATGTAATGTACTTGTCAGAAATAATTTTTATAATTGTTACAATGACTTATTAAAGCATGGGTTTCATGCTTGGGTCATCATTTTATTAGTCAAAATCCCCATTGTGGACTCCTAGGATTAATATTTTGTCATTAGAGTCATTGTACATTTTATGAGACCCTTCTTGGGAATTTGAATCATGTAAAAAGAATTATTTTTGAGTCAAAAATGAATTATGTCACCTCCACACCAAGTCGGCTTCAAACTAGGCAATTCAACCTCACTAAAAGGATATATATTGAAGCAGTTCGAATTCATTTGAACTCACTCTCTCTCACACGCTCTATATCTTAGAAGAAGCTGGGAAAAATTGCGAAGTAGGAGAACAAGGATAAAAGGAGTGTGAGATTGGAAAGGAAGGATGGGGAGAATAAAATCAAAGTTTTAGGCTATCTATCTCTCTCTCTCGTGTGGGCTACTTTATGAGATTGAAGTCTCTTTGTCAAATCGAAGCTATTGCTTCTGCTAGTTGCTACCTGTTGCTGCCAAGTCGAAGTTGCTCGGTCAAAGTGTTGTTGTTGCTACAAGGTTGAAGGTCTGGATCAAAGAGAGGGATGATTTGGTGTGGAGGAGGTCTGTGTCTAGGTTGAAGAGTCTCAGGAAAAAATATTGAAGGAAGATATTTTGACTAGTTTTTCCCCTAGAGAGGCGTTTTTCCCTGACAGCATGACTAAATCTTGTGTCTCGTATTTTTATTTCTATTTTTGGGTAGCATCGTATGTGCTCTAGATCTGAGATTTTGTGGAGGGGCTAGAACACATGAGATCTCCAAGACCCAAAATAATTTTGAGAAATTCCACCAAGAGCTTAAGTTATTCAAATAATTAATTATTTTAAATGGAGCCTAAGTTAAAACTTAAGGAATTTAAATAATTAAAGTGAATTAATTTAAAAATGTGGGTGAGAAGCTTCAAGTGACGAGGATCAAGTCTAATTTAATCTTAGCCATTGATTAAGGATTAGATCACGAACATTGATTTCTCAAGAGGAAAAGTATAAAGGAATGCTTGAGGGTCAGTTGGAGAATACACACATAGGGAATCAAGAGTTCGAATTCTTCTGATGGAGTAATGCTCGGAAGAAGATAACATCTAAGTGATTCAGTTGCAATGAGGGGTAGAAGTAGTGATTGATTGGAGGAACATGAGTACATAGCAGAGGAAGGGCAATAGAGACAACAGAGGAAGAATTGCAGCCACCAAGATAGGTGACGCAGTCCCCAAAGAGGGTGATGCAGGCCCACGTAGGTCTCACATAGGGGCACCACAGAGCATCTGAGAGACAGTCCAGATTTAGTTGAAGATCGAGGTTTATGAGACGGGAGGGCTGAAACTTAATTTTCTGATAGGCAGATTAGTGTAGAGAAGGGATGAGGCATTCCTCAGCCAGACCCACGCAGGCCTACACATATACTACTCAGAGGCAGCACAGAGGAAACTGGGGGGTTCACTAATTTTTTATTTGGATCAGCTGAGACTTGCAGTTTGAGGTAAAACTCACTATTTTATCTGTTTGTCGAGGATTTTATCTGTTGGGTGAGACGGATTTTGGCACCCTAGTTGTACTCAGTATATTGTTTCTTAATAATACAAACCATCAGATCTGTTGCACCAGTTTTCCCACACTGTGTTTTTCTGGGGACAATTGTCCAAAAATAAGTGTGTCCTATGTGAGATTGCTTCTTTTATTTTTCAGTGCTTGATCTATATATTGTTGTAGGATGCAATGTATTTGTATTATAATTTACTGAACATCTATAAATAACTTGTTAAATGAAGAAAACAAGTAGGTAATACAAATCAGATAACTACAGTAGGATTTTTGTATGGTTTAGATTCAGAAATTTTCACATGGTATCAGAGCATTTTCAGATCAAGAAGGACTGAAGCCATCGACAAAAGGACAGAGAAGAATTTGTTGCAGGAAAGAAGTTGTCCTGAGTGATAACACTAAACTAGAAAGGCAGAGGAAGGGTAACATAGTCACCAGAGGGGCTCATACAGAGCCTATTTCAGCCTGCTAAGGTGACGTTGTAGCTGCAGGAGGCAACACAACGGTTGTTGGGCCAGCGCAAAGGCTATTGAGCCCAAATTATCCGGTTGCCATGGTAGGAAGAGCAGTACAATTTCTATCTGGAGTGGCTGGTGGGGCATTATTTCTGTTGGTGCAGAACAATATCTAGTGGTGTTATAGGTCAATTTGCGCATCATTCCCAATGACTTGGTTAACTGGACATCATCTCCAAGACCAATTAATAGGGTCTATCATCCCCTATCATTTTAGTTTCTACATGCCCTAAGACAAAGAACAAGACAAATCATCCATGACTTTCATCTGCAAAGGTTTCCAAGATTTGAAGTTTATAATATATCATGTGAGAGCTCACTAACGCTGCCTCTAAAGGGACTAAGTCCGCTGCATATGCAAGTAACCCCATTCAAGGGTGCTCTGCAAAGCACTTCCCGACATTCAAGGGTGTGTTGGTCAAATTGGGAGTGAAATTCTCATTGTTCCGAAATCTCCACTTGGCTAGTGCCTTCTAGAAGAGTTCACATGTGTCAAACTTCGAATCCATGTGTCCATTTGAAATCTACAATATTGGGAACATGTCTTGCCTATTATTGGAAAGTAATTGATTTTAAAACTGTTGATCAGCGATTTTCATTGATGTCAACCCAAGAATCACCAAGGTCTAACCCAATATTGCATGGGAATTTTTACCTACCAAATCACTATATTCAGGTTCAAGAATTCTTTTGATGGTTTCTACTTGTCGAGATGTTTCCATTGATATATGGCATGCCACGTAATTCTTCATGGTTTGAGAGATATTCATGTTTGAAGTTTGTACCCCAATTTAGTGGGCTAAAACCCCATGGGATTGTGGCATGGGTCACTTGTTGAAGCCCCTCTCAACCTAAGCATTTATATAAATTGTGATCCTCATATCCTCCTCATGCAAGGGATTTCGCCATATGAAACAGGTCATCGTGGAATTTTCGCTCTAATGTTTTTTATTCGAAGGTTCAGAAGCTGGAATTTTTATGAGGTGAAGCTGAAATCCCGAGGAAGTTTCTGTGAAAATTTCAGATCAAGGTGCACAATATTTTCAGAGATATGAGTTGTGGAAGTCAGTGTTTTTGTAGGCTCCTGAAATTCATCTCAAAGAAGTGACCTTGGGAAAATCATCATAACTCTCTCTCTGAGTATCGGATTGGAATTCCGTAAAAAGTGGAAGATAGTACACAGTCTGTAGTTTCCTCTCTATCAATTTAAGATTAAAAAAAAGAAACAGTGACACATGGAATGCCGTAAAATTTCGCTCTGCTGAAACAATCCATAATTAGGGCATTGTGAGAGATTGGGTATAACTCTCTCTTGAAGAATCAAAATTGGGTCAGACCTATGGCATTGGAAAGACAGCTTAGAGGAATACTATAGGACCAAAAATTAGATATTGGGGATATGAAATAACAGAGATACACTAGATTCAATATTGAGCTCATAGAAGGCAAGAAAAAGCTAGATCATGTGTTGTCAAGGGCTGCAAAGGACCAAAATTTCTAGGGCAGCAAAGCAAAGCAAGGTGCAGCAAAGGGTAGCATGACAAGAGCAGCAATCAAGGTGCATAATAGAAGCAAGAATTTCATCACATGAAGTCTTCAAGTGGGAAACACTGCATACAATCATTGTAAAGGTATCATTGTACTAAATCATTGTAAATACATTATTGTACAAATTGTACTAGTGTCTATCTGCCAAGAGTTGAAGAGGCAATGTCAGGTGGTCTAGGATCATCATTAGGTGGTTGTGTAATAGTTGGGGTGATGTTCTAGTGTGTCTTCTTCTTATAAATCATTCTATATCATTGTAAAGTGGACCATTTTCCCTGGTATGGGAGTCCATTCTTCTTTTATTCTTCTACAAGGTGGTAGGGTGGTGCTAGGGTGAGTTGTAGCTCATTGGGTGTTGGGGCATCCGTTCAATTGACTACTGAAGAATATCGACCATTGGAGCATCCATCCAGTGGGAGCTGGAGAAGAATGCTTTTCTAGATTCTAGGAAGTTGGAGCTTTATTTTCAATTGGAGTTGAATATTAAAGAATTATTAGAAAAGCATTAGGTGGTTTTTGTCCCGGAGTGGGTTTCCACCTTAAAAATTGTGTGAATTTGTGTTCCTCTTGTTTGCTGCTATCATTGTACAAACACTGATAATAATTGAAGATTAAATAATTCTCTAATTTAAAGGAATACTGATTCACCCCCCCTCTCAGTATTTCCAACAAAAACTACCTTCAGCTCCTCTATAAATTGAGCACAGATCTTAGTGTTTGAGAACGAAGAATTTGAGTAGAGAAATGTTGGTGGAATTTCAATTGAGGAATTTATTTGAGTGACATGCTGCTGGAGAGATGTGCATTGTGATGAGGCTGGGATGCAGCTGGATATGGTGACACTAAATCAATCACTGGGTTGTAATCTCCCCTTCTATCCATTAATAAAGATTGCTGCTTACTTTCCCACATATGTATCTGTATAAGCTCATGTATTTCATATTATGAATTCTTATTTGATGCATATGGTTCATGTTTTATTTATTTAATTGAATAACTTGAATAGACATCTGTATTATTGCTATCTTTTTTTGTTTAGTGTTCATCTTTGCAGAGAATATTTTGACGACTTAGCTCATATTTGAAGCTACAGTAAGAGCAACAGAAGGAGAATAGGAAGCGCTTGGACTCCAAGTAAGTTCTTTGATATGTTCTGTTTGTTTATTTATAGTCAGGAAAAGTAGTTGCAAAGTCTTTAAACAGCTGTTCTATATGAGCACTACATCTAGGGAAGAATGTTTTATCTGTAATCCATAATTCTACATAACAAATTGGCAACTCCGTTGGGGAGTTTACCCTTCATCCTTAGTGTATTTGCCTCTGATTTTCTTTGTCTATTCGCCCAGTAGCATTTACTCAGAAAGATTAAGATTTTTGAAATCCAAATTTGCATTAAAATTTTGTTAAAAAGTTGTATTTTTCCTTATACACTGCTCCCAACGCACTGTTGGACAGGACAAAGTGCTTTGCATAGCACTGTCTCCCTTTCAGACCTACGTTGCAACACATTATCTCTCTTTAGAGACTGTGTTTCCTCCTGAAACCATCCAAATTCCATTGAATTTTTTATTGCAATTTGTTTTCAGTTTGTTGTTTGCTATGTTTTAAAGAGCCCGATACCTCATATTGACCAGTGACCTTACCTACCTCTTCCTCCTTTGAAAGAAAAGTTTGTTCAATGTTTGTTTAAAGTGTTTTTCTTTATCATTAACAAATTAATTTCAAAGTATTTTCATTGCTGCATTAGATCCATTTTCTTTTTAAAAGGAAATTATTGTAAATTCTTCATTTCTTGATAGGACAAATTGTTGTTAAATTCCTCATTTTTCCTTCAAAAGAGGAATTGTTGTTTACATTATTCATTTCTCAAAAGTAAAAGGCGTTTGTTTTTATTGATTTGGTGCACCTAGTTTATTTTTTGCATTCATAACATTAAAGGAACTGAAAAGAAAAACCTGCATTTGCATGTAATGGATTGTGCGTTTTGCAAAATGAATGATTAGGAAATCTTCATTTAGTTTGTGCTCTTTGATTTTTTTTCTCTCAAATTAATTTCTCTTTCCCTCTAGTAGCTAGGATTTTCATTGAAAAACTAAAAGTGAAAGATTGCTTATCATTTTAGTTTGCATATTAGTAATTTCCAATACATCATCGCAGTGAACCTTTGAAAGGAAAATTGATAAACAAGATCAACTTAAAATTTATCTCAATTTACCTAACAAAGCATTGGAACCATAACGATAACATTTAGAAGGTCTAGGCTAGAGATATGTTCCAACGTCGTAAAACATAGCAACTGTTGTTAACTTGTCTGCGATACATTCCGAGTGTGATACCTCACTCCACGTACGTAAGTATATCGTAGCTCGTCCACATACTTTCAGGTATATTGGGCGATGTTACAGTATGAAAAGTATAAAGGGGTGCTCTCACTATGCGGTTTCGCATCAGACAACGCTAATATGGACTTGGACCTCCACGTACCTTCAGGTATATTTGGGAGGACAAATTTAGGTTGCTATCCATCCATAGTGAACCGAGTTGTCCGCCTTGTAAATTGTGATACACCGAACACAACATTCGGGGAGATTTCCTTCCCGTACTTCTTTGTTCGCCAGGAGGTATTTTTCAGTTCACAGTTTATTGGCAAACCCATTTGCCTAGCAATACCCTTTTATTTTGTTTATTTGTTTTTGGTTAAAATAAATCAGTAATCATGGAAGAACAAAATCATTTCCCCTGTCGTTCGTGTATATTAGCATTGAAATCACCTTTACCATCAGAAGTTACTCCCGGTCAGGGAAGGCGACAACACTCTACCGAATCAAGTACTATTCATACCTCTGGTGAAGCATCACCTTCCCATATGCCAAAGTTAGCTCAAGTTGTTTCTACACATCCCAGTTCGTCTACTCTTGTCAAAACAGAGTCCTCATGGCTACCCGTGGTCACGATCCATCCAATCAGTGAGACCATACCTCCAGAACTCGACGTTGTTCAATCAAAAGTTGATCCAGATCCTGTCTATTATTTTCTAGAACATCTGAATCCCGAAGCCGAACAACCGAAAGCTATTCCTGCCTTGGTCATCCCACAAATTTCTGTAGCAATTGAGTCTCCCATATGACACATTCAACCACCTGAAATATACTTTGGGCCTGACGGTAAAATACTTCCACCTGGTTTAATTGCGATTGAAGAAATCCCACAATACAAGACACCTTTAACTCCAACCCATTTTGGGGAGGACCTTTACCTGTACGAGTTTTTTCCTCAATCGTCACCATCTGCTTTTGTTGATCCTATTCCTATTCAAACTCCCGTCGATCCAAAAGGGTATACATTTGGTCAAGTAACAATGCCTGAACCAACATATTCAGTTGGGCCATCTATTCCAATTACATCAGCACCTGCCCTCGCTACCCCGTCGATGTTTACAACTTCACCCGAGTCATATTTTCATGGTGGCCCTATGGTCCCATCAGGTTATAACTCTCTATCTGGAATTTTATCTGGTGTATCTTAAAATTCATGGAATTTACCAATGTCATCATCTAGTATTATAACTGGTAAACCTATAGTGAGTACGGAACAACTTGATTCTTTATACACATCATCAGGTCAATATCAAGCCGGTCCTTTTGGGTCTATTCCTTCAAGTGCCATATAAACTAGACTCCCAACATTTGGAGAGAAATATTTTCCATATTATTATCCTCCTCATGTTGGGGGGAAACCTTTGGTCACCCAATATGACAGTAATCCGTTACTTTTTGGTCAACCTAATGTCGAAATGAATGTTTGTCAATGGCATCCCACTCTGCCTATCCAACCACAAACGGTTGTACACTCGTATCAACCAGTTCAACCTCTTACACCCACATCATTTCCACTTGTTAATACATCTTTACCCCTGCTACAGAATCAAAATGTTGTACAACAACCTTATCAAGCGGGTCCTTCAACTCAATACCCTCAAATATTGGGTCCACAGACTCCAAATCCTTCATTTAATTTACAACAACCTGTATCCGGAATCATTTATTCACAAGATGGTTTACCATTTTATGGGATGTCACAACCACAACTTGGTTATACATATCAACATAATCCAAATTATTCTAATTTGAGTTATAACATTGGTGGACAGACTCCTTGGCAGCCTCAGGCACAAATACCTCAGACTTCATTTCAACAAGTATCATATCCAGGTTTTGGTCAACAGAATCCTCAATCGTTTTCTTTTCAAAACAACCCCTATCTGGGTTACTAGCAGCAGATTCCTTATGCTCGTGCTCAAAGGCCTGTTTCTCAAGAAATTACATCTTACCCTGGCTATGCTCAACCTGACCTTAATAGACAATTTCCCTTTGTTGCAACTTTAGAGTTACCAGATTTAAATCAGCTAACCAATGATCCAATTAAATATGCTCCTTGGTGGCTGGTGATACCTCAAAAATTACCCTCGGATATTCCTATGTTCAATGGAAACCCTGGGGAAGACCCATCGACGCATGTCATGACTTATCATTTATGGTGTTCATCAAACTCCCTAAATGATGATTCTGTTCGACTACGTCTTTTCCAGCGTACACTCACATGTCCAGCTGCAAAATGGTATATTGAGTTACCTAGAGCTTATTTTGATAATTTCACTACCCTAGCTACTGTCTTTTTGACTCACTTCCAGTTACCCATCAGATATGAAATTGGAACGGAACTCTTGACCAATTTAAAACTGACTAATGCTACTGACATATATGATCATATTCATGAGTGGCATCATCGTCGTAGAATGGTTAAGTCATTTGTTCCTTTTCAGCTCCTAGCTGAGTGGTTCATTAAGTCCCTGTTACCATATATAAATGAGGATTTGGCTAAGGGTGGCGTCATCATAGAAGAGAAAGTTATCTATCATGCCCAATATTTAGACTTGATTTATACTCAGTCTAGCAAGCTCTATGAAAAAATTCCTAACGCGTCAAGATCTAATTTTACTATTCCTCCTCAATTAAAGGACTCTCATGCCAGAGACGACTTGATTGGCACTACAAGCACACATCATACTACTGCATCCAATCCTGAACCTTCTTTCGAAATTAATACCGTGTCGTTTGACAAGGGAAAAAGTGACAAGCAACCCAGAAGTAAGAAAAAGGGGAAATCTAATAAAAAACAAACTTATAACCTGCAAGAAAGATCATTTGATCAATCATCTGGACTTGGGAAACCTCGTTATCCATGCATAATCTATAATGAGGAACACTATGTTCGGGATTTTCCTCATCGCGTTGAAGTCTCAAAGATTATTAAGACTTCTAATGCGTCATCTGTCTTGATAGATCCGTTTTTGAATCCAGACACAAATTTGGTTGCTACGGATCCAGCTTCTAGTTCCCAAGTACTTATGTTATCTGTCACAAAAAATTCAACAGATATTTTGGTGTTAGTGCATAATAAATATTATGGTATTCAGGCCACTGATCAACCTACTACCTCTACTATGAATCCATCCACGGAATCAGTACCTCCTATTGCTATTCCTGAATTGAAGATTAAGCCACCAAAGGGAGTAATTCACAAATCGACATATAATCCTCGAGCAAGAGTTGCTGAAAATTATAATATAGTTGAAGATTTGGCTCAATTCCCTTTAGCTATGTTTGCTCTTGAGGTATTACAAAATTTTCCCTCCCAAAAACAGGTTTTATTGTCGGCTATTGGTGGAATTGGTTTGACTAATTCTAATCTTGTTGTCTTTAATCATACGGGCTATGTGCCACAACTACCAGTAGAATTGCCATTCTCCATACAAGTAAATGTTCTCAATCACCTTGTTCATCGTACTATTATTGATGATGGAGCATCTACATGTATTATTTCTCTAAATTGTTGGAAGGCACTTGGCTTGTCGCGCTTATCACAATCATCAACAATGTTGAAGCCTTTTGATGAACGTACATATAAGCCTTGTGGTATTATTAATAACCTGCATGTTGAACTAGGGGGGAAATAGTGAATGTTTATGTTGAGGTTGTTGATGGACCCCCTGACTATAATATTCTACTTGGAAGGCTATTGGTATATGCAATGACTGCAATTGTTTCTACATATTTTAGAATGATTGCCTTTCCATATAAAGGTACTATCACAGTCATTATTCATCTATCCTTCTTTGCCTCCGCTTTGCAGGTAACTAGAAGTGTTCCATTCGTTCACGCACCCCAACTAGCACTTCAGAACATTGGTGTAGGACTTTTAAAGGATTCCACTCTCATGGGAACCGTTGCAATACCGCTGCCCACGACGTCGGCAGAAATTGCAAGTATAGAGACATGCTACATGATCTCTTCCACTCCATCTGGCTTAAGGGAGAGTACGAATGATTCTAAAATTGTTACGTTGGATGATTTTCTGCCACCTAGCCCTATTGAGCTGGCATAACAATCAATATATCTAGCTTGGGCGGCAAATCCGAAATCAACGTCGCCAATTGTTTGGGTTGATTGTTCCTTAGAATTTGGTACTCCATCTGATCGAATTTCCTCAATTTTCTTGACAGATGAGAATATTTTGGAAGCCATGATGTCAGAAGGAGAACCATGGGAAGATTATAATCATCATTCCCATCTTTGTGAATATGAAGAAAATCCTCTTAGTGAACTATATCACTCATCAATCAAAAATTTATTTTCGAATTCTTTACCTATTAATGCAATCTATTCCGAGTGAAATCTCTCAAATATTGAAGAAACCATTTCTATTGATATTTCGACCAAACTTGGCATTGTAGAAAATATTCATGTTGGTGTATCTTGTTCTACATCAGAACTCGAATCATATCGCTCTCTATTTCATGAATTCCGTGATGTATTGTCTTGGTCTTATGAGGAAATTCTAGGCATAAATACTAGTATTGTTGAAAACACTATTAATATGTATCCTGATGTCAAACCGGTGCGTCAATGGCTTCATCATGTTCATCCAAAGAAAGTCGCTGCCATCAAAGCAAAAGTTGACAAACTTTTGCGTGTTGGTTTCATTTACCCTGTTCCGCTAACTGAGTGGGTTACAAATATCATTCCTGTCATGAAAAAACAAGGAAACATTAGAGTGTGCGTCGATTATCGGGATGTCAAAATTGCTTGTCCAAAAGACAACTATCCTACTCCCTTTATCGACCAGATTATTGACGATTATGCTGGATGTGAAATCTTTTCGTTCATGGTTGGATTTTCCGGCTACAATCAAATCAATATCTGCCTAGAGGATCGACATAAGACAACATTCATATGTCCCTGGGGCACATTCTCTTATAAGAAACTACTTTTTGGTTTAAAGAACGCTGGGGAAAATTTTCAGAGAGCAATGGACTATGCTTTCAATGACATCAAACACATTTTTCAACCTTATCTATATGATTTACTCGCGCATTCACAAAATCGAAATGATCACCTGATGCATTTGAGAGCCATAATTTTATGCTACCGACACTACAAAATATGACTCAATCCACTTAAATGTGTGTTTTGTGTTGGTTCAGGTCATTTGCTTGGATTGGTAGTATCAAAAGAAGGAATTTGAATTGACCCATTGAAGGTTTAGGCCATTCTTGATTTGCCTGCACCATCAAATTTAATTCAGATACATAAACTTCAATGAAAGGCTAACTTCCTAAGAAGGTTCATTCCAAAGTACACTGAAATGGCTAAAGGATTTGCTCGACTCTTGAAAAAGGGGGTTCCCTTCCATTGGGACCAAGTTTCTCAAGGTTCTTTTGATGCTGTCAAGGATACTCTTTTCCGAGCGTCATTAATGTATCCCCCTAATTATCAAAATGATTATTTCCTATATATCGCCGCGGCTAAAACGAAAATTGCTATGGTTTTAGTCCAAGTCGAAAATGGAATTGGACATCCAATATATTATTTGATTCGTAATCTCAATGATACGAAAGTTAATAATTCATACGTAGAAAATCTTGCCTTGGTAGCTGTTCCAGCTGTCCAAATATTTCACCACTATATCTTGCTCTGAAAGACCACTATCATTTTGGATTGCAACCCCATGACTTATATCTGATCATGTCAATTGTTGGGGGGGGGGGGGGCGGGAATATTCAAAATGGATTGTCATTTTACAGGAAATTGATTTGGAATTCATCAAATCCAAGTCAAAGAAGTCTTTAGTTTTGGCTGAGCTTCTTTGTGACCTTCCCTGTGATAGTATTGCAACTACGTCGAAAATATCAATTCCTGATGAGTCTCTGTTTTTTATTGAATCATCTAATCCTTGGTATGGAGATTTCATCATTTATCTCCAAACTCAAACTTTTCGACCTAATACCTCTTGCTCTGAACCAAGATGTATTCGATACCAAGCCAAAGATTATCTGATCGTCGGTGATACAGTTTATCGTCATGGTGTTAATACCATTCTAAGGATGTGCCTCACACATGAGGAGGTCGAAAAGGTTTTAAATTATTGTCATTCTGGGGCTTATGGTGGAAATTTATCTGGATACGCTACCACGCAAAAAATACTCAACGGCGGTTACTTTTGGCCTAAAATATTTCAAGATTGCATCCTCGCGGTCAGAAGTTGTCATGCATGCTAGATTTTTGGTCATAAAATCCGCAAACCTCTAGTGCTAATGCATCTTGTTGTCTCTGTGGGACCATTTTTGAAATGGGGTATTGACTCCATGACCTGTAACCCTCATTCATTCGGGTGGCATGGTTATATTATTGTCACAGTTGACTACTTTACCAAATGGGTCGAAGCAATGCCTACATTCAACAACACAGGACAGATAGTTGCATTATTTTTCTTTAATCATGTTATTGCACGATTTGGGGTCCTATAGGCTATAGTTACAGATCATGGGAAGCATTTTCGCAACCACATGATGACTGAATTAACTGCCAAGTTAGGATTGTCACATGATAATTATATTCCTTATTATCCATAATCAAATGGAAAAGTTGAGGCTATCAACAAGATTCTTAAACATATGCTTCAATAAATGATAGGAGTTCGTAAAAGAAACTGGCATTTTATCCTGTACTTGGCCTTGTGGACGTACTAAACTTCGGTGAGAAATGCAACCGAATTTACTCCCTTTCAATTGGTGTATGGTCTGGAAGCTATTTTTCCAATCCAATGTGAAATACCATCGTTAAAACTTGCAATCGACTTGTTACCTAACACCTCAGAATAAAAATCATGTCTTTTTAACCTCATCCATCTTGATGAAACGCGTCATGAAGCCCAATTGGATAACCGAGCGCATAAAAGACATATAAAGGCAGAATACGAAAAAAATGTCCAGCCTCGCATTTTCTTAGAGGGAGATTTGGTCTTGCTTTATGATCATGAAGATGATGTAATAGGTACAGGAAAATTTGAGCCATTATGGCATGGCCCCTATATTGTTAAAAGAGTTCTTGATAAGGATGCATATGAGTTAGTTAATTACGATGGAATTTTGTTGGTGCAGCCCAGAAATGGGTTGTATCTGAAACGTTATTATGCTTAATCATGAGTGTAGTAATTTTTTGTATTATATTGTATATATATGCTATTGATTTGCATTCACTTTCTTGGTTTGTTTTTAGAGTTTTCTTGACGTTAGTAATCCACTTTACATTTCATCACAGATGTCTGAATCTTCGAAACCATTTGTTAGATATGTTGATGGTTCTAGTTTTAGTACACATAATCTATCCTCTACAGTGTGGTCCATTTTCACTCTGAATGGTGAGTTAGTGAGTTTTCAAGGGATTTGTATCAGTAGATCGATGAAAAATATCGCTAAGTATAGCGCGTTGATCTAACTTCTCTCTGATGCCATTTCATTTGGTATTAATCGCATTATCATAAGGTTAGACTCACAACTTGTGGTATTACAACTTACTAGTGTTTATACTGTTAGAAATCCAACACTGCATTCCTAAGAGTTCGAATTTTGGAAAGACACTTTGATTTTATTCAATATCAACACATTTCCAGAAATTTGAACACATTGACTGTTTCTTTAGCTAATCAAGTTTTAGACAGAAATTTGCAACACATGTAAAGAAAACATTCACATCATTGAATAGGATTGCACAATAAACATAAGACAACACTGAAATCAAATACATAGATAGTTATAGGTTTTTACAAAAAATTGTGCCCAAGACACATTGGTCATCTGACCTCAAAATGTATGCAAAATATCAAAAGTAAACTAGTGGTGCTCGTGGTAACATGCTATAGATCTAGCTATCCTACGTAGTAACTACATCCAACGGTTAGGAACACCTATAGTGTGACGCTGCAGCCGCATCGGTAACTCTTCGATCTGAAAATCAGGAATCCTGAAGTTCAACCCCTCTATGTGCTACCGAAGCTCATCCAGAGTCTCAGCCATATCAAGATCCTGAAGGACTACTCTCATGACAGCCCTCTCAGCTAGCTCATCTGCTACATGCTTCGGTTCCTCCACTGGTTAAACTCGACCAACATCTACATTACATAAAACATTTAGTTTAGTCTCGAGAAAAAATCAAAAATACAAAAAAATTGTATAAACCTTAGGAAAATAAAAAACATGGTCAAAACATTCATACCCATTGTACCCCACTGAGCACCTTCTGGTAAAGCTAAATCTAGATCTCCTTGGAAATCAACGCCTGCGTATGCATACTCATTGATGGTGACAACCTATCGCCGGAACCAAGCGAAGAACGTAGTTGAGAACACAATGGTCAATTGGCCTACATGCCTACCCATTAGTTCTACCCATCTCCACATTCGTGGATCTCTTGGATTAGACACATCCAGTGTCACATGTTGTGTTTGCATCAGTGGAATCCGTTCTAAGGCGAGTGATATGAGGATCGAACCATAATTGAAGTTCTTTTACCTTCCTCCCCTTGCTTTGTTGATTTTCTCCTTTATCTGAGAAAGTACATCTTCAAACCAGTTGAAGATTGTTGGCTCCATGCACTCTAGCGCATAATGCATATATGATCTATTTGCCACATGTAGTGTAACGGTGCCAGCAATTTTTGCGATTGTGAAAAGGATAGTTCTCAAAGGAAAATCTCTAACATCTCGGATGTTTATATTTCCATCTGTTCTTGGCTCTTCCCTTGGATAAATATGTTGCAAAACATAATCTCTCACTGTCTCTCCTCCAACAATAGACTCTGAGAGCGAAATAGGCAAGCCTCTCATCGAAAAACCTGTAAGAAAGTATACATCTTCAACTGTTAGGAACCACTTGGCTCTTAATATGAAATGCCTCGATATCTGGATCCCATGCTCAAACTAAGAACTCCAATAGTTCTATTTTTTGCCTCATCCCTGACAACCGGAAGTACTTTAACAGTCCACAATCTCTTAGGGCTCTTACTGTGCCCGGATCATTTAGGGAAATCATATCCTATTCTTCATGCTCTCTTTCCCTCCATGTAATCGTCATTTTAATCCGATGAAAACCTGAAATACAACCATAAGAACCATTAAATTCCATTCAATGCAAAAAATTGGGCAAATTTTGGGCAGAAAGAAAAAAACAAAACTATAGATTGCACCCAGCACAGGATCTAGCAAGAGACAGTGCATTGCGTATGCAGGTAGCCTTAAATTTAGCTGCTATGAAACGCACTTTTTGATGTCTAAGGGTGTGTTTCCCTCTTTTGGAGAAGAATTTACCCTAGGCCCCCCAAAAACCTAAAAAATTGCAATGAATGGAAATTAAATGATTACTGAATGAAAGAGAGGGTTCATATCACTAACCTAGATCAAACAGAAATGAAATCCGTCCAAAGAAGTTATCGCAATCAGCAGCTGAAGTTCTGGGGAAAAATCAGGTTCAGAGCTCCAAAATGAAAATGGTAACTATGGAATAGTAAAACACTTTTTAATAGTCATTTAATTGTTTGAAAATCATATTTATTGCTATGACTATGGTTTTATTATGTTTTTATCATGAAACAAGTATTTTTAATCCATTTGATGTTGTTCTGGACAGGTCTTACAACTGATGAACATATTAGTCATGCAGATTTATTTCAAGAATGATTTGACCACAAATCATACTTTTTCTCCTTATTTTTCGAGCTTTGTTAAAAAAAAAAAGGATTTGGAGTGCACTTTTATCTCTTTTTCGAGCTTCGATAACAGTGAAAAAGGAACCCCTGAAGTCTTCTTTCAACTCTTTTCAGATTCTGATAATATGAAAATATTGCCAAGCACTTGTATTTTCGAGCTCGTAAAAGTAAATGAATTGATATCCACTCAATATAAGTTTAACCCTTTTCCATAATGAGATAGATTATTTACGAAAAGGAATATTGTTGTCGAACATGACTGAAGAGGTTCTCTCAGATATTATTTTACACTTTTTCGGATCTGAGCGACAACTTTACGAAAAAATTACTTATGGAGTTTTCTTTCGTCCTCTTTTTCAAACTCTCTAAATATGAAAAAGGACTGGGCTATCACTGTCGTTAAACTCGTTAAAACATAAAATAGCGACGGGCTTGTCGATCATGGCAAGAATCGAGTTTCATTTATCTCTAGACTTGTTAAATTAGAAAATAGCGATACTTTATTCATCAGAAGGGTTGAATTATAGATCAAGTAAATGTTATCCTCCTCAAGCTTGTTAAAAAATATATAAGTACTAGTTGATAAATGATTGGGGAAAATTTGGGAAAGTGAACAGAACTTTTTACGGTAGCAGGTCGCTCTTGAACATGACACTTCACTCCATCACCGTGACTGTTTGGGTTGGGTAATTTTCTTGACGGTTCATTCATACCTATGGTTCATCATACCTTCACTTCGGTTTTGGGTCAATGCTACCAAATCATCTCAGTGTCTCCGATATGTTCAAGAGAAGTCATCTAGTGAATACTCATCCTTCTGCAATACTCATAAACCTTCATTCTCATGACATTCATCCATGAATATTTATATATCAAGTCATACCTTTGTCTCCGAAATCATCAACTCCCGTTTCGTAATAAGGTGGCTTCCTGTTGACGACAAATCATTATCCAGGAATTTCACTTAGAAACATTATGTTCCAGTGCCATGAGGCTTGTTACAACATTGACAAGATCCTCGCTTCCAGAATTTTGACCAAAAATTTTTGTTTGTCGTTCGACATCAAATCATCTATTCACACCTTAAAAAATGTATTGCAGTACCTTGAGGGCCATTGACTTTAATGGTGGTTCTCTCGTGTTTGTTAGCAACTCACATCATTGGCTAGTAATCAAACGATGTCTTTCCATGTTCAACTACAAATCATATATTCACATGGCTAGACTTATACCTGAATGATCAAGTGAATGAGATAAGAAGACCCCGGATCTAGTTTCAACCATCCAGGCTATGATTTTAGGATTTTTGTAAACATCATCTGTATGGTGACCTTACATACAGATCGTCATGTGAACATGGGCCTATATCTGTAGGCATGTATGTATTGGGCAACATTCCAATGTAGACGATTTTCTGAATTATGTACATGTTATTAGATTGTTTATGTGATGAACATGGGAATGGCTACCCTCGATAATTATGATCAAGAGGATGTATCATGATGTAATGTATTGTAAGATTGATGCAGGTCGCTAATCCACTTCATCTCCAACCCATCACAGTGTAAGCATCTCAATCAAAATATTTTTATTATTATTCTGACTTCATGCTTTAGGGGGGAATTTGTTATAGGTCAATTTGGGCAACATTCCCAATGACCTGGTTAACTAGAAATCATCTCTAGGAACAATGAATAGATTCTATCATCCCCAATCATTTCAGTTGCTACATGCCCTAAGACAAAGAACAAGAAAAATCATCCATGACTTTCATCTGCAAAGGTTTCCAAGATTTGAAGTTTATAATATATCATGTGAGAGCTCACCAATGCTGCCTCTAAAGGAACTAAGTGTGTTGCATATGCAAGTAACCCCATTCAAGGGTGCTCTGCAAAGCACTTCCCGAAATTCAAGGGTGTGTTGGTCACATTGGGAGAGAAATTCTCATTGTTCCCGAATCTCCACTTGGCTAGTGCCTTCTAGAAGAGTTCACGTGTGTCAAAATTCGAATCGATGTGCGCATTTGACATCTACAAGATTGGGAACATGTCTTGCCTATTATTGGAATGTCATTGATTGTAAAACTACCTTCAGCTCCTCTATAATTTGAGCATAGATCTTAGTGTTTGAGAAGGAATAATTTAAGCAGAGAAATGTTGGTGGAATTTCAATTGAAAAATTGATTTGAGTCAAATTTTTTTGGAGAGATGTGCATTGTGATGAGGCTGGGATGTAGCTGGAGATGGTGACACTAAATCAATCACCGGGTTGTAACCTCCCCTTCTATCCATTAACAAATATTTTTTCTTACTTTCCCACATATGTATCTGTATAAGCTCATGTATTTAATATTATGAATTCTTATTTGATGCATATGGTTCATGTTTTATTGATTTAACTGAATAACTTCAATATACATCTGTATTATTGCTATATTTTGTTGTTTAGTGTTCATATTTGCAGAGAATATTTTGGCGACTTAGCTTAGATTTGAAGCTACAATAAGAGCGATAGAAGGAGAATAGGAATCGCTTGGACTCCAAGTAAGTTCTGTTAGCCACCTATAAAATTTTGATATAGCAAACAAGTGGCTAAATATGTTTCTAAGTCTTCAAGAGAAACATTTCCCTTGAAAATCTATCATTCTTGAAGCCTTCATGTGTCCTCTGTTCTTTGAAGAAATCTTCACTGTTGTTTCCATTGGAAAGCCCTGCTGTTTTGTGAAAGAGATTGCTTTAAAAAGGCCTCCATTTGCTCCATTTCACTCCCACAAGAAATCTCCATTTTCACCACCTTTTTCCTTCACAAAAACTCCTAAAAACCCTTCATTAAACCTCTAAATCATCAAAACCCCCTTTTTAATCCTTATATCCCCCTTTATTTGTTTTAAAAATCTTCCTTTGTGCCTATCTGAACCTCCAAATTCCTTCAAAATCCCTTCAAAAAGCATAAAAAACAGTCTTCCGCTCCATTAGGCCTTAAGCCCCTTTCGGCCTAGCCCTAGCCCCTTCTCTGCATGAGACCTCATCCTGCGACCAGGAGCTAGTCCCCATCACGCAATCGCAATCGGGGCTTATGTTTTTTTTTGATAAAACGTTTGATTCAAAAACTCTCATGCGATGAGCCCCTGTCATTGCATCTGCCAATCTAATCTCGACCATCCATTCCTACAGATCCGACGGCTGAGATACAATCGCACTCTGCGATGAGCCCTTGTCATCACATCTGCCGATTTAATCTGGACCGTTGAATCCACATGAACCAATGGCCAAGATTCAATCGTGCTCTGCTCATGGGGATCTGGACCTTTGAATCCACAAGAACCAACGGCCAGGATTAAATCGTGCTCCACTCGTAGTCCCCCGTCATCGCTCTGCCGATTTAATCTAGACCATTGAATCCACAAGAAATAATGACCAAGATTCAACCGTGCTCCTCTCATAGGCCCTCCAATATCACACTCGCTGATTCAATCCTGACCGTTGGTATTCCCTCTAATCTGAAGGCCAGTGCTTAATTGCATCACACAATCTCAAAGGACCCCGATGTTGTGGCACTTTTCTCTTCTTCGATGTGATGAGATCCCCGTTGTTGATTTTCTCAAATCCAACAGTCCACATTACTTCTGCTTTCAAACCCTGCCCTTCTCATTCTCCCCCGTCAACAGATCTTCGTCGTGCATTCCTACAGATCCGACGATCAGGATCTAGACCGCCATTCACCCCGCAAATTCCTCCATCGCATCCATTCTGCACTGTCCGATCTACCTCCGATGATCCAATGGTTGATATTGTGTTTCGCAAAAATTTTCTGCCCAAACGTTAACGCCCAAAAATTTTCTGAAACCAGCGGTGTTTTGAGGGACAGGTGCCAAGCAATGTATCGTATCGAAATTTTTTTGGCGAAACCATATACCACCAAAACATTTTGCGAAAAACACTCCAGTTTTCCGCCTTACCACCCTCCGCAATGTGATTTCATGTTTAACCATAGTCGTTGATTTGTTATGATCTAATGGCCCTGTTCTAACCTTGCCTCCACCCATTATTCGTTCATCTGACCTCTTAAACGACTCTGTCCGTAGATCTCTGCCATCGATTATTCTAATCGAACGACCCACATTTAATATTGAATCCGTTCATTTACTTCCTCATTCATCCTCCAAATGACTTCATCGAAGTATCTCAACCATGGATCACCATTGTTTAATCTAATCCAACGGTCCATAATTAGCCTCGCACTCAACCCTCATCAGACTTTTTTTTAGCCTTCCAACATGATTTTCACCCATTTTTCCGCTGCATCCATCGTTTTTCACCACTACTCCTCCATCCCCACGAGCCTCTGAAGCAGTCCTTCCCTCGCTCCCTCAGGACTTTATAATGTGTTTATCGTGTTTTTGCAGAGTTTACAGGTGGTGAATTCATTCTGTCTCCACAGTCATAGACGTGGTGATTTAGAGCGCAGACAGACTATCATAGAGCTAAGGATAGAAAAGGAAGACATCCCTGAGAGGGTTAAAACATATTTTATTGAAAATCATGGCTATTAACCTGATTCAAACCCTCCAACGCCCCTAAAACCTATATATTCACAAAAGTAGGTTAGAAGAAGCGGAAAAGTGTATCAGTGAGATATTTAAAGGATTAAAGCCTAATGTTGAAGACTTAATGAAGCCTAATCCACAGTCAGCACAAATTAAATACAAATCATTGATCGCAGCAGCACAGAGGATATAACGACAGGACGTTCCTTTATTGAAGAAAGGACCAAAACACTACTACCCATTCTCTATTTTTCAGAGCAGTTACTATTCTGACAGAAATTCCTAAAAATTGTCAGTGCATTAGTTATGAAGCATGGAAGACCTGAAAGACAAATCTTCACATTTCGTGTCTCAGAGTACAGACAGAGTACTACAGCCAGAAATTACTTCACAGAGCCTACCCTTGGAATTATTATCCATCTGTCGAAGACCCCTAATTCATCTAAAGAGTACTGAAAGTTAATGTAAAGGTATGAAACAGAATGGGCTTCGAAGACTCTTCTCCCTCTGTTTTAATGAATCATTTAAGTTCTATCTACCGCTACTATCACTCTTTCATCTATAAGAACTCACAAGAAATACATTGTAAACGTTGGTTGGTTGAATATTGAAAATCACTGATTGTAAGCTGTTTCACTGAGTTAGAGTTCTGTGAGCAGTAGTTGTAAATAGGCTGGCGGATGATTTCAAGATGATATCAAGCTATTGGAAAAGAATGTATGTGACTGGTTTTTCTCTTCTAATATGACAAGCATGTTCATTAGATCCTGATCTAAATCAGTGGTGATGTGTTCTTTCTTTTTTATTGTTTCTCTCTGTTTAACATCATGTTCATTTTCTCTAATAAGAAAACAGTAAATTTAGCTTAGGATATACTGCTGCAAGTACCCTAATGCTTACTGCTTTTTCTTATTTATATGTTTTATGCTAATTTTGTATCTTAGAAAAAATTCAATATAATTTAACTAGTATAGAGGTGGGTCTGTCCATCCTAAGTACTGATGTATGAATTTAGAGTTTGTTTCTTAGATGTTCTTTTTTGGTTTTGTTGAAATAATAGGAGAGTAGGGAGATTTAGTGATTATTCCTATCCCCTAAGTTCCTTTTCCAACAATCATCCCTTCTAAGATCCCTTTGAGTTGAATTCCAAAAGCAGAGAAGGTTAAAAGTCTTTCTCTGATCTTAGATTTCACTCTGTGTCAAACTTAAATGTTTTCTATTGTTTGAAGGTAGTCAGGAGGATTGTTGGATTTTTGTCTTCAGATTTAGCCTCATTAGGATTTTGGATCATAGAGGTATAATGCATGTCCTGTCCCTAGACCTACTCCTAAGTGGTCACCTTGGAAGATTTTCCTTGTCATTCCCTCTCATTTCCTTGTTGTTTCATCCCATACTATCATCTTAAGAGATTCTTTGTTTTAGATGACTAGCCCTTTGAAAGTCTTGGATATTTGAGTTGCAAGTAAACCCTTTTATGACCCCATTGCCCAATGGACTTGTGTTCTCTTTTAATTATCTCCCCATTGCCAATAAATCCTTCTCTACTCATTCCTTTACATTCACTTAACCCTTATTTCATGTTTCTCAACCAAACAAACAAAACAAATCAAACAACCCTTGTGCCCTATAACTAGCCTAACACTTTAAAATGACCTTTAAAGATACATTATTTCTTTACCTTATAGAGAGATCCCTCTCTGGATCCAGGAGGGCTAGATCCTGAGATCCCAAAGTGGTTTGATGTTGTCTTGTCATTTGGTATTTCTAGATCTACCAAATCATAGGAACCACAACATAATGGTGACTCCGTTGGGGAAGATTTGAGTTGAAACACTCCTTAAAACATATCTGAGAACTCAAAGGAGACTAATTAGCCTTGATTTGGTAATTTAATCACTGTGGTGGACTGTAAATCTTCTTGAAACACTTTAAACCCTCCACCTGGCGACTCCACAGTTCCTAAATGATTCAAAATACTTCACTGGTAATCAGTAGGCCTGCTGATTATCTCTGTTTTCACAAGACTCCACTGGGAGACCAGTTTCATTACAACATCATCCATAATAAAGGAAACTCCGAGGATTAAGTTTCTTTGTTTAAGGATAGCTTGCCTCTTAAAGATTGTCACATCTGGCTAGCTTTCTCCTTTTTGGATCTGAAACTTAACATACTGGCTTCAAGAACAATCCATACCAGAGCTTATCCTGATCCAAATCCTCCTGAAGTAGTTGACAATCCCAGGAGAATTCTTAGGAATTCTTTCACATCTATGGATCCAACTATTGTCAGACCCTTTCATAGAGCTAACTTAGCACCTGAAAACCTTGCAGCTCTATCTGATACTCAAGTTGACTTAGATTTACAAGGTAACTTACCAAGAACTAAGTCCTTCAGTGATATATATCAGACATACTTTGAGCCTCCAAGTTCACCACCACATAGTGGTCAACATATTAGGGGTAGGAAAACTCCTCTATCAACACCTCTTGATATCCACTTCATTCATAACTGGGTCTCTCTCACCCTAAACCTGCTCAACAGTTTGTTGCTGGTCCAAACATTTTTTCCATCCATATACCTGCTACTCAAGCCAATCATTTACCTCCACAAAACACTATCATGGCAGCATGGTATGCTCCCCTAGTGTTTCCATAGCCTCTAGCTCATGTACCTAATTACTATCAAGCTAAAATTCCTCATTTCACGGGTAAAGAATCTACCACAACTCAACACCATGTAGATAGGATGGAAGATGCTTTTGATTACATGGAAATAGAAGATGAAACCATTAAGATGATAATCTTAGCTCAAAGTTTAGGAGGAGAAATAAAAAAGTGTTTTAAGGGCTCAACTCCTAATAGCATCCATGACCTTCCCTCTTTACATCAAAATTTCATAAACAAATTGGAAATCAAAATCAACCCTCTAGAGATACTAGCAGAGTATAAGAATCTTAAAAGAAATCAGGGAGAGAGTGTTCATGATTACTCCACCAGATTTAACAGTGTCTACAATGCTCTTCCACCTCACATGAAACCTCCCCAAGGCATGGCCTTAGTAAAATATCCTGAAGGTTTTGATGCTGATATGGTTTATCAGCTAAGGGAGAGAGACTATAACACATTAGAAGACATGCAGAAAGGAGCTGTGAGCGTAGAAGCAAACTTAATTGAAAAAAGAACTAGGATGAGGGCTGAAAAGAAGGTAACCTATAGGGAAGAAACCACATCTTCTACATCTGAATCCAAAGTTGATGATCTAGCAAAAAACATAAATAGGCTAGAAAAAATGATGGAGAAAATGTATGTCCAAGTCAATAATCAGAACATAAATCAGACTCAAAACCAAAACCAAAACTTTAGGAGAAACACCCCTCCTAATAGACAAAGGGACTCTGACCAACAAATCATACCTCCATTCCAAGAAAATTTCCTTGATGAGGATGAAGGAATAATAGAAGAGTCAGAGGGAACTACCATAAAAATGGTGGAAGCGGATAACCAAGATCACACATTTTCCTTAGAAGACAACTAGACCTCATAAACACATTAGGATGAGGAAGGGTTAGAATCTGAAGAATATAGGTTAGGATTCGAGAATTCCATCATGCACGTCCGAGAAAAATACGATCTCAAAAGTAAAAGGAACCCAGAAACTTCCAAACCCAAAACCTCTGAGGTCACTATCAAGAAAAGGCCTGAAAAGACTCCTAAAGAAACTACTGAAAATACCACAAAAACAGCTGAAAGTTCTGGTAAAACCAAGGCTAAGAGTACCCAACCCACTGATAAACCAAGTCAAGAAACCAGCAGCACTAGCATTGCAGCTAATGCTCCTGATAAAACAGTTTCAAATAATGTACATATTGAAAATAAGCAAGCTGATTTTGCTAATAAAATAGTGGCTAACAAAACAGAATTGAACCTTTCAAAGATTCAGTCTCCTTTTAGTCTGGAAAGTGAGATTGCCAAAATCAAAATTTCTTTCCCTCTCACTGAGTTGGCTACCCAAGATGTATATAAAAGTCAAATTTTGAAAGCTTTAAACTTAGGAGAAAACAATGATTCTGTCAACTTAAATGATGATCAACTAGCTCTCTTGTTTGGCCCAAAAATTGAAGGGAAATTTCGGGAAGGAGTAGTGCCTCCTTTCTATTTCAGTCTATATATCCATGACAAAATCCTACACAATGCTATGCATGACTCAGGGGCTTCACACAACCTCATGCCCATAGTGATCATGGAAAGATTAGGCCTAGAGATAACCAGACCCTATAAGGATTTATACTCTTTTGACTCTACTAGAGTAAAGTGTTTAGGCCTGATCAAAGATCTCTATGTGAATTTGACCCAAATCCCAGCCAAGTGCATGGTAATGGATGTTGTAGTGGCTGATGTGCCTCCTAAGTACGACATATTGCTGTCAAGATCATGGGGTACCAAGCTACAAGGTACAATGCAAATGGACATGACACACACAACTATTCCTATTTTTAGACAACTTAGAAGATTATATAGGGAAGCACACATGAAATTCATGGTAAGTAGCCCAGAGAAACCAGAAAATTCCCCTCTTTACTTAGTCCATACAGACCTAGACTCTTTTATCCTTTACAATGATGAGAATACAGATGAGCAAGAGCTAGAGAATAAAGGTTCAAATAGCAGAGTAGAGGCCACAAATCTAAACATAATGGCAGTTCTGGATACAGAGGAAAATAAGAGAGAAACATTGGAACAGTTCGCAGAATTAGAAAATCGGAAACAAGACTGTAGAGAGCGGGTTATACATCATCCTGCTAAACTCAACAAACAAGATGACAGTAAGGAGGAAGCTGATAACAAATCTGCAAACAACCCCTTCTGGAACATGAGTTTTGATGGATCTTGCACTAGAAGAAGTGCAGGAGCTGGGGTATGGTTACACAATACTGAAAATTATTACACTAAGCGTCATGCTTTCAAGCTAAATTTCAAATGCACAAACAACATTGCTGAATATGAAGCTCTCCTCTTAGGATTACATTTATTGAAAAAACTAGGAGCTGAGAGGATAGTTGTTCATGGAGATTTAGAACTGGTCATAAAACAAATAAATGGGGAGTACACTACAAAACAGCCTAGATTAAGAGCATATAGGAATGATGCCATGGATCTTTTGCAAACATTTGTGGAATATGAGCTTGTATTTGTCCCTAGAAGCCAAAACATACTTGCAAATGGATTAGCTTGTGCTGTTAGTTCAAATCAAAGACCACTTAGTGACAAACAACTCATCGTTCAAAAAAAACATAGACCAGCAGTACCAGATAATGAAAAATAATGGCAGGTCTTTGAGGGTGACAAACAGATAGAGGACTTCTTGCTTTCTAGGAATGAGTTTGAATTACCAGATTCAAATTCCAAGTCCGAGGAAGACTGTTTGGATGAAGAACCCCTTGATGAAGAAAAACCATTCCCTACTGTAGAAACATGCTGACCAGAGAATTTGAGAATCAAACAGAAGAATACAAGAACGCAGATAAAGAAGACATAGAGGTAGTGCAGTCTAAAGACAAAAGCATACCCAGAGTACTAGCACCCTTAGAGGACCTTTTTTATTTTAATGATGTGGCAAAGAAGCCCACTATAGAACCCACTGAGTCTGATGTGGAAGAATGCAATATAGGCAGCAAGGACAAGCCTAAAATGATAAAATTATCTAAAACCTTGCCAGCACATATCAAACAAAAATACATTGATTTATTTAAAGAGTTTGCTGATGTTTTTTCTTGGAGCTATGAGGATTTGAAAGCTTATGAAACATATATCATCCAGCATAAAATCCCAGTGAAGGAAAACCAGAAACCTTTTAGGAAAAAGTGAAACAGAATCAACCCTGTACAATTTCCTCTAGTAGAAAAGAAAATTAAGAAAATGTATGAGGTTGGAATCATAGTCCCTGTGAGGTTTTCAGATTGGGTATCTAACCTTGTGGTTGTAAGGAAAAAGACAGGAGAAATTAGGTTGTGCATTGATTTTAGAAACTTAAATAGAGCCTCACTAAAAGACAATTACCCTTTACCCAAAATGGAACACATATTACAAAAGGTAGTTGGTTCTAAGAGAATTTCTCTATTAGATGGTTTTTCAGGATATAACCAGGTCTTAGTACTCCCAGAATATCAACTTAAAACAACCTTCACCACTCCTTGGGGAACTTTCATGTATGTGAAAATGCCTTTTGGATTAATGAACACTGGTGCCACCTTTCAAAGATCTATGGACATTGCATTCTCAGAAGAAATAGGGTAATTCTTTGTAATTTATCTCGATGACGTTACAATATATTCCAAAACTAATGAAGAGCACCTTAAACATTTGAGAAAGGTATTTGAAAAGTGCAGGAGGTTTGGGCTATCTTTAAATCCTAAAAAGATAGTGTTTGGTCTCCAAGAAGGTAAAATTCTTGGTCACATTATATCTGAAAAGGGAATTAAAATAGACCCAAAGAGAGTTGAGGGAATATTGCAGATTAGCCACCCAAGAAACATCAAGGAATTGCAGTCCTTTATTGGGAAAATTAATTTCTTGAGGAGGTTTATACCCAACTTAGAAGAACTCCTTAGAAACATGAAAAACATGCTTAAGAAAGAAGTAGGAATTAAATGGACTCTCTAAGCCAAAAAATCTTTTGAACTGGTAAAACATGCACTCACCCGAGCACCAGTTCTCATCAGCCCAGATTTTTCTAAAGATTTCCTTATATTCTCATTTGCATCAGAACATACTGTGGCTACTGTCCTATTGCAGAAAAATCCAGAGGGACAAGAGTAGCCAATTGTATTTTTCAGCAAGGCATTAAGAGATGCACCTCTGAAATACAATATCATGGAAAAATATGCCTATGCTTTGGTAAAGGCCTTGAAATATTTCAGAGTGTATATTTTACATTCTCATATTATTGCCTTTGTGCCTAATATAGTGGTTAAAGAAATTTTGTCACAAGATCCAGATGGCAAAAGAGGCAAGTGGATTGTTGTGATACTAGAGTATGATTTGGAGATCAAACCCACTAAGCTCATCAAAGGTCAAGGCTTAGCACAATTAATGGCTGAATCTAACTTACAAGCCCTTGATATAAACATGGTAGATGCATTAGATGAACATGAAGGATTACCAGCTCCCACTGTTGAAGAACAATTCCAAAATTCACCTTGGTATGCTGATATTTTGTATGTGCTTACCAATCTCAATGCACCTCCTGATTTATCTAAGACAAGGGCAAGATTTTTAAAGTTGAAAGCTAGAAATTATTGCATTTTGAATGAATGTTTATATTGGAAAAATGCCAATGGTTTATTTCTTAAATGTTTTCCTGAAGTTGATGTAGAGAGAACCAAGCATGAATTTCATGAAGGAGAGTGTGGAGACAATCTCTACTGGAAAACCACTACCAATAAAATCCTTAGAGCTGGCTATTATTGGCCCACCCTATTCTGAGATGTCCACAAGATGATAATTTCCTGCCACAAGTGCCAAATTTTTTAGGGCAAAAGAAAACTCCTTCCTCTACCTTTACAACCAATCACTGTTGAAGCTCCTTTTCAACAGTGGGGCCTAGATTTCATAGGGGAAATCCATCCTGCTTCATCTGCCCAACATAGATGGATACTCACAGTCACTGACTAATTCACTAAATGGATAGAGGCCATCCCTTCTAGGAATGCCACAGACTCTGTTATTATAAAATTCCTTGAAGACCATATCCTATCTAGATTTGGTTGCCCTAGGAAAATTATCACTGATAATGCTGCTGCATTTGGTTCCAAAAAGATGATTGATTTTTGTCGTAGGTATCAGATTTCACTTGGTCATTCTATTGGTTATTACCCTCAAGGTAATGGGCTGGCAGAATCATCAAATAAAATTTTGGTGACCATCATCAAGAAGCTACTTGAAGATAATAAAAAATCATGGCACAACAATTTGGTGCATGCTCTATGGGCAGACAGATTGACCACAAATAAATCCATATGAATGTCTCCCTATCAGCTTATCTATGGAGCAGATGAAGTGTTCCCTACCATCTTGGGAGTACCAGTGATAAAATTGGTCCAAGATATACAGTCAAAAGAAGACAACATGGTGAGGAGGATCAATCAAACTATACATCTCCAGTAGACAAGGGAAGAAGTCTACAACAGAGCTCAGAAGGTGCAAGAGAACATCAAAAGGATGTTTGATAAGAGAACAAAGGCTTGTGACTTCAAAATTGGAGATAAGGTACTCAAGTGGGACTCTAGAAGAGAGGATAAGGGTAAGCATGGCAAATTTGACAGTTTGTGGCAAGGTCCTTACATTATTCAGTCTGCCATTGTTCCAAATGCCTTTTTTCTGCAAGAATTAGATGGTACAAATCTATTTGGGGGTCCTGTCAATGGCAGGATGCTCAAGCATTACTTCTACTGATTTTCAGTTTATATTCTTCACTTCCATTGTAAATACCATTTCTCTATTTTAGTTTTGAAAAAAAAAAAAAATATATATATATATATATATATACAAAAAAAAGGAGAAAGGAAAGGTTTAAATTTTCTCAAATCCTGAACCTACAAAGCATCAAAAGGAATGGCTCTAATCAGATCAAAATCTGAGCCAAAGGTGCAGAAAGGGATGGTTCTTACATGCTCAAAACTTGAACCAGTAAAGAAGAAGAAAGCAACTCTAACAAGGTCAGAATCTGAGTCATAGAAAAAGGAAGGATGCTTTAATTTTTAGAATTTCAAGCCTTCACAATTTTGTTTCAATTTCTGCAAAGTTTCAGTTTATGTGCAACTTGTCTTTATGCCATGGACCCACAAAAAACCAGAAAGTCTAATCCTGGTTTGTCTGTGTTTAAATTTCTGTTTTAGAATGTAGAGAATGAAAATCTGTCAGACAGTTTAATCCTGGCAGATATTAGTTTAGGTAGAGAAGCTGTGAGCCCAACTGTTTAATCTGGTCTCATGGAGAAATAAGGGTAGAATTAGATTAGTTTTTTCTTTAAAATAAAAAAAATATGTTGTAAAGGTCTACAAGTATAAATGCACCTTGAAGAAAAAATGTTAGGACAGTAGGATGGGTAGGTAGATTGTTTGGGGAAGTAATGCTACTGATATAATGTTTTCATGATGGTAGTAGCTGATAAAATAAAATAAAAAGGATCAAGGACCAGGCTCTGGCCTATTTCCAAAGATTATTTCTGAGATTCTTGACACCTTCAAGAAGATGACATCCCCATGTGGAGCCATTGTTAGCCACCTATAAAATTTTGGTATAGAAAATAGGTGGCTAAATATGTTTCTAAGCCTTCAAGAGAAACATTTCCCTCGAAAATATATCATTCTTGAAGCCTTCATGTGTCCTCTGTTCTTTGAAGAAATCTTCAATGTTTTTTCCATTGGAAAGACCTGTTATTTTGTGAAACAGATTGCTTTAAAAGGGCCTCCATTTTCTCCATTTCACTCCCACAAAAAATCTCCATTTTCACCACCTTTTTCCTTCACAAAAACTCCTAAAAACCCTGCATTAAACCTCTAAATCATCAAAACCCCCTTATTATACCTTATAGCCCCCTTTATTTGGTTTTAAAATCTTCCTTTGTGCTTATCGAAACCTCCAATTTCCTTCAAAATCCCTTCAAAAAGCCTTAAAAACAGTCTTCTACTCCATTAGGCCTTAAGCCCCTTTCGGCCTAGCCCTAGCCCCTTCTCCACATGAGACCTCATCCCGCGACCAAGAGCTAGCCCCCATCGCGCAATCACAATCAGGGCTTATGGTTTTTTTTGATAAAACGTTTGATTCAAAAACTTTGATGCGATGAGCCCCTGTCATCGCATCCGCCGATCTAATCTCGATTGTCCATTCCTACAGATCCGACTGCTGAAATACAATCACACTCCACGATGAGCCCCTGTCATTGCATCCACCGATTTAATCTGGACCGTTGAATCCACAAGAACCAACGACCAGGATTCAATCGCGCTCCGTTAACAGTCCCCCGTCATCGCTCCACCGATTTAATCTGGATCGTTGAATCCACAAGAACCAACGGCCAAGATTCAATTGCGCTCCACTCGCAGTCCCCCGTCATCGCTCCGTCGATTTAATCTAGACCATTGAATCCACAAGAATCAATGGCTAAGATTCAATTTCGCTCCGCTCGTAGGCCCTCCAACATCAAACCCATTGATTCAATCCTGACCGTTGATCTTCCCTCTAATCCGACGGCTAGCACTTAATCGCATCGCGCAATCTCAAAGGACCCCGATGCTTTGGAAATTTTCTCTTCTTCGATGCGATGAGATCCCCGCCGTTGATTTTCTCAAATCCAACGGTCCACATTACTTCCGCTTTCAAACCCCACCCTTCTCATTCTCCCCCGTCAACAAATCTCCGCTGTCCATTCCTACAGATCCGATGGTCAAGATCTAAACCGCCATTCACCCTGCAACTTCCTCTGTTGCATCCATTCTGCACCATTCGATCTACCTCTGTTGATCCAATGGCTGATATTGCGTTTCGCAAAAAAAAATTCGCCCAAACGTTAAAGCCCAAAAATTTTACGAAACCGGCGGTTTTCTGAGGGACAGGTGTCAAGCAATGTATCGTATTGCATTTTTTTTTACGAAACCATATACCACCAAGTTTTTTTGCAAAAACCACTCCATTTTTCTGCCTTACCACCCTCCGCAATGTGATTTCGTGTTTAACCATAGTCGTTGATTTGTTATGATCTAATCGCCTTGTTCTAACCTTGCCTCCACCCATTATTCGTTCATCTGACCTTTTAAACGACTCCATCCGTAGATCTCTGCCATCAATTATTCTAATCGAACGGCCCGCATTTAATCTTGAATCCGTTCATTTACTTCCTCATTCATCCTCTAAATGACTTCATCGAAGGATCTCAACCGTGGATCACCATTGTTTAATCTAATCCAACGGTCCATAATTAGCCTCGCACTCAACCCTCATCAGAATTGTTTTTAGCCTTCCAACATGATTTTCACCCATTTTTCCGCTGCATCCATCGTTTTTCACCACTTCTCCTCCATCCCTACGAGCCTCTGAAGCAGTCCTTCCCTCGCTCCCTTAGGACTTTATAATGTTTTTATTGTTTTTTTGCAGGGTTTACAGGTGGTGAATTCATTTTGTCTCCACAGTCACAGACGTGGTGATTTAGAGCGCAGACAAACTATCATAGAGCTAAGGATAGAAAAGGAAAACATCCCTGAGAGGGTTAAAACATATTTTATTGAAAATCACGGCTATTAACCTGATTCAAACCCTCCAACGCCCCTAAAACCTAAATATTCACAAAAGCAGGTTAGAAGAAGCGGCAAAGTGTATCAGTGAGAGATTTAAAGGATTAAAGCCTAATGTTGAAGACTTAATGAAGCCTAATCCACAGTCAGCACAAATTAAATACAAATCATTGATTGCAGCAGCACAGAGGATATAACGGCAAGACATTCCTTTACTGAAGAAAGGACCAAAACACTACTACCCATTCTCTATTTTTCAGAGCAGTTACTATTCTGACAGAAATTCCTAAAAATTGTCAGTGCATTAGTTATGAAGCATGGAAGACCTGAAATAAAAATCTTCACATTTCGTGTCTCAGAGTACAGACAGAGTACTACAGCCAGAAATTACTTCATAGAGCATACCCTTAGAATTATTATCCATCTGTCGAAGACCCCTAATTCATCTAAAGAGTACTGAAAGTTAATGTAAAGGTATGGAACAGAATGGGCTTCGAAGAATCTTCTCCCTCTGTTTTAATGAATCATTTAAGTTCTATCTACCGCTACTATCACTCTTTCATCTATAAGAACTCACAAGAAATACATTGTAAACTTTGGTTGGTTGAATATTGAAAATCACTAATTGTAAGTTGTTTCACTGAGTTAGAGTTCTGTAAGCAGTAGTTGTAAATATGCTGGGGGATGATTTCAGGATGATATCAAGCTATTGGACAAGAATGTATGTGACTGGTTTTTCTCTTCTAATATGACAAGCATGTTCATTAGATCCTGATCTAAATCAGTGGTGATGTGTTCTTTCTTTTTTATTGTTTCTCTCTGTTTAACATCATGTTCATTTTCTCTAATAAGAAAACAGTAAATTTAGCTTAGGATATACTGCTGCAAGTACCCTAATGCTTACTGCTTTTTCTTATTTATATGTTTTATGCTAATTTTGTATCTTAGAAAAAATTCAATATAATTTAACCAGTATAGAGGTGGGTCTGTCCATCCTAAGTACTGATGTATGAATTTAGAGTTTGTTTCTTAGATGTTCTTTTTTGGTTTTGTTGAAATAATAGGAGAGTAGGGAGATTTAGTGATTATTCTTGTCCCCTAAGTTCCTTTTCCAACAGTCATCCCTTCTAAGATCCCTTTGAGTTGAATTCCAAAAGCAGAGAAGGTTAAAAGTCTTTCTCTGATCTTATATTTCACTCTGTGTCAAACTTAAATGTTTTCTATTGTTTGAAGGTAGTCAGGAGGATTGTTGGATTTTTGTCTTCAAATTTAGCCTCATTAGGATTTTGGATCATAGAGGTATAAGGCATGTCCTGTCCCTAGACCTACTCCTAAGTGGTCACCTTGGAAGGTTTTCCTTGTCATTCCATCTCATTTCCTTATTGTTTCATCCCATACTATCATCTTAAGAGATTCTCTGTTTTAGATGACTAGCCCTTTGAAAGCCTTGGATATTTGAGTTGCAAGTAAACCCTTTTATGACCCCATTGCCCAATGTACTTTTGTTCTCTTTGAATTATCTCCCCATTGCCAAGAAATCCTTCTCTACTCATTCCTTTACATTCACTTAACCCTTCTTTCATGTTTCTCAACCAAACAAACAAAACAAATCAAACAACCCTTGTGCCCTATACCTAGCCTAACACTTTAAAATGACCTTTAAAGATACATTATTTCTTTACCTTATAGAGAGATCCCTCTCTGGATCTAGGAGGGCTAGATCCTAAGATCCCAAAGTGGTTTGATGTTGTATTGTCATTTGGTATTTCTAGATCTACCAAATCATAGGAACCACAACATAATGGCGACTCCGTTGGGGAAGATTTGAGTTGAAACACTCCTTAAAACATATCTGAGAACTCAAAGGAGACTAATTAGCCTTGATTTGGTAATTTAATCACTGTGGTGGACTGTAAATCTTCTTGAAACACTTTAAACCCTCCACCTGGCGACTCCACAGTTCCTAAATGATCGAAAGACTTCACTGGTAATCAGTAGGCCTGCTGATTATCTCTGTTTTCACAAGACTCCACTGGGAGACCAGTTTCATTACAACATCATCCATACTAAAGGAAACTCTGAGGATTAAGTTTCTTTGTTTAAGGATAGCTTGCCTCTTAAAGATTGTCACATCTGGCTAGCTTTATCCTTTTTGGATCTGAAACTTAACATACTGGCTTCAAGAACAATCCATACCAGAGCTTATCCTGATCCAAATCCTCCTGAAGTAGTTGACAATCCCAAGAGAATTCTTAGGAATTCTTTCACATCTAGGGATCCAACTATTGTCAGACCCTTTCATAGAGCTAACTTAGCACCTGAAAACCTTGCAGCTCTATCTGATACTCAAGTTGACTTAGATTTACAAGGTAACTTACCAAGAACTAAGTCCTTCAGTGATATATATCAGACATACTTTGAGCCTCCAAGTTCACCACCACATAGTGGTAAACATATTAGGGGTAGGAAAACTCCTCCATCAACACCTCTTGATATCCACTTCATTCATAACTGGGGTCTCTCTCACCCTAAACCTGCCCAATAGTTTGTTGCTGGTCCAAACATTTTTGCCATCCATATACCTGCTACTCAAGCCAATCATTTACCTCCACAAAACACTATCATGGCAGCATGATATGCTCCCCTAGTGTTTCCATAGCCTCTAGCTCATGTACCTAATGACTATCAAGCTAAAATTCCTCATTTCACGGGTAAAGAATCTACCACAACTCAACACCATGTAGATAGGATGGAAGATGCTTTTGATTACATGGAAATAGAAGATGAAACCATTAAGATGAGAATATTCGCTCAAATTTTAGGAGGAGAAATAAAAAAGTGTTTTAAGGGCTCAAATCCTAATAGCATCCATGACCTTCCCTCTTTACATCAAAATTTCATAAACAAATGGGAAATCAAAATCAACCCTCTAGAGATACTAACAGAGTATAAGAATCTTAAAAGAAATCAGGGAGAGAGTGTTCATGATTACTCCACCAGATTTAACAGTGTCTACAATGCTCTTCCACCTCACATGAAACCTCCCCAAGGCATGGCCTTAGTAAAATATCCTGAAGGTTTTGATGCTGATATGGCTTATCAGCTAAGGGAGAGAGACTATAACACATTAGAAGACATGCAGAAAGGAGCTGTGAGTGTAGAAGCAAACTTAATTGAAAAAAGAACTAGGATGAGGGCTGAAAAGAAGGTAACCTATAGGGAAGACACCACATCTTCTACATCTGAATCCAAAGTTGATGATCTAGCCAAAAACATAAATAGGCTAGAAAAAATGATGGAGAAAATGTGTGTCCAAATCAATAATCAGAACATAAATCAGACTCAAAACCAAAACCAAAACTTTAGGAGAAACACCCCTCCTAATAGACAAAGGGACTCTGACCAACAAGTCATATCTCCATTCCAAGAAAATTTCCTTGATGAGGATGAAGGAATAATAGAAGAGTCAGAGGGAACTACCATAAAAATGGTGGAAGTGGATAACCAAGATCACACCTTTTCCTCAGAAGACAACTAGACCTCATACACACATTAGGATGAGGAAGGGTTAGAATCTGAAGAATATAGGTTAGGATTCGAGAATTCCATCATGCAGGTACGAGAAAAATATGATATCAAAAGTAAAAGGAACCCAGAAACTTCCAAACCCAAAACCTCTGAGGTCACTATCAAGAAAAGGCCCGAAAAGACTCCTAAAGAAACTACTGAAAATACCACAACAGCAGCTGAAATTTCTGGTAAAACCAAGGCTAAGAGTACCCAACCCACTGATAAACCAAGTCAAGAAACCAGCAGCACTAGCGTTGCAGCTAATGCTCCTGATAAAACAGCTTCAAATAATGTACATATTGAAAATCAGCAAGCTGATTTTGCTAATAAAACAGTGACCAACAAGAAAGAATTGAACCTTTCAAAGAGTCAATCTCCTTTCAATCTCGAAAGTGAAATTGCCAAAATCAAAATTTGTGTCCCTCTCACTGAGTTGGCCACCCAAGATGTATATAAATGTCAAATTTTGAAAGCTTTAAGCTTAGGAGAAAACAATGACTCTGTTAATTTAAATGATGATCAACCAGCTCTTTTGTTTGGCCCAAAGATTGAAGGGAAATTTCAGGAATGAGTGGTACCTCCTTTCTATGTCAGTCTTAACATCCATGATAAAATCCTGCATAATGCTATGCATGACTCAGGGGCTTCACATTACCTCATGCCAAAAGTGATCATGGAAAAATTAGGCCTAGAAATAATTAAACCATATAAGGATTTATATTCTTTTGACTCTATCAGAGTGAAGTGTTTAGGCATGATCAAAGATTTCTGTGTAAATTTGACCCAAATCCCAGCCAAGTGCATGGCAATGGATGTTGTAGTGGTTGATGTACCTCTTAAGTATGGTATGTTGCTATCAAGATCATGGGGTGCCAAACTACAAGGTACAATGCAAATGGACATGACATATGCCACTATCCCTGTTTCCAGCCAACTTAGAAGACTATATAAGGAAGCACACATGAAATTTATGGTAAGCAACTCAGAGAAACCAGAAAATTCCCCTCTTTACTCTGTCCATACAGACCTAGACTCTTTATCCTTTACAATGATGAGTTTACAGATGAGCAAGAGCTAGAAAATAAAAATTCAAACAGCAGAGTAGAGGCCACAAATCTAAACATAATGGCAGCTCTGGATATGGAGGAAAACAAGAGAGAAACATTGGAACAATTTACAGAATTAGAAAATCAGAATCAAGACTATAGAGAGTAGATCACCCATCAACCTGCTAACCTCAAGAAACAAGATGACAGTAAGGAGGAAACTGATAACAAATCTGCAAACAATCCCTTATGGAGCATGAGCTTTGATGGGTCTTGCACTAGGAGTGCGGGAGCTGGGGTATGGTTGCACAATACTGAAAAAAATTACGCTGATAGTCATGCCTTCAAGCTAAATTTCAAATGTACAAACAACATAGCAGAATATGAGGCTCTCCTCTTAGGATTACATCTATTGAAAAAACTAGGAGCTAAGAGGATAATTGTTCATGGAGATTCAGAACTGGTTATCAAACAAATAAATGGAAATTACACTGCAAAACATCCTAGATTAAGGGCATATAGGAATGATGCCATGGATATTTTGAAAAAATTTGTAGAATATGAGCTTGTGTTTGTCCCTAGAATCCAAAACATACTTGCAAATGGTTTAGCTTGTGCTGCTAGCTCAAGTCAAAGACCACTTAGTGACAAACAACTCATAGTTCAAACAAAATATAGACCAGCAGTACTAGATAATGAAAAATATTGGTAGGTCTTTTAGGGTGATAAATAGATAGAGGATTTCTTGCTTTCTTGGAATGAGTTTGAATTGCCAAATTCAAACTCTAAGTCCAATGAAAACTGTCTAGATAAAGAGCTCCCTGATGAGGAAAAACCATTCCCTACAGCAGAAATAAACCTGCTGACCAAAGAATTTGAAAATTAGACAGAAGAATACAAGAACACAGATAAAGAAGACATAGAGATACTACAGTCCAAAGACAAAAGCATACCCAAAGGAATAGCACCCCTAAAGGACTTTTTTTATTTTAATGATGTGGCAAAGAAGCCCACTATAGAACCCACTGAATCTGATGTGGAAGAATGAAATATAGGCAGCAAAGACAAGCCTAAGATGATTAAATTATCTAATACTTTGTCAGCTCATATCAAATAGAAATACATTGATTTATTTAAAGAGTATGCTGATGTTTTTGCTTGGAGCTATGAGGATTTGAAAGCTTATGACACAAAGATCATTCAGCTGAAGATCCCATTGAAAGAAAACCAGAAACCATTTAGGCAAAAACTGCGCAGAATAAACCCTGTACAATTGCCTCTGGTAGAAAAGGAAATTAAGAAAATGTATGAGGTTGGAATCATAGTTCCTATGAGGTTTTCAGATTGGGTATCTAACCTTTTGGCTGTAAGGAAAAAGACAGGAGAAATTAAGCCGTGCATTGATTTTAGAAACTTAAACAGAGCCTCCTTAAAGGACAATTACCCTTTACCCAAGATGGAACATATCCTACAAAAGGTAGTTGGTTCTAAAAGAATTTCTCTGTTAGATGGATTTTCAAGGTATAACCAGGTCTTAGTACTCCCAGAAAATCAGCTTAAAACAACCTTCACCACTCCTTGGGGCACTTTCATGTATGCGAAAATGTCTTTTGGACTAATGAACGCTGGTGCCACCTTCCAAAAAACTATGGACATTGCATTCTCAGAAGAAATATGGTACTTCATTGTAATTTATCTTGATGAAATTAAAATCTATTCCAAAACTGATGAAGAGCACCTTAAACATCTGAAAAAGGTCTTTGAGAAGTGTAGAAGGTTTGAGCTATCTTTAAATCCCAAAAAGACGGTGTTTGGTCTCCAAGAAGGTAAACTTCTTGGTCACATTATATCTGAAAAGGGGATTAAAATAGATTCAAAAATGGTTGAAGGCATATTGCAAATTAGTCACCTTAGAAACATTAAGGAATTGCAGTCTTTCATTGGGAAGATTAATTTCCTGAGGAGGTTTATACCCAACTTAGCAGAACTCCTTAGAAACATGACAAATATGCTTAATAAATAAGTAGGAGTTAAATGGACTCTAGAAGCCAAGAATTCTTTTGAACTAGTAAAACATGCACTCACCCAAGCATCGGTTCTCATCAGCCCAGATTTTACAAAAGATTTACTTATATTCTCATTTGCATCAGAACATAATGTGGTTGTTGTCCTATTGTAGAAAAATCAAAAGGGACAAGAGCAGCCAATTGCATTTTTCAGCAAGGCATTAAGAGATGCACCTTTGAAATATAATATCATGGAAAAACAGGCCTAGGCTTTGGTAAAGGTCTTGAAAGATTTCAGAGTATATATTTTACATTCTCATATTATTTCCTTTGTGCCTAATATAGTGGTAAAAGACATTTTGTCACAAGATCCAGATGGCAAAAGCATCAAATGGATTGTTGTAATACTAGAGTATGATTTAGAGATCAAACCCACCAAACTCATCAAGGATCAAGGCTTAGCACAATTTATGGTTGAATCTAACTTACAAGCCCTTGACATAAACATGGTAGATGCATTGGATGAACATGAAGGATTGTCTGCTCCCACTATTAAAGAGCAGTTCCAAAACTCACCTTGGTATGTTGATATCCTGTATGTGCTTACAAATCTCAATGCCCCTCCTGATTTATCTAAGACAAAGGCAAGATTTTTAAAGTTGAAAGCTATAAATTATTGCATTTTGAGTGAATGTTTATATTGGAAAAATGCCAGTGGTTTATTGCTTAAATGTTTGCCTGAAGTGGATGCAGATAAGATCAAGCATGAGTTTCATGAAGGAGAGTGTGGAGGCCATCTCTACTGGAAAACCACTGCCAATAAAATCCTTAGAGTTGGCTATTACTGGCCCACCCTTTTCCAATATGTTCACAAGATGATAATTGTCTGCCACAAGTGCCAAATTTTTTAGGGCAAAAGAAAACTCCTTCCTCTACCTTTACAACCAATCACTGTTGAAGCTCCTTTTCAACAGTGGGGCCTAGATTTCATAGGGGAAATCCATCCTGCTTTATCTGCCCAACATAGATGGATACTCACAGCCACTGACCAATTCACTAAATAGATAGAGGCCATCCCTTCTAGGAATGCCACAGACTTTGTTATTATAAAATTCCTTGAAGACCATATCCTATCTAGATTTGGCCGCCCTAGGAAAATTATCACTGATAATGCTGCTGCATTTGGTTCCAAAAAGATGATTGATTTTTGTCGTAGGTATCAGATTGCACTTGGTCATTCTACTGGTTATTACCCTCAAGGTAATGGGCTGGTAGAATCATCAAATAAAAGTTTGGTGACCATCATCAAGAAGCTACTTGAAGATAATAAAAAATCATGGCACAACAAGTTGGTGCATGCTCTATGGGCAGACAGATTGACCACAAAGAAATCCATATGAATGTCTCCCTATCAGCTTGTCTATGGAGCAGATGAAGTGTTCCCTACCATCTTGGGAGTACCAGTGATAAAATTGGTCTAAGATATACAGTCAGAAGAAGACAACATGGTGAGGAGGATCAATCAAACTATACATCTCCAGTAGACAAGGGAAGAAGTCTACAACAGAGCTCAGAAGGTGCAAGAGAACATCAAAAGGTTGTTTGATAAGAGAACAAAGGCTTGTGACTTCAAAATTGGAGATAAGGTACTCAAGTGGGACTCTAGAAGAGAGGATAAGGGTAAGCATGGCAAATTTGACAGTTTGTGGCAAGGTCCTTACATTATGCAGTTTGCCATTGCTCCAAATGCCTTTTTTCTGCAAGAATTAGATGGTACAGATCTATTTGGGGGTCCTATCAATGGCAGGATGCTCAAGCATTACTTCTGCTGATTTTCAATTTATATTCTTCACTTCCATTGTAAATACCATTTCTCTATTTTAGTTCTGAAAAAAAATAAAAATATATATATATATATATATATATATATATATATATATATATACAAAAAAAAGGAGAAAGGAAAGGTTCAAATTTGCTCAAATCCTGAACCTACAAAGCATCAAAAGGAATAGCTCTAATCAAATCAAAATCTTAGCCAAAGGTGCAGAAAGGGATGGTTCTAACATGCTCAAAACTTGAACCAGCAAAGAACAAGAAAGCAACTCTAACAAGGTCAGAATCTGAGTCACAGAAAAAGGAAGGATGCTTTAATTTTTAGAATTTCAAGCCTTCACAATTTTGTTTCAATTTCTGCAAAGTTTCAGTTCATGTGCAACTTGTCTTTATGCCATGGACCCACAACAAACCAAAAATTCTAATCCTGGTTTGTCTGTGTTTAAATTTCTGTTTTAGAATGTAGAGAATGAAAATCTGTCAGACAGTTTAATCCTGGCAGATATTAGTTTAGGTAGAGAAGCTGTGAGCCCAACTGTTTAATCTGGTCTCATGGAGAAATAAGGGTAGAATTAGATTAGTTTTTTCTTTAAAATAAAAAAAATATGTTGTAAAGGTCTACAAGTCTAAATGCACCTTGAAGAAAAAATGTTAGGACAGTAGGATGGGTAGGTAGATTGTTTGGGGAAGTAATGCTACTGATATAATGTTTTCATGATGGTAGTAGCTGATAAAATAAAAAAAAAAGGATCAAGGACCAGGCTCTGGCCTATTTCCAAAGATTATTTCTGAGATTCTTGACACCTTCAAGAAGATGACATCCCCATGTGGAGCCACTGTTAGCCACCTATAAGATTTTGGTCTAGCAAATAGGTGGCTAAATATGTTTTTAAGCCTTCAAGAGAAACATTTCCCTTGAAAATATATCATTCTTGAAGCCTTCATGTGTCCTCTGTTCTTTGAAGAAATCTTCAATGTTGTTTCCATCGGAAAGCCCTGTTATTTTGTGAAACATATTGCTTTAAAAAGGCCTCCATTTGCTCCATTTCACTCCCACAAGAAATCTCCATTTTCACCACCTTTTTCCTTCACAAAAACTCCTAAAAACCCTTCATTAAACCTCTAAATCATCAAAACCCCCTTATTAAACCTTATAGCCCCCTTTATTTGGTTTTAAAATCTTCCTTTGTGCTTATCGAAACCTCCAATTTCCTTCAAAATCCCTTCAAAAAGCCTAAAAAACAGTCTTCCGCTCCATTAGGCCTTAAGCCCCTTTCGGCCTAGCCCTAGCCCCTTCTCCGCATGAGACCTCATCCCGCGACCAAGAGCTAGCCCCCATCGCGCAATCACAATCAGGGCTTATGATTTTTTTTGATAAAACGTTTGATTCAAAAACTCTGATGCGATGAGCCCCTGTCATCGCATCCGCCGATCTAATCTCGATCGTCCATTCCTATAAATCCGACTGCTGAAATAAAATCACACTCCGCGATGAGCCCCTGTCATCGCATCCGTCGATTTAATCTGGACCGTTGAATCCACAAGAACTAATGGCCAGGATTCAACCGCGCTCTGCTAACAGTCCCCCGTCATCGCTCCACCGATTTAATCTGGATCGTTGAATCCACAAGAACCAACGGCCAAGATTCAATTGCGCTCCGCTCGCAATCCCCTGTCATCGCTCCGCCGATTTAATCTGGACCAGTAAATCCACAAGAACCAATGGATAAGATTCAATTGCGCTCCGCTCATAGGCCCTCCAACATCAAACCCATTGATTCAATCCTAACCATTGATCTTCCCTCTAATCCGACGGTTAGCACTTAATCGCATCGCACAATATCAAAGGACCTCGATGCTTTGGAACTTTTCTCTTCTTCGATGCGATGAGATCCCCGCCGTTGATTTTCTCAAATCCAACGGTCCACATTACTTCCGCTTTCAAACCCCGCCCTTCTCATTCTCCCCCGTCAACAAATCTCCGTTGTCCATTCCTACAGATCCGATGGTCAAGATCTAAACTGCCATTCACCCTGCAACTTCCTCTGTTGCATCCATTCTGCACCATTCGATCTACCTCTGTTGATCCAATGGCTGATATTGCGTTTCACAAAAAAATTTCGCCCACACGTTAACGCCCAAAAATTTTCCGAAACCAGCGGTTTTCTGAGGGACAGGTGTCAAGCAATGTATCGTATCGCATTTTTTTTGGCGAAACCATATACCACCAATTTTTTTTTCAAAAACCACTCCATTTTTCCACCTTACCACCCTTCGCAATGTGATTTCATGTTTAACCATAGTCATTGATTTGTTATGATCTAATGGCCTTGTTCTAACCTTGCCTCCACCCATTATTCGTTCATCTGACCTTTTAAACGACTCCGTCCGTAGATCTCTGCCATCGATTATTCTAATCGAACAGCCCACATTTAATCTTGAATCCGTTCATTTACTTCCTCATTCATCCTCCAAATGACTTCATTGAAGGATCTCAACCGTGGATCACCATTGTTTAATCTAATCCAACGGTCCATAATTAGCCTCGCACTCAACCCTCATCAGACTTGTTTTTAGCCTTCCAACATTATTTTCACCCATTTTTCCGCTGCATCCATCATTTTTCACCACTTCTCCTCCATCCCCACGAGCCTCTGAAGCAGTCCTTCCCTAGCTCCCTCAGGACTTTATAATGTTTTTATCGTGTTTTTGCAGGGTTTACAGGTGGTGAATTCATTCTGTCTCCACAGTCACAGACGTGGTGATTTAGAGCGCAGACAGACTATCATAGAGCTAAGGATAGAAAAGGAAGACATCCCTGAGAGGGTTAAAACATATTTTATTGAAAATCACGGCTATTAACCTAATTCAAACCCTCCAACGCCCCTAAAACCTATATATTCACAAAAGCAGGTTAGAAGAAGCGGCAAAGTGTATCAGTGAGAGATTTAAAGGATTAAAGCCTAATTTTGAAGACTTAATGAAGCCTAATCCACAGTCAGCACAAATTAAATACAAATCATTGATCGCAGTAGCATAGAGGATATAACGGCAGGACGTTCCTTTACTGAAGAAAGGACCAAAACACTACTACCCATTCTCTATTTTTCAGAGCAGTTACTATTCTGACAGAAATTCCTAAAAATTGTCAGTGCATTAGTTATGAAGCATGGAAGACTTGAAAGACAAATCTTCACATTTCATGTCTCAGAGTACAGACAGAGTACTACAGCCAGAAATTACTTCCTAGAGCATACCCTTGGAATTATTATCCATCTGTCGAAGACCCCTAATTCATCTAAAGAGTACTGAAAGTTAATGTAAAGGTATGGAACAGAATGGGATTCGAAGACTCTTCTCCCTCTGTTTTAATGAATCATTTAAGTTCTATCTACTGCTACTATCACTCTTTCATCTATAAGAACTCACAAGAAATACATTGTAAACGTTGGTTGGTTGAATATTGAAAATCACTGATTGTAAGTTGTTTCACTGAGTTAGAGTTCTGTGAGCAGTAGTTGTAAATAGGCTGGGGGATGATTTCAGGATGATATCAAGCTATTGGACAAGAATGTATGTGACTGGTTTTTCTCTTCTAATATGAAAATCATGTTCATTAGATCCTGATCTAAATCAGTGGTGATGTGTTCTTTCTTTTTTATTGTTTCTCTCTGTTTAACATCATGTTCATTTTCTCTAATAAGAAAACAGTAAATTTAGCTTAGGATATACTGCTGCAAGTACCCTAATGCTTACTGCTTTTTCTTATTTATATGTTTTATGCTAATTTTGTATCTTAGAAAAAATTCAATATAATTTAACCAGTATAGAGGTGGGTCTGTCCACCCTAAGTATTGATGTATGAATTTAGAGTTTGTTTCTTAGATGTTCTTTTTTGGTTTTGTTGAAATAATAGGAGGGTAGGGAGATTTAGTGATTATTCCTGTCCCCTAAGTTTCTTTTCCAACAGTCATCCCTTCTAAGATCCCTTTGAGTTGAATTCCAAAAGCAGAGAAGGTTAAAAGTCTTTCTCTGATCTTAGATTTCACTCTGTGTCAAACTTAAATGTTTTCTATTGTTTGAAGGTAGCCAGGAGGATTGTTGGATTTTTGTCTTCAGATTTAGCCTCATTAGGATTTTGGATCATAGAGGTATAAGGCATGTCCTGTCCCTAGACCTACTCCTAAGTGGTCACCTTGGAAGGTTTTCCTTGTCATTCCCTCTCATTTCCTTATTGTTTCATCCCATACTATCATCTTAAGAGATTCTCTGTTTTAGATGACTAGCCCTTTGAAAGCCTTGGATATTTGAGTTGCAAGTAAACCCTTTTATGACCCCATTGTCCAATGGACTTGTGTTCTCTTTGAATTATCTCCCCATTGACAAGAAATCCTTCTCTACTCATTCCTTTACATTCACTTAACCCTTCTTTGATGTTTCTCAACCAAACAAACAAAACAAATCAAACAACCCTTGTGCCTTATAACTAGCCTAACACTTTAAAATCACCTTTAAAGATACATTATTTATTTACCTTATCGAGAGATCCCTCTCTGGATCCAGGAGGGCTAGATCCTGAGATCCCAAAGTGGTTTGATGTTGTCTTTTCATTTGGTATTTCTAGATCTACCAAATCATAGGAACCACAACATAATGGTGACTCCGCTGGGGAAGATTTGAGTTGAAACACTCCTTAAAACATATCTGAGAACTCAAAGGAGACTAATTAGCCTTGACTTGGTAATTTAATCACTGTGGTAGACTGTAAATCTTCTTGAAACACTTTAAACCCTCCACCTGGCGACTCCACAGTTCCTAAATGATCAAAAGACTTCACTGGTAATCAGTAGGCTTGCTGATTATCTCTGTTTTCACAAGACTCCACTGGGAGACCAGTTTCATTACAACATCATCCATACTAAAGGAAACTCTGAGGATTAAGTTTCTTTGTTTAAGGATAGCTTGCCTCTTAAATATTGTCACATCTGACTAGCTTTCTCCTTTTTGGATCTGAAACTTAACATACTGGCTTCAAGAACAATCCATACCAGAGCTTATCCTGATCCAAATCCTCCTGAAGTAGTTGACAATCCCAAGAGAATTCTTAGGAATTCTTTCACATCTAGGGATCCAACTATTGTCAGACCCTTTCATAGAGCTAACTTAGCACCTGAAAACCTTGCAGCTCTATCTGATACTCAAGTTGACTTAGATTTACAAGGTAACTTACCAAGAACTAAGTCCTTCAGTGATATATATCAGACATACTTTGAGCCTCCAAATTCACCACCACATAGTGGTCAACATATTAGGGATAGAGAAACTCCTCCATCAACACCTCCTGATATCCACTTCATTCATAACTGGGGTCTCTCTCACCCTAAGTCTTCTCAACAGTTTGTGGTTGGTCCAAACATTTCTTCCATCCATATACCTGCTGCTCAAGCCAATCCTTTACCTCCACAAAACACTATCATGGCAGCATGGTATGCTCCCCTAGTATTGCCACAACCTCTAGCTCCTTTACCTAATGAATATCAGTCTAAAATTCCTCATTTCACTGGTAAAGAATCTACCACAGCTCAACACCATGTAGATAGGATGGAAGATGCTTTTGATTACATGGAAATAGAAGATGAAACCATTAAGATGAGAATCTTCGCTCAAATTTTAGGAGGAGAAGTAAAAAAGTGGTTTAAGGGCTTAACTCCTAATAGCATCCATGACCTTCCCTCGTTACATCAAACTTTCATAAACAAATGGGAAATCAAAATCAACCTTCTCCAGATACTAGCAGAGTATAAGAATCTTAAAAGAAATCAAGGAGAGAGTGTTCATGATTACTCCACTAGATTTAACAGTGTCTACAATGCTCTTTTGCCTCACATGAAACCTCCCCAAGGCATGGCCTTAGTAAAATATCCTGAAGGTTTTGATGCTGATATGGCCTATCAGCTAGGGGAGAGAGACTATCACACATTAGAAGACATGTAGAAAGGAGCTGTGAGTGTAGAAGCAAAATTAATTGAAAAAGGAGCTAGGATGAGGGCTGAAAAGAAGGTAAACTATAGGGAAGACACCACAACTTCTACATCTAAATCCAAAGTTGATGATCTAGCCAAAAACATAAATAGGCTAGAAAAAATGATGGAGAAAATGTATGTCCAAGTCAATACTCAGAACATAAATCAAACTCAAAACTAGAACCAAAACTTTAGGAGAAACACCCCCCCTAATAGACAAAAGGACTCTGACCAACAAGTCATACCTCCATTTCAAGAAAATTTCCTTGATGAGGATGAGGGAATAATAGAAGAGTCGGAAGGGCTACATTATAAATGGTGGAAGTGGATAACCAAGATCACACCTTTTCCTCGAGAAGACAACTAGACCTCATACACACATTAGGATGAGGAAGGGTTAGAATACGAAGAATATAGGTTAGGATTCGAGGATGCTCATCATGCGGTACGAGAAAAATATGATATCAAAAGTAAAAGGAACCCGAAACTTTGAGCAAAACCTCAGAGGTCACTATCAAGAAAAGACCTAAAAAGACTCCTAAATAAACTGCTAAAAATACCAAAACAGTAGCTGACAGTGCTGGTAAAACAAAGATTAAGAGTACCTAACCCACTGATAAACCAAGTCAAGAATCCAGTAGCACTAGCATTTCGGCTAATGATCCTGATAAAATAGTTTAAAATCATGTACATACTGAGAATCAGCAAGTTGATTCTGCCAATAAAACAGTGACCAACAAAACAGAATTGAACCTTTCAAAGAGTCAGTCTCCTTTCAGTCTGGAAAGTGAGATTTCCAAAATCAAAATTTTTGTCCCTCTCACTGAGTTGGCCACCCAAGATGTATATAAATGTCAAATTTTGAAAGCTTTAAACTTAGGAGAAAACAATGACTCTGTCAATTTAAATGATGATCAACCAACTCTCTTGTTTGTCCCAAAAATTGAAGGGAAATTTCAGGAAGGAGTGGTACCTCCTTTCTATTTCAGTCTTAACATCCATGAAGAAATCCTACACAATGATATGCATGACTCAGGGGCTTCACACAAACTCATGCCCAAAGTGATCATGGAAAAATTAGGCCTAGAGATAACTAGACCATATACGGATTTATATTCTTTTGACTCTAGCAGAGTGAAGTGTTTGGGCCTGATCAAAGATCTATGCGTAAATTTAACCCAAATCCCAGCCAAGTGCATGGTAATGGATTTTGTAGTGGCTGATGTGCCCCCTAAGTACGGCATGTTGCTGTCAAGATCATGTGGTGCCAAGCTACAAGGTACAATGCAAATGGACATGACATATGCCACTATCCCTGTCTTTAGCCAACATAGAGGACTATATAGGGAAGCACACATGAAATTCATGGTAAGTAGCCCAGAGAAACCAGAAAATTCCCCTCTTTACTCTGTCCATACAGACCTAGAATCTTTTATCCTTTACAATGATGAGTTTACATATGAGAAAGAGCTAGAGAATAAAATTCCAAATGGTAGAGTAAAGGCCACAAATCTGAACATAATGGCAGCTCTGGATACAGAGGAAAACAAGGGAGAAACATTGGAACAGTTTGCAGAATTAGAAAATAAGAAACAAGACTATAGAGAGTAGATTACACATTAGCCTGCTAACCTCAACAAACAAGATGACAGTAAGGAGGAAACTGATAACAAATATGCAAACAACCCCTTATGGAACATGAGTTTTGATGGATCTTGCACTATAAGAAGTGCAAGAGCTGGGGTATGGATGCACAATACTGAAAAAAAATTATGCTGAGATTCAGGCTTTCAAGATAAATTTCAAATGTACAAACAACATAACAGAATATGAGGCTCTTCTCTTAGGATTACATCTATTGAAAAAACTAGGAGCTAAGAGGATATTTATTCATGGAGACTCAGAACTAGTCATCAAAAAAATAAATGGGGAGTACACTGCAAAACATCCCAGATTAAGAGCATATAGGAATGATGCCATGGATATTCTACAAAAATTTGTAGAATATGAGCTTGTATTTGTCCCTAGAAGAAAAAACATACTTGCAAATGGTTTAGCTTGTGCTGCTAGTTCAAATCAAAGACCACTTAGTGACAACAGCTCATTGTTCAAACAAAACATAGACCAGCGGTACTAGATAATGAAAAATATTGCCAGGTCTTTGAGGGTGACAAATAGATAGAGGACTTCTTTCTTTCTAGGAATGAGTTTGAATTACCAGATTCAAATTCCAAGTCCGAGGAAGACTGTTTGGATGAAGAACCCCCTGATGAAGATAAAACATCCCCTACTGCAGAAATAAACATGCTGAGCAGATAATTTGAGAATCAAACTGAAGAATACAAGAACACAGATAAAGAAGACATAGAGGTAGTGTAGTCTAAAGAAAAAAGCATACCCAGAGGACTAGCACCCCTAGAGGACCTTTTTGATTTTAATGATGTTGCAAATAAGCCCACTATAGAACCCACTGAATCTGATGTGGAAGAATGCAATATAGGCAGCAAGGACAAGCCTAAAATGATCAAATTATCTAAAACCTTGCCAGCACATATCAAACAGAAATACATTGATTTATTTAAAGAGTTTGCTGATGATTTTTCTTGGAGTTATGAGGACTTTAAATCTTATGAAAAAGAGATCATCCAGAATAAGATTCCATTGAAAGAAAACCAGAAACATTTTAGGCAAAAGCTGCGCATAATCAACCCTGTATAATTGCCTCTGGTAGAAAAGGAAATTAAGAAAATGTATGAGGTTGGAATCATAGTCTCTGTGAGGTTTTCAGATTGGGTATCTAACCTTGTGGATGTAAGGAAAAAGATAGGAGAAATTAGGCTGTGCATTGACTTTAGAAACTTAAATGGAGCCTCACTAAAAGACAATTACCCTTTACCCAAAATGGAACACATCCTACAAAAGGTAGTTGGGTCTAAGAGGATTTCTCTGTTAGATGGCTTTTCAGGGTATAACTAGGTCTTATTACTCCCAGAAGATCAACTTAAAACAGCCTTCACCACTCCTTGGGGCACTCTCATGTATGTGAAAATGTCTTTTGGATTAATGAACGCTAGTGCCACCTTTCAAAGAGCCATGGACATTTCATTCTCTGAAGAAATAAGGTACTTCATTGTAATTTATATTGATGACATTACAGTCTATTCCAAAACTAATGAAGAGCACCTTAAACATTTGAGAAAGGTTTTTGAAAAGTGCAGGAGGTTTGGGCTATCTTTAAATCCCAAAAAGACAGTGTTTGGTCTCCAAGAAGGTAAACCTTTTGGTCACATTATATCTGAAAAGGGAATTAAAATAGACCCAAAGAGAGTTGAGGGAATATTGCAGATTAGCCACCCAAGAAACATCAAGGAATTGCAGTCCTTTATTGGGAAAATTAATTTCTTGAGGAGGTTTATACCCAACTTAACAGAACTCCTTAGAAACATGAAAAGCATGCTTAAGAAAGAAGTAGGAGTTAAATGGACTCTCTAAGCCAAAAAATCTTTTGAACTGGTAAAACATGCACTCACCCGAGCACCAGTTCTCATCAGCTCAAATTTTTCTAAAGATTTCCTTATATTCTCATTTGCATCAGAACATAATGTGGCTGCTGTCCTATTGCAGAAAAATCCAGAGGGACAAGAGGAGCCAATTGTATTTTTCAACAAGGCATTAAGAGATGCACCTCTGAAATACAATATCATGGAAAAATAGGCCTATGCTTTGGTAAAGGCCTTGAAATATTTCAGAGTGTATATTTTACATTCTCATATTATTGCCTTTGTGCCTAATATAGTGGTTAAAGAAATTTTGTCACAAGATCCAGATGGCAAAAGAGGCAAGTGGATTGCTGTGATACTAGAGTATGATTTGGAGATCAAACCCACTAAGCTCATCAAAGGTCAAGGCTTAGCACAATTAATGGCTGAATCTAACTTACAAGCCCTTGACATAAATATGGTAGATGCATTGGATGAACATGAAGGATTGCCTGTTCCCACTGTTGAAGAGCAGTTCCAAAACTCTCCTTGGTATGATGATGTCTTGTATGTGCTTGTAAATCTCAATGCTCCTCCTGATTTATCTAAGACAAAGGCAAGGTTTTTAAAATTGAAAGCTAGAAATTATTTCATTTTGAATGAATGTTTATATTGGAAAAATGCCAATGGTTTATTTCTTAAATGTTTTCCTGAAGTTGATGTAGAGAGAACCAAGCATGAATTTCATGAAGGAGAGTGTGGAGACAATCTCTACTGGAAAACCACTGCCAATAAAATCCTTAGAGTTGGCTATTACTGGGCCACCCTATTCTGAGATGTCCACAAGATGATAGTTTCCTGCCACAAGTGCCAAATTTTTTAGGGCAAAAGAAAACTCCTTCCTCTACCTTTACAACCAATCACTGTTGAAGCTCCTTTTCAACAGTGGGGCCTAGATTTCATAGGGGAAATCCATCCTGCTTCATCTGCCCAACATAGATGGATACTCACAGCCACTGACTAATTCACTAAATAGATAGAGGCCATCCCTTCTAGGAATGCCACAGACTTTGTTATTATAAAATTCCTTGAAGACCATATCCTATCTAGATTTGGCTGCACTAGGAATGCTGCATTTGGTTCCAAAAAAATGATTGATTTTTGTCGTAGGTATCAGATTGCACTTGGTCATTCTACTGGTTATTACCCTCAAGGTAATGGGCTGGCAGAATCATCAAATAAAAGTTTGGTGACCATCATCAAGAATCTACTTGAAGATAATAAAAAATCATGGCACAACAAGTTGGTGCATGCTCTATGGGCAGACATATTGACCACAAAGAAATCCATATGAATGTCTCCCTATCAGCTTGTCTATGGAGCATATGAAGTGTTCCCTACCATCTTGGGAGTACCAGTGATAAAATTGGTCCAAGATATGCAGTCAGAAGAAGACAGCGTGGTGAGGAGGATCAATCAAACTATACATCTCCAGTAGACAAGGGAAGAAGTCTACAACAGAGCTCAGAAGGTTCAAGAGAACATCAAAAGGCTGTTTGATAAGAGAACAAAGTGTTGTGACTTCAAAATTGGAGATAAGGTACTCAAGTGGGACTCTAGAAGAGAGGATAAGGGTAAGCATGGAAAATTTGACAGTTTGTGGCAAGGTCCTTACATTATTCAGTCTGCCATTGCTCCAAATGCCTTTTTTCTGCAAGAATTAGATGGTACAGATCTATTCGGGGGTCCTGTCAATGGCAGGATGCTCAAGCATTACTTCTACTGATTTTCAGTTTATATTCTTCACTTCCATTGTAAATACCATTTCTCTATTTTAGTTTTGAAAATATATATATATATATATATATATATATATATATACAAAAAAAAAAGGAGAAAGGAAAGGTCCAAATTTAACGAATCCACGAACCTACAAAACGCCAAAAAGGAATGGCTCTAATCGAGATCAAAATCGAGCCAAAAGGTGCGAAAGGGATGGTTATAACATGCTCAAATCTTAGACTTGACAAGAAGAACATCACAACTCTAACAAGGTCAGAATCTGAGTCACAGAAAAAGGAAGGATGCTTTAATTTTTAGAATTTCAAGCCTTCACAATTTTGTTTCAATTTCTGCAAAGTTTCAGTTCATGTGCAACTTGTCTTTATGCCATGGACCCACAACAAACCAGAAAGTCTAATCCTGGTTTGTCTGTGTTTAAATTTCTGTTTTAGAATGTAGAGAATTAAAATTTGTCAGACAGTTTAATCCTGGCAGATATTAGTTTAGGTAGAGAAGCTATGAGCCCAACTGTTTAATTTGGTCTCATGGAGAAATAAGGGTAGAATTAGATTAGTTTTTTCTTTCAAATAAAAAAAATATGTTGTAAAGGTCTACAAGTCTAAATGCACCTTGAAGAAAAAATGTTAGGACAGTAGGATGGGTAGGTAGATTGTTTGGGGAAGTAATGCTACTGATATAATGTTTTCATGATGGTAGTAGCTGATAAAATAAAAAAAAAGGATCAAGGACCAGGCTCTGGCCTATTTCCAAAGATTATTTCTGAGATTCTTGACACCTTCAAGAAGATGACATCCCCATGTGGAGCCACTAGTAGCCACCTATAAAATTTTGGTATAGCAAATAGGTGGCTAAATATGTTTCTAAGCCTTCAAGAGAAACATTTCCCTTGAAAATATATCATTCTTGAAGCCTTCATGTGTCCTCTGTTCTTTGAAGAAATCTTCAATGTTGTTTCCATTGGAAAGCCCTGTTATTTTGTGAAAGAGATTGCTTTAAAAAGGCCTCCATTTGCTCCATTTCACTCCCACAAGAAATCTCCATTTTCACCACCTTTTTCCTTCACAAAAACTCCTAAAAACCCTTCATTAAACCTCTAAATCATCAAAACCCCCTTATTAAACATTATAGCCCCCTTTATTTGGTTTTAAAATCTTCCTTTGTGCTTATCGAAACCTCCAATTTCCTTCAAAATCCCTTCAAAAAGCCTAAAAAATAGTCTTCCGCTCCATTAGGCCTTAAGCCCCTTTCGGCCTAGCCCTAGCCCCTTCTCCGCATGAGACCTCATCCCGCGACCAAGAGCTAGCCCCCATCGCGCAATCACAATCAGGGCTTATGGTTTTTTTTGATAAAACGTTTGATTCAAAAACTCTGATGCGATGAGCCCTTGTCATCGCATCCGCCAATCTAATCTCGATTGTCCATTCCTATAGATCCGATTGCTGAAATACAATCACACTCCGTGATGAACCCCTGTCATCGCATCCACCGATTTAATCTGGACCGTTGAATCCACAAGAACCAACGGCCATGATTCAATCGCGCTCCGCTAACAGTCCCCCGTCATCGCTCCACCGATTTAATCTGGATCGTTGAATCCACAAGAACCAACGGCCAAGATTCAATTGTGCTCCGCTCGCAGTCCCCCATCATCGCTCCGCCAATTTAATCTGGACCATTGAATCCACAAGAACCAATGGCTAAGATTCAATTGCGCTCCGCTCATAGGCCCTCCAACATCAAACCCGTTGATTCAATCCTGACCGTTGATCTTCCCTCTAATCCGACGGTTAGCACTTAATCGCATCGCGCAATCTCAAAGGACCCCGATGCTTTGGAAATTTTCTCTTCTTCGATGCGATGAGATCCCCGCCGTTGATTTTCTCAAATTCAACGGTCCACATTACTTCCGCTTTCAAACCCCGCCCTTCTCATTCTCCCCCGTCAAGAGATCTCCGCTGTCCATTCCTACAGATCCGATGGTCAAGATCTAAACCGCCATTCACCCTGCAACTTCCTCTGTTGCATCCATTCTGCACCATTCGATCTACCTCCATTGATCCAATGGCTGATATTGTGTTTCGCAAAATTTTTCCGCCCAAACGTTAATGCCCAAAAATTTTCCGAAACCGGCTGTTTCCTAAGGGACAGGTGTCAAGAAATGTATCATATCGCATTTTTTTTGGCGAAACCATATACCACCAAAAAAATTTGCGAAAACCACTCCATTTTTCCGCCTTACCACCCTCCGCAATGTGATTTCATGTTTAACCATAGTCGTTGATTTGTTATGACCTAATGGTCCTGTTCTAACCTTGCCTCCACCCATTATTCGTTCATCTGACCTCTTAAACGACTTCGTCCATAGATCTCTTCCGTCGATTATTCTAATCGAACGGCCCGCATTTAATCTTGAATCCATTCATTTACTTCCTCATTCATCCTCCAAATGACTTCATCGAAGGATCTCAACCGTGGATCACCATTGTTTAATCTAATCCAACGGTCCATAATTAGCCTCGCACTCAACCCTCATCAGACTTGTTTTTAGCCTTCCAACATGATTTTCACCCATTTTTCCACTGCATCCATCATTTTTCACCACTTCTCTTCCATCCCCATGAGCCTCTGAAGCAGTCCTTCCCTCGCTCCCTCAGGACTTTATAATGTTTTTATCGTGTTTTTGCAGGGTTTACAGGTGGTGAATTCATTCTGTCTCCACAGTCACAGTCGTGGTGATTTAGAGCGCAGACAGACTATCATAGAGCCAAGGATAGCAGAGGAAGACATCCTTGAGAGGGTTAAAACATATTTTATTGAAAATGACGGCTATTAACCTGATTCAAACCCTCCATCGCCCCTAAAACCTATATATTCACAAAAGCAGGTTAGAAGAAGTGGCAAAGTGTATCAGTGAGAGATTTAAAGGATTAAAGCCTAATTTTGAAGACTTAATGAAGCCTAATCCACAGTTAGCACAGATTAAATACAAATCATTGATCGCAGCAACACAAAGGATATAACGGCAGGACGTTCCTTTACTGAAGAAAGGACCAAAACACTACTACCCATTCTCTATTTTTCAGAGCAGTTACTATTCTGACAGAAATTCCTAAAAATTGTGAGTGCATTAGTTATGAAGCATGGAAGACCTGAAAGACAAATCTTCACATTTCGTGTCTCAGAGTACAAACAGAGTACTACAGCCAGAAATTACTTCAGAGAGCATACCCTTGGAATTATTATCCATTTGCCGAAGACCCCTATGTCATCTAAAGAGTACTGAAAGTTAATGTAAAGGTATGGAACAGAATGGGCTTCGAAGACTCTTCTCCCTCTGTTTTAATGAATCATTTAAGTTCTATCTACCACTACTATCGCTCTTTCATCTATAAGAACTCACAATAAATACATTGTAAATGTTGGTTGGTTGAATATTGAAAATCACTGATTGTAAGCTATTTCACTGAGTTAGAGTTCTGTGAGAAGTAGTTGTAAATAGGTTGGGAGATGATTTCAGGATGATATCAAGCTATTGGACAAGAATGTATGTGACTGGTTTTTCTCTTCTAATATGAAAAGCATGTTCATTGGATCCTGATCTAAATCAGTGGTGATGTGTTCTTTCTTTGTTATTGTTTCCCTCTATTTAACATCATGTTCATTTTCTCTGATAAGAAAACACTAAATTTATCTTAGGATATATTGCTGCAAGTACCCTAATGCTTACTGTTTTTTCTTATTTATATGTTTTCTGCTAATTGTGTATCTTTGAACAAATTCAATATAATTTAACTAGTATAGAGGTGGGTCTGTCCAGCCTTACTGATGTATGAATTTAGAGTTTGTTTCTTAGATGTTCTTGTTTGGTTTTTTTGAAAGAATAGGAGTATAGGGAGATTTAGTGATTATTCATGTCCCCTAAGTTCATTTTCCAACAGTCAACCCTTCTAAGATCCCTTTGAGTTGAATGCCAAAAGCAGAGAAGGTTAAAAGTCTTTCTCTGATCTTAGATTTCACTTTGTGTCAAACTTAAATGTTTTCTATTGTCTAAAGGTAGTCAAGAGGACTGCTGGATTGTTATCTTCAGAGTTAACCTCATTAGGAGTTTGGATCATAGAGGTATAAGGCATGTCCTGTCCCTAGACCTACTCCGAAGTGGTCACCTTGGAAGGTTTTCCTTGTCATTCCCTCTCATTTCCTTATTGTTTCATCCCATACTATTATCTTAAGAGATGCTCTGTTTTAGATGACTAGCGCTTTGAAAGCCTTGGATATTTGAGTTGCAAGTCAACCCTTTTATGACCCCATTGCCCAATGGACTTGTGTTCTCTTTGAATTATCTCCCCATTGCCAATAAATACTTCTCTACTCATTCCTTTACATTCATTTAACCCTTCTTTCATTTTTCTCAACCAAACAAACAAAACAAATCAAACAACTCTTGTGCCCTATAACTAGCCTAACACTTTAAATTGACCTTTAAAGATACATTATTTCTTTACCTTATAGAGAGATCCCTCTCTGGATCCAAGAGGGCTAGATCCTGAGATCCCAAAGTGGTTTGATGTTGTCTTGTCATTTGGTATTGCCAGATATACCAAATCATAGGAACCACAACAAGTTATTTGATCTGTTCTGTCTGTTTATTTACAATTAGGAAAAGTAGTTGCAAAGTCTTTAACTTATTATTCTAGATGAGCACTACATCTAGGGAAGAATGTTTTATCTATAATCCATAATTTCGTATAACAAGTGGGGTAGAAGCAAAGTAGAGGGAAGCAGTTCCTCAAAAAATTTATTGCCAAGAAGTCTAGATCTAGTGCTGAGCAACAACAAAGCAAGATCAGGAGGAGAAATATAACAATAGTAAACAGATAACCTCTCCATCGAGCTTCAAAAAACCCTGACTTCAATACGAACTTTATTTGAAACAAATCCGCGTGTATACGCGCTTTCATCGTGATGAACCAGCGTATAGATCTAGAAATATTAATTTTGAAAAAAGTTTCAGATCTATAGATTTACCCAAATTTCTTCACTTCTCTTCAAAAAACATGTGCCACGTCACAGATCCAAACATCTCATCAATAGATCATGCAAGTACATATTCATTTCAGGTCTAGAGATCCTGATCCATCATTGTACCCATGGGTGCATCAAAATTTCAAATCTACAAATAACCAAAACCCATGCAAATATTCTTCAGAGAGTAGTATTCAGTTCAAACCCTTACTCATGCACCCCCTTGCATTATGATCTTCTTCTCCTTATATAGGTTTAGCCTTTATCAATACCATGAGCCAAAACAACACAACACTCAATATTGTGGGCTAAAACCATGGTAATGCCCCCTAGTATCATAATTTTAGAGTGCAAAAGGTACACACGACTTGGCTTCTTTGTACCCGCGTGTATACATGACTTTTCTTCATAAAAACTGCATATATACTAATTCTAGATGTATACACGGGTTTCCTTCATCAAACCTATGTATACATTGTTTTTCATTTCTTTGGCACTCACTGGAATTCCTTCCTCTGTCACATCTGAACTGACCTGTAGAAACATCTTTTTTACATCTTTAACAAATAGGTTGCTATCAAAAGGAAACTCATCAATTAGGTTGCCATCAAGGACAACATATTAATTCATAATGCCAAAAATCTCCCCCTTTGGACTTGATGGCAACCATTTTGGTGTTTGATCACCACAACCTGTAGATACATGAAACATTATTCAAACACCAAATACTCTCCCCCTTTGACATCAAGAGAAAAGGGTGGGAATTTTCTCCCCCTGAGCACATGTGAAAGCTTCAAATTTTCAATAAAATACATGACTTTTTAACTCAATAGAGTATGACCTTTCCTATCACCAAGGACAAAAAATTACATCAAGGACCCAACTTAGTGGATTTACATATTGACTCAACTACCCAACCAAGTGGGTTTACAAATATAAACATGAAAATATTTACATAGAGGTCTCAACATGATCTTTATATCAAATTACAAATATGACTTTTTATGACCAAGACCAAAGAATCTCAAACATGAGATCCGATAATAACAACCAACACAGTACCAACAATGCACCTTCAAAAATCAATTCATCAAAGCATCTTCATCAAGGAGATACATATCAAAGAAAGGAACTATATAATGAATACCAAAACAACAGAGTTTATCCAAAAATATCATAGACTGTTCTGAAAACTGACCCATAGATTTTCTGTTAGCAAAAACCATACGCAGCTTTATACAGAGATACACACGTATATACGTGATTTTCCTTCATGCAACCATCGTACCGAAATTAATCTTTTGAAATTAAGCAAATTTGATAAGTGAAGCATAGACAAATCCCAACTTTTGTCTGAGATATTCAAATGATTCCCTTAGAAGAGGTTTATTAAATATATTAGCAACTTGTTCTTCAGAAGGAACATACTCCAATTTAACCTTTTTCTCAAGCACTTGTTCGCATAAGAAATGATACTTGATAGGAATGTGCATGGTCTTTGAATGCATAACAAGTTTTTTTGAGATACTGATGGCACTTGTATTATCACATAAGATGGATATGGGAGGAGAACATTTAATTTGAATATCTTGTAATTTCTACATCATCCAAAGAAGTTGTGTGCAATATGATGCAGAAGATACATATTCTGCTTCTGTTGTAGATAAAGAAATGGAACTCTGTTTCTTGCTAAACCAAGATACTAATCGGGGCCCCATATAGAATGAATCACCACTAGTGATTTTTTTATCATCAACATTTCCAGCCCAATCTGCATATGTGTAAGCATGAAGAGTGAGATCAACATTCTTTCGATACCATAGACCAAAGTCTTGAGTCACTTGTAGATATTTGAATATTCTTTTCACAACCTAAAGGTGTGACTCTTTTGGATTATCTTGGAATTTTCCAACAATCCCAACTGCATGCATAATATCTGGTCTAGTCCCGATTAGATAAAGTAGACTTCCAATCATATATCTATACTCCGGTTGATTTACCATGGAAAAATCATCATGAGAACTGAGGTTACATCCAGTTACCATTGGAGTGCTTACAGGTTTGCAATTTTCCATCCCTTACTTCTTTAGGATTTGCTTGAGATATTTTGCTTGTGATAGAAATATGCCATCTGTTGCTTGTTGTACTTGTAAGCTAAGAAAATATGTTAGTTCCCCAAGTAATGACATTTCAAATTCTTGATGCATAACCAAATCAAATTTCTAACTCATGGATTCTTCATTACTCCCAAAAATGATTTCATCAACATACACAACAATAATTAATAGTTTATCATTATCAAATTTTGTGCATAAGTTACTGTCAACAGATCCTTTTGTGAAACCTTGTTGTTGAAGATATTTGTCAAGATGATAGTACCATGCTAGAGGAACCTGCTTGAGACCATATAGAGCCTTTTTAAGTTTGCAAAAAAAAATTTCATCATTTCCTAGATGAATCCTTCTAGTTGTTCTATATAAACTTCTTCTTCTAGATCACCATTGAGGAAAACAAATTTTACATCCATTTGATAAAATTTGAATTGTTGAAAACTTGAAAAAGCAAGAAACATTCTTATGGCTTCAAGTCTGGCTACAAGTGCAAATGTTTCTTCAAATTCTATACCTTCTTGTTGAGCATACCCTTTACAAACAAGTCTAACATCTCCATTTTCATTTAATATGTTTTTGAATATCCATTTTGTTCCAATAACATTTTTATCATGAGGTATTGGAACCAAATCCCAAGTATGATTCTTTTCAATCTGATCAAGTTCTTCATTCATGGCTTGAATCCAAGATTCATCTTTACTAGATTGATTTACATTTTGAGGTTCAAAAGTGGATAATAATTCCAGATAGCCAGGGGATCCTACAAGAGTTCTTCTTGTTTGGACACCTGATCCCTTTTCTCCCAATATTTGAGATTCTGGATGATTCTTTTGAACATACTTGGATGGAACCTTTTCTGATATATCTTCTTCAGGTGCTTCATTGGGAGTCTCCTTCTATATTGTTGTTATTTGATGAGGGAGAATATACGTCATCACTATCTTCATTTTTTGTTGTTATTTCCCTTTTAGGAGTTGTGAGAGACTCATCAATTACAACATCAATACATTCAACAATCTTCCGAAGTCTTTTATTGTAACATTTTTATGCTTTAATTCTAGAAGAGTAACCAAGAAATATTCCTTCATCTTCTCTAGGCTCAAACTTACCAATTTTTTCATCATTGTTCTTGATAAAATATTTGGTTCTAAAAACTCTAAAATGCTTCATAGTGAAAATATTACCATACCAGAGCTCATAAGGAGTTTTATCATTGTTCACACAAACATGAGACTTGTTGAGAATATTTATTGCAGTATGCGCTGCTTCTCCCCAAAAGGTATCTAGAGTTCTAGATTCATCAAGCATAGCACGAGCCATCTATTGAACTGTTCTATTCATTCTTTCTACCACAACATTTTGTTGTGGATTTCCAGCTGCAAAAAACTGTCTTTTTATGCCATAATGTTCACAGAAATCAAATAATTCATCTAATATATATTCTCCTCCTCGTTTAGATCTAAGACATTTGATTTTTAGATATAATTCATTTTCAACCAAAGCTTTGAATATCTTAAAATTTTCAAACACTTATCTTTATGTTTCAATAAACCGATCCAACACATTCTAGAAAAGTCACCAATAAATAGAATATAGTATTGTTCTCCACAAGGTGAATTTTTTCTTACGGGACCAAATAGATCAGTATGTATAAGTTCAAGAGGTTTACTTGCTAATATTTCTTTGGCATTGAATTATACCCTGGTTTTCTTACCAAATTGGCATGATTTGCATATGGTACTTTCAGGCAGAGTGATGTTGGGTAGATCAAAAACAAATTTGAGTCTGCTAGATTTGCTTATTTGAGAGAAGCTCAAATGTCCCAATATTTTGTGCCATAAACAATTTTCTATAGATTTACCTAAGTATCATTTCTCTTGGTCACATTTTGATATATACAGATTGCTTGGTGTTCTAGTTCCTTTTATTATTGTTTTTCATGTGTCAAGTTCACGCACTACACATTCTTTTGAACTAAAGAAAACTTCATTTCCTTGATTAAACATTTGACTCACACTCAACAAGTTATTCTTTAATCCATCCACACACATAGCATTGTTAGCTTTCACCTTTTATTTTAGGAAAACATAACCTTTACTCTTAATGACAACATGAGAGTCATTTCCAAAAGTAACATTCTTTTCCTTCTCTAATGCATTGTATGAAAGAAGTTTATTTTTATCACCTGTCATGTGTTTTGAGAATCTGCTATCAATGTACCATTGATTTTCTTCCCCTTCTGCAAATGAAGTTATGCCACAACTTTCAACCTGTAAGTCCTTCTTTCTCCATACTTTGGAGTTTGAGGGTATATGTTCTTTTGGCTAAAATTTGCTCCTTCATTCAGATTCTTCATGTCCAAAGTTATTGCAATAATAACATTCAATTTTTTCTTGAAGAAGAGAAAATTTATTATAAGTATTATTCTTCATTCCAATCTCATTTCTTTGCTTTCTTGCATCTCTGGTCATGATGGTTTTGTATGCAACACATTGAGCAACTTTATGACCAAAATTATGACATGAGAAACATTGTCCATTAAAGAAGAAATTTTTGCGATCATGGAACCTTCTATTGATGTTTACCTGTTGATTGATACTTATGTTTTTGTTCATCCTTGAATTCAAGTGGTCACGTTTTACCTGGGTATTCTCTTTGTTCTTTTTCTCAGTGACAAAATGTTGTTGGTTGGCTTTAGCTGCATTTAGATAGCTTGGTGCTGAAGATTGAGAAGATTCTCTGGTATATCCAAGACCTATCTTTACAAGGGGAGAGTGTTGTACCTTGATAATTTCATCTAAGGTTTCAGATCCTTTAGAAAATATAAGATTTAAGGTTTTCACTTTCTTAATTTCCTTTCTTAGACTTACTATTTCACATTCTAATTTCTCATTGTGCTTCTCCTTCTCTACAAGATGATTCTTTAGAGTATCTATGGCTATTTTTTTCTCTTCCAAACATATTTTGAGTTGATTAATTTCTTCTAGAAAATCATTTTCTCATAAAGCATCCATAAATGTATCTTTAGCCTCACTAATTTTCTTTTCAAATGCCATGAGTAGTCTAATATCTTGATAATATTCTCCTTCTTCACTATTTGATAGACCATCACTACCTTCTCGAGTATAATAACTTTTTCTATTGATGAAACGTTTCTTATTTCCTTTTTCCAATTCCTTTCCCTTTTCATGATTATCTTTATGGGGACATTTAGCAGCGTAATGACCAACTCTTCCACAAGAAAAACATTTGAAAGGAAGCTTATGTCTGAACCCTCCAATGCCAAGTTGTAGTTTCTTTACAAAATTGATCTCATATTCTTCTGAAACATACCCTGATCCTTCTTGTTCTTCTATTTCCTTTCCTTTTGTGGCAGTTCTAAAAACATCTTCTTTGACTTCAAATGGACCTCCTTTCCTCATTTCACACGCAGTCAGAATCCCATGAAGTTGAACAATAGTAAGAGTTTGTAGATCCTGATTTTCTTCAATAGCAGACACTTTTGACTTGAATTTAGGAGTTAGATATCTTAAGACTTTTCTACTAGAGTGGTGTGAGTTATAGCTTCACCCAGATTTCTCATATGATTTACAATCTCATCTAGACGTTAAAAAAAACTAGCAATGCCTTCATCATTATGCATTATGAGTTTTTCATATTTAATTCTGAGAGTTTGGAGTTTAGCGCTTTTTACCTTGGAATCAACTTCATAGCTTAGAATGATTTTTTTCCATATCTCCTTTGGTGTATTTAACTGCATGACTTTGACAAATTCTGATTTAGTCAGTCTCCCCAATAAAGCATTGACTTCCTTTGCATTGGTTTCATATTTTTTCCTTGCTGCTGGATCTGCTGGAACTGAGGCTGGATATTGGTAACCACCTTCAATTATAGCCCATACATCTATTGCAAGAGACTGAAGATAGGATCTTGTCTTGGTATTCCATAAGATTAAATTTTTTTCGTTGAAGAGTGGAGGTCTAATAGATGTTGTCCCGTCTTGATTTCTAATCTTAGATGATATTCCTTCTAGCGATTAAGCTTCTACAGAAGGACCCACGATGATATAATTTTTTGGGAAAAATACTTAGAGGGGAGGGGGGGGAGGGGTGAATCAATATTTTCAACAATCACAATCTCTTACTTTTCTCTTTACTATTTTCTATATGTGACTTTGATTATCCCAACTAGTGTATGTATGCGGCTATCCAAATAGAAACTAGCGTATACTCGGATAAATTTATTGTTTAGATAAACATTTAGAAACATTCTTTAACCCAGATCATCAATTATGCATCGGATAGTGTTAGGCCCCTATATCACTAGTATAGTCCCTTATTATTGTTAGTGTAAACCCCTTATTGTTATTATTGTACCCTTGTAACCCCCATTTTGTTATTATTGTGCCCTTAAATTATTATTGTTAGGTCGGCTAGGATTACATTGTGGACCACTAGGATTACATTATGGCCCCATGGACTCCTATATATAGAAAGGAGGTTTTGTAAAGTGTATCATCCAAGAATTGTTCATTTATGTAATGTATTGGAGGTTGCCCCCTCGAAGTGGCTCATTTCTAAGGCGTTGATATCTCTTTTCTTCTCTTTTTGGGGCTGGTTACACAACATTTGGTATCAGAGCTTTGGATTCTAGGGTTTCGCTGCTCCAAACAGGTCATCGTGGCATTTTCGCTATAACTTTTTTTCTACGAAGGTTCAGAAGCTGAAATTTTTAGGGTGCGAAGCTGAAATCCTGAGGAAGGTTGTCTAAAAATTTCAGAGCTTGGTTCGCAATATTTTTGGAGATATGATCTGTGGAAGTTAGGTATTTTTTCGGGCTCCTAAATAGGTCATCGTGGCATTTGCGCTATAACTTTTTTTCTGCTGAGGTTCAGAATCTGAAATTTTTATGGTGTGAAGCTGAAATCCTAAGGAAATGCATCAAAAAATTTCAGAGCTTGGTTCGCAATATTTTTGGAGATATGATCTGTGGAAGATAGTGTTGTTTCAGGCTCCTGAATTTCATCTAAAAAAGGTGATCGTGGGAAAATTTCAATAACTCTCTCTCTGAGCATCGGATTGGAGTGCCGTAAAAATTGGTCGCAAGTACACGGACTGTAGTTTCTTAGCTATCAATTTCAGAGGCGAAGGAAAAAACAGTGACGTGGCAAGTCGTACAAGTTCGCTATACTGAACCAGTGCATAATTAGGTCATTTTGGGAGATTGGACATAACTTTGTCTTGGAGAATCCAAATCAAGTCAGACCTGTGGCATTCAAAAGAGAATTCAGAGGGCTACTTCAGTGCTGAATTTCAGATATTGAAGAGCCGCAATCACAGAGATAATACAATTTCAATATCGAGCTCCTCAAAAGCAAGTAAAAGGTGTGTATTTTTTTTTCCGAATTGCATAAGTCTTGTTTGAAGAATCAAGTTGAATTGATTACAAGGGCATATTGTAGAATAGATATCAGTATTGGATTATAAAATGGCCCCTAAAAAGAATTCAACACCCATTAAGCCTTTGGAAAGCTCTACTATGACTCATGAAGACGAAGAATTGCAACATGATCTATCAAAATTATAAGAGCAAGTGCAACAAATTTCACTCTCGCAAAGAGCAACAAAAAATGAAATGGAAGTTTTGAAGAAAGGCATGGAAGCTAAGATGGATGGCGTGCAAGCTAAGATGGATGGCGTGGAAGCTAAGATGGATGGCATGGAGGTTGGCATGGAATCTAAGATGGATGACATGGAAGCTAAGATCGATGAGAAAATGGAAAACATGAAGAATTTTCTAAAAGCAGACATGGAAGGTTTGACAAAGTTTATACAAGAAAGGTTTCTTAATGGTGAAAAGATAGTAGAAGAACCTCATGATGAGAACAAAATAAATGTTAATTCTGATTTCATAAACTCTAATGTTGGCGGGAAGAACCACCATATTCCAAAGATGGATATGAGGAAGTTTGATGGAAAGGATCCTGTAACATGGATACTATAGATGGAGCAATATTTTGATCTCCATAATGTGCAAAACACACAAAAGGTACGTATTGCAACTTTACATTTAGAACAAAATACATTTGTATGGTATCGATGGCTTTGCTCTCATAAAAAAATTGTCACTTGGTCAATTTTTACGGAGGAAATGATAGCACATTATGAGGATACAAAGAGCAACACCTTCTTTAGCCAATTGATAAATCTCAAACAAAAGGGTTTAGTGCGGCAGCACATTGAGGACTTCCAAAAATTGAATATAAGGGTAACTAATATTCCAGAGGAACACAGGATTGATCTCTTCTTAGGTACTCTAAGGATAACATCCAACATGAAGTTTGTGTTTTGGAGCCTGATTCATTGGAGAAGGCATTCAGGTTGGCAAGAAAAGTTGAATGTAAAATTATGGCGACAAGGAAGCCTACCACTCAATTCTATAAAGAAGGAAGTGTTGCTACGCCTAGATTTCCACAAACTACAAGGTTGACACCACAACAATTGGAAGAAAAAAGAGAAAAAGGGCTTTGCTACAGTTGTGATAGCAAATACACTAAAGGTCATAAGTGTGCCGAAAAGAAATTATTTTACATAGATTGTGAAGAAGAAGAAGAAAATGAACAAGAAGAGGATATACACCAGGAACCGGCCCTAGAAGAGGAAGAAATGAATCCGACCATATCATGTAATGCACTGGCAGGAATTACCACTCCTCAAACTCTCAAGATAGCAGGACAGATCAAGAAGAAAAAGGTAATAGTGTTGATCGATTCAGGTAGCACCCATAATTTTATTCATTGTAAGGTAGCCAAGGAATTAAATTGTTTCCTATACCCAGCACCAGAATGTCAAGTGATGGTTGCAAATGGAGGAACTATAAATTGCTCTGGAAAATGCCATAATATCAAGCTAACCATGGGGAATATGTATTGACTAGTCCAATGCTTTCCATTCCTATGGGAGGTGCTGATGTTGTACTAGGAGTACAATGGTTACAATCTTTGGGGACGGTAGCTTTTAATTTTCAAGAACTTTTCTTGAATTTTTTTCAGAAGGAAAGGAAGTCGAATTACGGGGTATTGAAGGGAATCCAGGAAGGATAATAAGCTCTAATGTCATGACAAAGCTTCTAAAGAAAGAACAACGAGGCGTAACTGCACAATTATGCTCACTAGAAGTTCCGACATCAAAATCATCTATTTCTGCAGATCTCCAACAAGTCTTGGACAATCATTCCAAGGTGTTTGAAACTCCCAAAGTACTCCCACCTATTCGTGATCATGATCATGCTATTCATTTGATTCCAGGAAGTGTTCCTCCAAACATCAGGCCTTATATATATCCTTACTTCCAAAAGAGCGAAATTGAACGTATGATTGCAGAAATGTTAGAGGCGGGTATAATTCAACCCAGTCAAAGTTCTTTCTCTGCTCCTGTAGTATTGGTAGACAAGAAGGATGGATCATGGCGAATGTGTCCGGATTATAGGGAGCTCAATAAGCTCACCATTAAAGACAAATTTCCCATTCCTGTGATTGATGAATTATTGGATGAATTACATGGAGCAATTTATTTTACCAAGTTGGATCTTCGTTCAGGATATCATCAAATTAGAATGAAGATCGAAGATATTCCAAAAACAACATTTCGAACTCATGAGGGTCATTATGAATTTTTGGTCATGCCTTTTGGCCTTACCAATGCACCTTCTACATTTCAAGGGTTGATGAATTCCATTTTCAAACCCTTCCTTAGAAAATTTGTGCTAGTATTTTTTTGATGATATACTAATCTATAGCAGGTCTTGGAAGGATCATGTTGAACATGTTGACAGGGTGCTCAAACTATTGCAGGAGAAACAATTATATGCAAAAACATCCAAATGTTTCTTTGGAGTACAAGAGGTGGAATATTTGGGTCATATTGTATCTCACGAGGGTGTTCAAGTAGACCCTAACAAAATTAAAGCCATTAAGGAATGGAAAGTCCCCACAACCATAAAGCAGTTGCGAGGATTTCTCGGGTTAACAGGGTATTATCGCAAGTTGGTTAAGAATTATGGGAGAATAGCGGCACCTCTAACAACATTATTGAAGAAAGATGCATTTTCATGGACTCCTGAAGCAACTAAGGCCTTTGAACATCTTAAAGAGGCAATGTGCATAGCGCCTGTCTTAGCTACGCCAGACTTCACAAAAACATTTATTGTGGAATGTGATGCCTCAGGAAATGGAATTGGTGTTGTTTTAATGCAGGAAGGAAGACCTATTGCTTTTGAAAGTCGTCCAATCAAAGGAAAGTATTTACAGAAACCTATTTATGAGAAGGAAATGTTAGCAATACTGCATGCACTAAAGAAATGGAGAACTTACCTAATGGGAAGACACTTCAAAGTAAAAACTGATCATGATAGTCTTAAACACTTTTTGGAACAAAGACTATCTTCAGAAGAGCAGCAAAAATGGGTCACAAAGATGTTGGGTTATGACTTTGAATAATCTACAAAAAAGGAAAGCTTAATGTTGTTGCAGATGCACTCTCAAGAAAGAATGAAGAGGTGGAAGCATTGCTTTGTGCCATTTCTATTATCCAACCAGATTGGATAACTGAAGCAAGAGATGAATGGAAGAAGGACAAAGATGTATGGACACTCATCCAAAAGTTACAGCAAGATCCTAGTACATCTGATACATTTAGTTTGAAAAATGATTCCTTATGGTACAAAGATCGCTTATATCTTTGTAAGAATTCCCAACTAAAACAAAAGATTCTTCTGGAATTTCACACTTATCCTTTAGGAGGACACTCGGGATTTTTAAAAACTTACCAAAGGGTGAAGAAAGAATTTTTTTGGGATGGCCTTAAATCTGATATTCAAAATTTTGTGACGGAATGTTTGGTTTTCCAGTAGAATAAAGTTGAGACAATTAAGACCCTGGGACTTCTACAACCTTTATCCATTCCAAGTCAACGTTGGGAGGAGATTTCAATGGATTTTATCACAAGTTTACCTAAGTCCGAAGGAAAGAGTGTCATCATGGTGGTAGTTGATAGACTTACCAAGAATGCACACTTTTGTGCATTATCTCATCCATTTAAAGCAAGTACAGTTGCTACTACATTTATGGACAGAATTCAAAAGCTACATGGAAGCCCAAGGGTTGTTGTGAGCGACAGAGATCCCATTTTTACTAGAAATTTTTGGACGAAGTTATTTTCTTGTTTGGGTACTCAATTAGCTCATAGCTCATCTTATCATCCTCAATCCGATGGTCAAACCGAGATAGTAAATAAATGTTTGGAAGGATATCTTCGTTGTTTTGTATCTGATAAACAAACACAATGGGTCAAGTGGTTACCTCTCGCCGAATGGTGGTATAACACTTCCTTCCATACTGCAGCAAAAATGACCCCATTTATGGCACTTTATGGATATCATCCACCATCCATCACATCATATTTAAGAGAAAATTCGAAGGTTCAAGCAGTGGAAGATCACATCGAGCATTAGCAAGAAGTTCTCCAACTCTTAAAGGATAACCTGACTTTGGCACAAAATCGAATGAAACAACAGGCAGATCAACATCGCAGCGAGAGAAGTTTTGATGTAGTAGATTGGGTGTTTTTACGGCTACAACCATACAAACAAATTTCCCTCAAGCAAGCTAAGAAGGATAATAAATTATCACCAAAGTACTATGGTCCTTACAAGGTGTTGCAAAAGATTGGTACTATGGCATACAAATTGGAGCTTCTTGCTTCTTTGCGAGTACATCCAGTTTTCCATGTTTCATGCTTAAAGAAGGTTATAGGTGAAAATCTTCCAGTTCAAACAGTATTGCCAGAACTTGATGGGGAAAGGAAAATCATATTGGAACCTGAAGCAGTCATGGAAAAAAGAACTCGACAACTACGGAATCGATCAATTTCAGAGTATCTCATCAAGTGGAAGAACTTACCCACCGAAGATTCTACATGGGAGGATGAGAATTTTATACAGAAGCACCCAGAGCTACTCAAGTGTTGAGGACAACACTTTTTTTGAAGGAGAGGGGCATGTTAGGTCCCTATATCACTAGTATAGCCCCTTATTATCGTTAGTGTAAACCCCTTATTGTTATTATTGTACCCTTGTAACCCCCATTTTGTTATTATTGTGCCCTTAAATTATTATTGTTAGGTCGGCTAGGATTACATTGTGGCCCACTAGGATTACATTATGGCCCCATGGAATCCTATATATAGAAAGGATGTTTTGTGAATTGTATCATCCAATAATTGTTCATTTATGTTAATGTATTGGAGGTTGCCCCCTCGAAGTGGCTCATTTCTAAGGCGTTGATATCTCTTTTCTTCTCTTTTTGGAGCTGGTTATACAACAGATAGTTAAGCAGCAAATATGTGTAGTAATAACGGAGTAAATTATCACACAAGAGCATCACACATGAACACCAAGATTTAAGGTGGAAACCCGATTCAGGAGAAAACCACCACTGCTGTCGTATCTGTCTTCAATATTTATTATATAGAAAAATGCTTACAATTTTGTATTGATGCAGACTCATATTAGTACGTAGGAATATACCTGTAGAAGGCTGCAGCCTTCTCCTGTTCTCCAAATGTTACTGGAAGGGAGCTTCAACCCCCTGATCTCTTTTACTAGCCACTACTGGAAGGGAGCTACAACCCCCTAATTAGAAAACCAAATTCTACTAGCAGGAAGCTTCTACTTCCACATTGAAGGCTTCAACCCTCAAACCCACTGCAGACCACGTTTCATAAATTTTCACATTGGATCCAATAGCTTCAACACAACTCAACATAAATATCAACACCAATAGACTTAACCCAAGCTTCAAACAGAATAGTGAGATCATTGTAACCAGAACACAGTAATAAACCCAGATTTTGGAAACATGCAGAATCAATTTCAACCATGATCATTCATTATCTTAAATGTATATGTGACTTCACTTCATTGAACCTGCGTATATACGTGCTTTCCTACACACCAACCTACATATAGATCTGTGAATACTGAATTTCCAAAATTTGATCAGTCTCAGAAACAAATCTGAGACTTTTAGTCACTTTTATTTATTTATTTATTTATTTTTATTTTTATTTTATTTTTATTTATTTTTAATTTATTTTTAATTTTTTTCAGATTTGAAGAACCCTTATTCAGTCATCATCATTAATCATATTTAATCATTCATTGATCAGATTTGTACATATTCAACTTAGCAGCACATACAGTATTCAAACAACCCAGATCTACATGAAGACTTCATTGATAGACAAAAAAATATAATAATAGTAAACAAATAACCTCTCCATCAAGCTTCAGAAAACCCTGGCTTCAATACGCGCTTTATTTGAAACGAATCCACGTGTATACGCGCTTTCATCGTGACATACCAACGTATAGATATAGAAATATTAATTCTATAGAAGGTTTCAGATCTATAGACTTACCCAAATTTCTTCAATTATCTTCAGAAAACATGCACCAGGTCATAGATCCAAACATATCATCAATATATCATGCAAGTACATAGTCATTTCAGGTCTATAGATCCTGATCCATCATTGTATCCATGGGTGCATCAAAATTTCAGATCTGCAAATAAACAAAACCCATGCAAATATACTTTAGAGAGAAGTATTCAGTTCAAACCCTTACTCATGCACCCCCTTGCACTATGATCTTCTTCTCCTTATATAGGTTTAGCCTTTATCAATACCGTGAACCAAAACAACACAACGCTCAATACTTTGGGATAAAACCATGGTAATTCCCCCTGGTATCATAATTTTAGAGCGCAAAAGGCATACTCGACTTGGCTTCTTCGTACCCACGTGTATACGCGAATTATCTTCATAAAAGCTTCGTATATACTAATTTTGGATGTATACACGGGTTTCCTGTATACAAAACTGTGTATATACACGGGTTGCCTTCATCAAACCAGTGTATACATTGTTTTTCATTTCTCTGGCACTTACTGTAATTCCTTTCTCTGCCACATCTGAAATAACATGTAGAAACATCATTTTTACATCTTTAACAAATAGGTTTCTATCAAAATGAAAATCATCAACTAGGTTTCCATAAAGTACAAAATATTAAGTCATAATTCCAAAAATTTGTTGGGGAAGCAGTAGAAGAGGGAGAAAGGAACCTGTTCGACACTTATTTGAGAAAACATGGCCATGAATGGACTGAGGGATCATGACAGGTTGGATGGAGTATCCAACTTTTTCATCTGGAAGGCCAAGATAGTGGTAATTTTGGATGAACATCGCATCAATGATCATGCCTTGAACGCTATAGTTGTTCTGGTTGATTTTGATCCTATCAAGAAGTACGAGGAGGCTCAAGAAAAATAAAAACACATGATAATGGACAGAGTTAAGGATCATGTGATCCCACATATTCAACACAACAAGAGAAATGTGGGTTGCATTTATTACTATGTACTAGGGATCTTCCATTCAGTGGAAGATGTTTCTTGAGAACCAGCTGAGATTATTTCAGTTGCAGAAGGGAGAAGAGATCGACCCCTCCCTCATTAGATTGCAAGGGATCCAATATCAGCTAGCTTCCGTAGGGGCTACACTAGATGTTGGGCTTATGTTCAATATTTCCCTAAATGCAATCACTGAAGAATAGGAGACCCTTGTCCAAGCCATTTTGGGTAGGTAAACTCTTCCAATCTGGGAAGAGATGTGGGCAACTCTTCGAAAAGAAGAGCTCAGACAGTGGACCAAGGCGGGAAGCAACAACAAAGGGATCAAATTCAAGAAGGAGGAAGAGGAAGATGAGACTCTCACATCTAAGGGACATCAAGGGCAGCAAAGAAGGAAAAAGAAGGACCTCTCAAAGGTCAGATGCTTCAGACATGGAGAACTAGGACATTTCGCCATGCAGTTCCCTCTCAAGAAAAATGGAAAGGAAGAATATGACTCAAAGGCTGCTCTAGCTTACGTTGATGAGGATGATAATGATGGATGCGCCATGAGTGCTCATGCACCTAAGAAGTGGGGTGATATGGAGCTGTACATCAGCTACATGAAGAGGGTCAAGATCCTTGAGGTTCCCAAGCTCTTGGATCACATGCGGCTACGAGAGCCCTTAATGAAAGTAGCAGAATGATGGGTGTCAGTTGATGTGAGGGGATGATGGAGCGATAATGGTAGAGCTACAGCGCAGAAGTATGAAGTAGCACAAATAAAAGGAAACGAAAACATAGCAGCAGCAACACAATGCACATAGGTGCAACGCAGTGCAGAGCGGTGCTTGTGCAGTGCAGAGCAGTAGCAGCTCAGAGAATCAGAGGATCAACACATATTAGCAATAGAGGGAGCTTCACCATGAAGATGCATCCAAATTGACTTGTATGTTAGGATTTTGGGATGTATTTTCAATCGCTCAACTCTCAGCAACTAAGTTGCAGTGTAGCAGTTAGCAGTGGTAGTACTATGGGCAGCATCATGCAACATTTGAGATGGAGCTGTAGTACAAATGAGGCAGTGACAAGTGGAAGTGTCATGGGTAGTAGTACAGAAGGCAACAACGCAGTGGATGAAGGGAAACAGGTCGAGCATTAACAATGCAGTGGATCAATGTCGTGGATTAGGGTGATGCTTTTGGTGAAGAAGTGTTGCTAAAGCACATTCCTCGCTAAGAGGGAGTGTTGATTTTTGGGTAGCATCAGATGTGCTCTAGCTCCAAAATTTTGTGGAGGGGTTATAACACATGAGATATCCAAGACCCATAAATTGTTTGGATAAATTCCTCCTGAAGCTTAAGTTATTCAAATAATTAATTATTTTAAATGGAGCCTAAGTTAAAACTTAGGGAATTTAAATAATTAAAGTGAATTAATTTAAAAATGTGGGTGAGAAGCTTCTAAGTGATGAGGATCAAGTCTAATTTAATCTTAGCCGTTGATTAAGGATTAGATCATGACCGTTGATTTCTCAACAGGAAAAGTATAATGGAAGGCTTAAGTGCTAGTTGGAAAACACACACACAGGGAATTAAGATATCAAAGTATTCTGATGGAGCAGTGCTCAAATGAAGATAAGATCTAAGTGTTGTAGTGAGGGAAAAAAACAATGATTTTTTAGAGGACCAATATTACACAGCAGAGCAAGGGAAACAGAGACAGTAGAGGAAACAATGTAGTCACCAGGAGAGATGAAGAAGTCCCCAGAGAGGGTGACGCAGGCCCACGCAGGGCTCAAACAGGGGCATCACAGAGCCATCGAGAGACAATCCATATTTAACTGAAGATCAGGGTTTCTGAGCCATGAGGGTTGAAACTCAATTTTCTGAGAGGCAGATCAGCGCAGAGAAGGGGTGACGTAGTCCTCAGCCAGAACCACATAAGCCTACACATCTACTACTCAGAGATAATGCAAAGGCAACTGGGGTTTCACCAGTTTCTGATTCAGATCAGGTGGGACTTGCAGTGTGACGTAAAACTCACTATTATATCTTTCTACCGATCATTTTATCTATTGGGTGAGTTGGATTCGGCACCCCAGTTGTACTCAAAATATTTTTGCTTAATAATACAAACCCTCAAATCTGTTGCACCGGTTTTCCCACATTGTGTTTTTTCGAGGACAATTGTCCAAAAATAAGTGTGTCCTTTGTGAGATTGCTTCATTTAATTTTCAGTTCTTGATTTCTATATTGGTGTAGGTTGCAATGTATTTGTATTAGAATTTATTGAATGAAATTTGTAAATAACTTGTTAAATGAAGAAAACAAGTAGGTAATACAAATCAAATAATTGCAGTAGGATTTTTGTATGGTTTAAATTAATAAATTTTCACATTTTTGTGATCTTCATACACACATAATTTGGTAATTGATTTATGAAAGATAATATAATAAAGGAATAAATTAAGCCAACATAATTCACAAGTAATTATCAAGAAAGAAGAAATCAAACCCTAATCTAATAACATTGATTTCTTAACATGGTTTTAGAGTTAACGTCAAGGAATATTGAAGATCACTTTGTTGGCTCAAAGTGAATGGTTACTCCCTCTGTGATAAGTTATATAAGAATGTGATTCAATACTAAAATAAGTTGGATCAAGAATATCTTCCACTACTTATTCAACAAGGTCAAAAGTCAAGGGTTCTTGGCTTCTCTTACAGGTTCTCTTTGATGATAATGCATGGATTAATTATAGTGGAGCATCAAGACACATGACATGAGAAATTAAAAAACTTCACACTCTATCAAAGGAACCATCTTCTCATGTAGAGGAATTGGGATACGACAAAAGCTATGTTGTTATAGGCCTGGGATCAACATCTTTGAAACTGGAGAATGGAGCTAAGCTACATCTCAACAATATAATATATGTTCCAGGTTTGAAAAATAATATGCTTTCTATTTATTTCTTATAAGATAAAGGGGATAGAGTTTCTTTTGTTGATGGAAAAGTTTGGTTTGGGGAAAAGAATCAAGTATCGATAAAGCTAGGGTTATTGGAGTTTGTCAAGTAAGCTTATATAGAGTTATTACACCATATCCTCAATCTTTGGTTCATATGGAAATCAATCCCATTGAGCTATGGAATAGGAGATATGGTAATCTACATTACAAGGTCATTCCTACTCTTAATCAACTAGTTCATGGCATCTCCAATATCAAAGAAAATCATGTAGGAGTTTGCAAGGGATGCTCTTTGGGTAAACATATAAGAAAACCATTTTCAAATAGTGAAACAAGGTCTAAAGAAATATTAGACCTCATTCATTCTGATATGGGTGGAACCATGTCTGAAAAATCACTTGGAGATCATATTTACTATGTAACATTCATAGATGATCATTCTAGAAAGACATGGCTCTACCTTCTCAAGAAGAAGGATGAAATATTTGAGAAGTTCAGGGAGTTTATATCTGAAGTGGAAACCCTAACCAAAAGAAGAATAAAGACCCTTTGATATGACAATGGTGGGTAATACACTTCTAAAGAATTGATTTCTTATTGTAAAGAATCAGGAACTAAGAGGGAGCTCATTGTTCCCTACAATTCCAAAGAAAATGGAGTGGCTGAAAGAAAGAACAACTCAATTGCAGAAGGCATTCAAACAATGCTCCTTGATCAATATTTACCAAAATTATTATGGGCATAAGCAACAATGATAGCGGTATACCTTCAAAATAGAAATCGTCATAGAATTATTGAGAACATGACACCCAAGGAATCATTCACAGGAAAGAAGCCGAGTGTGTATCATCTTTGAATATTTGGGATTCCTGCCTACATTCACATTCCAAAAGACAAGCGAAAGAAGTTTGATTCTACAATCATCATAGGAATAGTTGTTGGGTATAGTGTCTCCTCAAAAGCATTTATAATCTACATCAAGGAAGGAAGACATATTGAAGTAAGCAGGGATGTCATATTTGATGAAAATAATGCCTACAAAAGATCCAAGGATATTCCTATTCATTCCGATAACGAAGACATACCTATATTAGAAGAAGAAGAAGGAACAAGTGGGCCTATTCAACCTATGATCATACCGACCACTAGGAAAAGGCCAAATTGGTTAAAATCTACCCTTGAAGATGCTAAAGGAAATGGAGCTGTGAAAGGAACCTTTAGAGAAAGAAAAAGGCCGAAGAGATATTTTGGATATGATGCATATATAAAAAAACTAATTGAAGTTGAACCATATACATTTAAAGAAGTTTCTCAGCTAGAGTTTTGGAAGAAGGAAATGTAGGAAGAATATCAATCCATCATGAAGAATGCGATTTGGTAAATTGTTCCTATACCTAGTGACAAATGAGTTGTCACCTCTAAATGGATTTATAAGATCATTCATGTTGTTGATGGGAGTATAGATAAATGCAAGGCTAGATTTGTTGCAAGGGGTTTCTCTTAAAATGAAGGCATGGATTATGAAGAAACCTTTGCACCCACTGAAAGGTATACTACTATTAGATCCTTGGTTTCATTGGTTGCCACCATGAGATGGAATATCCATCAAATGGATCTGAAGACAACATTTTCTGAATGAGACCATTGATGAGGAAGTATACATTGAACAACCCGAAGGCTTTGAGGTAAATAATAGGTACACCCATTTTTTTCAACTAAATAAGGCCCTATATGGTTTGAATCAAGCACCTAGGGCATGGTATGCAAGAATGGATGCATACCTTCTAGGAATTCGATTCATGAAGAGTAATGTTGATCCAAATTTCTACATCAAGGTTGAAGATAATGAGCCAATGATTATTCTACTATACGTAGATTATCTATTCATCACTGGTGTGGAGAAAATAATTCAAGAATGCAAGAATATGCTGGTAGCTAAATTTGAGATGATAGATCTAGGAATAATGCACTATTACCTAGAAGTATTGCAGAAACGTGGGGAGATATATTTGGGGAAAGGAAAGTATATCATCGAGTTGTTGTAGAAATTTGGGATGATGGATTCAAAGCCCATGACTACACCTATGATCACCAATCTCAAGAAGTTGAGCTTTGACTCAAGTCTCGTAGACCCTACCTCCTTTCGTAAGTTGGTAGATTCTCTAGTGTATCTAGTATATACTAAGCCAAATATATGTTTTGATGTAAACATTCTTAATCAATTTTAGTTGGAGCCTCATCAAGATCATTGGATAACTGTCAAGAAAACATTTAGATATCTCTGTGGCACTATAAATCCTTTCCTAAAGTATGATAGCAAGGAAGTCAAGCTGACTGGCTTCACATATTTTGATTGGGGTGGTAGTGAAACTGATGGAAGTATCACTATAGGTGTATGCTTTAGTCTGGGAGATGTTATGGTCTCATGGATGATTCGGAAGAAAGATCTCATTTCTTTGAGTAGTGTTGAGGAAGAATATGCGGCTACATGTGAAGTAGGAAAGGAGGCTGTATGGTTGAGGAAGCTTCTGATAAATTTGTTTGAGAAGCCTCTAGGTCCTATTGTGATCAACTGTGACAACCAAAGCTTCATTAAGATGTCTGGAGATCTCGTGTTTCATGCTAGGACGAAGCATATCAACAATAAGTTCCAATACATCAAGAACTTGGTGCAGGATGGGGTAGTGAAGTTGGAGTATGTCACGACAGACGATCACAGTAGCTGACATACTAACAAAGTCTATTCCTAATAAAAATTTTGAATATCTTAGAAACATGATTGGTTTATTAGATATTGATGATCTCGTTGATAAAAAAACTGGAAGAGATTTGTTGAGGCTTTGTGAGTGAAGCATTGTCTGGGAGGACTTCAGGCCAACACTGTGTTGATGTCTAGATCCTGAAGTTGGGAGGGTGGCATTGGTCTTGGAGCTTTGACCTTGGATAGGCACTTGGATCCTTGGGTTGAATGTTATCAAGTAAGCCTGATGGTACCTAGAGAGGCTGAAAGCTTTAGCCCATCTTAGTCCCACCTAGATAGATTGCTCTGGTCATGAATCTAGTCCAGGGCATTGTGGTGCCTAAACAGTTGGAGACCTTGGATAGATTGCCCTGGTCAAGAATATAGTACATGGCATTAGAGTGCCTAAACTCTTGATAGTTCATATAGTTTGAGATATTTCTTGTACTTTTTATGAATACCTCCCTAGTTAAGAGGGAGTGTTGAAAAATGTAACTAGGTTCGGTCTTCATAAATATATTTGATACATTATGTAATTTACTTGTCAAAAATAATTTGTATAATTTTTATGATGACTTATTAAAGCATGGGTTTCATGCTTGGGTCATTATTTTATTATTTATAGTCCCCATTGTGGACTCCTAGGATTAATATTGAGTCATTAGAGTCATTGTAAATTTTATGATACCCTTCTTGGGTTTTTGAATCATGTAAAAATAATTATTTTTTAGTCAAAAATGAATTATATCACCTCCGCACAAAGTCAGCCTCAAATTGGGAGATTCGACCTCACCAAAATGCTATATATTGAAGCAGTTCGAATTCATTTGAACTCACTCAGTCTCACAAGTTCGATATCTTAGAGGAAGCTCGAAAATAGTGCAAAGTAGGAGAAGAAGGCTAAAAGGAGTGCAAGGTTGGAAAAGAAGGAAGGGAAGAATAAAATCAAAGTTTTTTGCTATCTATATCTCTCTTGTGTGGGCTACTTTAGGAGATTGAAGTCTCTTTTTCAAATCGAAGTTGTTGTTGCTGCCAGTTGCTACCGAGTCGAAGTTGCTCGATTGAAGTGTTGTTGCTGCTACAAGGTCGAAGGTCTAGATCAAAGAGAGGCCTAAATTGGTGTGGAGGAGGTCTGTGTCTAGTTTAAAGTGTCTTAGGGAAAACTATTGAAGGAAGAGATTTTGACTAGGTTTTCCCCTAGAGAGGGGTTTTTCCCTGACATAGTGCCTACATCTTGTGTCTCGTGTTTTTGTGATAATCATACACACATAATTTGGTAATTTATTGATGAAAGATAATATAATAAAGGAATATAAGAAGCCAAAATGATGCAGGAGCATCAAAGCTAAATTTTCATTATCCAATTGTGTAATTAAGGGGGTGAGATATTTTAATTATTTTATTAATTAATTTGCTCATTTTTAATAAATTAGGAGAGAAATTATGAATGTGAGGATTATTGTAAATATTCCCTAAATAATTAAGGATATGAGTGGATTTGAATTAGGTATATAATCTAGGGATGAGGAATTCCATAAATGAGACTTAGTTGGGTCTAAAAAAAGATAAATCTAACTGAGATTTTAAGTTGAGATTTATGTGGAGGAATTTATGGAGTGAAATAAATTCATTATTTATTTATAAATAGGAGGGTTTTGTGAGGATGAAAAACAGCTGAGAGACAGAGAGAAGTGAGGAGAGGTGAGGAATACAGAGAGTAGGAGGAATGGTTTGAAGGGCCGAGAGCCAAGAGGCTGCCATTGTAATATCTGGTCGAAGAGTTTTTATGTTTTTTAACATCAATATTTTATTTATCAGGGTCTCTTTCCTTCATGTGTATTTTTGAGCTAAACATATTTGTGGTTTTAATGAAGAATATTAATTTTGATAGGAGCACACGTGTTTTACATGTTGGGATCTAATTTAACCCAGTATCCTGGCATCATTTTGGTATCAGAGCCATATTCAAACTTCAAGGTATCCAAGGATTCCTCTCCTTCTATGTATCCATTTCCAGAATTCCCCATGAATGATCGAGGTTGTGAAGAATCCCCAGAGAATAATAGTATTTATCTTCATATTCTGCTTCAGACTTGATGAATTGGGTATCCATTGAAACGAAAATATGTATACAGATGCTTGAAAAATACTAACGTTGTGCCTGTTTCTTTTAGATAAATACCTTTTGACAATAGAGTTTTGGGTATCTAAATTGGCAACAAGCCACCTGTTTTGTGAAATCTATCTGCGGAATCTGAAAACAAATCCACCTGCGCTGTGGAGTCCATCCGAATTTTAAAACAACAAGGGCTTTAGGGAGGGTTTTTGGATTTTCCTGGCATGGATTTTCAATCTCGACAAAATGGTTTAATAATAGTATTTGAGAATTGTCCATATAGTGGCCGAAAGAGATTTTGAAGTTCAAATCATTGTTTCAAGAGTATGCACAAACAATATGCCTCACTCTCTATAAATCTATAGACAAAAATGACATGAATGGTTTTTGGCCAGCGCAGAATCGAAGATACGGGAGCAAGGACCGTGGCGTTACTGTTGGTTGCCAGCGTTGGTTGAAGGAGTCAGATATGTTGGTTGCTAGCATCCAATGGGTGACCGTGATGCAGAATAGCCTTGCGAAGAACCTATTGTAGATCTGCAACAACACAGTTCGGTCACGGTGAATTTAATCCATATGCAGTCACTTCATTTTGGTTATCAAGGGTTGTGTGTTGAACAGTGTAAACATTCATGAAGGGTCGATTGATGCGTGTGATAAATATATTGATTTGTATGAGTCGTGGTTCAATGTGTAAGACGGCCTTGTGGAATTGTGCAGAGATTGGTGTTTGTTCCAATTCAAAAATCCTTTCTTTGTTTGCGTAATTTCCATGGAGGGTGTGACGTTGTGGATTTAACTAACCAGGGTATGTTATAATTAAACCCATATTTGTTTAATTTCCATGGAGTTGTGACGTCGTAGATTCAACCAATCTAATGGTATGTCATTGACCTCCTTGGGTTATTTATGAAATACATTGGCTTAGTTGGCTTAGGTGGATTCCAAATGCCAACTTTTGATTATCCACTATTAATTAAAGTGATCCTTAAAAGAACCCATTTATTGTGGAAAAGTGGCGTTTGCATAGTACTGCAACATATCAATATTATGTGTTTATGAAATACATTGGCTTAGTTGGCTTAGGTGGATTCCAAATGCCAACTTTTGATTATCCACTATTAATTAAAGTGATCCTTAAAAGAACCCATTTATTGTGGAAAAGTGGCATTTGCATCAAGTGAAGATTAAACCTGGGTCTTAGTAAAATTTAATATTTTTACTATACTAATTTGAAAGTGGAAATTTTCTTTCTACATCAACTTTTGGAAGCGAGTCGTATCAAGGCACTTAAAAAAAAAAAAGGCATGTGTGGGACTTGTGAAAGAGGTGCGACTCTAGTAGAACATTCAATGTATGGATCCAGTCTTTCCATGGTAACACCTTCCAGCATAAGAAAATGTCACTGGGATTGATCGAGGTAGAGTTTTTGAAAAATTCATGTATGTTTGCTTTGGGAGAATGTAATCTTGAAAGGATATTCAGTTACATTAAGATTTCATGTTTTCAAAGCAATAAATTGAAATTGAAGAAATTGAGATGAGGGAACTTGACTTAAACTAAGAGGGGATATTATGTGTACTTTGAAGGTTTCTAACATTATTTGATGGGAAAATATTTATGTTAGAAATTTGCTTGGAAGAATTTTATTTGCTGGGGAGAGAATGGACCATCCACATTCAAATTAAATCTATAGAGGCTTGAATGTATTCCTAAAAGAATACGCGAGAAAAGGGTTGGATCATTTCAACCACGAGAAGATTCAAGGTAAGTGCTCATTGAATGAATCAATATTCATTGAGTAGAGGTATTTTAAAAGCTGGATGATTAAATTTCCTTACCATACTCGTTGCAAATGTGGAGGTATAAATGAATGGAAAATGAATGGGAAAATGTGCTAATCCTGGGTGATATAAAGATAAACATGCATTTTTATGTGAGAGGGTTTATTATGCATAATGTGGATTCTTCACAGTTTTGGTTAAGTCATTTTGGACCAAAGCTTGTAGTTGGTAAAAGAAGAATTCTTTTGATTGGTGATTGAAAAAATAATTGCTTGATGTTGTAAAATCTTTGTTTTACCATCGAGTGAAAAGGTGAAGTTGGGTTACACTTTTTGTCCTTTTTTGAGAAAAAACTTCCATTTTTTTTATTTTTTATTTTTTTTAGTTCAACTTTTTGCAAGCTAAAATAATTTTTCTGTTTAGAATTTCATTTTGCAATAAAAAAAAAGTTGTCAGAAATTTTGTTAGCTTTCTATTACTTATTTTTTTGAATTTTTTTACACACATTTGTTATGTCAACTTAGCGTTTCTTTGAGTGTGTGTTTTTTAACAATCAACGGATTTATAAGAAGTCATGTTAATATGCAATGTTGTATTCTTTGAAAATTTGTGTTTTTGAGAAACAAAATGTGTTACAACAATCTAGACAGAGTCTACATCGGTTTCGTCATATTTACAAAGCCAATGGATGCATATCATAATTACTAGAATTTTTTGAACTGGTCCAATATGAAAAATTGCATATTTTGAATATGTTTCGCAACGCAAGAAATTTCTTAACATATAAGTTATAAACTAAAAATCTAAAAGCTACCCATTAGAGACAACGAACTAATCTAATATACGATAATTTTTTCAATTTTTTTTACAATGTATTTTAGAAGATACAAAATTTTGATTTCACTAAATCACAATGACCTTCATAAATTATTTGCATCTGTTTTATTACAAAATTAATTAAAATTACTAAATATTTATGAAATTCCATGAAAGTTATATTTCCTGAAAGTAGATTCAATTCTGAAAATGCTTGTCTTGGTTCCGACAGTTAATTCACAATGTTTCATGGAGTTTAATCAGTCCAAAGTTGCAGAAACGTATTCAGATCTTGGCTCTACATAACTGGTGACACGTTAGTTTGGCCGAACTCTTAAACAAAGTTCGGCCGAATTGTTTTTTGCACCGACGGCATGTTAAATCAAACAACAAAGTGGTTCGGCCAAAATTTTACTTATCTTTTCGTTGGCCAGAAAGTATCGCCGAGCCCCTCCAAAAAAACATTTCGCGGCAATATAAATTGCCGCAAAACCATTTATTATTTTCACATATTTTCGCACATTTAGTCTGATTTTACAAAAGTCTTGATCTGATTTTGCAAAGAATTGTTTTGGGTTTAAGGACTTTTCTTTGAGACACATTATTTTCGTACATTTGATCCGATTTTGCAAGGAATGTTTTTGGATTTAAATAATTTTCTTGGAGGTACATTCAAAATTTCTTGGAAGTACATTCAAAAGACATTTATTGGAGGTATGTGATACAATTTTTCGGGCTTCATTTTTTTTAAGTATAAATTTGGGCTTAATTTCGAAAAGACATTTTTTGATTTTGGGTTGAAGTAAATCATTTATAATGATTTTTTAAAATGAGTTTTTGTGTAACTTTTTAAATGAATTTTTTTTGTAGGACTTGGAAGGAAATATTTTGAACTTTGTTTCAATTTTATAAGACATTTTTTTCTTGAATTTTTAAAGTAAGTGTTTTGGATTGGAGTATGTATTTTTTGCAAAAAATTTAAAATGAGTTTTTTCTAAATTAAATCTTTTGTGATGTTTTTTTTAATTGAGTTTTTGTCTAAATTTTTGAAGGAAATTTTTTGAACTTCATACTCTATTACCATGGGAAATCGAAGAAATTGTATGAGAAAATATGATCGAAAAAGAGACCCTAAGGAACGTAGAGAAGAGACGAGACAATATCGCAAAAGAAAGATAGAAGCACTCTCAAATATTGAAGGGAAAAATCAACCTCAAGTAGAAGTTGAAACAGACATGTAAATATAAATATTATGATTTTGATATATTTAAAATTTTCCTAGTGTAAAATGTGAAGCTTAATTTTTATTTGATGAACTAATTTGAAAAATATTTTGCAATGTAAACAGAGAGAGATATTCCTCAAAACATTGATGATGAGATACAAAATTTTGAAAGAGAAAGTGAAAGAGATATTGAACCAATGATTGAAGATGGTGAAAATGATGAAAGAAATTCAAGTGAAGAAATTGAATCACAAGGTATGTGTGTGTGTGTGTATATATATATATATATATGTTGAACACATGCACGTATTATTCAAATTATACATATATTTATTAATTTAGTTATTTATTGAATATGTAAACTTATTATGTACTATTCATTCGAATATGTACAGATGAAATCAATGTCAATGACAAGATGTTAGAAAATGTTGACACTTACACATATGGAGATAAAAAAGCTTACCATTATATACGATATCGTGTTAACCACATTTTTTAGAAGTATTTCATAAAGGAAAATGTGAAAGTTTAAGCCCAAATGTTGAAAGGTCTCCTATCATTAAGGAAATTAAAAGAAGCTACGACTTTATTGGGTATTCGAAAATCAACCAAAGATAAAAAAAAATGAAGGAAAATGTGATACAAAATATAAATAGTGTTATAAATTCAATTAAAAGATCTAGACAGAAAAATGTTTTAGTTGTACGTAGAGAAATACATATGGTAGTGGTTTCATCAAGTATTAAAGAGAATCACTTGGTAAAATCTATTGCACGAGCATTAGGAACCTCGCAAAAAAAATTGCACAAACATCAGAAATTTTAGTTGCAAATAGATGTAAATGATGAACTTGCTTGTTGGAGAGCTATTTGTAGGCAAACATATAAAGATAGACTTGGAGAAAATGTTAAAAAAATAATATATGAATATTGGAAGAACAATTCGCGTGTTTCACCAACTGCAAAGCATGTGATGCGAAGAAGAATAGCATGAAATCAGTACGAATAACATGAAAAACATTTCTTGGAAACCACTCAAATAGATTTGTTCAACAAGTTCAAAGAAGAGAATTTTGAAATTCATGTTTCAGTCAATTCTTTTGTTCAACAAAAACCATGGTATGTAAAACCTATCACCGTACGCGACACTTGTTGTTGTCGTTATCATGTGGAATTTGAGTTATATTATGACACATTCCTTGATTTTGGTAGAACATTTTGGAAGGATTCACCTCCTCCTTCCACTATCTGTGATTTCATATCTCAAATTCTATGTGAAAGAGAAAGCAATGAACTATTTTATGAAAAGAAATGTGTTGGTGGTAAAAAATGCGATGATTGTGGAAATTTGACTAAATTTCAAAACAAATATCGTATTGATATAAATGATGAATCATTGTCCAACATGAAAGTGAAATGGAAGAGATATGAATATATCCATACATCGATTCAAGGTGCAAATAGTGTTAAAAGAATTGAATTACGAAAAGAAGAAATTTTTGTGATAGACTTTTTGAGAAAGTTTGAGGCAGAAATTTACAAATACACCAAGCATTCCCATAGAACTCGATGGCAAGATTTGCAATTCAAAAAATCCCATGAATTTTTTCCACCAGGGACCATTTTGTCAGTAATTGATTTTGCAGAAAACTACACATTTGTTCCACAAAAATAAATTCAGAGTGAATACTATCATTTTGACCAAGTCTCCATGCTTGTCCATATTCTATATAGACATGCTGAACAAAACGTCGATCATATAGAAAGCACCAGTGAAAATCAACATATTATTAAAGAATATCACTTTTATATCAGTGACGATCGTACACATGATACATATTTTGTACAACATTGTTTTGGAAAAATTTATGATTCCTTGAAAAATCATGGAATAACATTCAATGAACATTGGATATGGTCAGATGGATGCGTAGGATAATTCAAATCTGCACGATCATTCTTTTGGTTGTGTTGTCTTCATAATAAAATCTGCATTAAATATTGTTGGAATTTCTTTGAGACTGGCCATGGAAAATGAGAACATGACGATGCAAGACATGCATAAAACGAGCAATTCAAAGATATCAAGTGAACCCCTCTGCAAGCCGACTTGTGGACGCGAAAGAAGTTTTTCAATGGTGCATCGCTGCTCTAAGCCATGAGACTAACCGATCAAGGGAAGTGCGAAGGTACATTCAATTTAATTTTTATTGGATATCTAATTAAATAAATAGTGTACATTTATCACAATGATTATATTTGATTGTATTTTGATATCATATTTACATTCTTCTTTAAATTTTCCATATAAAGGTTTTTTTTGCATATTGGGATCGAAGACGTAGATAGATCAATTGGAAATGATGTTGAAACAATAAAAGGGACTCGAAAATTGCATTCAATTAAAACAAAGTCGTCTAGAAATGTGTTTGCATTGGATAAAAGAAAATATTTTTGTTTTTGTCCTGTTTGCATAGACAATACAAAATCCAATGATGTTTGTGAAAACAAAATGTATGTAAAAGATTGGAAACATACAGAGCTAAATACAAAGGGAAAAATGTCCGTTGCAATGTTTGAATAAATGCAATCAGAGGAGACTACAATATCATCTGATGGTGATCGAGTTTCTAATCTTGTTAGAGAAGGTAACATTTGAATTGCTTTCTAATGATAAAGATCTAAAAACAAATTTGAATATGTATAATTTTGTCAAGTTTGTTTTATTGTGCAGGAAATGTTTTTATTGTAATTGCACCTACTGAAAACGATGAAATGTGAAGTATTATTTGATGCGTTGCACTGAACAAAAAATGAAATTATTATAAGACTATAATGATCACGGATTTCCATATGAAATAGGATCTATTATACTGAAAGATTATTTTTTCAGACAAATTAATCAAAGAGGGAATTTTGTTTACTTTGAAGACTATGAACTTGATTTCATAAGTTATCAATATAGTCACTTGGTGTGTGCAGCACGCATAAAGCTGATCAAGGTTCAATCAAATAAAAAAATGAATATTAAGAAATGGAAAATGTCAAAATCCGATCATGAACGGATTATTGAAGATGGAATTCCATTGGAATTTTTTTGATTGAACTGCCCAACAATTTATTCTCTTTGGATTTTATGTTCTAGAACTTCCATCACTCAATTAAAAATTGAGCTTCCTTGTTATGTTATCTGTGCAAGTGTTTGCACATGTACAAATTGTTTTGGTACATGTACACTCTAGTATCAACTGAAAATAGCTTTTTTATACATGCATTGATGAAAAATGTTGCATATATATGTGTGTGTGTGTGTGTGTGTGTGTGTGTCCTAGAATGAAATTAACTGTTCAAGTAGTTTTACTATGTGCATTGATGAAAAATGTTTCACGTACTCAATATATATGTTCTAGAATGCAATTAACTGAAAGTAGTTTTTCTATGTGCATTGATGAAAAATGTTGCATGTACTGGATATATACACGAACTCAATTTGTCTGGATATATACATGAACTCAATTTGTACTGGATATAGTACAAAATTTTTCTATCCAATGGTCGAATATGTTCTATGTGCATCGATGAAAAATTTACATACTACATACTATTGTTTGAGTGAAAAAAAATTTAAAAACTTACCAAATGTACTTCAACCATGTCCAAAACTTGAATTTTAAAAACTTTTTGATTATATCAAAACAAATTACTTCACATGTCATGCCAATTGTAGTTCAACTATCCAATAAAAAAATTAAACATTTAACATTATATCACATGCCAAATGTAGATTGAAATGGTATCCAAAACTTAGTTTTAAAAACTTTTTGATTATACCACAACATTACTTCACATGCCTAATGTACTTCAACCATCCAAAACTTGAGTTTTAAAAACTTTTTTATTATATCACAACATTACTTGACATGCCATCCAATTGTAGTTCAACTATCCAATAAAAACATTTAACATTATATCACATGTGCCAAATGTAGAATGAAACCATCCAAAACTTAAGTTTTAAAAACTTTTTGATTATATATCATGCAACATTACTTCACATGCCATGCCAATTATAGTTCAAATATCCATTAAGAAAATTTAACATTATATCAAATGCCAAATGTAGATTGAAACCATCCAAAACTTAACCTTTAATTTAACAAAAAAATATAGATCACAACATTACTTCACATGCACGCATTACTTCACATGCCATGCCAATTGTAGTTCTTGACTATCCAATAAGAACATTAAACATTTAACATTAAATATCACATGCCATCCAAAACTTGAGTTTTAAAAACTTTTTGACTATATCATGTAACATTACTTCACATGCCATGCCAATTATAGTTCAACTATCCAATAAAAACATTTAACATTATATCACATGCCAAATGTAGATTGAAACCATCCAAAACTTAACTTTTAATTTAACAAAAAATTATAGATCACAACATTACTTCACATGCCAAATGTACTTCAAGCATCCAAAACTTAAATTTTAAAAACAAAACAAATTATAGCACATCATTACATAACATGTTGAACGTAGTTCAAAAGCAAAACATTAATTTATAGATGACAACATTACTAGTAGTTCAATTATCCAAAACTTGAAAGTTTTAAAAACCAAACAAATTATATAACAACATTACTTCACATTCACATGCCAAAAGTACTAAAACCATCCAAAACTTAACTTTTTGGAACAAAACAAATTATATTAACACTGTAATAAAACATGTCCAAAAATTGTAGATCTCACAAGTATCAAGTATCAAGTTATATATATATATGACAGTGCATCTAGATAATATATAAAAAGGTAAATTTAAGACTATCTAAATCTTGAAATCAAATCTACAAATCATGTCCATCAAATAGAGATGGATGTAGTGTCTTTCCTATCAGAATCTCAATCCACGCGCTATCATGCAAAGCATGGGAAACCTGTACACAATGCACATACAAACATTAAAATTTGATGTTTTAAAAATGAGTGAGAATATATATAAAACTTCATGTAAAAAACAAAATATAAAAAAAAATCATGCAATACCTCATGAGGTTCCCTCTCCATTTGTTCGCCTGCTACAAGTTCCCCCATGGGAACATCTCTAACAGTAAACTGTACAATATACATGTATAGTTATATATATATATATATATATATATTAAAAAATTTCAGATGAAAATGCATGTGTACATTTATAAACTTATTTTCAATAATATTAAAAAAAAAGTTAGACAACTTGTTCAAATGGTTGAAATGGTGTGGATGTTCCTATCTTCATCGCTAGAGTCCGTGGATTAAAGAAATCTTCCATAGAAACTTAAAATTCAAAATTTTAAAAGTATAAAATAACTCAATATCAAGATCTCAATTTATAATAAAACTTAAATAAACTTCAATTTATAAATTATAACTAAATTAAAACACACACACACACACACACACACACACACATATATATATATATATTGAGAAGTGAAAAATTGAATACTTCTGCAGGTGAATTTGCGACATCTCCTAAGAGAGGCTCCAAAAGAAAATCTCCAAGAACCTAAAATTCAAAAAATTTAAAATAACTCAAGATATAGATATATATATCTCAATTTTTAATGGAACTTTTTGAGGTGGAATGTATATATAACTTAAACATAAATTTTAAAAGTGAAAAAATTTCCATACTTGTTGTGGATGTGGCACATCTCCTAAGGAAGTAGAAGGTACACCTCCCAAGGAAGAAGAAGGTACCGCCATCCCAAAAACAATGGACGGAATCAGAATTTGTTAAACATTTTATTATTATATATACATACATGTACATGTGTGCACAATTATTTATTTTAAAAATATCACTTAAAAAACACTAACATTTGCCAACATATCTTAATGGTGATACCCATCTGCATTGTTTGAACTAGAGGTCCCGAACGTGATATTAACATTTTCGTCATTCATCATGCATGACAACTGCAAATGGTGTTTTAACATATAATGATACATTTTTGTTAGATTAATGTACATACAAATAAATGTATACATGTACATACACATGTATTTATTACAAATTTTACACATGTATGTGTTAAAATAATTGAACCCTAAGGTCATTAACACATACCGTTCTCGTGCCCTCTTCCTCATGAAGAATTAGGTCTTGCCAACCATTACGACAATTATTTGCATATATTCAGAGATCTTCAACATTCATGTTGTCAATCTCTTCATCTGTACAATACTCAAAATTGGCACGTACATTCTCACGTGCTCTTTGTCGATTTATAAAAACATCGACTCCACCCAATCCTCTGTAAACATTGTCGATCATGACATCCCTTGCTTCTCGACTTATTTGAGAAGTCGCATCCATATCTGACCGCATAGTTTCGACCCAAAAAGGTCGACTCACCAATGGCAGCTCAGGGCGAGGCAACTCCTCATCTCGCTTAGCGCCCGTACAGTCATATAATCGACCTTTCCCCGGACCAAAATATTCTGACGGAAGGTCATTGTAATTGGGTTTCATTTTCAAAAAAAAATCTGCATAAAACAATTGTGAAAAATAAACAGGAACCTTGTCGTTCCATGGGAGCCTTCCATGGGCCGCAAGGTGCCTATCATACAAATAGTGAGCTATATCGGGGTGCTTGAAATGTTGCACCTTCAGTATTTTTCTTTTTGGCCCTTCCTTGAAATTAAACATTGACTTCGCCATATCTTTTGTAACTCTTTGTTTTACATCCTCCCATTTATCGGGACCCATTACTGTTTCCATTCTCTTTCTCATGTCTTCTACATATGTATCAGTCGTTGGCCCAAGATTTTTGTACACATTTACTATTTCTCCCAATGAATGTGTAACTATTTCGAGGCTTTGTCGACTCTCAGCAAGTAGAGTCAAAGCCACGAGATCTCTCCGCAATTTTGCATGAAGTTGTTGACACCTGTGTAAGGTGCATTGCGCCATGTTTCTTTCCCATGGTATATCAAAAATGTCATCCAGATAAGTTGTGGTGGGTAGACAACCTTCTTCTTGAATGTAGCATTCTGCCCTGTGTCTATTTTGACCAATATTTGAAACATTTTCAACCTCTGCATCAATATATATATATAATTTTTTATATTAGAAAAAACACATGTAAACGAATTTGTACAAATTCAATGAAAAAATATTGAAATTGATGGCAACCTCGACGTGGTTGGTTAGCATCTTCTCCACCCTGAAAATGTTGAGACCCGGAACAACCCTGCTGAGAACCAGCACCACCAGCCGTTGATTGGCCTCCAGGAGAATAAATATCACCACCTTCACGCAACCTACTACCACTTATTGATGGCCCTCTAAGGGGATTTGAACCACCACCAACCTCTCGAGAGGAAAGAGAATCTTCATAAACAAATACGAATTTATAATCAATTGAAAAATACATGGATACATATAAACACACGTGTACATATTCATTGATTAAATTGTGTTAAAACCATACCACAACTGGGTGAAACATGGGCATACATGGCTGGAGTAGAGACCCTTCTCTTCTTATTAGCTCCTAAAAAATAAAAAATGAAACTTATTAACAACTAATTTAACTCACAAATTTGATAAAAAATCAATTCCATATGTACACACATGTATGGAGATTTAAGATTATATTTAAATTTACCATGAACAGCTCTCGATCCCGATCCCTGATCCTCCCCTCTCGTAGAGATATGGGATTTTTTTGATCTTCATCGCTCATCCTCCATGATATATATATCTACAGTGGAAATTTACAATTAATTTTTTAAATAACTAATTTAAATTCAATTCAAGATAAAGTTCAGAAAATTAATGTTTAATTTAGTGTAAACAAATTATGTAAAACACAACTTTCAAAGCATTAATTGATGTGTGCAACTCAATTTAAGTAAAAAAAAAAGTTATAAAAATGATAAGTTCAACAAATTGTGTTTTACATGGTGGGAGCACACTTGGTATAAAATTGAAAAAAACACATTGTCATTAAAAAAGAAGTGAAACTCCATTTAAACAAAAATTTGTTGAAGTCCCCGCATTTTAATTTCATAAAAATGTGAAGTTCACCACTTGTTGCAAATGTGAAGTTCACCAAGTTGTGCTTTACATGGTGTGGTGGGAGAACACTTGGTATATAATTGAAAAAAGCACATGGTCATTAAAAAAGACACATTTATAAGTACACAACACACACATCCAAGATATGTTACAATGTCGATGAATAAATTTTGAAGGAGAGCATCTCAACACTAATTCATCTTTGAGAGATAAATTTTGAATTTTTATAGAAGATAGTCCCAAAACTAATTCATCTTTGAGAGATGAATCTTGCATTGGCATTGGCATTGGAATTGCCCCCTATAATTCTAATTCATCTATTAATTCATCTTTGATAGATGAATCCTGAATTTGCATTGCCCCACACAATAAATCAGCAGACATCTTATTCACATTTGTACAATGCCTTATACTAAAAAATTAAAATTGGCTAAAAATATTGTTTGCTATTCCATGCAGTTCTTTTAGCCTCTCCTTCTTAACTTGGTATACGCCATTCATCTGGTTGCACACAAGTTCAGAATTGGTGAAAACTACAATTCCATTTGATCCATACTCCATCGTTGTTCCCAAGCCTTATATCAATCCAATATAATATGTCTCGTTGTTTGTTGTTCTTCTCAGTATATTAATTTTCCTTTGAATGACTTTGCTAGTCGCAATATTGGAAAGCACATATGTAATCACTGTGTTCCCTGGATTGGGATAGCAAGAAACTTCTATGCATAATTTCCATTTTTCAACCATATTTAATGGTTTTCTTATCCTAAAAAAAACAAATTCAATAAAAATATATATATTAAATTGACATTTATTGCAAATGCATGGGAGAAATGAAAAACTTATATTTAGATCTATTCCAGAGATTGACTATAGGGGCATTTACTAGATTTGTCACCTTTCATAAAAGATAAGATCCATAAGCTACCTGGCCCTTTACAGACTCTGCTTATAAAAATACCATGGATATAAAAATGAAAAACTTCTAATTAGATCTATTCTAGAGATTGAAAGTAGGGGAATTTACTCTTAGGTTAAAACCTATATGTTTTGTATCAAATCACTTTTGGTCAATGGGAAACTTTTATGGATAATTTGTGTTTTACATGTTGAATATAAGGGTTTTTTCTCTCTCATTGTTTGAGACCATGGATATGAAAATGAAAAACTATATACTTGGTTAAAAACTATGTTTTGTATCAAATTACTTTTTGTTTCTAAATACTATATACATGTTGACTGTAGGGGCATTTACTAGATATGTCACCTTTCATAAAAGATGAGATCCACAGGCTACCTGGCCCTTTACAGACTCTGCCTATAGAAATACCATGGATATGAAAATGAAAAACTTCTAATTAGATCTACTCTAAATATTGAATGTAGGGGAATTTACTAGATTAGGTTTTAAAACCTATATGTTTTGTATCAATTCACTTTTGGTTTCAATGGGAAAATTTTATGGATAATTTGTGTTTTACATGTTGAATATAAAAGGTTTTTTCTCCCTTATTGTTTGAGACCATGGATATGAAAATGAAAAACTATATACTTGGTTAAAAACTATGTTTTGTATCAAATTACTTTTTGTTTCTAAATACTATATACATGTTGACTGTAGGGGCATTTATATCTATTCCAGAGATTGACCGTAGGGGCATTTACTAGATATGTCACCTTTCATAAAAGATGAGATCCAGAGGCTACCTGGCCCTTTACAGACTCTAACTATAGAAATACCATGGATATGAAAATGAAAAACTTCTAATTAGATCTATTCTAAAGATTGAATGTAGGGGCATTTACTAGATTAGGTTTTAAAACCTATATGTTTTGTATTAAATCACTTTTGGTTTCAATGGGAAACTTTTATGGCTAATTTGTGTTTTACATGTTGAATATAAAAGGTTTTTTCTCTCTCATTGTTTGAGACCATGGATATGAAAATTAAAAACTATATACTTGGTTAAAACCTATGTTTTGTATCAAATTACTTTTTGTTTCTAAATACTATATACATGTTGACTGTAGGGGCATTTAGATCTATTCCAGAGATTGACTGTAGGGGCATTTACTAGATATGTCACCTTTCATAAAATATGAGATCCAGAGGCTACCTAGCCCTTTACAGACTCTGCCTATAGAACTACCATGGATATGAAAATGAAAAACTTCTAATTATATCTATTCTAAAGATTTAATGCAGGGGAATTTACTAGATTAGGTTTTAAAACCTATATGTTTTGTATCAAATCACTTTTGGTTTCAATGGGAAACTTTTATGGCTAATTTTTTTTTTTACATGTTGAATATAAAAGGTTTTTTCTCTCTCATTGTTTGAGACCATGGATATGAAAATGAAAAACTATATAATTGGTTAAAACCTATGTTTTGTATTAAATTACTTTTTGTTTCTAAATAAGTTATATACATGTTGAATATAAAAGGTTTTTTTCTCTCTCATTGTTTGAGACCATGGATATGAAAATGAAAAACTTCTATTTATATCTATTCTAGAGCTATGGCTAATTTGTGTTTTACATACATTGACTCTTAGGTTAAAACCTATGTTAAAACCTATGTTTTGTATCAAATCACTTATGGTTTCAATGGGAAAATTTTATGGCTAATTCAAGTGTTTTACATGTTGAATATAAAAGGTTTTTTTCTCTCTCATTGTTTGAGACCATGGATATGAAAATGAAAAACTTCTATTTAGATCTATTCTAGAGATATGGCTAATTTGTGTTTTACATGTACATTGAATATAAAAGGTTTTTTCTCTCATTGTTTGAGTCCATGGATATGAAAATGAAAAACTTCTATTTAAAACTATTCAAGAGATTGATTGACTTGTAGGGGCATTTACTCTTAGGTTAAAACCTATGTTTTGTATCAAATCACTTATGGTTTCAATGGGAAACTTTTATGTCTAATTCAAGTGTTTTACATGTTGAATATAAAATGTTTTTTTCTCTCTCATTGTTTGAGACCATGGATATGAAATAAAAAAATTTAGATCTATTCTAGAGATATGGCTAATTTGTGTTTTACATACATTTAATATAAAAGGTTTTTTCTCTCATTGTTTGAGACCATGGATATGAAAATGAAAAACTTCTAGATATTTAAAACTATTCAAGAGATTGATTGACTTGTAGGGGCATTTACTCTTATGTTAAAACCTATGTTTTGTATCAAATCACTTATGGTTTCAATGGGAAACTTTTATGGCTAATTCAAGTGTTTTACATGTTGAATATAAAAGGTTTTTTCTCTCTCATTGTTTGAGACCATGGATATGAAAATGAAAAACTTCTATTTAGATATATTCTAGAGATATGGCTAATTTGTGTTTTACATATATTGAATATAAAATGTTTTTTCTCTCATTGTCTGAGACCATGGATATGAAAATGAAAAACTTATATATGTAGGGGCATTCACTCTTAGGTTAAAACCTATGTTTTTTATCAAATCACTTATGGTGTCAATGGGAAACTTTTATGGCTAATTTGTGTTTTACATGTTGAATATAAAAGGTTTTTTTTTCTCTCTCATTGTTTGAGACCATGGATATGAAAATGAAAAACTTCTATTTAGATCTATTCTAGAGATATGGCTAATTTGTGTTTTATATACATTGAATATAAAATGTTTTTTCTCTCATTATTTGAGACCATGGATATGAAAATGAAAAACTTCTATATTTAAAACTATTTGAGAGATTGATTGACTTGTACAGGCATTTACTCTTAGGTTAAAACCTATGTTTTGTATCAAATCACTTATGGTTTCAATGAGAAACTTTTATGGCTAATTTGTGTTTTACATGTTGAATATAAAAGCTTTTTTTCTCTCTCATTGTTTGAGACCATGGATATGAAAATGAAAAACTTCTATTTAGATCTATTCTAGAGATATGGCTAATTTGTGTTGTACATACATTGAATATAAAAGGTTTTTTCTCTCTCATTGTTTGAGACCATGGATATGAAAATGAAAAACTATATACTTGGTTAAAACCTATGCTTTGTATCTAAATACTTTTTGTTTCTAAATACTAGATACATGTGACTGTAGGGGCATTTAGATCTATTCCAGAGATTGACTGTAGGGGCATTTACTAGATATGTCACCTTTCATAAAAGATGAGATCCAGAGTCTACCTGGCCCTTTACAGACTCTGCCTATAGAACTACCATGGATATGAAAATGAAAAACTTCTAATTAGATCTATTCTAGAAATTGAATGTAGGGGCATTTACTAGATTAGGTTAAAACCTATGTTTTGTATCAAATCACTTTTGGTTTCAATGGGAAACTTTTATGGCTAATTTGTGTTTATGTTGAATATAAAAGTTTTTTTATCTCTCATTTTTTGAGACCATGGATATGAAACTGAAAAACTATATAATTTTTTAAAACCTATGTTTTGTATCAAATTACTTTTTGCTTCTAAATACTATATACATGTTGAATATCAATTGGATGCACATAACATGCAATTTATGTGCAAATTATGGATGATGAATGACCAAAGTGAATCTCCATATCAATTGGATGCAAGTTATGTGCAGATGATGGATGATGAATGAGGTGATGTTGATCATAACCTTTACATCTATATGATAGGAAGCTTGATATACATAACAAGGTTTAGACTAGATATAATTTTGGAATTCAAGTTATCTACAAATGATGAATGATGAATGACCTAAGTGAATCTCCATATCAATTGGATGCAAGTTATGTGAAGATGATGGATGATGAATGAGGTGATGTTGATCATAACCTTTACATCTATATGATAGGAAGCTTGATATACATAACAAGGTTTAGACTAGATATAATTTTGGAATTCAAGTTATGTGTAGATGATGGATGATGAATGACTTAAGTGAATCTCCATATCAATTGGATGCAAGTTATGTGCAGATGATGGATGATGAATGAGGTGATGTTGATCATAACATTTAAATCTATATGATAGGAAGCTTGATATACATAACAAGGTTTAGACGAGATATAATTTTGCAATTTATATTAGCTGGAATATTTCAATCAACAACTAAACAGAGTCATATATTACCAACAAACACCATAACCTTTACATATATGTGATAGGAAGCTTGATATACATAACAAGGTTTAAAGACTAGATATAATTTTGGAATTTATATTAGTTGGAATATTTCAATCAACAACTAAACAGAGTCATCTATTACCAACAAACACCAACAAACAGATATGAAGATACTTGAAAGAGACTACAAAAAATGGAATATAGTACCCAAAAGGTGAGAAAGTCATCTATTACCAACAAACAGATATTAAGATACTTGAAAGAGACTACAAACAATGGACTATAGTACCCAAAAGGTGAGAAATTTACATTGAAAACATATAGAGATTCAACTAGGCTTGTGTGGATGACATGAAAAGTACAAGTGGAAAATGTATAATTCTACTTAGGAAGAGTCTTTGGTTTAATGGTTAAGCAAGAAAGATTCATTACTTTCTCTATCTAGAGTAGAAGTGGAATACATAGTAGTTACTTCTTTTTGAGTGTTTTGGATGAAATGGGCTCTACAAGATATTAAGGTAAATTTCAGTGAATCTATATATCTATTAAGTGTTTCAATACAAGTGTAATAATAATTTCAAAAATAAATATTCTACTTCCTTCAATCACTAAACATATCATCATAAAGTACCACTTCCTCACACAACAAACATGTTCCAAAATATTTATAAAGTACATATGTATATATAAAGTACATATATATATATATATAATTTATATAAACATGTTCCAAAATATTCTCAAATGTACACAGTAGTATTATAAATTTTCATATCTAATTAATAGAGATAGAGCCAAAAAAACCAGAGACAACGCCAAAAAAAGTACATATGTATATATAATTTATATAAACATGTTACAAAATATTCTCAAATGTACATAGTAGTATTATAAATTTTCATATCTAATTAATAGAGACAAAGCCAAAAAAAGAACATATGTATATATAATTTATATAAACATGTCCAAAATATTCTCAAATGTACACATTAGTATTATAAATTTTCATATCTAACTAATAGAGACAGAGCCAAAAATAGCAGAGATAGAGCCAAAAAAAAGTACATATGTATATATAATTTATATAAACATGTTCCAACATATTCTCAAATTTACACAGAATTATTATAAATTTTCATATCTAATTAATAGAGATAGAGCCAGAAAAAGTAGACAGAGCCAAAAAAAGCAGAGACAGAGCCAAACAAAGTACATATGTATATATAATTTATATAAACATGTTCCAAAATATTCTCAAATGTACACAGTAGTATTATAAATTTTCATATCTAATTAATAGAGACGGCCAAAAAAAGTAGAGATAGGACCAAAAAAAGCAGAGAATGTAAATATAATTTATATAAACATGTTCCAAAATATTCCCAAATGTACACAGTAGTATTATAAATTTTCATATCTAATTAATAGAGACGGCCAAAAAAAGTAGAGACAGGACCAAAAAAAGCAGAGACAAGGCCTCTCTAATTCATAACCGATTTATCTTCTGCATAAATTCGCTACAGAAAAATAGTGACAATGTTAAGCATACCTGGACGCTGAAGACAACGATCCCTGAAGACATCGTGGAAGACCTCTGCAAAAAAAAAATCAACAGAAATTACAAATTCAATAGAAATTAAAACCAAATTTAAAAATCAACAGAAATTAAAACCAAATTAAAAACAACAACAACAACAAAAAATTACAGAAATTTAAAATTCGGTACCTTACCTCCTTGAGCTTAATTTGTGCGTGAAAAAACTGACTGCGCGAGAATGCTGGACAGACACGAGCATGCGTTAAATGTGAACAGAAACCTGGAAAAGGTTGCAGGTGATATATTTATAAAATAATAGTTCGGTCGAACTTCTAGTTCAACCGAACTTTGTTTGCCAATTTTCCAAACTCAGGCGAAAAATCTGTTCACCATTGCCATCAGTACGTCTTCAATGTAAATGGAAAACGAAGTTCGACCGAACTAAATTCAATATTTCGGTCGAACGCCTAAATTATTCAGCCGAACTATGACAAGAGTTTGACCGAACTATGGAGGAAAAAATATTTCTGCCCCGAATTGTCACAAAAGTGTTACTCATCTTTGCATTTTCACCCCATCATATGGTGGCATCTAAGAGGTGTTATTCAGAATGAAAGTGATGTACGAGTTGTACATTATTCATCGAAGAAGTTAAAAACATGTTCTTTGTACATAGGTGAAGATATGTGAATTGATATTGTATGGTGCATAAAAGTGCAGGGGAAATGTTTGCATTAAGATGATGATCTTATGGGCATGCGAGTATTTACAGTGAAAAAGACGGCACAGAAGAGTGGAAACCAGAGAATTGAGATTTCAGAGAGAAAGGTTTATTAATAACCTTAACAGGAGCATGAGGTATGATAATGTAGGAAGTTATTTTGAACATTGAAGATTGAGTATTTATTTATTTTCACCTTAAAATAAATCTTGGAAAACCTGAATTGCATTTCGACTAAAGACTTCAGTATCATGTGAAATGGTAAGGAAAACTGATGATTTTTCATAAGAATGAAGTATGAAAGAGAGTGAAGATTTCACATCATAAAATGAATTAGGGGTGTATGATTGTTGGGAGATTGTATAACTTGAATTAAGTCAAAATATCCACTATCATAATTATTGGGTCAAGCCTTGAAGTCAAAAAAGATGTTAAATTAAAATGAAATTTTGGATATTTTGAGTTAAGATTGAGTATTTTCATCCAAGATGAAGAATTGGTGTAAGTCTGAAGTCAAAGAGTCGTAAGCTAAGTAATAAGTCTGCATGTAATTGGGTGCATGATCGGCAGAGCCAGACACCCAAAGAATTTTTCATTGTAACACATGAGTTACTAAAGTGTTGTTTGCAACAAAGTGAATCAAGAGGGTTGTCAGAGATTGGTTTCAGGACAGAGAACCAAGAGAAGCCAAGCGCAGGAGGAAACCCTGCAATTTTTTATGAATGGCAAGTATTGCTAAAAGGAGGATTGAATGAAATCCACACGTGAACAGATGAAGTTCACAGAGGAGGAGAAAATGGTTGTTGATATTCATTTTAGAAGATCTGATGAAGACCACAATGGAGGTAAGAAGAAGGAAAATGCCAAGGCAAGTGGCATATGTGAGCAGTTGACGAATGAAGAGTACGAGCGAGAGAAGGTTGAGATAACAATTCACCTTGAATTGTTAATGGAGTTGTTGCAGGAAAATGTGAAAGACTAAACACATGGTTGGACCATGAGAAACAAGGTAAAGTGGTAGAGGCTACACACAAAGAGGGAAAAGCAGGTAAACATACAGTTGACAGAAGAGCTAAAGAAGCTCAAGCAGATGTTGAGTTGTGAAGAACTCAGAGAGGCTGAGTTAAAAATGGATGTTTCCATTTGTGGCCCAGAACAAGGTGAAAGTCTGGGTGAAGAGATCAATGAGGAAGATCTCATGAACTATTTGGATAGTTCAGAAGCATCTGAAGATGTGTTGGCGAGAGAAGAAGATGAGGCCATGAAGCCTTGCAATTTTCTCACAGTTTATGTATGTTTGCAGGATGTGCGAAAGATGGTGAGCAGTCAGATGAAACTGTCACAGAGGAGAATGAAACTCTTGAGGTGGAGTCTAATGAAGAATTCCTTTTAGAGGAGAAGGGTATTGATTTACTGCAGCAGGAAGAAATCATAAATGAATTCTTTTTTGGGGTAAAACAACAAGTTGAAGCTGTTATGGAGCAGGAGCATAGTAGAAATGCCGAAGAGATATTCCAAGGAGGTAAACAAATGTATATGTTTGATGAATTTGTTGACAAAAATTTACAATGTGATGGAATAGAAACCAGGACAACTCAGGAAGATTTATAGAAGAAGGATGAAGCTAGGAATGAAGGTTGTGACGAAGTGCTGAAAATATTTCATAGGGAAATCAAGTTCTTGGAACGATGGCTTAAGGAACTTGATGGAGAAATAAAACTTGCAAAACCTGATCCAAAAGAAATTACAGTTACTATGCATGATAGAGATGAAATGTTTATAGAGTTGAATGAATGTTATAACTTTTCATATAATGATGTAAGTGTATGTACGGAAAGAGACATTAACAGATATGATGTCGAAGTCAGAGAAGTTGAGCATCAGGTATAGCAAGAGAGTTGTGTCCATAGAGACAAACAGGAGATAGAAATATTGATCCATAAGGATGAAGATGGAAGCAACCATCAGTTCCAAACAGAATCTATTGAAGTCCATAAGGTCGATGATGGGAGATTTATGCCTGAAGCATCAAAAGAGACTGAAAGGTCTTATCTTTTTAAAACTAACAATTTGTTGGTGAATGCAGGTACAACACCGGACGAGAAATTTGTTGCTATAAAAGCAACCAAAGACTATAGTTGTAATCAAGAAGGAGTTCTTTATTAGTATTCATTACAAGAAGTTAAGTATTCAAATCAGTTGGAGATGAAATAATTTGACAAAGAGGTATTACCCCGAGGAATTGGCAAAAGAAAATTTTGGAGGAACCGATGGAATCCGATCGACAGAGTGGGTGATGAGTTACCAAATCGAGTTGATACTTCAAAGGACCAGCGACAGAACAGAGTTTGGAATCCTGGAGGGAGCAAGTCATCACGACTTGTGGCTGTTTCAGTGTTACTAAAAAGCGATAGACCTCATAGACAGTAGTCTATGAAAAATTCTCTACATGGGGAGTCTAATGTAGGAGCATCAAAGCTAAATTTTCATTATCCAATTGTGTAATTAAGGGGGTGAGATATTTTAATTATTTTATTAATTAATTTTCTCATTTTTAATAAATTAGGAGAGAAATTATAAATGTGAGTATTATTGTAAATATTCCTTAAATAATTAAGGATATGAGTGGAGTTGAATTAGGTAGATAATCTAGGGATGAGGAATTCCATAAACGAGACTTAGTTGGGTCTACAAAAAGATAAATCTAAATTAGATTTTAAGTTGAGATTTATGTGGAGGAAGTTATGGAGTGAAATAAATTCATTATTTATGTATAAATAGGAGGGTTTTGTGAGGATGAAAAAAAACCGAGAGACAGAGATAAGTGAGGAGAGGTGAGGAATACAGAGAGTAGGAGGAATGGTTTGAAGGGCTGAGAGCCAAGAGGCCGCCATTGTAATATCTGGTCGAAGATTTTTTTTTATATCAGTATTTTATTTATCAGGCTCTCTTTCCTTCATGTGTATTTTTGGGCTGAACATATTTGTGGTTTTAATGAAGAATATTAATTTTGATAGGAGCACACGTGTTTTACATACTGGGATCTGATTTAACCCAGTATCCTGGCATCGCAAACTAATTCACAAGTAATTATCAAGAAATAATAAATCAAACCCTAATCTAATACATTGATTTACCAACATCTTTTGCTTCCTTGGAAATTTGAAAATTTGAGTGTAACATCTAGATCCATATAGGGTCACATGACTTCCATGAAGTAACATGAGAACCCCAGGATCATACATCCAAGAAAACATATGCTCATCAAATAGATATCCATTCAAAATCGAAATCATCATGTATATATAGAAAATATTGTTAGAAAAAATCTAATTTAATAACTGAAATATAAACGACATAATATAAATGCAAAAATTAAAACCATATACCAACATGAAATACAAGGGAGTAGGGTTAGAGACACTATACAAAACAATGCCCTATGGCATCATATGTTATCAATGAGGAACAATTGGGAAAATTTCAATTTTGAAATTCTACTGTAGTTATAGATCTATTTCTCCCACTTATTTCCACAATAAGCTATTTACAAAAAACTTCAAGAAAATATCGAAATAAACACTACTGCAGTTATCACTCATGTACATATAGATAAAAGTACAGTAAAATGAAAGCAAAAGAATCAATCACAATGGCACAATTATTTTTGGACAACTGTCCCTGGAAAAACCCAATGTGGTAAAACCAATGCAGCAGATGAGGGTTTATAACAGTGTTTTAAAACTCCGACTTGGGTTCCAAACCGGCCGAGGGTCGACTCCGAATCCGACTCCGACTCGGTCTCAACTCGATTGGTTCGGTTTTAATGACTCGGTCTTTGTAAAAAATACATTAAATATTAATTTTTTTATTAAAAAAAAAAACATAATTTTAAAGATTTTCATTCATGTTTCCAAACACAAAGCATTACAATATAGACAAAAGACAACATATGATCAAAGTAAGCTCATGAATATATCCATTATATCAAAATTTCACCTAGTGCACTGTCTAATACATAGTACATACATGATGATGATATAGAGATCAGAACAAAAAACATAACCAAGGAGGCTCTAAATGGCCTCTACAACAAAACATGACTAGTCACTACTACTAGACATATGACAAGGCAATATCCTCTGGCTCAAACTTTGAATCAAAGGTGGAAACCCCTCGCTCCTCCTCCTCATCAACTTCCTCAACTGGAACTGTGGCACATTGAGCTTGATATAGATGAGCTATGCGCTTCCATCGTGGATGACTACAGGAAGTGCCTGAAACTGCAACTGGAGGACTTGGGAATGGGCCTGCTACTAGTGGATCTACACTTAGTTAAGCCTCTACCTGTAAATTGAATTCTATACCCTCACCAATATCCTCATCAGATTCAAACTCTGGTGGAAAATTCTCCACTACCCAATCTAATGTTGGATCAATATCCTCGACACAATGGGATCTGCATCAGGTCGTTTGTTCAACAATTGGTTGCATATTAGTCGAGGTTGTACTGGACATAGACTAGATAGTTTAACCATTTTTTATATAAACAATTTATCTTCTTTATGTGAATCCTCTCAAAGGCAGGCCAATTGTGTTCACACCCAGAAGCACTGCAATTTTGACTCAAAATGTGGATTGCAAATCTCTGCAATTGAGGACAATGGCTACCAAATGCCTCCCACCATTGTGCTGCAAAAAACATGTTGTGTAATGAGTTTCAATTAGCTCAAAAAATATATCCAACTTTGAAATTATAAACAATTATACAAAATAATAAAATATGAATTTGAAAAATTAATTTCTTTATTTACTTGGCTCATTTGATTCCATTGCAATCCTTGCAAGGTTCTTCAGAAAGGTACCTGTGGCTTTGCTGAACACAGTGATTTGATTGTGTATCAGAAAATGGCCACTCTCCTTGGGGATCATGCGATGAATGCAGTCAATGAATCCATCTCTAACCTCCCCATTCAAATCTCCTTCTTCCTGAGCTTTATAATGATACCTTGGGTTCAAAAAATACCCAACTGCATGTATAGGGCAATGGAGTTGATTGTTCAATCTTTGATGAATCATTTTCCAAATGGGCCCATACTTACCCACTATATCCTTGTATGTTTCCTTTATTTTCTCATTTTCTTGATCCATATCCTCATAAATGAATCCCATATCCAATCTTTCCCCATCCGCCAACCTCAACACCTTAACCAGTGGCTCAACAACCTTCATAATCTCTGCTGCGTTTTCCAAAATACTTCTTCATTAACTTTCTTTTTCACATATTTTCCATCAATTTTGTGAGCCCACTGACATTCATTCCATTCATCACTAGAAAAAAAAATTTCAAGTTTCTATGTTGGGAAAGCATAGATTGCAATTTCAAAAAATGTGTTGAAAATATAGTGATGGCAGACCTAATAATATCCTTGCCCCCCATGTGTTTCCTCATCAAGTTCAAAATCCATGAGTGATTGTAAATATATTTTGTGATGATTTTTCCATGCTCTACAGTGTTCCTAATCCAATCTATTTTACTAATATCCTCAATCATGAGGTCTATGTAATGTGCAGCACATGGGGTCCAAAACATGGTTTTGTGTTTTTCCTCTAACAATTGACTATCAATAACATAGTTAGAGGCATTATCTATGATGATTTGAACAAAATTTTGCATCCCCACCTCTACAACAACCTCATCCAAAAGCTGAAACAACAAGTGTGCATCTTTCACCCTATCAGATGAATCAACTGGTCTTAGAAACATGGTTCCCCGTGGGAAAAATCCAAGAAATTTTATGATGGTATAGTTCCTCTAATCAATCCATCCCTCTGACATGATGGTACATCCTGTTTGTGCCCATGAGTTTTTGAATTCTTTAAAATATTAATCAATGGAAAAAATATATTTTTGCAAAAGAGATCCTCTTAACTCATGCATAGTAGGGCATTTGAAACCCTTTCCAGCAACATATATGACATCAAACATAGGTTCATAATATGGTGAACGAGAAACATTGAAGGGAATATCAACATTATACCACGATCTAGAAATGTAATCATAAGTAGTTTATCTCAATTCTTTCTTCCAATGCTAATCTAAAGTGGGTTGCACTTGACCATTTTCACTATCAGAGGGAGAGGAGGGTGTGAAAAAACTTCTGATAGTACCCTTATTTTTCATTGCACCCTTACCCTTTTCTTGAATAGAATCCAAAGAGGGAGGAACATAGTGAAAGGAGTTTTATGCATTAGTGCAAGGGATAGATGAAGAACCCTCGTAATCAAAATTGGGGTTGGCAGCCATCATGTGTTTTATATTCCTCTTCCTACCAATTTCAACCTCTATTTCTTTTTTCCTAGCTTTGCCTTCCTCAAACTTTTGAAATTGATCTCTCAACTCCTTCCTAATTTCCCCAGTTTCTTCTATTTGTGCTTCACATGGAGTAATTTGGCCTATAATACCAGCCAAGTGTAGTTTCATCCTATGAATGCCTTCTCCACCCCCCTTAATTTTTGTCTTGAAAATTCGCAATGCATTTGATCATCAACCATTTCAGCATATGCCCAAGCAACGTCTTTCATTCTAGGGGCCATTTTGGGCTGATTTTTTGATTTGGAAATGAAATGGATATTTGGGATTATGGTAAGGTTTCTTTTAAAAGTTCCAACTCTCCACCCGACGTTTCTATTCGACAGTTAAATAGACCACGGGTATTCAAAGTCATGTGCCCAACCGTTTAACTTAAATGCCACGGTTAGCACCTTTTCTGCCTTTAAACTGTGTTTTCTAATCATATGTCATCAACCATAATTTAATATTTCAGTTACACTCATGTTTTAAATGGAGCGCGCCCTCCAATTTTGGCGGAATTTCTAAATCTGACTACATTTAACTGGATTGCTCCAGTTTTTGGTGGAGCTTCTTTAGGGGACACTGGGAAAAATTTGTTTTGGCTCTATCTGGAGCTATCTTCGCCCAATTTTGGAGTGCCAATGGTCAATTTCAACTATCTACAACATTCCAGACTCAATGGAGTAGGTTTCAAAGCCGTCAAAGAGATTATAAGTAGGTGTTTTCTTTAGTGAAGTTCAAGGGTCCACTAGGGCCACTAGGGGGCAACAACAGTTTGAGGCCTAGCCAAGGTAGCTAGAGGTATTTTTCAACAATAAAATAGTAAATTTATGGTATTTAGGATGTTATGAAACTAATGAGATGGTTTTCAGAGCCTTTAGAGGAATTTTGAAGGCCAATAAGCTTCAGTAAAGTTCCAGGGGCCATTAGTGCCAACTTTTGCCAATAGAAGTTCAAGGCCTAGCCAGAGTAGCTAGAGACCATATGTAGTGAACCAATAGTCATTATTGACTGTAAACAGAGTTATGAATCCATTGAAGGAGGTTTCATAAGCTTAGGAGGACTTCTAAAGGTTGAGAACCCATCAAAGAAGTTTTCAGTGACCTTAGTGCCAGGGTGTACCGATAGGTGTTGGAGGCGAAACCGAAGTAGCCGGAGGCCATTTTCTACAAATAAATAGTCTATATTGAATATTTCAGACATTTTGAAACCAATAAAAGTGTTTTCAGAAAATTTTGATGACTTATAGAGCTCTAGAAGCTGAAGGGAAGTTTTGGGCAGCCCTGGGCAAACCGTGGAGGAAGGCCTAGTTTGGGGATGTGTTTCTCGTTTTGAGAAAATTGTCAGTCGATATTTGGTGTATGATATGTGCTGGAGATAGTAGGTGTGGTTTTAGGGATATAAATATAATTCTGAAGGATTTAGTGCCATGGAGAAGCTCAGTGTAGCTCAGTGCACCGACAGAAGGAATCATGTCTAAGGGAGCCTAAAGTTGTTTGCAGAGTGATGAAAACCATAAGAGGGATATAGATGGTATTCTCAACCCTTTGGATCAGTTCAGTATCCATTTGAGTTAAATTTGGAACTTGTAAAGGAAACCTTACCATAATCCCAAAGATCCAAGTCAATATGACAAAGCTCAAAGGAGACGTAGCCCACGAAATTCGAGTGAACTCCTAGATTAATTTTGCTATTGCGTGTGAATTTTTTATTGCTGCATTATATTTCTGTTATAAATTTTAAATTTCAGCAAGAAAAAATGGACATAAGACACTTAAATAGTTACAAATCATACACCTCTTTCAAGCATAAATTTCGCAAATTTTCAAATATAAGCTAGATCATTTATTTGCTTAACTGAATGGGAGGTTCTTGAAAAACATAACAAATTATCCAGACCATTTTTAGATCAGGTTGGTATCATAGCACTTGGTTATTTGATTGACATAGCAATATCTTGCTTGTATAACTTGAAAGGTGTTTAAACAGTGCAAAATATTGATTGTTTCACTGTTTGCAAACTGACTACTGTTTGAGTTTGCTGGAGGTGAAGGGATAGCTACTGATAGCTAAGTCCAGGAGAGGATAAAAGGGAATAAAGGGCTGAAGGCATATTCCTTAACCAAAGGACCTCAAGGCCATCCCTGAAGAACAAACCCTTTTGTCAGTTGTTTGTTGTTTGGCTGCTTGAATAAGAGCTTGTCTCTACAGCCTTTTTGTTCAAAAGCTTTGTCATTTGTTTTGAAAGATTTGGGAACGTTTTTGAAGTTATTTAGTTCATTTTCATTATGAAAACTTCTTCAAGTGAGGTTTAAAAATCATCCTCCTTCACAAGATTATTCAATGAATATATGAAGCGTGAATTTATTATATTGAAGGGCATGGTGGAGATTATGTTTGAAGATAGAAGAGAAAGCACTAAACTTCGTGAGAAATTGTTTTCCATGAAGAAAGAGAAGGAAGAATTCTTCAAATATTGCATGATATGGATATGCATCTCCATCAAGCTCAAGAGGCTTTGGCCAAGAACATGCGTGAGGAAGAGGTAATCCACTCTAATTTGTCTTTAGTTTCCTCATTAGAAAAATGTGTTGGTTCTTTCGAAAATCACACAAGAGATATAGGGTCCAAGTTAATGATTAAAATGGGCTATTAAGGCAAGGGTTTAGGCAAGCATGCACAAGGCATGGTTGATCCTATTTTGGTTGAGGAACAACCCAAGAAACTTGGTCTTGGTTATGTGCAATCTAATGGTTAAGACTCCAAAGCCATGAAGGCATGTGAGGCTATTTCAAAGAGAACTTTTGTTCCAATTTCTAAGATGCAAATATGTAAAATTTGTTTCCAAGAAGATTGCCATTGCTTTAAGCCTTTGTTGCAGCAAGAGGATGGTAGACATGCATCCTATGGCGAGCATGCGAGTTCAGATAGTTTTCAAGACAAGAACGATGACGTTAGTCTTCAAATGAAATATGGAGCCTCTACTAGTTCATCTCCTCATGAAGGAAAAAAGGATGGATATGCAAAACAACACAAGAGGTATAATTCTTCCCATAGTCAATTTGATTATGTTTCTACAAGGCATGACAATTTTGCATGCTTAAATGGAAGAAAGAGTTCTTGTGCATATTGTGGTCTGTTTAACCATGATGTTTATAGATGCTAGATGAGGAAGAAGGAATACAAGAAGCAGAAGAAGAAAAGGAAACTTGCAAATAAGGTGCATAATATTTTCACACATTGCTAGAAGAGGGGACATGTTGTTTCCCAATGTTGGACTTTGCATCCAACTAATCGTCCCAAGCACATGAGGCAAGAGGAAAGAAATATTGGCGAAGGTGGAACCAAGGATTCCATTATTGATGTGAGAACAGAAGTTTCACATGAAGAATATTTTCAGTAGCAAAAGTCGTTGTGGAAGTGGCTTGGTGAGAAGTGGTTGGACTTCTTAACACAATAATACATACTCATTTTTACATATGAAAATTTCGGTTGTATGCATGTATTTTATGTTGTAATCTCACGTTTGTTTGAGCCACCTTGGATCATTGATCAAGGCAGCGATGTTCTTGCTGTAGGTTTTAACCCTGAACAGAAATATCTACACACGATTCTTATAACAGAAAATAAACAATAGCAAGAGCATAAAACATAAAACAGATAAACACAGAGATTTTCCCCTGGATCCCAAATCGGGACGACCAGCTTGATTTTTCATTATATTCCTTTTAGTGTTACAACACATATATATACATGCAGGAGCATACATAAACCCCAATCCATTAACCCTGGATTAGAACATAACCGTAGTTCCCTTGACCGGATCTACAAAAATACCAGGGGCCGAAAAACCATCGAACCCCAAAACCATGTGCAAAACCATGCACAAAACCATGGGCGGATCCGCCTATGAGTGGGTCCGCACAAAAAACAAATTTTGGCCGGGGCGCTGCCCCGGACCCCAACGGTGGGGACTGCTTCGCCCCTCGTGACCCCCCAGCTATGCCCACGCAACATACATCGCATGGGGCCAATCGTGGAAAGAATATTACACATACCCAACACTTGCCAGAAATTTCTAAGTGAGTACAAGGAAGACAATTCTTCACAGGAGGACAATCGCATCCAGGAAGGGAAGTGTCGACTACCTTCAAGTTTTGGTTCAAAGGCACTAGCCATGCAAGGCAAGTGTATGGAGGCTGAAAAGAAGAGGGTGTTGTACTCTCACCTATTGTAGAGATCAGTATATCGATATTTTAGGGTCCAAAATATTTCTAATGGGGAGGTGTGATCAAAACTGGATCATGGACCAGAATGATAGCTCAAAATTCAAAGTTTTCGGAAGTGTTCTAAACTTAAGTGACTTGAAAGGTCTCGTTGTTGCGATTTCGGCGCCGCAAAGGATTCAAAAAACCGACATCGTATGAAGAATTTATCTCAGTTTGAAAATTCCAATAAACTACAAAAACTAGACCTTGACCAAGTTTGACTTGGAATTTTTGGGAAATTAAAAGAAATAATATTCTAGGGAATATTCCTCATAATATTCCTAGAATATTCCTCAAAATATTCCCCAAAATATTCTGTATGGGCCAATCGATGTTTGACAAGTGGCAACCAAAGATTGGGCAATGGATTGACATGTTTTAAATCGGGCTAGTCACAGGCTGCCACGCGGTAGGCCCGAAGGCCACCACGTGGCCCTAGTCTGGTCTATCAAAAATTTTGGAGTTGTCGGGAATCGAACAGCCGACCTCATGCCCGCCAAGCCTGTGTCTTACCGTTCCACAAAACCGATGTGTCATAACCATAATGATGAGTGGGTTTGTGTTAAAATTGAATGGTTTCGTATACGGTGGAGCGGAGGAACCAACCCTTTGGGCCAGCCCCTCCCCATATGGCCTAGGGCCTGGAACCAAGTTCCAACTCTCTGCCTGACCGTTCTATTCAGCAGTTAATAGACTGGGTATTCAAAGTCATGTGCCCAACCGTTGAACGTAAATGCCACAGTTAGAACCTTTTCCACCTATAATGGAGTGCGCCCTCCAATTTTGGAAGAATTACCAAATTTTACTCCAGTTAATTAGAGTGCTCTAGTTTTGGTGGAGCTTCTTTAGGGGACACTGAGCAAAATTTGTTTTGGCTCTATCTAGAGCTAGATTCGCCCAATTTTGGAGTGCCAATAGTCAATTTTTACTATCTCCAACATTCCAGATTCAATGGAGTAGGTTTTAGAGACATTTTGCTGCAATATGGAAGGAATTGTTATACCACCATTCAGCGAGGGGTAACCACTTGACCCATTGTGTTTGTTTATCAGATACAAAACAACGAATATATCCTTCCAAACATTTATTTACTATCTCAGTTTGACCATTAGATTGAGGATGATAAGATGAGCTATGAGCTAATTGAGTACCCAAACAATAAAATAACTCCGTCCAAAAATTTCCAGTAAAAATGGGATCTCTGTCACTCACAATAACCCTTGGGTTTCCATGTAACTTTTGAATTGTGTCCATAAATGTAGTAGCAACTGTACTTGCTTTAAATGGATGAGATAATGCAAAAAAGTGTGCATACTTGGTAAGTCTATCAACTACCACCATGATGACAGTCTTTCCTTCGGACTTAGGTAAACCTGTGATAAAATCCATTGGAATCTCCTCCCAACGTTGACTTGGAATGGATAAAGGTTGTATAAGACTCGGGGTCTTAATTGTCTCAACTTTATTCTGCTAGCAAACCAAACATTACGCCACAAAATTTTGAATATCAGATTAAGGCCATCCCAAAAAAAATATTTCTTCATCCTGTGGTAAGTTTTTAAAAATCTTGTGTCCTCCTAAAGGAGAAGTGTGCAATTCCAAAATAATCTTTTGTTTTAGTTGGGAATTCTTACAAAGATATAAGCGATCTTTGTACCATAAGGAATCATTTTTCCAACTAAATGTATTAGATGTACTAGGATCTTGCTGCAACTTTTGAATGAGTGTCCACACTTCTTCGTCCTTCTTTCCATTCATCTCTTGCTTTGGGTATCCAATCTGGTTGGATAATAGAAATGGCACAAAGCAATGCTTCCACCTCTTCATTCTTTCTTGAGAGTGCATCTGCAGCAACATTTAGCTTCCCTTTTTTGTAGATTATTTCAAATTCATAACCCAACATCTTTGTGACCCATTTTTGTTGCTCTTCTGAAGATAGTCTTTGTTCCAAAAAGTGTTTAAGACTATCATGATCAGTTTTTACCTTGAAGTTTCTTCCCATTAGGTAAGTTCTCCATTTCTTTAGTGCGTTTAGTATTGCTAACATTTCCTTCTCATAAATAGGTTTCTGTAAATACTTTCCATTGATTGGACGACTTTCAAAATCAATGGGTCTTCCTTCTTTCATTAAAACAACACCAATTCCATTTCTTGAGGCATCACATTCCACAATAAAGGTTTTTGTGAAGTTTGGCATAGCTAAGACCGGTGCTAGGCACATTGCCTCTTTAAGATGTTCAAAGGCCTTAGTTGCTTCAGGAGTCCATGAAAATGCATCTTTCTTCAATAATGTTGTTATAGGTGCTACTATTCTCCCATAATTCTTAACAAACTTGCGATAATACCCTGTTAACCCGAGAAATCCTCGCAACTTCTTTATGGTTGTGGGGACTTTCCATTCCTTAATGGCTTTAATTTTGTTAGGGTCTACTTTAACACCCTCGTGAGATACAATATGACCCAGATATTCCACCTCTTGTACTCCAAATAAAAATTTGGATGTTTTTGCATATAATTGTTTCTCCTGCAATAGTTTGAGCACCCTGTCAACATGTTCAACATGATCCTTCCAAGACCTGCTATAGATTAGTATATCATCAAAAAATACTAGCACAAATTTTCTAAGGAAGGGTTTGAAAATGGAATTCATCAACCCTTGAAATGCATAAGGTGCATTGGTAAGGCCAAAAGGCATGACCAAAAATTCATAATGACCCTCATGAGTTCGAAATGTTGTTTTTGGAATATCTTCAGTCTTCATTCTAATTTGATGATATCCTGAACGAAGATTCAACTTGGTAAAATAAATTGCTCCATGTAATTCATCCAATAATTCATCAATCATAGGAATGGGAAATTTATCTTTAATGGTGAGCTTATTGAGCTCCCTATAATCGGGACACATGCGCCATGATCCATCCTTCTTGTGTACCAATACTACAGGAGCAGAGAAAGAACTTTGACTATGTTGAATTATACCCGCCTCTAACATTTCTGCAATCATACGTTCAATTTCTCTCTTTTGGACATAAGGATATCTATAAGGCCTGATGTTAGGAGGAACACTTCCTCGAATCAAATGAATAGCATGATCATGATCACGAATAGGTGGGAGTCCTTTTGGAGTTTCAAAAACCTTGGAATGATTGTCCAAGACTTTTTGGAGATCTTTAGAAATAGATGATTTTGATGTTGGAACTTCTAGTGAGCATAATTGTGAAATTATGCCTCGTTGTTCTTTCTTTAGAAGCTTTGTCATGACATTAGAGCTTATTATCTTTCCCGACTTCCCTGCAATACCCTGTAATTTTAATTCCTTTCCTTCTGAAAACAATTTCAAGAAAAGTTCTTGAAAATTAAAAGCTACTGTCCCCAAAGATTGTAACCATTGTACTCCTAGTACAACATTAGCACCTCCCATAGGAATGGAAAGCATTGGACTATTCAATACATATTCCCCCATGGTTAGCTTGATATTATGGCATTTTCCAGCGTAATCTATATTTCCTCCATTTGCAACCATCACTTGACATTTTGATGCTGGGTATAGGAAACAATTCAATTCCTTGGCTACCTTACAATGAATAAAATTATGGATACTACCTGAATCAATCAACACTATTACCGTTTTCTTCTTGATATGTCCTTCTATCTTGAGAGCTTGAGGAGTGTTAATTCCTGCCAATTCATTACACGATATGGTCGGACTCATTTCTTCCTCTTCTAGGGTTGGTTTCCGGTGTATATCCTTTTCTTGTTCATTTTCTTCTTCCTCTTCACAATCTATGTAAAATAATTTCTTCTCAGCACACTTATGACCTTTAGTGTATTTGCTATCACAACTGTAGCAAAGCCCTTTTTCTATTTTTTCTTCCAATTGTTGTGGTGTCAACCTTGTAGGTTGTTGAAATCTAGGAGTAGTAACACTTCCCTCTTTATAGAAGTGAGTGGTAGGCTTCCTTGTCGCCATAATTTTACATTCAATTTTTCTTGCCAACCTGAATGCCTTCTCCAATGAATCAGGTTCCAAAACGCGAACTTCATGTTGGATGTTATCCTTTAAAGTACCTATGAAGAGATCAATTCTATGTTCCTCTGGAATATCAGTTACCCTTATATTCAATTTTTGGAAGTCCTCAATGTGCCCCCCCACTAAACCCTTTTGTTTGATATTTATCAATTGGCTAAAGAAGATGTTTCTCTTATTATCCTCATAATGTGATATCATTTCCTTCGTAAAAATTGACCAAATGATAATTTTTTTATAGGAGCAAAGCCATCTATACCATACAAATGTATTTTTTTCTAAATGTAAAGTTGCAATGCATACCTTTTGTGGGTTTTGCACATTATTGAGATCAAAATATTGCTCCATCTGTAGCATCCATGTTACAGGATCCTTTCCATCAAAATTCCTCATATCCATTTTTGGAATATGGTGGTTCTTCCCACCAACATTAGATTTTATGAAATCACGATTAGCATTTATTTTGTTCTCATCATGAGTTTCCTCTCCTATATTTTCACCATTAGGAAACATTTGTTGTATCAACTTTGTCAAACCTTCCATGTCTGCTTTTAGATCATTATTCATGTTTTTCATCTTAGATTCCATGCCATCTTCCATGCCATCCATCTTAGCTTCCATTCCATTCTTCAAACCATCCATCTTAGATTCCACGCCTTTCTTCAAAACTTCCATGTCATTTTTTGTTGCTCTTTGCAAGAGCGAAATTTGTTGCATTTGCTCTTGTAATTTTGATATGTCATGTTTCCATTCTTTGTCTTCATGAGTCATAGTAGAGCCTTCTAAAGGCTTAATGGGTGTTGAATTCATTTTAGGGGCCACTTGAGAATCCAATACTGATATCTATTTTATAATATGCCCTTGGAATCAATTCAACTTGATTCTCAAACAAGACTTATGCAATTCGGAAAAAAAAAATACACACCTTTTACTTGCTTTTGAGGAGCTTGATATTGAAATTGACTTCTCTCTATAATTGCAGATCCTAAATATCTGAAATTTCGCCCTGTAGTAGTACTCTGAAGCTTCTTTCAAATGCCACAGGTCTGACTTGATTTGGATTCTTCAAGACAAAGTTATTTCCAATCTCCCACAATGACCTAATTATGGATTGGTTCAGTAGAGTGAATTTGTACGACTTGCCATGTGTTACTGTTTGCTTCTTTGTATCTGAAATTTATAGATAGGAAAATAGAGTTCGTGTAATTCCAGTCACTTTTTACATAATTCCAATCCGATGCTCAGAGAGAGAGTTATGAATATTGTTGAAAATGCAGCAAGATGATGGAGCTTAGTGAAATGAAGTCGCCTTCACTAAGTGGGCCCGCAGGCAAATTCTGGCGCAAAATCTATTTTTAGACTATGTCTATTTTTAGACATATGGAGCATGATACGGGGATTGCAGTATGAGATTCTTGGAGTATGTGTCATGTTGGTAAAAATAGATGGGACTCTATTTTTGTGACCTATAGGTCGATAGGTCGATGTCTATTTTTAGACTGCCTATCCTAAAAATAGGGAAGTCAAATATTATTTACCCTTAATAATATTTGGACTCTAAACAGCAGTTTACTCTCTTGGAGCACTTCAGTTCGAGCCTTGGAAGTGGCTCATGCATTTGACAGAGGAATTACACTATTCCCAAGGGTTTGGTGAGCACATGCATGGTTGACTTCAGTTAGGACTTCAGTGGCAGAAGTTTGGTGGAGTTAATGAGACAGCTAGTGGAGTTGTGTTCGGTTTAATTTAGTTGAACTGGTTGAGATTAGTTTAACTAGATAATCAACTAGTTATGAGTGGAGTCAATTAAATATTATTTAATTCATTAATTAGTAACTCATTATTCAACTCAAGAACACATCAGTTCACTACAGTGCATGGACAGTTCAGTGGAGACCAGTGAAAGAGGTAGATGAAAGGGTGGAGTTAGCTATCAGTGGCGACATCAGTTGTGCATGAGATTTGCACCACACTTGGAGGAATTGCCCATGATGATTGCGTTGTCAAGCCAAGGAGATTCGAACCTTGGATCTCTATTTAGACAGGCCTGGATTGCGCAATAGAGGCAAGGCAATTGGCGGTGAGTTTTGAACCAGTAACCTGTTCAAAACCAAGCTAGTTTGTGTGTAACTTTATGAGAAAGTACTGAGTACTTGTGAGGAGTATTGTATTGAGTTTGTTACATGATTTCTCCATTATAATATACACAATAGCTGCGGGGTTTTCAGCTATAAGCTTTCCCCATACATACTGTGTTAATGTGTATGATGATTTGATGTGTTATCGCTTGATTTTATTTCTGCATGTTTGATGATCTTAGTGGAAGAGATTATGTGTTGCATATAAATTCGAATTGTATGTGATCAGGATAGTCTCGGTGGATAATTAATCATTATTCAGCAAATTTCTACATGGTATCAGAGCTATTGAAGCAGAGATTGATCATCACAGTGATTACAAACTTATTTCAGTAGACAGAGTCTGCATGCGGGCCAGTAGCCTCCGGATTCATCTTTCTTCGGAAAGTGAAAGGTCTGGTAAACGCCCCTTGCAGTCGATCTCTGTGCTAGAAATAATTTGTTCTCACGATCTAGAGCGGTTGAGCTTTGAGGTGGAATTCGAAATTTTGCAGCAGTTTTGTTTTCTTGGTGCCAGTGTTGAAAATTTCTTTCAACGGTTTGCGACTCAAATATGCTCTTGAAGGCAGTTCAAATTATGTTGCATGGAAGGATCGCATGGAGGCAGTATTAGAAGATAATGGTCTGAAGGAATTCGTAGATACGAATGTCCAAAAGCCCACTGATCCTGCTGAAGTCGAAGCATGGAAAAAGAAGATGGCAAAGTGTCGAAGGATCCTGTTGGAGGGCGTCAAGGATCATATTGTATCCAGCCTGCATGGAAAGGTTTCTCCATATTTAATGTGGAAAGCTTTGACGGATCTATTCCAGAGTAAGAGCGACCAAAGGAAGCTGGCGCTCAAAGATAAGCTCAGGAACATCAAGATGGAGAAGGGCGACAGTATCGCCAAATACCTCACGAAGTTCACTCAGTGCAGAGATGAGCTGGGAAGTGTGGGGGTGACTGTCGAAGACGAGGACATAGTCGACCTGGCTCTCCTTGGTCTTCCGAAGGCTTGGCACTCATATCAAGATAGTGTCAATGGTCGGGAGAAGCTGCCGGGATGGGAGCGCCTTTGGGCGGATCTCATGCAGGAGGAGATAAGGAGGACTACTTGAGATGGATCTTCATCAAAGGGAGCTGATGAAGAAAACTGCGCTTTGGTGGCCAAAGCAAAGAAAGGGAAGGGTAAGAAAACCTCTCATTCTGGTGCAAAGGGCAAGAAGCAGGATATGGCGAAAGTGAAGTGTTTTCACTGCCATGATCATGGACATTATGCTACCAATTGTCCAAAGAATAAGAAGAACAAGCAAGCGGGAAGATCTGTAGATGGAGAAGCCTTGGCTTCACAGTTCGAGCTTGAATTTTCACTGATCGCATGCTTGGTTTCAAGTGTGTTGGGATCAGCGTGGTTATTGGACGGCGGTGCGTCATTTCATATGACGGGAGATCGGGATTTGTTCTCGGATCTGGAGGACAAATATTTGGGTGTGCACATCGAGATGGGCGATGATGGTAGATACAGTGCGACTGGTATCGGTACCATATCCTTTCAGAGGGAGTCTGGTAAACCCTTTGTATTGAAGGATGTCATGCATGTACTTGGATTGAAGAAGAACTTGATCTTTGTGGCGATGTTGGAGGATAAGGGGTATGATGTGGTCTTCAGCGAAGGAAAAGCCTTCCTGCGCAGTAAGACTACTGGAGAGACCCGGAAGATAGGGGTTTGAACCAAGAACCTTTATCAGTTGCAGGTAGATGGCTGCGCAGCTATGGCATGCAAGGCGGGAGAAGTGGTGAGCCGGGATGATGAGGGCGAACTGTGGCACAAGAGATTGGGCCACCTTCACCATGGAGCTTTGAAGATTCTGCAGCAGATTTCTACTGGGCTTTCTAAGGGCACCCTTGCGCAGTCAGATCAGTGCAAGGGGTGTACTTTAGGGAAGTATGTGAAAGCCACCTTTCACGAGAAGGATAGTCGCGCCACGACGATCCTTGAGAGAGTTCACAGAGACGTGTGTGGTCCTTTCTCAGTTGCTTCGACAGCAAAGCACAGGTATTATGTGATCTTTGTTGATGATTTCTCTCGAAAGTGCTGGATCTTCTTCATGCAGAAGAAGAGCGATACATTCGCGAAGTTCTATGAGTTTAAAGCACTGGTCGAGAAGGAGTCGAGGAAGAAGGTGATTTCTCTAAGGAGTGATAATGGTGGTGAATTCATCTCGGCTAAATTCAAGGAGTTCTGCAGCGCAGAAGGGATTCGGAGAGAGCTCATCGCACCCCATAACCCACAGCAAAACGGGGTGGCTGAGCGGAAGAACAGAACGATCGTGGGTGCTGCACGGGCGATGTTGCATGATCAGGGCCTACCCCTTCACTTGTGGGCTGAGGCATGAAATACAGCAGTGTATGTGCAGAACCGTTGTCCTCACAAGGTTCTTGGCATGAGAACACCAGAGGAGGCTTATTCTGGCAAGAGGCCTGATATTTCCCATTTGCGGATTTTTGGTTCTCCTGTCTACATGCATGTGACGAAGGATGCGAGAAGGAAGCTGGATCTAACTGCTGAGGTTGGAATATTTTTGGGGTACACTGATACACCTCACAACTATAGGGTGTATTTGTCAGACAGTCGCAAGACTGTTGTGCGACGGGATATAAAATTTCAGGAGGAGAAAGCCATGCAGTGTTCGCTTGAGAGGGAGCTACACTTGCATGCAGATGAGGAGCTGTTAGTTCCTAAGGAGGAGCTTCCGAATGTGGATCAACCACAAGAGGAGGTTCAGGAGGTGGAAGAAACCACCCATGCAGTGCCAACCATCAGAGGGCACATGCGCACTACAGAAGCTGAGCGACTGGATCGGGATGCAGAGAAGGTTGTAGGACCACCTACAGCACAGCGCAGACAGAGACAGTCACCGGATCGGTACACTGGATACATGGCTCTTGTGAGTCAATGTGTTGTGATGGAGCCATCCTCTTTTGAGGAAGCTGTGGAGGAACCCACATGGGTTGATGCCATGATCGAAGAATATGATTCGATCGTCAGGAACAGTGCATGGGAGATTGTCCCAAGACCAGTGGGGAAATCAGTGGTGGGTTCGCGATGGATCTACAAAGTGAAGCAGGCGGCTGACGGGAGTGTGGAGAAGTACAAGGCGATATTTGTCGCCCGTGGCTTCTCACAGATCGAGGGGATCGATTATGAGGAGACTTTTGCACCTGTCGCAAGGTACTCTTCCATACGAATGATCCTTGCTCTCTCAGCGCAGATGGGGTGGCACATTCATCAGATGGATGTGAAGACTGTGTTCCTCAATAGAGTTATTGAGGAGGAGATGTACATAGAGTAGCCTGAAGGTTTCGAGATCTTCAGCAGTGAGTCGCATGTGTGCCGACTCAAGAGAGCACTGTACGGGCTGAAGCAAGCACCTCGTGCTTGGTACACTCGGATAGATAGCTACTTCACCGGGCTTGGATTCTCCAAGAGTGAGGTGGATCCAAACCTGTACCAGATTGTGGTGGAGGGGAAGCTATTGATCATCGTACTGTATGTAGATGATCTGATTTTGACTGGTGATGAGCAGTTGATATTTTCATGCAAGGAGGATCTTGCACGAGAGTTTGAGATGAAGGACTTGGGAATCCTTCATTATTTCCTGGGATTGGATATTTGGCAGTGCAACAGAGGACTGTTTGTTTCTCAGGGCAAGTATGCCCGGGAGATTCTGGAGAGGTTCAACATGCAAGGCTGCAAGCCTGTTGACACTCCTCTTCCTGGTGGTTGGAGGAAGGAGGATGCTACTTCAGCGGAGGTAGTGGATGCCACTGTCTATCAACAGTTGGTGGGGTCGCTTATGTATCTGGTAAATACACGACCTGATATATGCTATGTTGTTAACCAGCTTTCGCAAGCTATGGTTAAGCCTACCAAGCTCTTTTGGAAGGCAGGCAAGCATGTATTGCACTATATTAGAGGCACATCGGGATATGGTTCATGGTACAGACAGGAGGATCAGTTGAGGCAGCATGGCTTCACAGATTGGTATCATCATATCAGAGATTGTGTTCAGCGGAGAATCATGATGCTTTCATATGTTCCCACGGAGGATCAGGATGCCGACATCCTGACGAAGGTGCTCACCAGGAGCAAGTTCGAATTCCACAGAGGCAGGATAGGGGTTGCAGATAATCCATATCTTGCTGAGAGGGAGTGTTGAAAATGCAGCAAGATGATGGATCTTAGTGAAATGAAGTCGCCTTCACTAAGTGGGCCTGCAGGCAAATTCTGGCGCAAAATCTATTTTTAGACTATGTCTATTTTTAGACATATGGAGCATGGTCCGGGGATTGCAGTATGAGATTCTTGGAGCATTGGTCATGTTGGTAAAAATAGATGGGACTCTATTTTTTGGACCTATAGGTCGAAGTCTATTTTTAGATTGCCTCTCCTTAAAATAGGGAAGTCAAATATTATTTACCCTTAATAATATTTGGACTATAAACTTCAATTTACTCTCTTGGAGCACTTCAGTTCGAGCCTTGGAAGTGGCTCATGCATCTGACAGAGGAATTACGCTATTCCTAGGGTTTGATGGCATCATGCATGGTTGAATTCAGTTAGGACTTCAGTGGCAGAAGTTTGGTGGAGTTAATGAGACAGCTAGTGGAGTTGTGTTCTGTTTATTTTAGTTGAACTAGTTGAGATTAGTTTAACTAGCTAATCGATTAGTTATGAGTGGAGTGAATTAAATATTATTTAATTCATTAATTAGTAACTCATTATTCAACTCAAGAACACATCAGTTCACTACAGTGCATGATCAGTTCAGTGGAGACCAGTGAAAGAGGTAGATGAAAAGGTGGAGTTAGCTATCAGTGGCGACATCAGTTGTGCATGAGATTTGCACCACACTTGGAGGATTTGTCCATGACAATTGCGCAGTCAAGCCAAGGAGATTCGAACCTTGGATCTCTATATAGACAGGCCTGGATTGCGCAATAGAGGCAAGGCAATTAGCAGTGAGTTTTGAACCAGTAACCTGTTCAAAACTGAGCTAGTTTGTGTGTAACTTTATGAGAAAGTACTGAGTACTTGTGAGGAGTATTGTACTGAGTTTGTTACATGATTTCTCCATTATAATATACACAATAGCTGCGGGGTTTTCAGTTATAAGCTTTCCCCATACATACTGTGTTAATGTGTATGATGATTTGATGTGTTATCGCTTGATTTTATTTCCGCATGTTTGATGATCTGAGTGGAAGAGATTATGTGTTGCATATAAATTCGAATTGTATGTGATCAGGATAGTCTCGGTGGATAATTAATCATTATTCAGAAAATTTCTACAAATATTTTCCCATGATCACCTCTTTGAGATGAAATTCGGGAGCCTAAAAAAGACCTAACTTCCACAGATCATATCTCAAAAAATGTTGTGAACCAAGCTCTGAAATTTTTCGATGAGTTTCCTCAGGATTTCAGCTTCGTGCTCTAAAAATTTTAGCTTCTGAACCTTAGTAGAAAAAAATTTATAGTGAAAATTCTGCAATTACCTGTTCAAGTGAAATTCAGGAGCCTACAAAAAGACCTAACTTCCATAGATCATATCTCCGAAAATACTACGAACCAAGCTCTAAAATTTCGCGATGATGTTCCTCAGGATTTCGACTTCGCACTCTAAAAATTTCAGCTTCTTAACCTTCATAGAAAAAAAGTTATAGCGAAAATTCCATGATGACCTGTTTGGAGCAGCGAAACCCTAGAATCCCAAGCTCTGATACCAAATGTTGTGAAACCGGCTCCAAAAATAGAAGAAAAGAGTTATCAACGCCTTAGAAATAAGCCATTTTGAGGGGGAAACCTCCAATACATTACATGAATGAAAAATTCTTGGATGATTCAAATTACGAAACCTCCTTTCTATATATAGGATTCCATGGGGCCACAATGTAATCCTAGTGGGGCCACAATGTAATCCTAGCCGACCTAACAATAATAATTTACGGGCACAATAATAAAAATATGGGGGTTACAAGTGTACAATAATAGCAATAAGGGGGTTACACTAACAACAATAAGGGACTATACTAGTAATATAGGGACCTAACATCAGAGAGCTTATAAGCAGGTTTTTGCTTCAGTGATGTACAAGGGGCCACTAGGGCCACCAGGGGGCAGCAACATTTTGAGGCCTAGCCAAGGGAGCTAGATGTATTTTTCAACAATCCAATAGTCAATTTTGATATTTCAGATGTTCTGAAACTAATGAGATGGTTTTCAGAGCCTGTAGAGGAATTTTGAAGGCCGAGAAGCTTCAATAAAGTTCCAGGGGCGATTAGTGCCAACTTTTGTCAGTAGCAGTTCAGGGCCTAGCCAGAGCAGCTAGAGACCATATGCAGTGAACCAATAGTCATTATTGACGATAAAAAAAATTGTGAATCCATTGAAGGAGATTTTAGAAGATTTGGAGGACTTCTAGAGGTCGAGAAACCATCAGAGAAGTTTTTAGTGACCCTAGTACCAGGGGTGCCGACAGGTGTTGGAGGCGAAACCGGAGCAACTGGAGGCCATTTTCTGCAAATTAATAGTCCATATTGACTATTTCGGACATGTTGAAAACAATGAAAGTGTTTTCAGAACATTTTTATGACTTCTAGAGCTCAAGAAGCTGAAGGGAAGTTTTGGGTAGCCCTGGGAAAATTGTGGAGGAAGGCTTAGTTTGGGGATGCAGTGCTCGTTTTGAGAAAATTATCAGTCGATATTTGGTGTTTTATATTTGATGGAGACATTAGGTGTGTTTTTAGGGACAGAAACAAAATTCTGAAGGATTTTGTGCCATGGATAAGCTCAGTGTAGCTCAGTGCACCGACAGAATGAATCGTCTAAGGGAGCCTAAAGCTGCTTGCAGAGTGATGACAACCATAAGAGGGATAAAGATGGTAGTCTCAGCCCTTTGGATCAGTTTAGTATCCATTGGAGTTAAGTGTGGAACTTGTAAAAGAAACCTTACCATAATCCCAAAGAGCCAAGTCAAGATGACAAAGCTCAAAGGAGACATAGCCCACGAAATTTAGGTGAACACCTAGATTAATTCTGTTGTTGTGTGTGAATGTTTTATTGTTGCATTATATTTCTATTATACATGTTAAATTTCAGCAAGAACAAATGGACATAAGACACTTCAATAGAAATTTTCAAGTATAAGCTAAATCATTTATTTGTTTAACTGAATGGGAGGTTCTTGAAAAACATAATAAGTTATCTGGACCATTTTTAGATCAATGATTTGGACTGTAAAATACATCCAAAGGAGGTATTTCCTCAATCTTCAAAATTATTTATTTTGTTGGAAAAATAGGGATAATGTCCATTTATTGGGCCAATGTTTCTTCTTGTCTCTCCTCTGTATCATTGATCTTTGGTGTCTGATTTTGTTGAATAGAAATTTCGGAAACCTCTGTAGTGAATGAGATTTCTCGAATTTCTCTTTGATATTCATAATCATTTAGATTAGAGGAAACTTGTTGAACGCTTGATTCACCTACATGAATTTTTGTTCTTAGATAATCTTAAGTAGGAAGAGTTTATATCAAAATATCATTTTGATCAGCAAGAGTATTAGAATCAGATAATGATTTTTCAAAACCTTCCCAATCTTGATCAAATCTCTCTTCTTGTGAAACATCCACGATTTCTGGTTCTACCACTAGTACTGGTACCTAAAGTGGAGGAATCAAAATTGGAATTTGTTCTGCATCTGGCACTTGTATTTCAACTGGAGGAATTGGAATTTGAATTTATTCTGCTTCTGGCACTTGAACCTGAACTGGACGAATTGGAATTTTTTCTGGAATTGGCCTGTGGAACATGTAGTATGGGAAATGAGAATTCCTCTGTTCACAATATTGTTTGAATTGTATCGGTTCTTCTGGAATGAACTTCACAGTTTCTATTTTTGGAACCCTTGAGAATTCTGGAATTGATTCAAACACATCATCAAATTTATCAGGCTCGCTTGCAAATGCCCACAGCTTGACTTGATTTTTTATTTCTCTGGCAACACCATATGAATCATAAATTATTTTAGGTAGAATGGTGAATTTGAAGGGTTTTAATTGATCAATTTCAAGACAAGAATGCTTGAAATTTTCAAGAGTATATGACCTACATGAAATAGGAAAAGTTTGCCAAATTGTCTTTTTGGCCTCTTTCATAAATTTAGTCAACCGATTACCTACAGTCTGATAAGAAATATCCTTGGCCAATAATTTATCTGGTATATATAATGGTAGGACATGAGGGCAAGCATGAATTATGAAAACTTGGATGTATGTGAAAAATTCTTCACCAAACCATCTTCCTATAGACCTGAGACTTCTATTGGCTTCATGGGTGACTCTAGATATTTTCCTTTCTAAAATGACTTGAAAAACTGGGAGCATTATATCATTACATATTTTAAACATATGAGAGTGGTATTTTGATTCCCACAGGAATTCTAACTATACAGGGTTTTGACTTCTCTGGTCCATTTCCATCCTAATGACAGAAATTCAGTAGAAAAATAGACAACATCTAGGATAAACAAACTCATATAAAAAGGAGTGACCGTATTGGATGGAAGATTACAATTTTCTCTATAGACAGTGATACATATAACCAAATTATCAAACATAATATTAGCCCAATCAAGAATATAGCCGTCAGAGGCTGCTTCTATCAGGGGTGTCTAATCTTCCTTAAACTTGGTTGTATTTGAAGACCTGAAAAGACGACACATCATTGCAGCAATTTGCGAGAAAGGGATTTTAAGAGAAACTACTAAGTACATACCCTTATCGTCACATTTATATCGATTAGGATCATTTCTCCAAACCTTAATCACATTTGCAAGGTGCTCATTTTCTCGCATGAGTTCTTGGACAAAATAATTGTCGTATCTTTTCTAGGGCTTGGGAAATTTATACATTTTCTTCAAATCTGCAAGCCTGAGAGAACCAATGATTGTTCTGCTTTTGGTAAAAAACTGTCTATCTCAGATTTCCACATGATCTAATACACATCTTACTAAGTCGGTGTATGACAAAATTTTAGGACGTGCAACAATTCTGTGCAGAAAAGAGTTAGCTACGTCGGACCATGAGCCTGAATCCGAGGATGCAGAATAATCAGCTACAAATTTTCTGTTAAAAATTACTTGTGGATCTCATTCTCAAACAACTTATAAATCCCTTCCTAGCTTGAGGAACCAATTTCATGGTTCCATGTTGTGTCTAAGACTAGAGGAGCCATCCCGTGATCTTCTTCTTGTTGAACAACTAAATAAGCTGGGGTGAAAGACTTCCTTCGTGCTTTAATCGGCCTCGACATCCTTTTATGCCTAAGTTTCTGGAATTACCCTGTTGAAAGAAAAACCAGAGAGCGTAAGCTAAGATCACGTCAAATGCTATTAACTGTCGTATCACCTCATGCATAATGGGAATCCTCAGTATTAAATCTAAAATAATTATAAAATCGTTTACAAACCTCGAGATCATAAAATACCTGAATTTTCATTAATTGATAGCATGGGCTTCGTGTGAATTTGACAGTTGTTATCTTATTGGGATCCTTAAATCATCTTTTTCATGATTAGTGAGTTTCGACATTTTGCAACAATGTGTGATATTGCGATGGTTTTTCTGTTGAATGACGGAATGCGATCGGCATATGTCATATGACAGATTGTGATATCGATATCCGTTACATAATGTACTTTTCAACTTCGCACATCAACGTTTTGGTATTTCGCATATCAACATTTCGGTATTTCGCATATCGATGTTTTCTGTTCCGGCGATTTATCTCCTACTTCTTGTACTTTTAGTCCTTTATGGGTTCCTTAGAGCGCTTTTTATAATTTTCTTATGTTTTTTATGAAAAACAAAATTTAATCTAATAGTCTCAAATTCTAAATTTTATTTCTAAAATGAATTTAATCCTAATAATTATTAAAAAGGGTCCCTATTATTCTTTATATACTATTTATCTAGAAAAATGTGGGTTGGGGGAGGGGGGGGGGGTGTTGTTGTAATACTACTAAAGAAGGTCATGGAGCAATTAAAACTGAGAATTTCTAGACCATATCGTAATATTTGTTCAATGGACTCTAAAAAGGTTGATCTCCTTGATGTTAGATCTAAGACTTTTGTGATCCATAATGTAGATAAATATCTTTCGGATTAATCACATAATTAGGATTTGGTCGATGTTTCAAACCATTTAATGTGGTTCATCCTCAGGACAAGGTGAAGAAGGGAACCGATCTCATTGAATAAATAGTAAGGATGCGTCATTGCCCTGTGATAGCTGATAAAACTAGTCGTTATTTGACTTGGTTAGTTAGAAAGTTATAATATTAAAATTTTGTAAGTTTTTACGAAATATTATTAAAGAATAATTCATAATTTAATAAAAAAATTAAATTATAATTAATATAATAAGGGAGAGGAGTAAATAATAATAGGGGACATAAAAAATAAAATAAATAAAAATTATAAAAATATAATAATAATAATACTAATACTAATTTTGCGATATTAAGAAATATTAATAAAAAGGATAAAAAATAATCTAGAATAAAATAAGCAGGGAAAGGGTAGATATAGATATATATATATATATATATATATATATATATATATATATATATATATATATAAAATTTAGAATTAAACAAATTATAAAAAGTTAAGAAAATAATTAAAGGGAAGTAAATAGAAACATTAACAAATAAAAAGAGAACATTAAAGGTAACAACATAAGAGAGGAAATTTTTCAAAAAACTAAAGGGATGGGAATAAAACAAAGAGAGAAGAAAAAAAAAAATAGACCAAAAGGTAATCAACGCAAGAGGGAGAAATCACCTGGAGAGGGCTGGAGTCCAACTCTTACTTAATTTCCACCCATCATCTCTGTTGAGATTTTTAGGATGCCTCTCAATTTCAATAGCCTCCCTCAGCTTCCTATGATGGAAAAGATCCACCTTAGCAATGACTTTGGAGTCTTCATTTCATACATGGTGACATGATTTTTCAGCATGTTCCGCAAGAGAAGAAGCGTGGTATCGATTGTGCCTAATGTCTGCAACATGCTCAAGGATTATCTGTCTAATAGATCGACCTGTTTCTCCAATATATGGAGTATCACAAGAACAAGGAACCATATAAACCTATAGGTATCCTTGGTTGATTATCCATACATAAGCATCTCCATGGATATAGCAATAATTAATGTACTAGATGTGTGGGGAATGTTTCTCTCCAGAAAGTTTGCAGCTGACTTAGATGGGTACATTCAGATGGATTTATTTTATGCCAATATTCCCGCAGCAACATATGGAATGGTCAGATTATATAGAGAGGTAGAAATAATGCACCACGTGGAAGTTCCAAATAACCTGGAAAATGGTGAACAAGTTATGTCATAGGAGCATCCATTTCATTTTGAATCAGAGATATGTCACATTGTCCATCACCATCCCCTCCACCAAGCAAAAGAAGAAGAATATTTCAGTATGATGTAGATATACAGCACAATGATGATCAGTTACACCAACCAAAGAGAATGAAGTTTCAACAAGGGGCATCTGAGAAGCAGCCATGTGATTTACTAATCAATGGACAGATGCCCGAGATTATTGTTTATTTTTGCAGCATCGGAAAGTGATCTAAGTCTCAAAATTTGTGAGGAGGCTTGGGCACCAGTATTCTAAAGAACCCACAAATCATTTGTGGAAATTCCACTTAGTTTATGCTTTATTAAAATAATTAATTATTTTAATGGGGGCCCTAAGTCTAAACTTAGAGAAATTAAATAATTAATGGGTATTAATAAAAAATAGTGTGACTCTTCTAGAGAATGAAGATCAAGTCAAGATTTAATCTTAGCCATCGATTAGACTTCTAATTTGGGCCATTGATTTGTCAATGAAAAGATTATAAAAAAAGACTTGAGGGCCATTTGGAAAGCAATTCGGGCACACACTAAGTAACTCGAGGGAAGTCGATTTTAAAGAAATAAAATTTTATTTCAGAGGGAGAGTTGCAGGGCAGAGGAAGAAGAGGGAACCAGCAGTGAAAGGGATTGAGGGAAGAAGGACACAAAGGGAAAAGAGGCAACATAGAGGAGCAGCGTAGAGGGCTCACGCAGTAGTGACGCAATCTCACGCAGGCTCTGCGCAGAGAAACATGCAGGGGTGACACAGTAGGGTCCAGTGAGTCCCTTAGGTGTAGAAAATTCTCCATAGGGCTAAGAGAGTTTATATCAGGTGGTTTCTTAAGAATTTTCTCAATTTTTCTACTAGTATTTCCTTATAAATAATTTGCTATTGAAGATTAATATATAAACCCTCATCTGCTGCACCGGTTTTCCCACATTGGGTTTTTCCGGGGAAAATTGTCCAAAAACAATTGTCATTGTGAGTGATTCTTGCACTTGCATTTTACTATTATTTTCTCTATATGTACTTGAGTGATAATTGCAGTAGTGTTTATATCGATATTTACTGGAAGGGTTTTGTAAATAACTTATTGTGGAAATAAGTAGGAGAAATAAATCTATAACTGTAGTAGAATTTAAGAATTGAAATTTTCACATGGTATCAGAGATGAGATTGAATAACAGGATTGGAGACCTTGTGATGGAACGAAGTATAGAATTTGCTGCAACAGCAACTAAAAAGGTTTCACGCAACTCTCTAAAGAAAAGGGAAAGCATGGAAGAACAAAGGGATCACGACATCTTTGTATTGGCTTCTAGACTGGAAGAAGAATTCACTTCCATATCAAGCTCTGCTTCTCCAGAAATCTGGTATATTGATAGTGGAGCTTCCGCACATATGATGGGAGTACGAGAATGTTTCTCAAGCTACCAAGAAGATTAGATGAACTTTCATATCACCATGGGAAAAAAGGCAAAATGTACCCCTATTGGAAGAGGTACTGTAGTATTTCAATCTGAAGTTGGTAATAAAGCTTCGAGCCACCAATGTGCTCCATGTTCCTAGTTTGGGGATGATCTTACTCTCGGTGCCTCAGCTAAAAAACAAGAGCTATGATGTTTACTTTATTGGAAAAAGAGTATATTTCAAACACCCGAGTTGGAAGAGGAAGGAACAAATCAGAGTCAGGAGCAATAAACTGTATAAGTTGCAGCCTGAATCTCCAATGGCACTGATAGGAAACATTTATGAGAAGGATTTGAATGAACTATGGCATGAGAGAATGGGGCACTTACACCATGGGGCTTTGACAATTATCAAGAAGACTGTCACAGGAGTTCCAGATTTTAGCACCAAGCGATATGATGTTTCCAGAGGGTGTGTACTAGGAAAGTATGCCAAGGTAGCCTACCCCAGGAGCAGCAATAGGGCTAATAGTGTTTTGGGATTAATACACTTGAATATCTGCCGACCAATGTCAATTAGAGCTCTTAGTGGTGCTGAATATTTCGTCCCCTTCATTGATGACCATTCCAAGAAAACTTGGATTTACTTTCTGAAGACCAAGGTTGAAGTCTTTGATCGATTCAAGGCGTTTAAAGCTCTAGTTGATAAATTGAAAAGAAAGTGGATCAAGATACTGCGATTAGGTAATGGTGGAGAATACATTTATAATTAATTCACAAATTTCTATGCAAGGGAAGGCATTAGAAGAGAATGGACCACTCCATATAATCTGAAGCAGAATGGAATTGTAGAAAGGAAGAATAGAACTATTGTGGAGGCTACAAGGGAAATGTTGTATGATCAAGACATGCCCAAATTTATTTGGGAAGAAGCTTGTAATACAGCTGTGTATGTTCAGAATAGGTTTCCTCACAACGCATTGGGTAATATCACTCCAGAAAGTGTCTTCATTGGCAGGAAGCTAGAAGTAAGCCACTTTAGGATCTTAGGTAGTGTGGCATACTACCATGTACCCGAAGAGAAGAGGAAGAAATTGGAGAGGACTGCGGGAAAGGTATATCTGGTGGGATATAGCGAGAATAATAAGGCTTATAGACTACATTCCTGATAGCAGGAAGATTGTAGTGTGGTGGGATGTAAATTTCATGGAGGAAAGAGCTTTCAGAAAATCCCAGGAGATGCCTTCCTAAACGCATTCTGAAGATTATCCACTGGTCCAGCCATTATGACCAGTAGAAACTTGCACGAGTGCTTCTCCAAGGAATAAGGATCTATAGGATTTGCAGGAGGAGGAGCAGGAATATCCACCCACTACCAGTGGTAGGACGAGCAGGGAATTACGACAGATTCTGAGGGATGCACATGAGTTTGTCAGAACTCTTAGAAATGAGAAGAGGCAGCACAGGCAACCAGAAAGATACCAAGCCTTGGTAGCTCAGGTTGGGGAACCCTCTAGTTTTTAGTAGGAAGCTTAGCATCAGGTATGGTTAGATGCTATGGTGGAAGAGTACGGTTCCATCATGACGATTGATGTCTGGGAAGTGGTTCCTAGGCCTCTGGAAGGATCAGTTGTGGGTTTGATATGAATCTACAAGATCAAATATCCTGCAGATGGCTGGGTAGAAAAATATAAATCCATGATCGTGGCTAAGGGGTATGCTCAGAATGAGGAGATAGACTATGAATAAACCTTCGCTCGAGTAGCCAAATATACTTCTATTATATCTATGATATCCCTTGATACACATATGGGGTGGGAGATTCACCAAATGGATGTCAAGATTGTGCTCTTCAATGGGGTGATAGAATAAGTATATATTGAACAACCATAGGGCTTTGAGATGCATGAGAAGAAGACTCATGTGTGTAGGCTTAAGAAAGCCTTGTATGGACTTAAGCAAGCCCCTAGAGCTTGGTATGGTCGAATTGATGGTTATTTGCAGAAGATGGGATTCATCAAGAGCGATGCAAAGCACAATCCCTACTATCTAAAAGTAGGGAATGAGCCTCTGATATTAGTGATGTACATATATGATCTATTCATGATAGGTTCATCTAGGCTCATTGAGGATTTGAAGGAGAACCTCACCGCAGAATTTGACATGAAAGATCTGGCGTTGATGCATTATTTTCTAGGGTTGGAATTTTGGCAGCAAAATGGTGAAATATTCCTTGGTCAAGGGAGGGATGCTACATAAATCTTGAAAATATTCAAGATGCATGACTATAGACCCATGGCTACTCCAATGATCACCAACTGGAAGAAGATTGATACATCTGAAGATGATGAGGTTGATCCTACCTTGTATAGACAGCTCATCAGGTCCTTGATGTATTTGGTCAACACTAGGCCAGACATCTATTACGTTGTCAACACCCTCAGTTCATTGTGGAACAAAGGAGGGCACATTGGGCAGTAGCCAAGCATGTTCCTAGATACCTTCGAGGAATAGTCGAGCATGGATTGAGATACACCCAGGGCAATGACATCAGACTAAGTAGGTTCACTGATGCAGATTGGGCTGGAAGTTTAGTAGATCATAAAAGTACCAGTGGGTATTGTTTCAACATTGGATTAGGAAAGACTTCCTGGTGTAGCAAGAAATAGAAGTATGTAGCTTTGAGCTCAGCCGAGGCGGAATATATGGCAGAAATAACTACTTCATGTGAATCCATATGGCTTAGGAAGTTGTTTGTGAATCTACGCAAGGAAAAGATGGAAGAGACCAACATTTTATGTTCTAATCAAAGTTGCATCAAGCTCTCTGAGAATCCTGTGTTTCATGATTGGTCGAAGCACATTGACATCAGGTGTCATTTTATCAGAGGCTGTCTCCAGTGGGGAGTCGTAAAATTGCAGTACACTCCGACAGGATAACACATGGCTGACATCCTCACTAAAGCTCTGGGAAAGGCAAAGTTTGTCTACTTCAGAGAGAATATGGGGATGATCAAGAATCCATTTTAGTAGTAGAAGCGGACAGATTCAAAATTGAGAGGGAGCTATAGTACAGATGAGGCAGTGGAAGTGGCAGTGTCACGAGAAGTAGTACAGAAGGTAGCATTGCAGCAGATGAGGGGCAGCAACCAAGCATCAACAGCGCAGAGGGTGCTTCAAAGTTAGATTAATATGCAACAGACAAATTGTTCGAACACTTTCCTTGCTAAGAGTGAGTGTTGATTTTTGTAGCATCGGAAAGGGATCTAAGTCTCAAAGTTTGAGAGGAGGCTTAGACACCAGTATTCTAAAGAACCCAAAAATCGTTTGTGGAAATTCCACTCAGTTTATGTTTTATTAAAATAATTAATTATTTTAATGGGGACCCTAAGTCTAAACTTAGGGAAATGAAATAATTAATGGGTATTAATAAAACACAGTGTGAATCTTCTAGAGAATAAATATCAAGTCAAGATTTAATCTTAGCCATCGATTAAACTTCTAATCTGGGTCATTGATTTGTGAATGAAAATATTATGAAAGAAGACTTGAGGGCCATTTGGAAAGCAAGCCAGGCACACACTCAGTAACCCAAGGGAAGTCGATTCTAAAGGAATAGAATTCGATTTCATAGGGAGAGTTGTAGGGTAGAGGAAGCAGAGGACATCAACAGTGACAGGGCTTGAGGGAATAAGGACGCAAAAGGGCAGAGAGGCAAGCACAGAGGAGCAGTGCAAAGGGCTCACGCAATAGTGATGTAGTTTCACGCAGGCTCTACGCAGAGAAGCACATATGGGTGACACATTATGAGCTAGTGGAGTCCCTCAGGTGTGAAAAATTCTCCAAAGGGCATATTCTTCAAGAATTTTTTCATTTATTATACCAATATTTCCTTGTAAATAATTTTCTGTTGAAGATTAATATATAAACCAATGTTTTAAAAATCAGTTGGTCTGGAAGAAATCGACTGAGCTGACCCCATGCCCAAACCAGCTCAGTATAAAAATAGGTCCGAGGGCCAATTTTTGACCGAACCAGCTGAGCCGGTCACCAACTCGGCTAGTTCGATCACAAAACAGTTGGCTTGGCCAAGCCCGAGTTAGACCAACCGAGCTAGTCCCAACTGCTTGCGGACCCCACTTTTGCCCAAAAACGGACTCCAAAACCAGTTTTTGTTTGTTTTTAGGGTTTTGGTAAGGCCTGTAGCCCCGGCCAATCCTATTAAAGCTACCCAACCCCTCTAATTTCCTCACAACTATCTCATTGCATTTGAGTGGAAATTTGTGAGGAATTTGTGAAGAGTTGTGGAGTTGGTTTTTGGAGAAACTTTGAGGAGTCTCTTGGGCAAGCTTTGGAGCAGCAGTGAGGAGCTTCTTAGGCAAGCTTTGGAGCAACATTGAGGAGTTGGTTTGTTGGAGAATAATTGAGGTGGCTAGAGCCTAGAGTTATTTGTTTCCCTTCTAAAATGTAATATTCCAAATTAGCAGTCAGCTAATTGGAATATTAATTTTGATTTATTTTGGAATTTCCTAATGTCGGGTGGAAATAAAGTGGGTAGGGGACCCATAACTAATAATTAAGCCAAATAAAGTATTTTCCTAAAGTCCCTAAGGGAAAATTTTGGCTCTAGTGGTGGGGTATAATTGGCCTTAGGTGGCAGCATAGAAGAGGCACGAAAAGGACATTGTGGGATTGGCTAGAGGAAGGTAGCACGTGATTGGCCAAGGAGAGACATCGTGGGCCAAGGTGGGACCCAAGTCATACGTTGGGCCTCAATGGATAAAAGGAATAAGGGAAGGCTCATTTGGCATTCATTCATTCATTTGTTCATTTTGACTGAAGCACGCTTAAGTCGAAGAGCCAAGTCTACAGTGTTGTTTAGCACATGAGATCTTCAAGAGGAGATCTTAACCTCTACCTCAGGGTACTTCGAGTGCCCTCTCAGGAGAGGATTTCTGCATTTTGGTGAGGGAATTACACGGCAGCAACAACAGGAAGAGTGTAGCCCCTTTAGGCCTGCGTAGAGGTAGAGAAGACTATGCAGTGATTGCACAGTTCAGTTCAGTGTGGGTGCCGAGAGTGTGGAGAGCATCGAAGTTTCAACAGGAAATTTTGAGGGGAGGTTAGCCACATCATACTAGGGATTTCGGTAGCTCTTCCAAGGCATTTTCTAGTAGATTCATCCAAAGGTTCGATTTACTCAGTAGCGTAGTGAGCCAAGTCCAAGAGGGCCAAATTCCAAAGTCAAGATTTGGGCGAACCCTTTCTGGGCTTTTCTAGGTCTATTGGGGAGAAGCCAAGATAAATTCGGAAAAAAAATTTGGGTCGGTTTGAGGCTTCAAATAGATATCCTAACGCAGCCAACAGCTAGAGGAGCTAGAGGAAATTGGGCCAAAATTCTGGGGTCAACATCTGGCCAATTCCTTCGCGGGTTTTTGTGGGCTTGGTGAGTAGAGTTTAGGGTTAAAAGTTTGGAATTATCTTAGCAGAAGAAGCAACCCAACCAGCAGCCCGAAGTCAGCTAGTAGCAGCATTTCTGGGCTAGGCAGCATAGAGATTGAGCCACGCAGAGGCATTTTTAGCTAGTGTTTTTTCTTGGGTTTGATTTTTTCTTCAAGCCTGCCTTGAGCAAGCCCGGGTGCAAACTTTCCAGCACCTCAATTGTACTCCTTCCCAATATATTAATGAAACAACTCAACAGTGTTTTTGGCTCCAGTTTATGTGTTTTAATAGTTTTTTCATTTTTGTTGTAGTTACTTGTCTATTTTTCACTTTTATTACTGTTAATTCCCATTTGGGATATTACATAAAATCTTCCTTTGCTTTTTTTTCTTTTGCAAATCTAAAAATGGAAAACATAGATTTTTGTGAAAGAAATGAACATAGAATGAGTAGTTTTTTTGTTTTCATTTTCATATTTAAACCTTTCATTTCTTGATTTGAAAATGGTATGGATAACTTGTTATGTATTTCAAGAACCTCCCACTCAGCTAAAAAAATAAATAATCTAGCTTGTACTTGACATTATGCAGAATTATTTCTTGAAAGTGGTGTATGAATGTCTTAAGTTCATTTGTTCTTGCTGAAATTTAACATTTATAATAGCAACATAATGCAGCAATAAAAAATTCACACACAACAACAAAATTAATCTAGGGGTTCACCCGAATCTCGTGGACTACGTCTCTTTGAGCTTTGTCATCTTGGCTTGGCTCTTTGGGATTATGGTAAGGTTTCTTTTACAAGTTCCACAATTAACTCCAATGGATATTGAACTGATCCAAAGGGCTGATAATACCATCTATATCCCTCTCATGGCTATCCAAACTCTGCAAAAAACTTTAGGCTCCCTTAGACATGATTCCTTCTATCGGTGCGCTAAGCTACATTGAGCTTCTCCATGGCACTAACTCCTTCAGAATTATATTTCTATCCCTGAAACCACACCTGTTATATACAACACACATGAGACACCAAATATCGACTGATAATTTTCTCAAAACGAGCACTGCATCCCCAAACTAGGCCTTCCTCCACGGTTTTCCAAAGATACCCAAAACTTCCTTCTAGCTTCTTGAGCTCTATAAGTTATCAAATGGATTTGAAAATACTTTCAATGGTTTTAAAATGTTTGAAATAGTCAATATAGACTATTCATGTGCAGAAAATGGCCTCAGGCTGCTCCAGTTTCGCCTCCAACACGTCAGCACCGCCTAGCACTAGGGTCACTGAAAACTTCTCTGATGGGTTCCCGACCTATAGAAGTCCTCCTAAGATTCTAAAACCTCCTTCAATGGATTCAAAATTTTGTTTACAGTCAATAATGACTATTGGTTAGCAGCATATGGTCTAGCTGCTCTGGCTAGGCCCTGAACTGTTGCTGGCAAAAGCTGGCACTAATGGCCCTTGGAACTTTACTGAAGCTTCTCGGCCTTCAAAATTCCTCTACAGGCTCTGAAAACCATCTCATTATTTTTATAACATCTTAAATATCCAAAATTTACTATTGGATTGTTGAAAAGGACCTCTAGCTCCCCTGGCTAGGCCTTAAACTGTTGTTGTCCCTTGGTGGCCCTAGTGGCCCCTTGAACTTCACTGAAGAAAAAACCTCTGCTTACAATATCTCTGATGGCTTTGCAACCTACTCCATTGAATCTGAAATGTTGGATATAGTCGAAATCGACTAATGGCACTCCAAAATAAGGTGAATCTAGCTACAGATAGAGCCAAAACAATTTTTTCCCAGTGTACCCTAAAGAAGCTCCACCAAAACAGGAGCACTCCGGTTAACTGGAGTCAAAGTTGAAAATTCTGCCAAAATTGGAGGGTGCTCTCCATTTAAACCACTAGCATAACTACAATATTAAATGTTAGTTGATGACATGTGATCAGAAAACGCGGTTTAACTAAACTATGGGCAGAAAAGGTGCTAACCGTGGCGTTTACATTAAATGGTTGGGCACATGCCTTTGAATACCCACGGTCTATTTAACTGCCGAACATAACCATCAGGCGGAGATTTTTCACTTGGTTCCGGGCCCTATGCCACATGGGGAGGGGTTGGCCCGAAGGGCTGGCCCCTACACTCCACCATATATGAAACCATTCAATTTTAACACAATCCCACTCACCATTACGGTTATGACACATCAGTTTGGTGGAACTATAAGGCGCAGGCTTGGCGGGAACAAGATCGGTTGTTCGATTATCGGTGGCTCCAAAAATTTTGATAGACCAGACCGAGGCCACATGCCAGCCTCCGGGCCTACCACGTGGTAGCTCATGATTGGCCTGATTTAAAACATGTCAATCCATTGCCCAATCTCTGGTTGCCACTTGTCAAACATCAATTGGCCCATACGGAATATTTTGGGGAATATTCTGAGGAATATTGTAGGGAATATTCCCTAGAATATTCTTTTTTTAATTTCCCAAAAATTCCAAGTCAAACTTGGTCAAAGTCTAGTTTTTGCAGTTTACTGGACTTTTCAAACTCTGATAACTTATTCATACAATGTTGGTTTTTCGAACCGTTCATGGCACAAGAATCACAACGACGAGACCTTTACGGTTGCTCAGGTTCGACACACTTACAAACACTTTGAATGTTGAGCTATAATTTTGGTCCATGATCCAGTTCTGATCAAGCATAAAGTTTTTCTATCGAGGTCAAAGAAGAAACGAAAGATTGAATATTATATAGAAATGCCTATGGACACAACATCAATGCAAGTTCTCTAGAAAGTAACTCTGTCAACTCTAGGAAACGAACTTAGCTGATTATCTCAGTTTGCAAGTGCTTATGCAAACGCAACTATTCATAAGGCAACAGAGATTGAGTCATTGATCATGGAGAAAGATCAGAAAATGGCTCAAACGGTGTAAAGTTTCTTTAATGAAAAACAAAGGATAGAGTAGGAGTTGCAATCAAGTATTAATAGTTTGAAACTAGAGTTTTAAGGTCTCAAACTCAACCTCGAAAATAAAATTAAAGAAAAGGATTTAATAGTCCATCAATTACAGAAGAATATTCAAAATCTCCAGGAGAATCCAAAACTTAATGAGGTAAATAAAAGAGCAAAAGAATTGGAAACATTGCTGGTAAACCAAAAAACAGTTTTCTAACTAAAGTACAAACAGATTCAAGAGAAAATTAAAATAAGTGATCAGTTAGTCACTCAAATTTCTGATTTGAGGATTTATTATGAATAAATTGATGATAAAGTGTCAAAGTATATAGATTGGAAAGACACAGTTCAAGGGATAGCGGTCGATCTTCCTTGCCTTGAATAATCAATAAAGGATATAATATTTGGAGACTAGGACATGAAAATGAAAAGTGCAAAATTAGCTATAATCAGAGCTAAAAATATGTCATTCAACATCTTCGAGTATATAAAATATTCTCTTCTACAAGACAATCTTATCCAGGAAATTCCAAAAAACACTATGCCAGAAGTTAGCCTTTTGAAACAATATTGGCAAGAAACATCAAGCAGGAAAGCTCTTGACATAGAAAACTCGACAAAAGTAAATATGGAAGTTTGATGGTATTTTTTAATCAAGCCTCGCAGTCAATTGGGAGTGTTGAGGTGTCTTTTCAATGCAGTAGTTCAACTTCTTCCAACACTCAATGATGCAATATTCACAGGCTAGATGAGAATGCATCCCCCCCAGCTCAAATATATGATCAAAGCCTACCAGCTCAAGGAATAGTTAGAGAGTGGATCCAAGAAACAATCTTGAGACTGTTATAACTTCTGCATTTTAATTTCTTAGATTTTAGTTTATAGTTTATATTAGATTAAGAAGACTTCTTTCACAAGTTTTCTATTTTTGTAATATTAATTAGTATTTAAACCCCTTTCATGCATTTAGAAAGGGGTCCAGATTTTTGAGAAGGAAGCTTTTGGAACTTACACTATTGTTTGAACAGAAGCATCTAATTGAAAGTCTGAGCCCATATGCTATATTTTCAAAACTAAGCTATGATGCAACAGGTACTATTGTCTGTGTATTAACCATTTTATGTTTCTAAGATTTTAGAAAACTTGTTTCTATCTATTTGTTTCTTTCTGATAAGCATTGAAATTATATATGTTCTTATTACTATTGATAAAATGTATTGAATGATATGTTGTTAGATAAGTGACTTTGAAATTTTTTATAGGATTAATGTTCTTCATCAACTAAATCAATTACATTGATTTAGTTTCTTTAATGTGCTTACATTAATTTAGTATGCAAATTATCGATATTGTTTCATCCTTATGAAATCTTACTCTGTAATCATATAAATCAGTCCATCCCGGGAAGTAGTTAGAATTAGTTTTATTTATGTTATCATTAAAATATATCACCCCATTTGTGTTGATTTTATTCCATTTTTTTATAAATTCATTTCTTATACAAGAAATTAGTCCCTATATCCCAGTCAGACCCACCATTTCAACGAAAAAGGAGTAGCAAGGAGTTGCTTTAACCTCCCGACCGGGTGGAATCCCTAATGTTGAGGAAGTCACTCTCGAGACTTCAACATTTTTGGCGCTATAAGGAAGGGATTTGACTATGTATGTCATATAAATATAAATCTCAATTGGAAATCCAACATAAGAGTCAAACTCCCTCCAAATTTTCTACGGCTTCTAGATCTCATTCACTATCTCCTAGTCATAAGCCTAAAGTTGTAGAACCATTTCTTACATCTCCTAAAACATTACCTCTTAGACCTTCTTCAGAACACATTCCTGAATCTCCCGAAGTTTAGCCTTTTATTGAAATATTAGAATAAATATCTATATCTCCATATAAGACCACCAATCCAGAAATTTATGAAGAAAGTATTACATCTAAGTTTTGAAGTACTGGTGTGTTAACCCGATCAAAAGGAGAAAAACTTGGGATAACTCCTTTCGAGTTTCCTATTTTATCTCATCGCAAGAATGCAGCCACATCAACATCTCAATCAGGTATTAGTGAGATCATATCATCTTAATTTCCATTTACTTCCATCATCTCCTCTAATCAACCCATTTCTTTTCATCAACCCACTTCTAATCAAAAAATCAGTGTTGTTGTAAGTAGTACATCTCAGTGGTAAGTTCTTCTCCATTCATATCTACTTCTAGACCCAATAGCTCATCTTCACAAGAACCACCCAAACAATGGCCAACCTACCATGGGTTAATCTGGGAGTTGTGCAAATGAAAAACTTACATTCTCTTCCAGATATTCCTAGAAAATGGTTACCAAAATATAATCCTGATGATGGCCTTCCTGCAGAAGAACATCTCAATAATTTTATGTTGGCTATGAGTCTCCACGGTATGCAACATGAAGATGTTGTAGTAGGATTGTTTCCATATACTTTTTAAGGATCTACAGGATCCTAGTATTTTTCCCTCCCTTCTAGTTCAATAGGAGATTGGAATACTTTTCAAGACCTATTTCTTGCTAAATATGTTGATGATAGGACAATTGAATCCTTAATCAATGATCTTTCTAATTTAAAAGCTAATTCAAATGAAAAGATAAAAGATTTCAACTCCAGATTTACCAAGTTATTGAGTAAAATTCCAGCTGCCTCTCGACCAGGATTGGATGTAAAAATAGAGTGGTACATATCTTCTCTTCCTTATAATATAGAAATTTTTGTAGATAGAGCCAATAATCCTACCCTTGCATAAAATATGAACGAAGCCTTGTCTGTAGAGAGAATAATTGTAGCTTTAAAAAAGAAGACCGAGTTAGAAGATAAAAATTTAAAAAAGTAACATTTAAAGATGATCAAAAGAAGAAAAATTCCAAAGATCCTTTTGATCTTGAAGGATTAAAAAAGGTCCTTAATACCATGTCCAATGAAATGGTTGAAATCAAAAAATAAGTTGTTGAGACTTCTACTAAAAAAAGCCTTTAGATATTTTAGAAAAAAGCAATTGTCTGTATCACAGCCTCCTAATATCATTTCTAATGTTGAATCTGAAGAAGAAGAAATTACAGCTTCTATCGACGAATCTCAAGATGAAGAATTAGCTGAATTACATGGATTATGGGACTTTATCTTACATTCCTATTATGAAGAGATAGAGTCTAAAGCAATGCCTGTTAACCCTAGAAGTAAGGCTTCTGTAGAACCAAATCAATCAATACAGAAACAGAAGGTTCCAACTTCTATTGCTAAATACAAACATGTTAATAAAAAACCACCATTCAAACCATCTCAGCAAGTTATTACTGAATCCCAACCAATTAAATCTACACCCAATCCTCAATCTAAAACTTTGGTAGTATCTGACACTATTGAATACAACATTGTTGAGGATATGAAGAAGATTAAAGCTAATATTTCTCTTCACGAAGTTAGTAAATTAAATAAACAACAAAATATCTTATTGAAAGATTTGAATGCAGTTACTACGTCTCCTTTTCCTTCAATTGTCATTACTAAAGTTGCTAATGGGATAAGGAAACCTCCAATTGAAAATTTAAACAAAGTAAATGCTTCATATGCTATTTTTATTAGTGATAGATCCAATTCCCACACCCCTCCTTTCCTCTTAACCTATGAAATATACAATAGAAATTTTCATAATTTTTTGATTGATTCTAGAGCATCATCCAATATAATGCCATATTCAATTTGTGAGAAGTTAAATATCGCACCCCATAAATCATCAGTTAGCATAGTTCAAGTGGATAGAACAAAGGTTAAGGTCTTAGGAGAAATCAATTAGGTAAGTATTTGATTGTCATCAAATTCAAAATTCGCTTAGATTATTGATATACTGATTGCTGACATCCCTGAATTCTACGGTTTAGTTCTTAGCAGAGACAGGTCTGAGAAATTACATGGATATTTTGCAACAGGCTAGTCTCACATGTGGCTTCCATAAATTGGAAAACCCAACCAAATCAGAGTTGATCCTGAAAAGCATATGAAATACTCAGTTACAGATCTTGGAGAAGAAAATGAACCCATAGCATTTAACAATAATATTTTGGGTAATTGTTCTACAGATTCATTCTTGGGTAATTTTAATGTTAAAATTTCACCTTTCTTGATCGATTCTGTTAATTCAAAAATAGAATTTTTTTCCCAAAATAATTTGACCATATGCTTAAATTTCGAAGAAGAAACAATAATCCATTGTCCATTTTGGAAACTTTTCTTTGATGGATCAAGATCCAATGATGTTGCAGGAGTAGGATGTGTGCTTATTAGTCCAAAAGGTGAAAAAAACTAGGCTAGCTTGTATACTTGAGTTTGAATGCAATAACAATATTGTTGAATATGAAGTTTTAGTTCAAGGTATTCGTAAAGCAATAAGTCTTGATATACATTATATTCAGGTGTTTGGAGATTCCGAAATTGCCGTAAGAAAAGTACGAAACACTATTCACTGTCTCCCAATTCACTTGAAACATTATCAATCTCTGGTTCAAGGCCTCACATCTCATTTTTTAGCATTCAATATCTCTCCTATTCCTAGATCACAAAATGCCAATGGTGATATTTTGGCTAACGTTGTATCCAAGCTAATTCCACAATAATATTTGATTCCTGACAGATTCTCTATCAAATTTATTTTTCATCCAATTGTTCCGGATAATGCTACTAGTTGGCAAGTTTTCAATGACGATAGTGATATTTTATATTTATTAATTTTGAAAAATCATATGATGATAAAATTCTAGATGAAGATGAACATGATAATCAAATCAAGAAACAAGCTGATAATAATCTTTTACCAAAGTTTATGGTAAAATTTGAAGATTTATACGATTTAAAAGACGGATTCAAAAAAATCAACAATTGCAAACTGCAAAGTTATACTTTGAAGTCTGAACTAGTTAATTTAGGATCTGATAAAGAACATCAAGATATAAATCTAGGGCTTACCCTTTCATCTGAAGAAAGAAATGCATTCATTTCCTTATTGAAAAAATACAAAGATATTTTTGCATGGAATTATGAAGATATTAAAACCTACAACCCATCTATCATTCAACATATTATTCCTATGGCATCTGATGTTCAACCCATCCAACAAAAGCTCAGGAAAATACATCCAAATTTGAAAACTCAAATAAATAATGGTTTAATCAAACTTTTGAAAGCCAAAATTATTTTTCCTGTTATACATTCAAAATGGGTTTTTAATCTAGTAACTGTGAGAAAAAATAATGGTGATATTCGAATTTGTATTGACTTTAGAAATTTGAGCAAGGCATGTCAAAATGATAATTTTCCTTTACCATCAATGGAACAAGTTTTACAGTCAGTAGCAAGTTCAGAATTAATGTCTTTTTTAGATGTATTTTCAGGATATAAACAAATTCTGGTTCATCCAGAGGATCGTTTGAAAACTACATTTAGAACAAACTGGGGAATCTATGCATACCAAAAGATTCCATTCAGATTAATTAATGCAGGAGAAACTTTTCAGAGGGCCATGGATATTGCCTTTAAAGAATTGATAAATCAAACAGTGGTCATTTATCTTTATGATATAACCATATATTCAAAGAAGAGAAACAATCATTTGCATGAATTAAAGAATATATTTGAAAGATGTAGAAGATTTGGCATTTCTTTTAATACAAATAAGTCAATTTTTGCTTTAAGTGAAGGTAAAGTTCTTGGTTTCAACGTCTCAAAAAATGGAATTTGTATTGATCCTGACAGGATTAAAACAATTTCAGAAATTCTACTACCACATAACAAAAAATAAATGCAATCCTTTTTAGGACATATAAATTTCGTAAAATGATTCATTCCAGATTTTTCACATATTTTCCTTCCATTGCAAAAGATGATAAAGAAAGATACATTTTTTAACTGGTGACAGCAAGAAAAGGAAGCATTTAAAATTATTAAATAAGTAATTACCGATGCTCCTTCTCTCTCAACTCCAAATTTTACCAATGATTTCATTCTATATAATTTATCTTATGATCTATCATATGTTGCGGTATTAATTCAGCCAGAAGATAAAAATATTGAAACTCCAATTGCCTTTTTTAGTTATAATTTTCAAGGAGCTGAATTGAACTATACAGGAGTCGAAAAACAAGTGTTTGCAGTTTATTAAGCGGTCAAATATTTTTGTCCTTTTCTTCTTAAAGCTCATGTCAAAGTAATCATTCCTTTATCTTCAATTAGACAAGTACTTACACAAAAGGAACTAGGAGAAAAGAGAGCCATTTGGGTAACTTCCATGCAAGAATACGACTTAAAAATTAAACCTGCTTAAATTGTCAAAGGACCGGGATTTTTCATATTGATTACAGGAATGAATGATCCATAACTTGATGAGGTAACTACTACTATTGAACAGTTCACCAAGGTACTCAATATTAATCCTCAACTTCATTATGCTTATTTAATCTTTTATCTAAAGAATGGTTATCTTACGCTTAATTTAGGTTCCAAAAGAAAATGAGCATTAATATTGAAGTCTAATCAATATCAATTAGTCGATGATGTGTTATTCAGAAAAAATTATGATTATGTTTTACTCGGGTGTCTAGAAAAAATTGAAATACTTGATGTGCTTCAGGAACTTCAATATGGACCAGCAGGTGGACACTTTGGTGGAGATACCACAGCCCATAAAATTTTACATGCAGGTTATTATTGGCCACCATTATTCAAAGATGCACACATCTATGTCAGAAATTTTAAAACTTGTCAAACTATCATAGGAAGACAAAGAAAAGCCTCAATTATACTTCAACCAGTCAATATGGAACAACCTTTTGAGAAATGGGGACTCGATATAATAGGTGAGATCATTCCTCATTCTTCTAAACAACATAAATATATATTGACTACTACATATTATTTTATGAAGTGGATAGAAGAAAAGCCTCTGAGGACAACCAACTCCGAAAATATTATTGATTTCATTGATCAATTTATCATCACAAGGTTTGGTGTCCCTTATGCTTTGGTATTTGACAATGCCTCTTATTTTTCGGGAAATGCCATGACTTAATTTACTTTGAGAAGAGGGTTTAAATTGAAATATTCTACGAATTATTATCCTCAGGGAAACAATTTGGCGGAATTTACAAATAAAAACCTCATAAGAATAATTAAACAAACCATTGATCAAAACCAGAAGAATTGGCACAAAGCTTTGACTTTTGAATTATGGGAAGATAGGATAACTAAAAAAGCTTCAATAGGAACTTCTGCTTTTCAATTGGTATATGGGAAGGAAGCAGTTTTACTTTTAAACATAGTTATCCCATCAACAGCCCTAGTACAATTCATTAACAAACAACCTTTCTCTTCATTAGAATCAAGATTGTCCCAAACAATTAAAATTGAAGAAGAAAGAGAAAAGGCTAAAATGGTACATAATCATCATCAAAAATTGATTAAAAGTTCATTTGATTCAAATACAGTTAAAACTAAACAATTTGAAATTGGAGATTTAGTTTTGAAATGGGATAAAGTGCATGAGGACAATGGAAAACATACAGAATTTCAAAAACTTTGGCTTGGTCCTTTTCAAATAAACGAAAAAATAGGTCCATCAAATTTTGTTTTGCAAAATTTACAAGGGAAGAAAGAAACTCTTCCTGTTAATGGACTTATCCTAAAAAAATAATTTTCTTGAAAGAACGAGAAGTTCTTTTTGTATAAATATGTATATAATTTAATTTTTAAACACTTCATCATATTCTTGAACATGAAAGTGTTAATATTCAAAGATATGAAACTAGGAAATAAATCATTTAATTGAAATATCTATTTCTTTGGAAATTTTTGATTCAAAATAGCCAAACTAGAAAGAAGATTTTTTCTAACCCATGTAAATTGAAATATTATTTTGACATGAATCAAGTTTGAAAATTTATTTTTACAAAGTATAGGATTTTGTTGCAGTATTAGCATCTTTTACTTAAATGGTCATCCAAAAGCTCACAAGGAGCAAAATGATAACCTCCCCATTCATTTGTATTAGATATTTTTCAAAGTGTAATTCAAAAATATAAAAAACTTTAAACTTGAGAGATCTCATTGCGAGTTGACTCATCATGTTCATAGGAAACTAGTAAACTTGGCATTATCAAACTGGCTACCAAACCAGGATAATGGCTCTAGACCTAAAAAATTGAGACAATGGATCTTATCATGAGTTAGCTTGTTCAAATTTACTAATAACCAGTGAATGACATTATCACTTCTGGCCACCAAACCAGGATAATGATTTTAAAGTGAGAAAACAAAAAATGAAAAAATAATTACATTACCTTTGGAAATGTCTATTATGTTATGAATGGGATACTGGATCATTTTGGTTAAATAGTAACCCTGTCGAGGCTATGAATGCCTACTGGCAGCAATGGATATACTAGTGACTAATAAGTTCATCAAAAAAGATAAACTTTAACTGAATTCCTACTTATCTTTTCAACTTACTACAATTTTATTCATTTAGAGAATATTTTCATTTGCAAAAGTAAGAGAAATTTTCAAGTAAAACCAAGTTAATTCGATTGAAATTTACCTATATTAAAGACAGATTTTAATCACTTATAATTTCCTAAAATATTGTCTTTTAAGTATTAATATTTATTAGAGATTCTAGATTCATCCAGTGTATCGCCAATTGTCTTAGTATTACAACAACCCCCCCCCCCCCCAATTTTTCTATATAAATAGTATAGAAAGAATAATGGGGACCCTTTTAAATAATTCTTAGGATTAAATTCAGTTTAGAAATAAAACTTAGAATTTGAGCCTATTAGATTAAATTTTTTTCCTCATAAAAAACATAAGAAAATCATAAAAAATGCTCTAAGGAACCCATAAAAGACTAAAAGTACAAGAAGCGGGAAATAAATCGTGTAAGTGTAAATCGCTGAAACAAAAAACACCGATATGCGAAATATCGAAACGCCGATATGTGAAATACCGAAACGCCGATGTGTGAAGTTGAGAATTACATTATGTAACGAATACCAATATCACAATCTGTCATATGAAATATTTTGATATCACATTCCTTCATTCAACAGAAAATTCATCGCAATATCGCATTGTTGCATGTCGCACATTACTGAAAAACGTCGAAACTCTCTAATCATGAATAATCCGATTTACGGATCCCCATAAGATAACAATTTCCAAATTCACACGAAGCCCATGCTATCAATTTAATGACAATTCAAGTTTTTTATGATCTCGAGGTTTGTAAACGATTTTATAATTATTTCAGATTTAATGTTGGAAATACTGAGAGGGGGGGTGAATGAGTATTCATTTCAACTAGAGCATTAGTTAATTTTCAATTATTATTAGTGTTTGTACAATGATAATAGCAAACAAGAGGAACACAAATGCACACAGTTTTTAAGGTGGAAACCCACTCCGGGACAAAAACCACCTAATGCTTTTCTAATAATTCTTTAATATTCAACTCCAATTGAAAATAAAGCTCCAACTTCCTAGAATCTAGAAAAGCATTATTCTCCAGCTCCCACCGGATGGACGCTCCAACGCCCGAGATTCTTCAGTAGTCAACTGAACGGATGCCCCAACACCCAATGAGCTACAACTCACCCTAGCACCACCCTACCACCCTATAGAAGAATAAAAGAAGAATGGACTCCCGTACCAGGGAAAATGGTCCACTTTACAATGATATAGAATGATGTAGAAGAAGAAGATATACTAGACCATAACCCTAACTTTGACACAACCACCTAATGATGATCCTAGACCTCCAGATAGACACTAGTACAATTTTTTACAATAATGTATTTACAATGACTTAGTACAACAATACCTTTACAATGATTGTATGCAGTGCTGCCCACTTGAAGACTTCATATGATGAACTTCTTGATGCTGTTATGCACCTTGGTTGTTAATCTTTTCATGCTACCTTCTGCTGCACCTTGCATTGCTTTTCTGCCATAGAAAGTCTGGTCCTTTGCAACCCTTGACAACACATGATCTAGCTTTTTATTGCCTTCTAGGAGCTCAATATTGAATCTGGTTTATCTCTGTTATTTCAAATCCTAAATATTTGATTTTTGGTCCTATAGTATTCCTCTGAGTCTTCTTTCCAATGCCATAGTTCTGACCCAATTTGGATTCTTCAAGAGAGAGTTATACCCAATCTCTCACAATGCCCTAATTATGGACTGTTTCAGTAGAGCGAACTTGTATGGCATGCCACGTGTCACTTTTTTTTCATTCGGCTCTGAAATTGATAGAGAGAAAACTAAATTTTTTGCGCTATCTATCACTTTTTACGAAATTCCAATCCAATACTCAGAGAGAGAGATATGATGATTTTACCAAGGTAATTTCTTTGCGATTAATTTCAGGAGCCTACAAAAACCCTAACTTCCACAGATCATATCTCCAAAAATGTTACGCACCATGATCTGAAATTTGTATAGCAGCTTCCTCAGGATTTTGGCTTCGGCTCATAAAAATTTCAGCTTCTGAACCTTCATATAAAAAAATTTAGAGCAAAAATTCCACGATGACCTGTTTCAAATGGTCGAATCCTTTGCCTAAGGAGGAAATGAAGATCACAATTTATATAAATGCTTAAGTTGAGAGGGGCTTAAACAAGTGAATGTGGGAGGGATTTTAGGAGCTTAAAAAATATTAATTATGACTTTTCAATGACCCATGCCCCAACCCCATGGGGTTTTAGCCCACTAACTGGGGTACAAACTTCAAACATGAATATCTCTCAAACCGTGAAGAATTACATGGCGTGCTACATATCAATGGAAACATCTCGACAAGTAGAAACCATCAAAAGCATTATTGACCCAGAATATATTAATTTCGTAGGTCAAAATTCCCATGCAATATTGGGTTAGCCACTTCTGTGTCGCTTGGGTTGACATCAATGACAACCGCTGATCAAAAATCTCCTCCTTTGGCATTGATGGCAACATAAGTACTCCCCCCGCGATCATGACACCTCTTCCTACAACATTCTCTCCCCCTTTGACATCAATGGCAAAGGGTAACTCCCCCTGACACACAACCATCCTGCGGACCTGTACACACTTCCACTCCCCCTTTATATTCTAAATAAGGAAAATCTAATGAGAACTTGGGATAATCCCAAGCTTCTGGTGAAGATATTCAAATGCTTCACAAGGTAAAGGTTTAGTGAAGATATCAATGATTTATTATTTTGTACCAACATACTCAAGTTTGATATTATTTTCAGCGACTTGTTCTCTAAAAAAATGATATTTGATCAGAATTTGTTTTGTTTTTGAATGCATGATGAGATTCTTGTAGATGTTGATGGCACTGGTGTTGTCACAGAATATGGGAATAGGCTCACTGAATTGTACTTGAAGATATTGCAAAGTTTTTTTAATCCAAAGGACTTGAGTACAACATGATGTCGCTGCAATGTATTATGTTTCCATTGCAGATAACGAGATTAAGGTTTGTTTTTTTCTCAACCATGATACGAGACAACCACCTAGATAGAATGTTGCTCCACTAGTACTCTTACAATCATCAATGCTTCCTTCCCAATATTCATATGTAAAGGCTTGAATAATGATATTGTTACCCTTGGAATACCACAAGCCATATTATTCTGTGCCCTTTAGATATCAAAGAATTTTTTTGATGGCAATAATATGTGATTATTTTGGTGCTGCTTGGAATCTTGCTACTTGTCCAACTGCTTGCATAACATCTAGCTAGGAGGTTGTTACATATAGAAGACTAGTAATCATAGATCCGTACAACCTCTCGATCCACATCCTTAGATGAGTCGTCTATGCTCAATTTACAACCCTATACCACCTGAAAAGGGATCAAGTTTGCAATCTTCCATTTTGATTTTCTTGAGTATTTCCTTGATGTACTTGGCTTGACATATATAAATATTCCTTTCTCTCTCACCGAGATATTTGAAGCCCTAAGAAGTATGTCAGCTCACCAAGTAAAGACATCTCAAACTCACTTTGCATCTTGTAGAAAAGTTCTTACTTAGTCGATCATCATTTCTACCAAATATTATATCATCCACATATACCTCAATGATTGTTAAATTATCTTTATCTATTTGTACATAAATATTGTTATCAATAGTACCTTTCTTGAACCCTTGTTGACATAGATATCCATCAAGAAGAGCATACCATGCTCTGGGAGCTTGCTTGAGACCATATAGAGCCTTCTTTATCATGCAAACATAGTCTTATTTTTCTGATAGTAGAAAACCTTCAGGTTGTTTGATGTAAACTTATTCATCTAATTTGCCATTCAGAAATGATGACTTAACATCCATTTGGTAGACTTTGATTTTTCTTGAACATTCATAGGCAAGAAAAATTCAGAAGGCTTCCATTCTGGAAACTGGTGCAATTTTTTTGTTGAAATAAATTCCTTCCACTTGTGCATAGCCTTTGCAAACCAATATTACTTTGTTTCTGGTAACATGTCCATCTTCATTCAGTTTGTTCCTGAACACCCATCTAGTCCCAATGACATTTTTATCTTTTGGTCGTGGAACTAATTCCCAGGTTTTATTCTTCTCGATTTGATCCAATTCTTCATTCATATCTTCTACCCAATGTTCATTCTGGTTGGCTTCCTCAAAACTACTAGGCTCAAAATTTTCTATAAAAGCAATGTGTGCTTGTTGCAATGAACGAAGCTATCGACCTTCATTTATGTCAACAATGATTTGATTTGATGGATGGTTCTTTTGAATCCATTATTTTGTTCTCTTTGGAGGAGCTTCTTGTTGTTGTTCCGGTCTATCTTGATGATCATTATTTACATATTCCTGGTTGATAGTTTCTTCTTGTTCTAGAATTTTCTCTGTCTTTTTTAGCCTCTGTCTCAAGTTCCAAAGATTCTATATCCTCATCATTATTTGTTAGAACACCATCTTCATCAAATGTAAAATTTATGCTTGCCACTATCTATTTTCGTCTTAGATTATAGAATTTATAGGCATTTATTTTGTATGAGTAACCAACAAAGATACCTTCATCAAAAAGACGGATTCAAACTTTACCCAAATTTTGATCTTCTCTTTGATATAACATTTGCTTCCGAAGATTCTGAAATATTTTATATTAGCTGCTGAAGCACCATAATTCATATGAGTCTTGTTGCAATTATTTCGAGACTTTCGCTGAGCAATGAAGCACGTATCAATCGCTTGAACCCAGAATTTTTCATCCAATTTTGAGTCCTTCAACATTGTTCTACCCATTTCCCCGTATGGTTCTATTCTTTCTTTTAGCAACTCCATTTTGTTGAGGTGTTCGTGCTGTTGAAAATTTCCTTTTTATTCCATTTTCGTCACAGTATTGCTGAAATAATTTGGAGGTGAATTCTCCACCATTATCTGATCTTAAACACTTTATTTTCAAATCAGTTTCATTTTCAACCAACTCCTTGTAGATATTAAAGCACTCAAATGCTTTAGATTTTTTCTTTTGGAAACTGACGGCTGTCATCCTAGTATAGTCATTTATCATTAACATGAAATATAATTCTCTGTCTAAGCCTTTTGTTCTCGCAAGACCACATAGATTAGTATGTATCAATTCCAATGGATGTGATGCAAAGTGATCTTTTGTTTTAAATTGGAATTTTGTCTGCTTGCCATGCCGACATGCCTCAAATAGTGTGTTGGAAGGTTTTGAGATTTTTGGAATTTCTTGTACTGCTTCCTTTTTGCTTTATCTCAATAAGAGATTGTCCTTATGTGATCATTTATTATGCCATACTAGCTTTCTATCTCTTTTTTTAGCTAGTAGACATGCTTTAGTTTCTTCATCTAGAAAATATATGTCATTTGTAGCTTGACTTGTTCTAGCCACAATTTTACCATACTTGCCTTTCATGATTTCACATTTTGTGGAGTTGAATAGCATTGTGTGTCCTTGACCACACATTCTTCCAACACTGAGCAAATTGTGATTCATGTTTTCAACCAAAAGAACATTCTTGGTTATAACATATTTGCTTCCGAGAGTGACGGTACCTAATCCTATAACATTTGAAGATCCATCATCTCCAAAGGACATGGTTCCATCCTTCTTCTTCAGAGATACAAATTTCCTCTATCTCCAAATACCATATGCGTTGAGCAACCCACACAACATACCACATATTTATTTTTTGAGCTCTAGAGCGAAAGCACACCACGCTCTTCTTCTTCCATGTTCTTGCTCATTTTGTGGTTAAGCCAAGATTCTTCTGGAGGATTTTCAAGTCTGCAGTCTTTGGCTATGTGTCAAAATTTTTGACATTTGTAATATTCCATATTATTTCTTAAATGTTCAAATCTATTGATGTTTTGTTGAGCCCTGGGAGGTTCATATTTGAAGAATCTCTTGGAATTGTATTGGTTCCTAGGGTACGTGCGGCATTCTACAGCTTTAAGACCAAATTTTCCACATGAATAATAATAGCCATGAAAAATATGTTGGTACCTGGATGAAAATCTTCGTTGAGGAATCGTCTTCCAAGGATGTGCTTGCGAATCTTGTCTAATGAAGTCTACATGTATGTCAGATCTCATAGGTTCATTGTATTTTGTTGTAGAAGGTTGTTGTGTAACCAGCCTCCAAAATAGAAGAAAGAGAGATGTAAACGCCTTAGAAATGAGCTACTTAGGGGCAAACTTCCAATACATTGAGCATAAATGAACAATTCTTGGATGATACAATTTACAAAACCTCCTTTCTATATATAGGAGTCCGTGGGGCCACAATTTAATCCTATTGGGGCCACAATTTAATCCTAGCAGACCTAACAATAATAATTTAAGGGTACAATAATAAAAATATGGGGGTTACAGGAGTACAACAATAACAATAAGGGGGTTACACTAACAAAAGTAAGGGACTATACTAGTAATATAGGGACATAACATGCACCTCTCCTTCAAAAAGTGTTGTCCTCAATGCTTGAGTAGCTTCAGGTGCTTTTGTATAAAATACTCATCCTCCCATGTAGAATCTTCAGTGGGTAAGTTCTTCCATTTGATGAGATACTCTGAAATTGATTGATTTCGTAGTTTTTGAGTTCTTGTTTCCGTGACTGCTTCAGGTTCCAATATGGTTTTTCCTTCCTCATTAAGTTCCGGCAATATTGTTTGAACTTGAATTTTGTCCCCTAGAACCTTTTTTAAGCATGAAACATGGAAAACTAGATGCACTCGTGAAGAAGCAGGAAGCTCCAATTTGTATGCCATAGTACCAATCTTTGCAACACCTTGTAAGGACCATAGTAATTTTACGATAATTTATTATCCTTTCTTAGCTTGCTTGAGGGACATTTGTTTATATGGTTGTAGCCGTAAAAAATACCCAATCTCCTACTTCAAAACTTCTCTCACTGCGATGTTGATCTGCCTGTTGTTTCATTCGATTTTGTGCCAAATAAAGGTTATCCTTTAAGAGTTGGAGAACTTCTTGTTGATGCTTGATGTGATCTTCGACTGCTTGAACCTTCGAATTTTCCTTAAATATGATGTAATCGATGGTGGATGATATCCATAAAGTGCCATAAATGGAGTCATTTTTTCTGCAGTATGGAAGGAAGTGTTATACCACCATTCAGCGAGAGGTAACCACTTGACCCATTGTGTTTGCTTATCCGATACAAAACAACGAAGATAGCCTTCCAAACATTTATTTACTACTTCCCCCGTTTGACCATCAGATTGAGGATGATAAGATGAACTATGAGCTAATTGAGTACCCAAACTAGAAAATAACTCCATCAAAAAATTCCCGTAAAAATGGGATCTCTGTCGCCCACAATAACCCTTGGGTTTCCATGTAGCTTTTGAATTGTGTCCATAAATGTAGTAGCAACTGTACTTGCTTTAAATGGATGAGATAATGCACAAAAGTGTGTATAATTGGTAAGTCTATCAACTACCATCATGATGACACTCTTTCCTTCGGACATAGGTAAACCTGTGATAAAATCCATTGAAATCTCCTCTCAACATTGACTTGGAATGGATAAAGGTTGTAGAAGACCTGGGGTCTTAATTGTCTCAACTTTATTCTACTAGCAAACCAAACATTCTGCCACAAACTTTTGAATATCAGATTTAAGGCCATCCCAAAAAAATTCTTTCTTCACCCTGTGGTAAGTTTTTAAAAATTCTGAGTGTCCTCCTAAAGGAGAAGTGTGCAATTCCAGAATAATATTTTGTTTTAGTTGGGAATTCTTACAAAGATATAAGCGATCTTTGTACCATAAGGAATCATTTTTCCAACTAAATGTATCGTATGTACTAGGATCTTGCTGCAACTTTTGAATGAGTGTCCATACATCTTTGTCCTTCTTTCATTCATCTCTTGCTTAGGTTATCCAATATGGTTGGATAATAGAAATGGCACAAAGCAATGCTTCCACCTCTTCATTATTTCTTGAGAGTGCATCTGCAACAACATTAAGCTTTCCTTTTTTGTAGATTATTTCAAATTCATAACCCAACATCTTTGTGACCCATTTTTGCTGCTCTTCTAAAGATAGTCTTTGTTCCAAAAAGTGTTTAAGACTATCATGGTCAGTTTTTTCCTTAAAGTGTCTTCCCATTAGGTAAGTTCGCCATTTCTTTAGTGCACACAGTATTGCTAACATTTCCTTCTCATAAATAGGTTTTTGTAAATACTTTCCTCTGATTGGATGACTTTCAAAAGCAATGGGTCTTCCTTCCTGCATTAAAACAACACCAATTCCATTTCCTGAGGCATCACATTCCACAATAAAGGTTTTTGTGAAGTTTGGCGTAGCTAAGACCGGTGCTAGGCACATTGCCTCTTTAAGACGTTCAAAGGCCTTAGTTGCTTCAGGATTCCACGAAAATGCATCTTTCTTCAATAATGTTGTTAGAGGTGATGCTATTCTCCCATAATTCTTAACAAACTTGCGATAATACCCTGTTAACTCGAGAAATCCTCGCAACTTCTTTATGGTTGTGGGGACTTTCCATTCCTTAATTGCTTTAATTTTGTTAGGGTCTACTTTAACACCCTCGTGAGATACAATATGACCCAGATATTCCAACTCTTGTACTCCAAAGAAACATTTGTATTTTTTTGCATATAATTGTTTCTCCCGCAATAGTTTGAGCACCCTGTCAACATGTTCAACATGATCCTTCCAAGACTTGCTGTAGATTAGTATATCATCAAAAAATACTAGCACAAATTTTCTGAGGAAGGGTTTGAAAATGGAATTCATCAACCCTTGAAATGTAGAAGGTGCATTGGTAAGGCCAAAAGGCATGACCAAAAATTCATAATGACCCTCATGAGTTCGAAATGCTGTTTTTGGAATATCTTCAGCCTTCATTCTAATTTGATGATATCCCGAACGAAGATCCAACTTGGTAAATAAATTGCTCCATGTAATTCATCCAATAATTCATCAATCACAAAGGAATGGGAAATTTGTCTTTAATGGTGAGCTTATTGAGCTCCCTATATCCCCAGGGACACATTCCGCCAATATGTCCATCCTTCTTGTGTACAAATACTACAACAATAGAGAAAGAACTTTGACGAGGTTGAATTATGCCCGTCTCTAACATTCATGCAATCATACATTCAATTTCTCTCTTTTGGACATAAGGATATCTATAAGGCCCGATGTTTGGAGGAACACTTCTTGGAATCAAATTAATAGTATGATCATGATCACGAATAGGTGGGAGTCCTTTTGGAGTTTCAAAAACCTTGGAATGATTGTCCAAGACATTTTGGAGATCTACAGAAATAGATGATTTTGATGTTGGAACTTCTAGTGAGAATAATTGTGCAATTACACCTCGTTGTTATTTATTTAGAAAAATTTTCATGACATTAGAGCTTATTATCTTTCCTGGCTTCCCTGCAATACCCCGTAATTCGACTTCCTTTCCTTCTGAAAAAAATTTCAAGAAAAGTTCTTGAAAATTAAAAGCTACCGTCCCCAAAGATTGTAACCATCGTACTCCTAGTACAACATCAACACCTCCCATAGGAATGGAAAGCATTGGACTATTCAATACATATTCCCCCATGGTTAGCTTGATATTATGGCATTTTTTAGAGCAATTTATAGTTCCTCCATTTGCAACCATCACTTGACATTCCGGCGTTGGGTATAGGAAACAATTCAATTCCTTGGCTACCTCACAATGAATAAAATTATGGGTGCTACCCGAATCAATCAACATTATTACCTTTTTCTTCTTGATATGTCCTTCTATCTTGAGAGTTTGAGGAGTGGTAATTCCTACCAATGCATTACATGATATGGTCAGACTCATTTCTTCTTCTTCTAGGGTTTCTTCCTGGTGTATATCCTCTTCTTTTGAATTTTCTTTTTCATTTTCTTCCTCCTCTTCACAATCTATGTAAAATAATTTCTTCTCAGCACACTTATGACCTTTAGTGTATTTTCTATCACAACTGTAGCAAAGCCCTTTTGCTCTTTTTTCTTCCAATTTTTGTGGTGTAAACCTTGTAGGTTGTGGAAATCTAGGAGTAGCAACACTTCCATCTTTATAGAAGTGAGTGGTAGGCTTCCTTGTCGCCATAATTTTACATTCAATTTTTCTTGCCAACCCGAATGCCTTCTCCAATGAAACAGGTTCCAAAACGCAAACTTCATGTTGGATGTTATCCTTTAAAGTACCTATGAAGAGATCAATCATGTGTTCCTCTGGAATATCAGCTACCCTTATATTCAATTTTTGGAAGTCCTCAATGTGCTCCCCCACTGAACACTTTTGTTTGAGATTTATCAATTGGCTAAAGAATGTGTTGCTCTTTGTATCCTCATAATGTGCTATCATTTCCTCTGTAAAAATTGACCAAGTGACAATTTTTTTATGGGAGAAAAGCCATCGATACCATACAAATGTATTTTGTTCTAAATGTAAAGTTGCAATGTGTACCTTTTTTGTGTTTTTCACATTATTGAGATCAAAATATTGCTCCATCCGTAGTATCCATGTTAACAGATCCTTTCCATCAAACTTCCATTTCATTTTTTGTTTTTCTTTGCGAGAGCGAAATTTTCTCTTGTAATTTTGATATGTCATGTTGCCATTCTTCATCTTCATGAGTCACAGTAGAGCCTTATGAAGGCTTAATGGGTGTTGAATTATTTTTAGGGGCCATTTTAGAATCCAATACTGATATCTATTCTAAAATATGCCCTTGGGATCAATTTAACTTGATTATTCAAACAAGACTTGTGCAATTTGAAAAACATACACACCTTTTTCTTGCTTTGAGGAGCTCGATATTGAAATTGTATTATCTCTGTGATTGCAGATCTTCAATATCTTAAATTCAGCACTGTAGTAGCCCTTTGAAGTCTATTTTGAATTCCACAGGTTTGACCTGATTTGGATTCTCCAAGACAAAGTTGTGTCCAATCTCCCACAATAACCTAATTATGGACTGGTTCAGTAGAGTGAACTTGTACGACTTGCCACGTGTCACTGTTTCATCCTTTGTCTCTAAAATTGATAGCTAAGAAACTACAGTCTGTGTACTTGCGACCAATTTTTACGGCACTCCAATCCAATGCCCAGAGAGGGAGTTATTGAACTTTTCCCATGATCACCTCTTTGAGATGCAATTCAGGAGCCTGAAAAAGCACTACCTTCCACAGATCATATCTCCAAAAATATTATGGAACCAAGCTCTGAAATTTTTTGACGAATTTCCCCAAGATTGTACTTTCTGCACCATATGAATTTCAGATTCTGAACTCAGAAAAACATTTATAGCTAAAATTCCACGATGACCTGTTTAGGAGCTTGAAAATAGACCTAACTTCCACAGATGATATCTCCAAAATATTGCGAACCAAGCTCTGAAATTTAGACAAGCTTCCTCAGATTTCAAGCCACCCTAAACATTTCAGCTTCTGAAACTTCGTAGAAAAAAATTTATAGCGAAAATTCCACGATGACCTGTTTGGAGCAGCGAAACCCTAGAATCCAAAGCTCGATACCAAATGTTGTGTAACCAGCCTCCAAAATAGAAGAAAAGAGATGTAAACGCCTTAGAAATGAGCCACTTCGAGGGGGCAACCTCCAATACATTACATGAATGAACAATTCTTGGATGATACAATTCACAAAACCTCCTTTCTATATATAGGAGTCCATGGGGCCATAATGTAATCCTAGTGGCCATAATGTAATCCTAGCCGACCTAACAATAATAATTTAAGGGCACAATAATAACAAAATGGGGGTTACAAGGGTACAATAATAACAATAAGGGGGTTACACTAACAACAATAAGGGACTATACTAGTATTATAGGGACCTAACAAGGGTCCTGCTTCTTCTTCTTTGTAACCGAGGCCAGTTCTGTCGTTGTAAGATCGTTGATTGTTGATGAGTTCTTCCAATGCCCTTGAGTTGTTGGCATAGTTTTGAATAGTTTTCCCCTTCTTCACTTCCATATGCAGCGAGAATACTTCGGCTTCTAATGCTTCCCTTTCTTGGTTGCTTTCTTCCAACTTCTTTTGAAGTGACTCTTCAATACATTTGTGTTCTTCAACCTCAATTTTGAGACCTTGAACTTGTTCTTCAAGAGTATTGGAACGGGTCTTCTCAACATTGAGCTCTTTTATAAGCTTGATTGCCTCCTCATAAAATTCTTCTATGGTCAACCCTTCTTCTTCATTTTTTGATACTTCTTGTTTATTGTGCTTGGCCATAAACAATACTTTCTCATTGGCTTCTTCTTTTCTATCACTTTCTTTATTGGATGATGAGCTATCTTCTTTAGAGAGAAAGTTCCTTTTGGATCCTTTCTTTTTGCCTTGCTTATTGAATTTCTTAAAGCCTTTCTTTCCTTTTGAGTTGCCATCACTTTTGTTCAGAAATTTTGCTACGAAATGCCCAACCTCACCACAACCAAAACATATCAATGGAATTTTACCTTTGAATTTTCCCTTACCAGGTTTTAGTTTTCTCGTAAAGTAAGCATATTCTTCATCTGAAAGACCTTCTCCATCATCTCCCTTTTCTTCACACTTGCAGGTGCATGTTATTTCAATTGAAGGTTTTTTGTCCTTATTGGTTTGCTTAGATGCAACGAATGTAGTTTCTATATTTCAAGTACCCTTTTCCTCATCAAGTCTCATTTCATATGCTATGAGAACTCCATGTGATTCTTTCTTGCTGAGTTTGTCCAGATTTGCACTGTATTCTAAGACCGATACCTTTGGGTTGAATCTCCCTAGTAACGTTCTAAGAATCTTCTATATAATAGTATTCTCGACAACTAGCTCTCCCAATCCTTCCAGAGTATTAGTTATTTCATTAACGTATTGGAAGTATGCAACAATGTTGCAATCTTCTTTCATTCTGAGTTGCTCAAATTTTGCTCTATAGATTTGAAGCTTTGCTTCTTTGACATTTGAGTCACCTGCATATATATTCTCAAGCTTTTCCCATACATTTTTGGCGGTTTTACAACCCAACACCTTATGATAAGAAGATTCAGTAAGTCCACTGATAATAATATTATATTGTTTTGCATCATTTACCAAATTTTTCTTACCTTGTTCATCCATGGTTGATGTAAATCCATTTTGAACAATGTCCCATACTTCGTAACCTTGTGCCAAGAGATAGACCTCCATTCCTCCTTTCTAGAGTGCATAATTATTTTCATTTAATAGAGGTACACCATTCTTGGTATTCTCCATGACCTCCTTCCAGCTGTTAAACTGCTATTGAAGGAACCAAGCTCTGATACCAATTGTTGGAAATACTGAGGGGGGGGGGGGTGGTGAATCAATATTCCTTTCAATTAGAGCATTAGTTAATCTTCAATTATTATTAGTGTTTGTACAATGATAGCAGAAAACAAGAGGAACACAAATGCATACAATTTTTAAGTTGGAAACCCACTCCGAGACAAAAACCACCTAATTCTTTTCTAATAATTCTTTAATATTCAACTCCAATTGAAAATAAAGCTCCAACTTCCTAGAATCTAGAAAAGCATTCTTCTCCAGCTCCCATCAGATAGATGCTCCAACACCCGAGATTCTTCAGTAGTCAACTAAATGGATGCCCCAACACCCAATGAGCTACAACTCACCCTAGCACCACCCTACCACCCTATATAAGAATAAAATAAGAATGGACTCTCGTACCAGGGAAAATGGTCCACTTTACAATGATATAGAATTATGTAGAAGAAGAAGATATACTATACCATAACCCCAACTTTGACACAACCACCTAATGATGATCCTAGACCTCCCAACACTGCCTCTTCAACCCTTGGCAAATAGACACTAGTACAATTTTTTACAATAATGTATTTACAATGACTTTGTACAATGATACCTTTACAATGATTGTATGCAGTGCTGCCCACTTGAAGACTTCATATGATGAACTTCTTGCTATTGTTATGCACCTTAGTTGTTGCTCTTGCCATGCTACCTTCTACTGCACCTTTCTTTGCTTTGCTTCCATAGAAAGTCTGGTCCTTTGCAACCCTTGACAACACATGATCTAGCTTTTTGTTGCCTTCTAGGAGCTCGATATTGAATCTAGTGTATCTCTGTTATTTCAGATTCTGAATATCTGATTTTCAATCTTGTAGTATTCCTCTGAGTCATATTTCCAATGCCATGGGTCTGACCCAATTTTGATTCTTCAAGGAAGAGTTATACCCAATCTCTCACAATGCCCTAATTATGGACTGTTTTAGCAGAGTGAACTTGTACGGCATGCCACGTGTCATTTTCCCTCATTCGGCTCTGAAATTGATAGAGAAAAAACTACAGTTTGTGTGCTATTTATCAATTTTTACAGAATTCCAATCTGATACTCAGAGAGAGAGTTATGACAATTTTATCAAGGTCACTTCTTTGAGATTAATTTCAGGAGCCTGCAACAACGTTGACTTCCACAGATCATATCTCCAAAAATATTGTGCACCTTGATCTAAAATTTTTACAACAGATTCCTCAAGATTTTGGCTTCACCTCATAAAAATTTCAGCTTCTGAATCTTCGTATAAAAAAAATATAGAGCGAAAATTCCATGATGACCTGTTTCAGATGGCTGAATCCTTTGCCTAAGGAGGAAATGAAGATCACAATTTATATAAATGCTTAAGTTGAGAGGGGCTTCAACAAGTGAACGTGGGAGGGATTTTAGGAGCTTAAAAAATATTAATTATTACTTTTCAATGACCCATACCCCAACCCCATGGGGTTTTAGCCCACTAACTGGGGGTACAAACTTCAAACATGAATATCTCTCAAACCGTGAAGAATTACATGGAGTGCCTATATCAACGGAAACATCTCGACAAGTAGAAACCATCAAAAGCATTATTGACCCAGAATACATTAATTTGGTAGGTCAAAATTCCCATGCAATATTGGGTTAGTCCCTAGTGCTGCTTGGGTTGACATCAATGACAATCGATGATCAACATTTAATACTGAGGATTCCCATTATGCAAGAGTTAATGTGATACGACAGTTAATAGCATTTGATGTGATCTTAGCTTACGCTCTATAGTTTGTCTTTCAGTGGGGTAATTCCATAAACTAAGGCATAAAAGGATGTCGAGGCTAATTAAAGCACGAAGGAAGTATGCCACCCCACCTTAGTTAGTTTTTCAACAAGGAGAAGATCACGAGATGGCTCCTCTAGTCTCAGACACAACATGCAATGCAGAAATTAGTTCCTCAAGTTGGGAAGGGATTTATAAGTTGCTTGAAAAGGAGAATCCACAAGTAATTTTGAACAGAAAAGTTGTAGTTGATGATTCTACCTCCTGGGATTCAGACTCATCGTCCGACGCAACTAACTCTTTTCTGCACATAATTGTTGCACGTCCTAAAATGTTGCCATACACTGACTTAGTAAGATGGGTATTAGATCATGTGGACATTCGAGATAGACATTTTTTTACCAAAAGTAAAACAGTCATTGGTTATCTCAGGCATGCAAATTTGAAGGAAATGTATAAATTGCCTGAGCCCAGAAAAGATACAGCAATTATTTTGTCCAAGAATTCATGCGAGAGAATGAGCACCTTGAAAATGTGAATAAGGATTGGAGAAATGAATCTAATTGACATAAATGTGACGATAAGGGTATGTAATCAGAATTTTCTATTAAAATCCCTTTCTCTCAAATTGTTGCAATGATGTGTCATCTTTTCGGGTCTTCAAATACAACCAAGTTTAAGGAATATTGGACACCACTGATAGAAGTAGCCTTTGACGGTTATATTCTTGATTGGGATAATATTTTGTCTGATAATTTGATTAGATGTATCACTTTCTATAGATAAAATCGCAATCTTCCGTCCAATACAGTCACTCCTTTTTATATGAATTCGTTTATCCTAGATGATGTCTATTTTTCTATTGAATTTTCATCATTAGGATGGAAATGGACTAGAGAAGTCAAAACCCCCATATTTGTAAAGATGGAATTCCTGTGGGAATCAAAATACCACTCTCATATGTTTAAAATATGTAATGATATAATGCTCCCAGTTTTTCAAGTCATTTTAGAAAGGAAAATCTCTAGGGTCACCCATGAAGCCAATAGAAGTCTCAGGTCTATAGGAAGATGGTTTGGTGAATAATTTTTCACATACATCATATTTTTCAGAAGTCATGATTGCCCTCATGTCCTACCATTATATATACCATATAAATTATTGGCCAAGGATATTTCTTATCAGACCGTAGGTAATGAGTTGACTAAATCTCTAAAAGAGACCAAAAGACAATTTGGCCAACTTTTCCTATTTCATGTGGGTCATACTCTCGACAATTTCAAGCATGCCTGTCTTGAAATTGATCGATTAAAAACCTTCAATTTCTCAATTCTACCCAACAAAATTTATTATTCATATGGTGTTGTGAGAGAAATAACAAATCAAGTTAAGTTGCGGGCATTTGCAAGCAAGCCTAATAAATTTGACGATGTGTTTGAATAAATTCTAGAATTCTCAAGGGTTTTGAAAATAACAATTGTGAAGTTTAGTCCAGAAGAACTAATACAATTCAAACAATATCATGAACAAAGGAATTCTCATTTTCCAGACTACATGTTCCACAAGCCAATATCAGAAAAAATTCCAATTCCTCCAGTTTAGGTTCAAGTGCCAGAAGAAGAACAAATTCAAATTCAAATTCCTCTAGTTCATATTCAAGTGCCAGATGCAGAACAAATTTTGATTATGATTCCTCCAGTTCAGGTACCAATACCAGTGTCAGAACTAGAAATCGTGGATGTTCCACAAGAAGAGAGATTTAATCAAGACTGGGAAAGTTTTGAAAAAACATTATCTGATAGTAATACTCCTGCTGATCCGAATGTTATTTTAATAGAAACTCTTCCTACTGAAGATTCTCTAAGAACAAAAATTCATGTAGGTGAATCAAGTGTTCAACAAGATTCCTCTAATCTAAATGATTCTGAAGATCAAAGGGAAATTCGAGAAATCTCATTCACTGTAGAGGTTTCTGAAATTTCTATTCAGCAAAATAAGACACCAAAGATCAATGATACAGAGGAGAGACGAGAAGAAACATCGACCCAAGACATAGAGATTATCCCTGCTTTTCCAACAACAGAACTAATTCTGAAGATTGAGGAAATACCTCCTTTGGATGTATTTTACAGTCCAAAGCATAAAGCTATTGTATCCAGGTCAAAGAAGAAATGAAAGATTTAAGATTCTCCAGAAACGCCTATGGACACAACATCAATGCAAGTTCTATGGAAAGGAACTCAGTAAACTCCAGGAAAAGAACTTAGCTGATTATTTGTGCTTATGCAAACACAAATATTCATAAGGCAATAGATATTGAGTCATTAATCATGGAGAAAGATCAGAAAATGGCGCAAATGGAGAAACGTTCCTTTAATGAAAAACAAAGGACAGAGCAGGAGTTGCAATCAAGTATTAATAGTTTGCAACTAGATTTTTAATGTCTCAAACTAAAACTGAAAAATGAAATTAAAGAAAAGGATTTAATAATCCATTAATTATAGTAGAACATTCAAAATATCTAGGAGAATCCAGAACTTAATGAGGTAAAGAAAGAAGCAAAAGAACTAGAAACATTGTTGGTAAACCAACAAACAATTTTCTATCTAAAGTACAAACAGATTCAAGAGCAGATTAAAATAAGTTATTAGTTAGTCACTCAAATTTCTGATTTGAGGATTTATTATGAAGAAACTGATGATAAAGTGTCAAAGTATATAGATTGGCAAGACACAGTGCAAGGGAGAGCTGTCAATCTTCCTTACCTTGAAGAATCAATAAAGGATATAATATTTGGAGATTGGGACATGAAAATGAAAAGTGAAAAATTAGCTATCATCAGAGCTAAAAATATGTCATTCAACATCTTCGAGTATATAAAAGATTCTCTTCTACAATACAATCTTATCCAGGAAATTCCAAAAGACACTATTCCGAAAGTTAGCCTTTTGAAACAATATTGGCAAGAAACATCAAGCAGGAAAGCTCTTGACATAGAAAAATCGACAAAAGTAAATATGGAAGTTTACTGGTATTTGTTGATCAAGCCTCACAGTCAATTGGGAGTGTTGAGGTGTCTTTCCAACACATCAGTTCAACTTCTTCCAGCACTCAATGATGCAATATTCACGGGCCAGATGAGAATGCAACCAATGTATCCCCCCCCAACTCGAATATACGATCAAAGCCTGCCAGCTCAAGGAACAGTTAGAGAGTGGATCCGAGAAACAATCTTGAGACTGTTATAACTTCTGCATTTTAATTTCCTAGATTTTAGTTTAGAGTTTAGATTAGATTAAGAAGACTTATTTCACAAGTCCTCTATTTTTGTAATATTAATTAGTATTTAAACCCCTTTCATGCATTTAGAAAGGGGTCCAGATTTTTTAGAAGGAGTCTTTTGGAACTTACACTATTGTTTGAACAGAAGTATCTAATTGAAATTTTGAGCCCAGAGGCTATATTTTCAGAACTAAGCTATGATGCAATAGGTACTATTGTCTGTGTATTAATCATTTTATGTTTCTGAGATTTTAGCAAACTTGTTTCTATATATTTGTATATTTTTTATAAGCATTGAAATGATATATATTCTTATTACTATTGATAAAATGTATTGAATGATATATTTTTAGATAAGGGACTTTGAAAGTTATTATATGATTAATGTTCTTCATCAACTAAATCAAATACATTTATTTAGTTTCTTTAATGTGCTTACATTCATTTAGTATGCAAATGATCTATATTTTCATGCTTATGAAATCTTACTCTGTAATCATATAAATCAGTCCATCCTGGGAAGTAGTTAGAATTAGTTTGATTTATGTTATCATTAGAATAGATCACCCCATTTGTGTTGATTTTATTCCATTGTTTTATAAACTCATCTCTTATACGGGAAACTGGTCCCTATATCCCAAGTGGGACCCACCATTTCAACGGAAAAGAAGTAGCAAGGAGTTGATTTAACCTCCCGACTGGGTGGAATCCCTAATGTTGAGGAAGTCACTCTCTAGCCTTCAACACCTTCTTTGACATAACATTTGTAGATGCACCAGAATTAAGCATGTAATTGTGGAGTAATATGTCATTTATGTCCAAAGTAAGAAAGAATGGCTTATGATCCTCATTATTCATATAGCAGTTAATATCTTTTAAATTAATCTCTTAATCTTTAGAGTTTTCGTCATTGCCCTACTAATTCATGCCCAAAGCCCCTAAAGAAAGATGCTCTGTGAGATGGAATCTTTAAAAGTTCAAGTACGAGGACAAACATCTTAATGTTATTTATCCATGTGGCCCAATCTACGTTTAAACCATATTTGTACTTTCATTGGGAACTTTCTTATTTTGACTTTGACCTTTACCCTTCTTTTGATATGTATAGTATTTATTCTTTTCAATCTCTAGAACTTGTTCCTGAGATGGTTTCTTACCATATGCCTGAGTAATGGGGTCCTTTTCTTCATCGAAGGTATTTATTGTGAAGGCCGAAGAAATCATGTTAGTACATCGACTTTCATTAGATTCATCTTGATTTTTATCACTATTTTGTTGATTTCTACTTTCCTCTAAGACTCTTCTAGAAAAGGTACATGTACTTTTTCATGAAAATTGTCACAATGTCTACAAAAGGGGATAGATTCATCAACCATGTTGGCAGACTCAAGTGGTGTTGGATGCCTTTGATTATTTGAAGAATTCATTCTTGGTTACTGATTGTTATTGTTACCCCTGTTATTATTGTTCCCGAGAGGCATAATCAGCATTTGGATTATTTTCATTTGTATTAATTGTTTCTGCATGTCACTTATTTTTTTGGCATGCTTGATTTCCATCTCTTTAACCAATCGGGTAAATTCTTTCATTTTTTCTGACTCTTCTCTAACTTTGACTTGGCCTCTTTCATAACCAGGGATCTCTGATTTTCCTAAAGCCTTTTTATCCTTTTCCAACTCTTCGGTTGTGTTTTGGGCATATGCTAAAGATACAAGGTGAGAAAGTCTTATTTCACACTACACTTCTACATGATAAGCCTCAAGATATGTTTCTACTATTGTCTTCTCAAGAGGCTTATACTCCTGAGTCATATATTTTAGCAATTTGTTGAACCTTTTTTTAAATTCTACCACCTTTTCATTTTCTTTCTTCTTAATGGTATTGAATTCTTTTTCCAATTATTTTCCCTCCTTATCCTCGTATTTGTCTCTGAGAACATCAAGGAGGGTTCTCAAAGAGTCAAAGGCATTGTCAGCCTTGTCATGAAGCCAGTCAAGTGCATTACCTTCCAATGATAAAACAAATAATTTCATGTTGACATCTTCACGATTATAATTCATAGAATGAACATATATTTGGAGGAACATGGTGAAATTATTTATATGTTCTTAAACGTTGATAGCAATATTCCCCTCAAATATTGGAAGTCTATTCATAGTTGACTCATTTGGAAGATCATGTGGATACCCCTGGATGTTGGTGAAATTTGAAGTTGCAAGGCCCGTAGAAGTCACCCATGATGTCTTGATTTAGAGGATTGATGGAAAGAAAATGGAGAACAAGGAGAGATTCTTGTTTGAGAAATTTTAAATGATCTCTAGAATGTAACATGCTTAACCGGGCTCTTAGAACCTTTTCAGGATCGAGAGTGGGGTTAACCGGGCTATCGGGATTCCTTCTAGAGTATGTTCTTGTGAAAGGATGAGTAAGTGGAATCACCACCAAAACAAGAAACCAACCTAAATGTCTAGGTGCCAAATGTGAGAATGAATAAGATGAGAAGATTAGTGAGAGGAAAAATGATAAGGTGATGAGAATATGGATAATTATGGAGGATTAGAAGATTAGGAAGATTTAGTGAGAGTGTTGTCAACACCAAGGCCTAATTAATTAATCCCCGACAACGTCGCCAAAAAATGTTGTTCCGCTTGAAGGGCTAATGAAATGATAGAGAAATGAAGGATTGTACGATAGAAGATTGTCATAAACCTCGAAAAAAATATAAACTCGTCCCTGGAACCAATGCCAGAAAATGGTGTCACCCAGATTGTACAGGCACCGCGACAACTGCTCCAAGCGAGGGTTGTCACTTTGATCCCCACACACTCCGTTCTAGTTGTCTCCCAACAACATACTATGGGGGGTAGTCCCTATGAAGTGAGGTGAAGGAAGGAAATTTGGAAACCAACTTGGCAGGGAGACATGGATGAGTGGCCTAGCCACTTGCTTGAATTTGAACAAGATTATTGATTGGATTAGATTTTCAAGTATGATTCTAGTGCCTTAATCGAGTCACAATTCTTAGTTATGGTAAATTGAAACCAAGTGACTAGATGGACACCCGTTGTTTGAATGATTGACTAACCTATATGATGTGTAATTCCTAGGACCTATGTGCAATGCAATGATTTTGGTTAATATTAATTATATGCCTAATCTAAGTAGAACCTTTCCCCTAACTGTTTTGAGAAACAATCTTTAAAGTACGTTGTGAATTGGAAGCCAACGAGAAGCAAACAATGACATGATTAATGATACCTTTCCCTATGTTCCACTCACCCAGTGCCTTCAGCACTGCAAATATTGTGGCTCTAACAACTGCAAAGTCATTGTGTTAACCACTAGGAAGAGTTGAATCCCTCAAGCTAGTTTGAAAAGAGTTTCTCTAAGAGTCTATCAACCTAGCTTATGCTAGGAGGAAAATTCTTAATGCAATCTAGATCCTAGAGTGTTTATGCAAAAAAATGAGTGGACTTATCTTGATTTAATATTGTTTATGTTACTTAAGTATGTAGTGAGAAATCGTCTTATAGCAAGAGTACTTAACAATATTAAGATGAAAATCTTAAACAAGATAAATGCTAATAGATACAAGTGCAAACTTCGACCAAAGATTAATTTACACTATGCTTAACCAATTCAAAGAAAACTAAAGCACTTAACTAGTGATGATTATCTACAAGATGTAAAATGTCAATATTTCAACAGTGTTCAATACCACTTAGTATAAACCAAGTACAACTTTTAGGATAACCAATGAAAAACTTAGATGCCAAGTGCTTAAGATGATCAACCCACATGCCAGAGACTTAGAGCAATGACTCAATTATATGCCAAACACAATGATGCCAATTAGATTCCAAGTATTATAAAAAATAATACCAATCACAAGATCAGATCTAGAGCTTAGGTGTAGGAGTCCTTTAGGTGCCAAACTCTGGAAATTTTGCAAACATAGAACAAGACACCCAAACGTTAGATCTCAATAATCAAATCAGTAGTAGCACTTTATAAAATTTCAGCACTTGTTAATGTTATGCCAATAGTAGAAAAGTCTCTCTAGATTATAGAATTTTCTCAACGCATGAAGTATAAAACCTTCCAATGACCAACAAATGTAAATATAAGAGTTTAGCTTACTTTATGATGATGTATTCAGAAATATTTAATATCAATAATAAATTATTACAGCAGTGAATAAACTACAGATCAACAAGCTAAATTAATGCCCAATATGCCTAAAATTTGGGAAAATTTACTGAAACTAAAAAAAATAAACATTTAGGACTTTTAGAGGGTATGATTCAAAAGATTTCAGATCTGATATATTTACTACAACAGTGAATAACTAACAATTCAACAAGCTAATGAAGCTATAATCAATGTCCAGAACACCCAAAAAATAGGAAAAATTCACTGAAACTATAAATTTTAGATTTTTTGACCTTCTTAAAGTGTATGCCTCAGAAATTTCAGATTTGATTTTTAAGTTATGCAGTAAATTCCAGCCAACATAAAAATAGATCTAGGCTATATCTAAGGTGCCCAGGTGGCCAAAATTCAGGAAAATCAATATTTATCAATTTTAAACAATTTTGACCATTTAGCATGTGATTTTAGGGCCTAATCCTTATTGATTTAACTGTTGTAATAAAACAGAGTTAAAACTAGGGTTTAGAGGCCAAACCTGAGGCCTAAAGCCTTGTAGATGCACTATCCCAAGTGGCCCAAAATTTTTGGATGAAGAAGCCACCTGAAAATTAATATTTTGGGGACAAAACACCTGCAAAACCACCAAGGAATTAGTGTTGAAAATCAAAGGAGGGTTTGAGGGGAGGTTAGGGTAGAAGTGGCCAAAAGAAGCCAAAACTAGGCCAACGAAGTCCAACGTTTGAAGGAAGATAGGCTTAGGAGGGAAGATCGAGGGTCAAGAAGGCGAGAGAAAATCGGAAATGGTCAACGCTAGAGGAGAAAGAGGCCCAAGGACTTGACACTGGGGCTTAGGAAACCCTAAAAGCGGGACGCTGGGGATTTAAGGGCCTAAAAGGCCACTACAAACCCTCTAGGGATGTTGTCTAGGCTTCCAGAGAGAGGTCAATGCCCCTTTAGGCCATGACTAGCCCTGAAAAGGGCTTAAACCCTCTGTGCAGGTATGAAGGGAGGAAGTTGAAGCCTCTAGGCCTCATGGACAGCCTCAGAGAGGCCTAAAACTTGGACGTGGGAGGGGAAGAAGCTGATGTAGGGAGGAGGAAGGATGATGTATGGGGAAGGAAGGCTGATGTTGGCCTTGGAGGGGCAGGATATGATCCCGGGAGGGTTGAAAAGTAAAACCATTGTCTCGGAAAAAATTTCCTCTTTTAGATTTGAATTCTGCTGCAAAATTTTCAATGGGTAGTGTTGACCACTGGAGTGGCACCTGATGATTATATGAAGACTCCATGCCCAAGGGTGAACCAAAGGACACTTGTACCATCATATATCATCAAATATCATTATATCACCAGAGTTTTTAAAATCTACTTCTACTTCGCATCATTTTCTCTTGTACCCAGATTCCACGTCCTACAGGGAATTGTAATAAGTGATGCTAGTAATGAAGAGTTTTGAATTAGTATTTAGTCTGTAACAAGCCTAGGTAGTCTGGGACCTTTCCAAAAAGTGATTATTACTCTAGGAGGTTTTTTTCACTTGGTTAATTATCATCTCCCTACCAAGAGTTAATAATTAATTGAGTTTTAATTATCATCTCCCTACTAGGAGTTAATAATTAATTGAGTTTTTTCCTCCAAATATACCCCAAAGCCGGAGTAACGCTTGATGGTGAGGCCTTGGGTGAGTTCTAGTGTCTATATTCAATGTATATTACCATAATATATCACACACAAAATTTCGTGGAATTTGGTTAGGTCTAAATAGTCATTTTTAAATTTTTTAGATTTCCCGCATGTCAAAAATTGCAATAAAAATTTTAATTAAATTGTAATAAGCGTTGTCTAGAGAATTTCTATGGGGTATGATTAATCAACATTACACCTCTCACCATAAACTTTCTACTATGACACACTTTGATGGGTTAATAATTTTTTTTGGACCCTAAAAACCCTCATTTCCTAATTTTTGTGGAAATTGTGGCAATTAATTAAGGCTAGCATTAAATAAAATAGAGAGAAATAAATTATTCCATGTGACAGAATGACGTGGAAATGACTTGGAAATTATCCTAAGTCAAATATTTTAGTCAACAGACATGTGTAGGATGACTTAGAACACTGCATCATTAATACACCATTATTTCATAAAATCAAATTTCCCAGAGATAAAGAAACAATTGCACATGTGTAAAATCAAATTAATTAGAGGAGATCATGCACTGAGAGCATATTCTACATGATATTTGGATTGAATATTTTGTGGGGCCCCTTCTCACAATTTATCTGTAGTGATTCAACACATAGAGCTTCAGTTGGAGGATTTACAACTTTCCTTTGGGTTAGACTACACATTTCACTAGAGGAATCACGCAGTTGCTAGGGGCCTACATAGAGCTATCTTGGGATTATATACAAATGGGGCATCACTTCATTCTAGTTTGCAATGGTTTAATAGAGGTAGCATGGTAATTTGATTCACTCATGGATGTTTTTACTTGGTTATTGATGGAATTCGATTTCCAATGAGGTGCACATATGAAATTTGATTTTGCTTTGGTGTCCATGTCTTCTCCACATCGAGCTTGGCTTATCTTTCCTTGAGATTTTCTCCAAGTCTAGTTATCATATGCATTATTACTTGGGATTTGCTCCCAAATATCTATATAATAGAGCCATGGGCTCTCATATTGTATCATGTTATGAGCTATTGGGCTTGAGGAAAATCTACCATTTTGTACCTGCTTATTGGTTAATATAATCAAGACTTTGGAGATATTTGGATGGTTTTCTCTTGGCATTATGAGGCGATTTATTTGCATAAACTTGCTATTATGTTTGAATTCATTTACATGTTTGATCAATATTAGTTTATATTTTCCATCTAGCTTGGATTGATGTGTTCAAGCTATATTGCACATATCGTTGATTTAGAGTACTATTCTAGAAATAAGCTTGTCAAGTCATTTTTGGAGGAATGCTTGGTTTATATTGTTGATTTTGGGTAGCATCGGATGTGCTCTAGCTCTGAAACTTTGAGGAGGGGCTAGAACACATGAGATCTCCAAGACCCATAAATCATTTGGAGAAATTCCACCAGAATCCTAAGTTATTTAAATAATTGATTATTTTAATGGAGACCCTAAGTCTAACTTAGGGAAACTAAATAATTAAAGAGAATTAATTTAGACATGTAGGTGAGAATGTTTTAAGTGATGAGGATCAAGTCTTTTCTAATATTAGCCATCGATTAGAGATTAGATCATGACCGTTGATTCTTCAATGAGAAAAATACTAAAGGAAGGCTTGGGGTCAGTTGGAGAACACATATATAGCGGTAGCACTTGAGCTAAGTCGAAATTATGGGGTGCGGTTTACTGTGAAATTTTTAGTTATATTGCAGTGCAGCGAGGGGCATATCGGCATAGGTATTTCAGAACCTTGGTCGAGAATACAATTGCAGAGAGGCATATTCATACCACAGAGGCAGCACAGTCTAGGAAGGGTGACGTAGAGGCAGTGTAGGCCCAAAACGGGTGATGTAGACCCATCAAGGCTCACACAAAGCCAATGTAGAGGCTGACCTAGTCACATAAGGGTGACGCAAGACACGAGGGGTTGACGCAGAGCCAGATGCTGCAATGTTGGGGTTTCAGTGAGCCAGAAAGGGCTCGTTTTCAACATATCTAGAAGGGGTGATGTAGCCACACTGAAGGGTGATGCAGTGACTGCGTAGACACTTGTGGGGTTCCTAATCCTCAGGTGAATCAGCCATTATTTTTTGTCTCTGGAGATAGAGGTACATCTTTTGGGATTTCTTTGTTGGGAAACCCACTACTGGTGCCCTTGTTTGTATTCAGAATTCTGCATAATAATAAAATCCTCAAGAGTTGCTGCACCAATTTTCCTGCGTTGGGTTTTTCCGGGGACATTTGTCTAAAAACTATTGTGTGTCCTTTTTCATGTGTGCTTAATTATTCAATACTTGATCTGTATGTATGTGTAGATTTGTAGTGTGTCTACTTCGTTGTTTTTTGAATATTTCTAAAATAACTTGTAAATGTAAAAACACAAGCAGGAGAAGTAAACCATATTTCCGCAGTAGAAATTTATGTTAAGTAGATTTAGGAATTTTCACATGGTATCAGAGCTACTGAAGATCAGGGGGAGTTGAAGCCATCAGCAAAGCGACGAAGATTTTTGCTACAGGAAGGCGGTTGAGACAACACAGATCCAGAAAGAGGTAGCACAACACCAAAGGGACAACCCAAACCCAGCAGGGGTGACACAGATCCTGTCTAGCTCACGTAGCACTGACGCAAAGGCTAACACAGGCCTAGAAGGATGATGTAGAGACTGTATAGCTCATGCAGAGCTGACGTAGAGATTGACACAGACCCAAGAGGGTGACACAGTCTGAGAGGGGGTGACGTTGTGCTAGTTGTCGTGGATGGAGGTGCATTTTTTTTTCTTTGAAGCTGTTGGTGGGGCATTTTTTCTATTGGTGCAGAAAATTGTCTAGTGGGGTTGAAAATGTAAGGGGAAATAGTTCCTAAACATACTTTCTAGCCAATAAATATGAGATCCAATCAGCGGGGTGATTTGAGTGGGCTGATTCGACATAATTTGTGGAGGATTTCTAGGAAGGAAATCACTAGTCAAAGGGAGTGTATTCTATAGAGATTTTCTATCACCAAGCAACCCAAATCTAGTCTCTTGCTGAGAGAAGCAGTAGAATAAGGGAGAATATCATCCATTTCGAAATTTTGAGAAGAGATGGCCTCGCATCGATTGAGGGATCAGGATAGGCTAGATGGTGAATCTAACTTCATCATCTAGAAAGCCATAATCATGTCGGTCCTTGAATAATATCGTATCAAAGATCATGTTGATCATCACAGTTCAACAATAGAGGGTGATTTAGTATTGAGATGTAGCCAGACTGACTTTTCTGTCAGGATTTTGGGTGATGGCCTTCAGTTGCTTACTTCTCAACAACTAAGTTGCAGTGTAGCAATTAGTAGTGGCAGTGATATGGAAAACTTGATGCAACATTTGAGAGGGAGATGCAATATAGCTGAGGCAGTGACTATGGAAGAGTCATGGGAAGCAGTATAGAAGGAAACAATGCAGTGGATGAGGGGCAACAGGTCGAGCATCAACAACCGAGGGGACCGATGTTGTGGATCAGGGTGATGCTTTAGGTGGAAGTGTTGCTAGAGCACATTCCTTGCTAAGAGGGAGTGTTGATTTTTGGGTATCATCGGATGTGCTCTAGCTCTAAAAATTTGTGGAGGGGCTAGAATACATGAGATCTCCAAGACCCATAAAATGTTTGGATAAATTCCACCCAGAGCCTAAGTTATTCAAATAATTAATTATTTTAATGGAGACCCTAAGTCTAACTTAGGTAAATTAAATAATTAAAGTGAATTAATTTAGACATGTGGGTGAGAATGTTCTAAGTGATGAGGACCAAGTCTTTTCTAATCTTAGCCGTTAATTAGAGATTAGATCATGGTCGTTGATTCTTCAACGAGAAAAGTATTAAAGGAAGGCTTGGGGTTAGTTGGAGAACACACACATAGCGGTAGCACTCTGAGCTAAGTCGAAATTATGGGGCGCGGTCTACTGAGAATTTTCAAGTGAGCTTGCAGTGCAGCGAGGGGCAGATCGGCATAGGGATTTCAGATCTGAGGTCAAGAATACAATTGCAGAGAGGCATATCCATACCACAGAGGCAGCGCAGTCCAGGAAGGGTGACGTAGAGGCAACGTAGGCCCAACAAGGGTGACGCAGAACCAACCAGGCTCATGCAGAGCCTACGCAGAGGCTAACACAGTCACAGAAGGGTGACACAGGCCAGGAGGGGCTGAATCAGAGTTGGAGGCTACAACGCTGGGGTTTCAGTGAGCCAGAAAGGGCTCGTATTCAGCAGATATAGAAGGGGTGATATAGCCACACTAAAGGGTGACGTAGTGACTATGTAGGCACCTGTGGGGTTCCTCATCCTTAGCTGAATCAACCATTTTTCTATCTCCGGAGATAGAGGAACATCTGTCGGGATTTATCTATTTGGAAAAACACTACTGATGCCCTTGTTTGTATTCATAATTCTGCATAATAATAAAAGCCTCAATATTTGTTGCACTAGTCTTCCTGTATTTGGTTTTTCCAGGGACATTTTTCCAAAAAATATTATGTGTCCTTTGTCATGTGTTAATATTAATCTTAATTACAAGTGTACGAAAAAGGCTCACTTTAGCTGCGCATAACAAACAGCCCTAATAGCAAAGATGGTTGTCTATATCTTTAGATCTGTAATTATTTGACCAAGATAAATGCTACAAAATCTAGATCTATGCATTAAAAGACATTAAGCAGTAAATAAAAGCAAGAGTTGCTTCATGCATCCAATAGACAAGACAAGAATTTTTTAAAGAATTTTTGTATTTATGACACCTGGGAGGAGAAAATAGAAATATGTTACTAGTCCTCCTCAATGGGATGGGTTCTTGTAAGTCCTCAGTGCTTCAGATCTAAAATCTCTCTCTCTTGATGGTGTAGAAAACCCAGACAAAAATGGAACTCAAAGGGAGCTCACAAGAAAAGTAGCAAAATATGACAATGATGGTGGATCAAAGTCAGACCAAAAGTATAGATCCAGAGTGATCTTTAGGCAACAAAAGGTAGTGAATGAATGGAAAAACCCTTCTATTTATAACAAAATATTGAGTTAGTCTAGATATTGGTGCATAATTAAAATATTATTAACCAAATCAAGACCAACTTTTATGGAATATTTTATTATATTTGTTGAAGGGAAAAGCAATTTGACTTGAGTCAAATCCCTTTACTTGTAAATAATAAATATAGAAATGATTTATTTATCATTTTAATGATGTGGTTGAGTAGTAATCAAATAAATAATGATTTATTTAATTATTTATGGGTGATTTAGTCATATTTAACAAAGAATATTATTTAAATAAGGTTTAAATAATTATTCCTAGAAAATAATAAGATAAATAATGATTTATCTAATTAATTTCCCTGTTTTGGGTTAAATATAACTAGGAATATTACTTAAACTGCTGTTTAACTAATTATTCCTCGAGGAAAATCAAACAAATGTAGATTTATTTAATATTTCCTTATGGGGTTTCTTGTTTAGACCATAAACAACTTAATAAACATGATTTATTAACTTATTTTCATAGTGAAAGAAATTTTTCTTGGAGTAAAATTGGTCTTACATGATGTACTTGCTTCCATCTAATGATAATAGGTTAGATGACCAAAACATGGTGTAACAGATTTCCCCCCAGCGTGCGAGCGTTAGGAGCTAATCGTATGACCGAAGTATACTGTAAGAACTCAATCACTAGATATCGAATGGGAAGTCAAAGAGAGAAATATAAGGTAGACCAAAGCACTGTAGGTGCTGTAGGACTAGACCCCGAGGAGGCCAGACTTACAAAAGACAAGTATCTTTTATGAGTGAGTACATGTGCTATGTGTGTGGGGGAGGCATACCTATGCCTGCCAAGACAAAGTACAAAGAATAATGTGTCCAATAAACAAGGGACTGAACTATATAGTACATGCTAGCATAAACATGAGCCAGATAAAAATATGATAATGAATCCCACATACATACTGTGCCTGGGATAACATCTAGGAATTATACAATAATATATGAGTACATGAGATACAAATACAACCCAAATGCCCCTGTAAACAAGAAAGGGCTCTGAAAATTTGAATGATACATGCAAACAAAAAGGTGTTGCAAGTGGCTGAGGCCGACATCATCAAATCTATGGAGCTGCATCAAAGACTGTAATGAAGAGGTCATCCGGGCATGTGGGGGGCTACCTATAGGGCCACCCCCTCATGAGGGTTGAAACATCTCACACACACCTGGGAATCATCGGTATCATCTACTGCATCACTAAACCATCAAGTATATGGATCTCGATCATGTTGAAAGGAGCTGGAGCTGAGAAAAAATCAAGTCAAAGGGAAATAAGGAGTCCCTTTTCCTGATCCGAGGCACCGAACAACAGTGGAAGCTAGAACCAAGGTACACCACCCTCTAGACCTGTCTTCTAGAATGAATGATCTGATGTCGACAGAAGGAGGTCTGCCATAGATGAGGCAATAAGGGATCCTCAACTAAGGCATGAGAAAAAATAGTAGAGCGACTAATAGACTGACACCAAGGATGATGATGAAATGGGGGGAACTTAGTAGTGGACAGGCGACCTCCGTTGTTAGAGCATAAAGGGCATGGATGACCTGGCATCAACTGACACAATATCATAAGGGATAGGGGACAGTAGGAATTAAGGCCATAATGTGCGACACGAGAGAGGAACCAAGCAATGAAGGATGGAGGACTATAGCGGGTTACAAAGAGACTTGGGATAGACTCCATGGATGTGATGATGACTCAACTCAGATGCTCTAAAGAAGGGCGACTCGATGATGCTGACACACAGAAAAGGTCCAATGGGGACCATACAAACATGAGTACAATATGGTTACTCACGACGAAAATTGACACGAGCATGGAAAAGTATGGAGGCAAAGTGGTGCCCCAAGTACAAGTGTTGCAAGTGAAGAAATTTGATTTTGAGGAGTGGTGAAGTGACCCTTCTTGGAAAAAATGTGTCCTGGTGAAGTATCAAATCACAAAAAACTAACAGATACCCATTTGAGGGCTCAGTGAGAGCTTTCCAACGGTACAGACGGTTTGTCAAACCGAGCTACAGTTTGGCCACAGCAGGAAAAAGTAAAATCAGGGGTTTTTCTTTTAATAAGGCATTTTCCCTCCAAATTCACTCATTTGCATGTGGAGCTGTGGTGAATGTAGAGAGGAGAGAAGGCCCTAAATCTTGCGGTAATCGAAGCAGACAAACCGATAGCTGGAATCGAGATCGGCCAGCTGCAGGTAAGAGGCCTAACCCTACTCTTTCATTTCAGTGGATTGAAAGTTCAATTTAGGTCCCTAGAGCTCAAGAACAGACCCCTGCTCCTCTTTGAAGCCGGGTTTCACTTTTTGGAGAAAAAACTGCGACATGGGTAGCAGGTTTTGGGTAGAAAACTGCGACCTGTCCCAGGATTGGGCCTAAAAAGTGCGACCTGACAGAGAGGGGTTTTTATGTGCTGTTTTTTGGCTAAGAACTGGGTTTTTATGTTTGGATACAGTCTTTCCTATCTATACACTGACAAATATGATGATTTTTTGAAGATATGGTAGAATTACAAATCAACTGGAGAGAGAGAGACCTAGGCACATTACGATCAGAGAACCGAGAGGATCAGAGTGTCGGCAGTGCATTGGCCAGGTTTGGGGTTCTGAATTTTGTGGAGAACCCTCTTATGAGAGCTGGAGAGCCCTTGTTGGCCCATATTTTCAGTTATTGGGATCCAGACCATGAGGTCTTTATAGTGCAGGAGCACTCGATTGAGTTGACGGTCCAGGATATATATTTTCTGAATGGTCTCCCACCACTTGGGATGGTAGGGAATACTTAGCCAGTGTTACCATGAGGGAGGAACATCATGGAGTTTGTAGAGCGCCATTTTCGACCAGGTCTCCATGTCAAAGGGACACGGATACCCATCAGGGATCTAGAGAGGTTAAAGACCTGTGTTGTGGCAGGAGCTGTGCTATGGATCTTGGGCAACCAGGCACTCCACCACATCACTGGAGGGTAGATGATGCTTTTGGAGAGTGTGTTTAGTGAGACCTACTATGGGTGGGCCCAGATGATGTTGTCGTCATTGAAACAATAGTTTTCGCTACGCAAGCGGCAAGTGAACCATGACTGTGCATATGATATAGTTTTGTGCTTGCTCTTCTTCGAGAAGATCCTGACACTTCGACCTCGCATACAGCTCTAGGATGGGGGCCCGAGGGAGCCCAGGGTGCATCGGTGGGGGCGACTACTGTGTAGAGGAGGAGGTGGGGCGGTCGGATGGGTGTTCCGACACGAGTTCTTTGCTCATTGGGATCAAATACCATTGTACATAAACAACTATCCCTATAGTGGGATGAGTTATCATGGGAACCCGCACTTGCCACTGCCACCTAGTCGAGTATGGGGGCCCGATGGTAAGTGATAAATTGCTAATATTTTATGTGCATTGTAAATTTTTATAATATTGTATATGGTACTGATTCTTCCACTTTGGTATGCAGATACATCACTAGTAAAACCGACCGGGTATATGGGATGGCCTGTAGTATCAGGAATTGTCAGGCCTAGTGGATCGAGAGCGCCACAAAATGAGGATGCGGTAGCCCTCCTAGAAGACATCCGTTGTAGATGTGATAGGCTTCTGACCAGTGTTTCAAAGCACGGCTAGAAAGACTTGGATGAACAGTACATTGAGCCATGTATTGTTCTACCCTCGAAGTGGCGAGGGGTCATGTGGCGCACGGCGATGGCCGGACAGGGGATGCACGATCTACGAGCTGCAGGAGCAGAGCCATTGGCTCTGGATCCTCCAGATAGTGATTAGTGTGTAGGGGCAGGTGGTGCCCCCAATTTTGAGTTTTTGTAACATGCTATGCGCATGTCATATGTATCAGAGTTAATGGACTCTAAAACATGTTATACGACACATATTATGGATATGCATCATTTTGATGGCTTTTTATGTTAATGTCTTGTGTTAAATGCATGTGCTAAATGCCAATCTAGAATATTGTTTGCAATGCCATATACATAGTGATTTTGTGCTCTAGGTACATGACTAAATGTAATTATTTCAAATTCATGCATCAAAAGCTTCACTCATAAATATCTTCTAAAAAGGATAGGATTATGCACACAATATACACCATTCAATTGCATGACAAGAAGCAGGGAATCTAAACGAACATGAAGGTGGAGGATACGATTAGAAAGGGAATTGGCTAATAAAACTTGCACTGCATCATATTCAGCCTAATTATTGGTGGCAATACCAATGCATACACCATTCGAGAGACAAGCAAATGTAAGGGGGTAAAAATGGCCCAACCTGCAGAGGCTAGATTCCGGGAGTAGCGACTTGCACCATCGACATAAAATTGGGAGGTCCAAATGAAAGGTTCCACAAGACAATAAATGGGAGGACGATGAACAATGCTGGCAATCTGAGTGCAAATTAGAAATTGAACAAACACTGTGAGAGGGAGTGAGCTGGGTAAGATGTCTACTACTCACACGCCGACAATTAGGTGGTGTGTGGGAGTTACCGGAGGTGTAGCTTATGCTCAGGCCATGAAAGTCACCATAGATACGGATGGTTCCATCCCGCTTATGGGCGGGAAAGATGAAGTTATGGGTGGACAAGGCTTCCATGATGTCTTCATCACAATAGAAGATGGAGTGATTGTGTAATATCCCAAAATAGGGAAATTCTACAACAATAAGAACACCTTAAGATGTTCCAAAGTTGGAGATCCAGTAATACATGAACACAAACTAGAGTAGCAGTGAAAAATCAACTCGTAGAATGTAATAAGAGCACATATCCATCATATTATGTTACAGCAGAAAAATGTATACAAGATCAATATAGGCAAAATCAGCCTCAAGAAACATGTACATAAAATATGACAAAACACTGCTACACAAGAATTCCCAAGGCTATGACTACGCAGTTTTATAAGAGAAACTGCTGCTAGCATATTTCAATACATGGATATACAAATGTATGGCTCATACAACATTGGGAGTGAAGATATAAGCTCCCAAACACAATCTCTAGTAAAACCTGGAAGGATTAGCTGAAATATGCAAAACTGCAGAAATGTCGGAGTTGCAGGGTAGCAGCTCCAACTCAAGAACTAGATCTGGATGGAGATGAATGAAGATGCTGCATCAGATAAAAATACCTCCTCCAATGGATCTTCCAAGTGAAAGGCTAATCCTAACATTGAATATCTCACCCTCCGACAATCACTGCAATCCCTCACTATAAATACCCCCTGAAAATAACGCAGTCACTGAGGGATACTGAACTGTGGGTGCAAGAGAAAGTGTTGGCCAAGTGCCAAGATCTGCAATATGCTCCAAGTGCTTCCTAATTGATCACCCAAAGAAAGGAAACCTTCCTCCTCTAAAAGATAAGCTCAGGAAGTGGTGTTGAGGAACCTCCACTGCAACACCCTGCAACACAACTCAACTCTAAATAGAAACTACGTTGTAGCTGAAGGAGGATGCTTGGCCTGAAGCTTGAATGTGGAGAAATGAAGATAAATACTCCTCCAAGAGGCCTCTCAAGGAAGTATAAGGAATTCCTAAATAGGAATGCCTTGTTCTAAGCAGCACTTCAACTCTGCTAAACAGCAAGAGAGTGCACAAAGTCTAAATAGACCAAGAAATCAATGATACATAACATGAATAGCAATGGCTACCTTGCCCTCCTTTTTAAAAAATGGAAGCCCTCTCACCATGGGTCCCACTCATTAGGTTTTCCTCCAACAAGGAATCTTCCTCCCATTCATACTGTGTTGTCTCTCCAAGTGTTCTCCAACTCCTATCCCAACGTTGTTGACTTGGTCAAACTTGACCTTGTCCACATGAAAATGACCCACTGAGATGAGGGTAAATTGCTCCATGATGATCCTTTTCACACTGAGATTCATTAGCTTCCTACTTATAAATTATGGGCCTCCCCAAACACTTATTGTTGTTAGGTGATGTGCACAGCACCTATATCCAATTAGCCACAATTAGAATACTATAGTTCTCCCCCCCCCCCCCCCCAAATGTTTCTTGTCCTCAAGCAACATCAAGGATGGAATTGAGAAGTGTCCCCTCCTTCTGCTGTAGCTTCCACATATGATATTCTCCTCCAAGGAATGAGATCATGTCTCATCAATGAATCTCCATATTGCCCCTCCCAAGCATGCAAGTTAGCCAAATAGCTATCATCATGAGTAAGTAGAGTACTAAAGAAGGCAATAAGGTGTTGTCCAAAGGTTCCCTTGAGGTATGGAATCTGAAAAGTGTTGGGAATTATCATCCCCATGTGGATCCTCCATCCCCAAGCAATCATCCATACAAAATGAGTTACCTCCCAACATGGTAACTCTTGAAAATCCTCTTCCACCTTTGGCTCCTGCAATGTAGGTGGGCTGAAAATCTGATCTTGGTAGACAAAATAGTCTACCCCACGTTGTCCTCCTCTCCACTTAAGATAAGTGTAGAATGTCTATTGATCTTGAGCTGCAATAATGTTGCCTTCAAGTGGTAAGAAGAAGACTAGACCCCCAAGGATCCCTTCTCCAACGTTATGAAACATGGTGACCTAAATCATCTCATATGTGATGAGTTAGAAGTCACCATCATATGGCATCCAATCAATCCCATGGCTCACCTCATAAAAGAAATTTTTTTTTGCTGTGGTGGCCATATTACCTCTCATGCTCCCATTAGAACATGCAATGCAAACAATGTGGGAAATCTCTCCCCCAAGGGACACATCCAACCAATGTGCCACTCCCCCAATCATGCTCCCAAAAATAAGAACAACATAAACATAAGGAACTACAATGAGAACCGTACTTGATACCATATGTAGCAAGGGAGAAGGACAATGGTTCCTCAAATGTAACCAACTCATTTTGATCCTCAACTGAATTAGAGAGTGACAAAAAGTGTGGTTTCTCAACCACTTTCTTGTTGTCCCACTCTCCTCATATGTTTGGAGAAAATGAATGATGTGAGCACGTTCTCCATCATACATCTCCTCTCAAAGTCCTCCTAGGGAGTGGTCATCAATACTGCTCATGGCCTCAAGTAGACCATGAAGTCTAGAAAAAAGAATGCCCCTCCTTGGAGCAACATCCTACACATATATGGTTAAGGGATGCATATATACATTATACAAGTCATTGTGCAAACAAACAATACCCTTACCATATGTCTTATTCATGCAAATGGGGTGGTTCATAGATGAGTCTCCTCTCATCCTCAAAGAGGAAAGAGGTGGTTGTGCTAACTCTTCCCAAGAGTTTTGTATCTCCTTCATCTCCACACGATCCATGCATCTCCTCATATGTTGATAAATCTCCTCCTCAAAGCCTTCCCAAAAATATCCCTCCATGATGGTGTAGTATGCCCTCATATAATAAGTGTGGCTGAAAAGGAAATCTTCATGAGCCCCTTGTAGCAACTTCTCCTTGAGCTTGGAAGCTCTAGATAAGAAAATCCTACTATGATAGTATATGACCCCATCTCTAGCTGAATATCCCTCCTCATGTAGATGTTCATCCAATATCATACAAGTGAAAAGATCCTTGGAATACTCCACCAACAGCTAGGAGTTCCAATATGGATCTATCCTCCATAGTGACAGTGTTGATGATCTCTCATGAAGAACATTTGTCATATGGTCATCCTCCTCTTTTACATCTCCCATGCCAAAGATGCAAGTTGTAAGGTTGTTATCCTTCCCCTGCTGCTTCTGCCACAGCACAAATTCTGAAATTAGAATGGGTAAAGATGATGTTGAGAGAATGCCTCTCTCCTCCTTGAGTCTACCCAAGACTCTCAGTGTTGTACAATGACCACCCAAGGTCTCCACACCTCTAAAATCAATGACTGGTGCCTCAAAAGATGAAGCATCTCTCATCATCTACTGATCTGGTGGTCTCCTTGGTGAAATGTGTCCATGCAATGAGACATCATCATCAAGAGTAGACTGCATATATGAATGGACAGACTTGTCCTTGCTCTCACTGCGCAATCCAGTCTCCCTCTTAGGTGCATCAACCTCATGAAATAGACAGCATGTGTGCTCCTCATCGCATGATGCTGGTCATACTCCCTATCTCCTCGTTGTATCTCCATAGGCTCACACCCTATCATCAATGGCACATGTGAATCATAAGTTTTTCCTTGATATCCACATGTGAGATCCTAGGGAATTTCTCGCAATGATACAAGAATCCCTCTAGTTGGAGCAAGAGCTCCCTCTTCCTCTGCATGAGGTGCTAGATAAACTCTAGACATGACAGCGCTATTTCCCTCCTCTTTATCAACATGTATGGGCAACCTCCCAAGTATTGGATCCTCTTTTGAAAAAGAGATCCTCAAGCCCTCTTGTTTAGGTATATGAGATAGAGGTTGTGCCTATAACAAGGTATGCTGCAATATGTCAGTCTCCTCCATGGGTTTCTGATGTGGATCTGAGTTTATATTTTTCTCCATCACATTCAAGGTTTTTGTTTGTTTATGTTTGTTTAACTTCACCACATGTATTTCAGAAATTTTTCCATCAAACCTTTCCACCAATGTCTTAATAAACCTTGCATAGGAAGATGTATTTGCATTTTTCAAATAAAAGGACTCAAATATCCACCATGCAGAGGCCTTACCTCCAAGATGCAGAGCTGCAACTCTGATGGCTTCATCTTTAGAAATTTGGTGCTGCTACAAAAAGGTGTCTAGTTCTTCCACCCAAGCTCCAGTTGAACATGTAGGTGAACCATCAAAAGTGGATAGAAGGAATCTACCCCTATCATGATGCTTGCTTCTCTTCACCTTGATCTTTAAAAACTCTGGAAAAGTAATATGATCTCTAAACTTCTGAGTTTGAGATTCATACTCTTGCAAAAAGTCACTAAGAGTTTCCCTCCTAGCCATTCCTTCTTCTTCCATCTCTCTCATGGAAATTATGGGCATGTGACTACACTGTGCATCATTGTGTGTGGCTGCATGCTCACACTCATGATGTGAAATTATGGAGTTTGATTCATATTCAAACCCTCTTGGAGATTCTATGCACATCTCCCTTATGATCTTCTTCAGATCTCCTCGAATGCTCTGTACAGATTTTGGAAGAAGCTTTGAGAGCCTCTCCTCCTTCTTTCCTCCAAAGAATGGAGTCTTCATCTTCTCTTTTCTTGATAGAATATTAGCTGAGTTCCACAGGATGAGCTAAGATTTTGATCTGATACCACTGTAATATCCCAAAATAGGGAAATTCTACAACAACAATAACACCTTAAGATATTCCAAAGTTAGAGATCCAGCAATACATGAACACAAACTGGAGTAGCAGTGACAAATCAACTCATAGAATGTGAGAAGAGCACATAGCCATCATATTATGTTACAGCAGAAAAATGTATACAAGATCTTGAGAAAAGAGCTACTCAAGATAGGCAAAATCAGCCTCAAGAAACATGTACATAAAATATGAAAAAACATTGATACACAAGAATTCCCAAGGCTATGACTGCGCATTTTTATAAGAGAAAATGCTGCTAGCATATGTCAATACATGGATATACAAATGTATGCCCCATATAACATTGGTTGTGAAGATCTAAGCTCCCAAACACAATCTCTACTCAATCCTATAAGGATTGGCTGAAATATGAAAAATTGTAGAAATGTCGGAGTTGCAGGGTATCAGTTGCAACTCAAGAACTAGATCTGGATGGATATGACTAAAGATGCTACATTATATAAAAATACCTCCTCCAATGGATCTTCCAAGTGAAAGGCTGATCCTAACACTGAAGATCTCACCCTTTGACAATCACTGCAATCCCTCACTACAAATACCCCCTGAAAATAACACAGTCATTGAGGGATACTGCATTGTGGGTGCAAGAGAAAGTGTTGGACAAGTGCCAATATTTGAAATATGCTCCAAGGGCTTCCCAACTGATCACCCAAAGGAAGGAAAGCTTCCTCCTCTAAAAGATAAGCTCAGGAAGTGGTGTTGAGGAACCTCCACTGCAACACCCTGCAACACCCTGCAACACAACTCAGTTCTAAACAGAAACTGCATTGTAGCTGAAGGAGGATGCTTGGCCTGAAGCCTGAATGTGGAGAAATGAAGATCAATACTCCTACAAGAGGACTCTCAGGGAAGAAGAAGAAATTCATAAACAGGAATGCCTTGTGCTAAGTAGCACTGCAACTCTACTAAACAACAGGAGAATGCACAAAGTCTAAACAGACCAAGAAAACAATAATACATAACATGAACAGCAAGGGTTGTCTTGCCCTCCTTTTAAAAAAATGGAAGCCCTCTCACCATGGGTCCCACTCATTAGGGTTTCCTCCACCAAGGAATCTTCCTCCCATTTATACTGCGTTGTCTCTCCAAGTTTTCTCCACCTCATATCCCAACACTGTTGACTTGGTCAAACTTGACCTTGTCCACATGCAAATGACGATGTTCACACATGAGGGTGTGAAATCTAGCTCCTATGATGATCCATGTTCACACTATGAGGGATTTTATTCTCATTTCTGAAATGTATGGGCCTCCTTACCCATTTATTAAGCTGCTAGGTGATAAAAACAAAAATCAATATTCCAATTAGTTGCATGCTAATTTCGGAATATTATAGACTGGAGGAAGGGAGACCACATGACGTGGTGAAGCTGCCTGAATCATCATCGTGAGAAGAAAGGTTCACATGCGCATCATCACGGGGGATGACAAAAGAACAAGCAGATAAGGGATCCACCGATGTTGAGCCCAGGGTGATTACAGAAGGGAGGTTGAGCGAAACAGAAGGGGAAGTCTCAGAGGGAGTTTCCACCGAGGGTCTCATGGATGGTGATAGGTAGAGGATGGTGGCCACAAGCTCCATCATCTCGACATCAGGAGGGGGAATGTCAATGGGAGTAGGCAAATCCTCAAGCTGGCATGCAACATACTGCACAAGGACAGGAGAGGCGAATTGGTTATGTTCAACCTCGTACTCTTGAACTACCTCTAAAGAGGCACGGTAATGCGTAAGGTAGGGAAAATGGTGAAAATAATGGCCAGGAGGTCACACAAAGCACAAGGTTGGTTGGTGTGAATAGTATTAGGGTTGTTGGCTGCAGTCAAGGAAGAAACAGAGGCTTCAGGGACCGTAGACTCAGGGAATGCAACATTAACCATGGGCTTAATACGAGGAAAATCAGGACAAGTATGGGTGGCATGACCGACAACATCACATAAAGCACAAGGCTTTAGAGGCGGAGGAGGAGAAGGGTCAGTAAAGGTATCCTTGTCTTTTGATGCCCTCTTGCGAGCTTTTCCTTTTTTACCCGAAGCTGTTGCAATAGGAGAAGGTTCCCGTTGAGGTGGCTGAGGCACTGTAGCAGTGGGAGAAGTCATGGGGATTGGTTGAACTGGGGTCAAAGCAAGATAAGGTTTGGGTTGACCAAGAGGGGTAGCGGCTGGGGGATCGAGGTATCAGACGGGAATCCCCAGGGTCAGGTCAGGAAGAGATAGGGTTACCATGACAGGTACCGAGAACACTCCAGGAGGGGGAGCTAGGAACGGTATCTGACCGGAGGGGTAATGGCCAGGCGAAACGGCTCCAAGATGGTTAAGGCCTAGAGGAACCATTCCAAGAGGGTAGAAAGGCTCATGGATACTAGTTGTAGATGAAGGGCTGGGAGGAGGAGGTCTAGAAGGCTGAGTTGAAGGGCTAGGAGTAGGCTGCAAAGGGTGAGGCTGCTGACTAGCCGAGGCAAGCCGCTTGAGGGAAGCTCGAGATGATTGCATCATGCAAACATTTGATGAGATGGGATTAGAGACAGGAGGAGGAAGACCAGGGAATGTACCAAGTAAAGAGGAGTCTTTGTAGACTCCGAGTGATACATTGGTCAAGGGGTCGACAGTTTTCTTATTGGCCACCGAAGATATGATGGACTCAGGGGAGGTCTGAGACTTCGGTTCATAATATTCCAACTGGTCGATGGTGACTATCTTTCCATTATGGGGAAATGACATCTTGCAGTGAACCGCAGATGGTACAACAGACATCACATAGGTGTAGCTACGACCCAATAGAATGTTGTAATCTAATGGGGCGTCAATGACTTCTACATCAACGCAAACAGTCTTGCCCGCAAGAGTAATAGGACAATTGCATAATAATCCAATGGGCTGGGAGGCATGGCCATCCCATGCTCGGAGAGTGATCATGGAAGGGGAAAACTCAGGCAATCCAAGTTGCTTCCAAGCTGAAGCAGACATCACACAGGTGGATTCCCCCTCATCAATGATACAACGAGAAACGTTGGCATTCCAGATCTTGACTGGGATTTGGAAGGCGACGGAAGCAGGAAGAGGAGGATGTTCTGACTGGTCAACATTGAAGACACAAATGATCATTTGAAGGATCTACAATGCCCATGGAATAAAGTAGAGTTTTTCATTGTGAATGGCACAACTGGAGGAGTTCTAGTGTTGAGATGGCAATAGGAGATTGCGCCAAATCATCTACTATACTATACGAATGGGCAAATTTTCCAGAAGCAGCATTTCGGCGTAATGGTCCCTTAGGGATCTTGGTATGAACCTCTGCCTTAGGATGAGGGATCTGCAAAGGACCATTAGTTTTCGAAAGAGGCTCTGTAGAACCTGAAGAAGGGGGCTGGGGGACAGGCGTAGCGGGAGGCTTGTTGTATTGATGGGACCGAGTCTGAAGGTTGAGGTCTACGGTTATAGGTTGGTCAGACTTCATCATGAGAATCTGGTAATCGGAGGTACCAGATGGAGGAGTTTGAGTGGCCACCTGACCTTCAAGTGGTTGGGTAGCCACAAATCCTTGCTGAGGGAAAGGATTAGTAAACACAGTCGGCTCACTAGGCGTAGCATTGGGAAGGATGGAAGAGGAGGATTGTTGTCCTCACAATGTTGCTTGAGACTCCCACATCTGCCGCATTTGTGGTAAAAGAGGACAATAGTGCATGTAATGACCATAAACACTGCAACAAGAACAAGGCTTATTCATACGAACAGGCTTTTCATGCTTGGGCTGAGTTCCCTGTTGTTGGTTAGCAGTGTTAGATGCATTATTCTAAGGATTGGGTCTAGGATTACTAGGGACAGATTGATTTTGAGTGCCTTTCCTCTTTTTTTTGGAAGGAGGAGGATTAGTCGTGCCCTGTTATGCATACACTTTCCCCTGAGGGGGCGGTAGCTGCTGTTGTGGAGGTTGAGAAGGAAAGGGAGGTGGCGGTGCTAATGCTTGAGGAGATGGAGCACCAAGTTATGGATATGGATAATAAGGAGGTTGGGTAACATTGTGGTAAACAGGAGGTTGGGAAAAATAAGGAGGCATTCCATATCCTGGATACATGCTACTAGGAGGGGGGAAAGTGTAGGAGGTGTTGGCCCCCCCTGAGGGAAACCATAGCCCATAGGAGGTTGAACGTATGGATGAGAGAGAGCTCCAACGATACCGTCGGTGACATGACATGCCCCCGGTGCGTTGGCACCACCAAGTCTAGGAAGATTAGTTAACGGTATAAAAATAACCTGACTAAGTGTAGATCAGGTCATATTTTAACGCAATATGGAGAGCAGCTTCTTCAGTTTGAGGGAAATGCGATGTGACATATTTGCCTATATAAGGAAAAAGAGATCTAAGGAACTAGTCCTTGTAGACACGGTCTTCGAAGGTAGGGGCTCGACATAGGCTCTTTCTTCTCCGCCATTCCTGGACATGATTAGATAGGCAGGTCACAGACGATTGACGGAAAGAAGTCAAAATTTCGGTACCAGTGTCATAACAAAGGGGAAGCTGGAAATAAGATAGAAAATCTCGGGCAAGAGTCAAAAAGGTGGTATGAGAGGATGAGGCCTGATAAACATACCACTTAGAATCTTTTCCAGTAAGTGTACATTGGAACAACCGAATACAGACAGAGTCATCGGTAATGGACTTATATGAACACCACATGTGGAAAGATCGAACATGATTTGTAGGATCTTCTCTAGCAAGACCTTCAAACTTGGGAATGTTGAAAAGGAGCTTGGTCGGCATAGTAGGCCAACTAGCGTCATGGTGTATAGGGTCATTGATAAACTAGTTAAACTTAGGAAGACTGAGGCTTTCCATATAGGGGAGCAAGGGAGCAGCCAGGGTAGTTCCTGTTGCGGTCCCACTAGTAGTAATCCCAGCATTAGGGTTGGGGCTACCACCAGCGTTAGGTCTTAAACTAGACATGGTGAAGGTGATAGGGGGAGAACCAGGGGCGGAACCAAAAGGGAAACCCAATGAACTAGCAGAGGAGTCAGAGTTCGGACTCGGTGGAGGACTAACTTGAATCCTACGCGGAGGAGTAAGTCTTCCTACCGGAAACTGAGGATGAAGGCCAAGAAGTCTCCAAGATAAATGCCTTCGTGACATAATGGTGAAGACACAAACACGACACAAAGGGAAGAGAGACCAACAAGGGCAAGGAGGTGCAGGATCAACTGATTACAATGTCAATACAGGGGTAGAGAGGTGCAGGATCAATTTATTTCAATGTTTAAATTCTTTGCTTGGCGGTGTTAACCAAGCTCTTCTTCACTTAGGGTGTGTGTGTTAAGTGTGAAAATTTTAATTTTTAAACCCAGACGTTTGTAGAGAAAAAGAAAAAGTGTTTTGTATAGTTTTAAATAAACCTGCAAATAACATTATATGAAACTGAAATAACAGAAAATAAATAGCTAAATATGCATTAATCTAAACCCAAGGAGGCGAGCCTCTCAACAAGTAGTCTGTAGATGGGAAAAAATCTAGTCAAAACACACCAAAATAGCCAATAGATCCAAATTTAGAAGGGACAGTGATCTAAAGGTCAGATCTACTGGAAATAGGTGCAGAACAACAGCAAAAAAATAAGAGGAAAAATTGTTGAAAATGAGGTGGTGAAAGGCTATAACCTGGAGGGAAGCGGAGGGGACCCTACAGGAAAACCCAAACAAAACTAAAAGGAGGTTTTTTGTATGGATAAATAGCCAATCTAAAGTGGATCTGAAGGTAAGGGATTAGATCTGAAAAATGGTTGAACACTCTAAAATTTCAAACAACCTGCAGTAGCTAAAACCCTTCCACAAAAGGTGGAGGGTATTGAAGCCCTAGAGGGCTAGGTTTCCACTTTTTTGAGTAAAACAGAACAAGTACAGGTCCAAAATGGGCGAAGACGGAGGTTAGAGAACCTTGAATAGAGGCCCAGACAAATCCAGAAAAATCTCAGAAAAATTCCTGCAAAAAGTCCAAGTCACAGTTTCTGACTTGTTTTTTGCAAAGGTCGCATTTTTTGGCCTGTTTTCTGCGCCCTGGAGGTTCAGATCGCAGGTTTTGGCCCAAAAAGTGTGACATTCACTTCCGGCACTCTCGAGAGTAGGTTTCAAAAAAATTTGTCGTCTCAGCTGCTACTAATGCCTGTCACCTACGCAATAGGTCCGAAAACATACCGAAGTTAGAATTTTCAATGTTTTAAGTTTTTATAGATTAAAAACAACATCAAGAAAAACAAAACAAGAATCTGAAGAGAAATCCTAGGGTTTGAAGCAGATGTATATGGAGGGATCTGAAAAACGACAGAGGTCGTAATCGTAAACCCTTGTGGAGTCGCCAGTTGTTAGTATGAATCTTAATCGCAAGTGTACAAAAAAAGGCTCACTTTAGCAACGCATAACAAACAACCCTAACAACAAATATGGATGCCTCTATCTTTAGATCTGCAATTAGTTGACCAAGATAAATGCTACAAAATATTGATCTATGCATTAAAATATATTAAGTAGTAAATAAAAGCAAGAGTTGCTCCATACATCCAATAGACAAGACAAGAATGTTTTAAAGAATTTTTGTATTTATGACATCTGGGAGGAGAACATAGAAAGATGTTAGCAATCCTCCTCAATGGGATGGGTTCTTTTAAGTCCTCGGCACTTCAGATCTAAAATCCCTCTCTCTTGATGGTGTAGAAAACCTAGACAAAAATGGAATTCAAAGGGAGCTCACAAGAAAAGTAGCAAAATATGACAAAGATGGTAGATCAAAGTCAAACCAAAAGTATAGATCCAGAGTGATCTTTAGGCAACAAAAGGTAGTGAATGAATGGAAAAAACCTTCTATTTATAACAAAATATTGAGTTAGCCTAGATACTAGTGCATAATTAAAATATTATTAACCAAATCAAGATCCAACTTTTATGGAATATTTTATTATATTTGTTGGAGAGAAAAAGAATTTGACTTGGGTCAAATCCATTTATTTGTAAATAATAAATAAATAAATGATTTATTTATTATTTTAAGGATGTGGTTGAGTAATAATCAAATAAATAATTATTTATTTAATTATTTATAAGTGATTTAGTCACATTTAACAAGGAATATTATTTAAATAAGGTTTAAATAATTATTCCTAGAAAATAATAAGATAAATAATGATTTATCTAATTAATTTTCCTGTTTTGGGTTAAATATGACCAGGAATATTAATTAAACTATTGTTTAACTAATTATTCCTTGAGGAAAATAAAACAAATGTAGATTTATTTAATATTTCCTCATGGGGTTTCCTGTTTAGACCATAAACAACTTAATAAAGGTGGTTTACTAAGTTATTTTTCATAGTGAAAGCAATTTTACTTAGGGTAAAATTGGTCTTACATGGTGTACTTAGGTCCATCTAATAGTAACAGGTTAGATGACCAAAAAATGGTGTAACATCATGTGTGCTTAATTCTTCAGTACTTTATCTGTATGTATGTGTATATTTGCAGTGTCTTTACTTCGTTTTTTTCTGAAAATAACTTGTAAATGTAAAAACACAAATAGGAGAAGTAAACCAATTTTTTGTAGTAGAAATTTCTATTAAGTAGATTCAGGAATTTTCACATATCTTATTCATTATGATGCTCTAATCCTTCTGCAAACTAATACTTGCTCAAGTGTGTAGGGAAGATCTATTTGTATTATGTGCACAAATTCATCTAGGAATGGGAGAAGTCTCACATAGATCAACTCACTCCTATATTGAAAGAAATCCACCCCAAGTATTTCATCAAACGAAGACCAAGAGGGAGTTTTCTTGTTCTATAACTACTTTGTAATATCCCAAATCAGGAATAGAAAGTAATACAAAGCAACACAAACAAAAACTACATCAAATAGAAGCATACATGAAAAACACTATAAATACAGTAGAACTACTTAGCCATTTTATTAATATTTCTGAAATGAGGGACAAGTACGAGTAGTGATCAGAATGATAGCACCTTGGCCTGCTCTATGCAGGCTGAAATGATCTCTCTTTCCCTGCTCAGAAAGTATGCTCCTATGCTACTCTGTGTGGCTCCTCCTCTACATTTTCCTGCTGGAAATGTAGCTGCTGGCTAGAAAGAGATTAATAAAAGGGGTTGTTCTGTTTCTCAGAAAAATATGAAACACGAACACCGAACTCTCCTTCAAAAACCTATAATAACCCACGAAAGAATTCCAGAAAGGCTAACCCCAGAAAATCATCTCCTTGGGATGGATACACACTTCTGCTGGGTACGCTAGCCTCTGCGGTGAACAACTGGAAAGAATGGCCTTTAAATACCCAAGGAACTCTGCTATGAAATGGTTGATCCCTTCACAAGCCTACGGACTGAAATATATCAAGCTTCCTCCTCTCCCGGAGCTGCTCTCCTCCTTGAATGTCTAATCCTCTAAGTGATTGCGCTGCCCTGGGATGAACTGTGTAATCCTGGTGTTGAATCAAAGATGTTGCTCTAAAAAACAGAAGGTGGGACTCCTCTCCTGAGCGTTCACTCGAAGTCCCCCGAGGACGAGGTTGGGATCTCTGCTCGGAGACACCCATGTGCTAAACAACACTTGCAGACTCAGTTAAAAAGCTCAAGTGTGCTATGGTCTTGATAGAAGAAAAATCTAAAGATGTATGAATGAATGAGAATGGATGCTCTCATCCCCTTTTTATGCTAATGAGCCTCCAACGTTCCCTTGGGCCCACTAGTGTTGCAATGTCCCTTTGCCATGATGTCCCCACACTGATCTTCTCTGCATGTCCCCACGCTGCCACTGCGCTGCCTATCCCCACGCTGCCTCTCCACTGACTAAGCTGCCATCTCTCCTACGTTGTCATGTGGCCTCATGAACCTCACCTTTCCTTTTAGTTATCTTGCCTAAGTGACTTTATGAAAGTGATTTTATTATAATGTTGGGTTATGGGTCCCTTCACCCCTTTTCCTGATGAACTTTAGAAAGAAAAAATTTAACAAAAATGAATATTCCAATTAGTTGCATGTTAATTGAGAATATTACATACTTGATCATCTATTTCATTTAAAATTTAAATACTTCTTTTAGAGCTTTCAAAATTATACAAGCTATTTCAAGAGAAATTATAAGCTAGGAAAGTATGGGGGTTCACTCCCATTACTTGAGCTAGTATTTTACATATTAGTTTGTAGTTTAATATTGTTTATTTTTCTCTAATACTTGAATTTGTTTTTCAACCCATAGGGTTGAGCATTGGACAAAAAAGAGCTTGAAGAAGAGGCTTCAAAAACTACTAATTCTCTTGCATGCAGAAACTTCCACGAATTCAAGGATTTATTTTGTAGGGAGGACGTGAGCTCTATAGGGACAACAGTATAATATTCCAAATGAAAAAATTCAAGGTTTCCTTGAAATTTAAATTAAGAAATATTCCAGATAAATTTTCCATTTATAAACAGAAGATTTCCATGTAAAATTTAACAACATAGAACATTTCAACCCAATAACACAATGAACAAGAAAATTCTCAGCATTTTATTATAATGGATAGATTGGGGTTACATGAAAATACAACCCAAAAAAACTAATATGAAAAGTCGACCTCCCTGATTATCTGTTGCACCACTACGTTGGCCCTCCAACTGAACTGAATTGCCACTCCTAAGCTCTCCTGTCAATTATAGATGAATTCACTAAGGGGAGATGGGTGCTCACCCAATCTCTCTAAATAACCTGAGGGTTTCTATTCTGGGGATACCAATGGAGTAGATAACCAGGTTCTAAACCTCACATACAAGAGGAAATACCAAATCCAAGATGTCCTCTAATGGCCCCTTCCTCCGCTTTTTATAGATTTGATGGACTCCTCTAGAAGCTCTTATTTTATTATTATTTTAATCATTGAGCACATTTCCCTTAATTAAAATATTCTTTTTAATGTGGGAAAATGGTTAATTTTTTACTGTGCCTCCTCAGGTTACTGAAAAATCACTTCTAGCCATCCAATCCTGTAGATATTCTCATTTTGGTTCCAACGAACTATTACGCTAAGGTGTTCTACAAAGAATTCCTTCCGAAATGTCACCTTAGGCGTAATTAATTGAGTCAGGCCCATTAATAACTCATTTTTCTGAAAGTTATCGTAATTCAACAGAACGAAAGGCAAATTGTGTGGGTGGTGGAATATACCAAGTGAATGCCATCAGACCTCATAAAAACTCCTCAAAACCCTTCCAAAATCCTCCTGGGCCTAACAATGACACCAACATGCACCTGTGACCTGTCTGCCCCTAACTCTGAAATTCCATCCCAGCCATGTCATAAGGAATACCAGAAAAAGAAACATTATAAATCCTCCACCCCAATATTTCTTTCCCTCATGAAATCCAATTATGTGGAACAGTTTCTTGTCTCGATGCAATTGACACCTAATTCCTGGATCCCATACAAACAGTTGGGTGATGTTATGCCTCTATGTCAACCCACCAAGAACAGAACCCTCAATGCCCAGATCCCAGACCAATATCTGACTGAGCATCTCATCAACAAATCCTCCTGGATCCCAATGCCACCAAGAAAAATCATTAGTACTCCACGACTCCTGCTACACTATAAATTTGGCTCAGAATGCTGACCCAATGACGGTGTGCCAACTCATAACCTTTCTCCAATCTAACCTATGACTCAATCAAATTCTAATCCTACTCTCCTGATGCCGGGGTGGAATGATGAAGAGCTGCCAAATTGTATCCCACTGCCAACTGAAACATGTAGTACCCGTCATGTCTAAGGGTCCCTGCTCCACTATGTTGTGAAAATTTCTGAGCATGGAAATCCTACTACTAACTAATGATTTACTTCTCCAACTTGATTTATTGACACAAGTTATATATCTGAATATTCAGAAAATATTTGAAGTAAACACACATACAGATCATTTATTGAACATCACAAACATATGACAAATGACACAGATTTTTCGAACAATTGTCCGTGGAAAAACCCAATGCGGGAAAACTGGTGCAATAGATCTAGAGGGTTTTATGATTATGTAGAATCTGAATACAACATTCTGGGCATCAGAAACGGTTTTCCCAACAGAGAAATTACATGACAGTTGTACAATGGCACTCAGAGACAAACAATATGGTTGAATGACACCCTTAATTTGGAATTACAGATAATGAGCCCTTTCTAGCCCACTGGAACCCCAACATTGCTCCTTCATCCCCTGTGTCAGACTCTACTGGCCACCGTACCCACTGTGTTACCCTGATGTTGAGATTTTGAGGTAGCATCGGGTGTGCTCTAGCCTTGAAATTTTGTGGAAGGGCTAAGACACACGAGACCTCCAAAACCTAGAAAGAGTTTGGAGAAATCTCATCTAGTGTATGAGATATTCAAATAATTAATTTTTTTAATGAGGATCCTAAGTCTAACTTAGGGAATTAGAAAAATTAAAGTGAATTAATTAAACACATGTGATGAAATGTTCTAAGTGACATGGATCAAACAATATTTTAATATGAGCCATTGACTAGAGATTAGATCACAGTCATTGGTTTCCCAATGAGAAAAGTATAAAGGAAATTCTTGGGGTTAGTTGTAGATACACACACATTGACAGAGCACTAAAGGTAAGTCGAATTTCTGGGGTGAGGATTTGCTGAGAAATTCAAAATGAGTTGTAGCGCAGTGAGGGGAAGAGATCAGCTAGGGATGATTTGATCCAAGGCCGAGAATACAACAAGACGAAGGGGTAGTGAGTACCAGTCAGTGCAGAGCCATCCAGGAGGATGCGGTTCAGCCAACTCCATGTAGAGACTGCGTAAGCCCAACCAAGGTGATGTAGACCCAGCCAGCATAGCGTAGGGGTAGCACAACACTAGCCAGGGTGACGAAGTCCTAGCCAGGGGAACACAGCACTAGTCAGGGTGACGCAGTGGGGACTATAACCAGTTGAGGGTTGACGCAGAGGCTGCAGAGGCAACGTTGAGGGATCCAGTGGGACAGAAGGGGCTCGTGATCTATAAATCCCATTTGAGGTTGTGTTACAACCATATCTTCTGTTTCTGAGTGAAAGGTACTTATTGCCGTGTAATTTCTCTGTAGGGCGAACCATGTCTAGTGCCTAGAATGTTGTATTCAAATTCTGCATAATAATATAAACCCTCTAGAGCTATTGCAACGGTTTTCCCACATTGGGTTTTTCCGGGGAAATTTGTCCAAAAAATCTTGTGTAATATTGTCACATGTGTGCATGGTTCAGTAAATTATTTGTGCATGGTTCAGTAAATTATTTGTATATGTGTAGGCTGTAATTAATGTCTACTTTAGTGTTTTTCTGAATATTTCAATTAAATAACTTGTTAATGTTCATGAAACAAGTAGGTGAATTAGATCTAGATATTGCAGTAGGGTTTCTGTTTTGAAACTTTCACATGGTATGAGAGCATTGCAGATCAAGCTGATCCACCAGCAGAGTGGCTGAAGAATATTGTTGTAGAGAAGGAAGTTGAAGCAGCTGAGTTCCAGAGAGGGTGGTGCAGCACCAAAAGCATGCAATCCAAGTAGAGGCCACACAGAGGCTAACGCAGTCCCAACTGAGTGACACAGAGGCAGTGTGGAGCCTTCCAGAGTGACGCGGGAGCATCCTACATTGTGCAGAGGCTACGATGATCCAGTCTGCTCACACAGACGCCAACTAGAGGGACGCAATCCAGTTTTGAGGTTGTTGTGCAGATTTGTTGTAGTCTGGAAGTGGAGCTTCGGATCTTTAGAGTTTTTTGGTGTGGCATAGGATCTGTCGATGCAGAATCATGTCTAACAAAGTTGACAAGAGCAAGAGGAGAACAGTTGCTCAGTAGATCTATGCCAAAAAAATCTTAGATTCGATCAGGAGGGTGATCGTAGAGAACTGTTCAGTTTCTTTTGGCTAAGGATTTCCGGGAGGGAAATTAGTTGTTTGAGGGAGCAGCTACCATAGAGGTTTTATAATCACCAAGAAACCCATATCCATGTTTCTATTGACTGTTGCAGCAGAAAGAGGGAGAGGAGTATCTGTTCTGAGAGATTTGAGCAAAGATGGTGTCTCATGGACTGATATATCAGGACAAGTTGGACGACATGTCAAACTTCGTTATTTGGAGGGCCAGGACCTTCAGAGTACTGGATGAGTATGACATCAAGAACCATGCTGAGAGAGTCCTAGTTGTGCCTACCAATGCAGATCCTCTGAAGAAATTCAAGGAGAATAAAGTGCGAGAAAAGCGCTTAATCATGGATGGAGTCAAAGATCACAACGTGCCATATATTTCTAGGAAGAGCACGAAAAATGAAATGTGGACAACTTTGGACACAATGTATCAGGGAGGCTCGGTCCAAAGAAAGATGCTTTTTGAGAATCAAATGCGGTTGGTCTAGATGCACAAGGGTGAGGAGATATATCACTTCCTCTTCAGACTTCAGAGTATCTGGGATCAACTGGTTGCCATGGTTACGAATCCGGATGAGGGGCTCTTGGTGAGTACTACCCTAAATGCAGTCACCGAGGAATGGGAAACATTTTTCCAAAGCATCTTGGGCAGGGCAGCATTACCATCCTGGGCGGATATGTGGGCAATCCTCCGAGAAGAGGAAATATGGAGGTTTACCAAGAGGCAAAGCAGCAATAGCAGGACAATCAAAGTAAAGAAATAAGAGGAGGAGGATGAAACCCTCGCATCAAAGGGACAAAAGCAGCAAGGGAATAAGAAGAGGGATCTATCCAAGGGTTGGTGCTTTAATTGTGGCTAACTTGGACACTTCGCCAACCATTTTCCTAAGAAGAAGTACAAGGGATCTTCTAAATCCAAGGCATCAGCAGTGAAGGGAGATGATGGGATTGATGATGATGTAGCCATGAGTTCTCATGAGCCACTTAAGTGGGGAAAAATTGATCTATAGAGCGACTACATATGGGGAGTGGCAGGATCCTTGAGGTGCCCAAAATATTCGATCGCATATGAGCTACGAGAGCCTGAAGATGGTAGCGGGACAAGTGGAGCAGTGGGTGCAGGAGATCACAGTGAAGCAAAGGGCAGAGCTAGGACGTTGTAGATGGGAGCAGTGCAATGCAGAGGCAACAATAGTGTAGGGGCAATAGTGCAAAATGGCAATGTTTACGCAGTGTAGTGGCTTCAGGAGGATAGTGCAACGCAGCAGCCAAGGGAGCTTCACTGATGAGATGCAACCCAAATGAATTGTATGTCATTTATTGGGCATGGGTCCTTCAGTTGCTTACTTCTCAGCAACTGATTTGCAGTGAAAAAATTGGCAGTACGATGCAACAATTTGAGAGGGAGATGCAATACAGATGTAGCAGTGTTAGTGGTAGTGACATGGGCAACAGTATAGGAAGCAGCAATGCATTGGATGGAGGGCAGCAGGCCAAGCATCAACAACACAGAGACCGATGCCAGGATCTAAAAATACTTGGTGCGGATGTATTGCTATCCTACATACTCCTTCGTAAGAGGGAGCGTTGAGATTTTTAGGTAGCATCGGGTGTGCTCTAGCCCTGAAATTTTGTAGAAGGGCTAAGACACACGAGACCTCCAAAAACCAGAAAGCGTTTGGAGAAATTTCATCTGGTGTATGAGATATTCAAATAATCAATTTTTTTTAATGAGGACCCTAAGTCTAACTTAGGGAATTAGAAAAATTAAAATGAATTAATTAAACACATGTGATGAAATGTTCTAAGTGACGTGGATCAAGCAGTGTTTTAGTTTGAGCCATCAATTAGAGATTAGATCACAGACGTTGGTTTCCCAACAAGAAAAGTATAAAGGAAAGGCTTGGGGTTAGTTGGAGATACACACACATTGACAGAGCACTCAAGCTAAGTCGAATTTCTGGGGTGGGGTTTTGCTGAGAAATTGGAACCGAGTTGCATTGCAGTGACTCGAGGTAGAGATTGGTAAGGGATGATTTGATCCAAGGCCGAGAATATAGCAAGATGGAGGGGCAGTGAGTACCAGTCAATGTAGAGACAACCAAGAGGACACAATTCATCTAGCTCCACACAGGGACTGTGCAAAGGTTGTGTAAGCCCAGCCAAGGTAACACAAACCCAACTAGCACAACACAGGGCATCACAACATCAGTCAGGGTGACACAGTACCAGCTAGGGAAACGCAGAGGTAGCGCAACACCAGTCAGGGTGACGCAATGGGGACGTTGGACAACTAAGGAATGACACAGCACTGAGGGTTCTAATGGGCCAAAAGGGGCTCGTGATCTGTAAATATCATTTGAGGGTGTGATACAACCATATCTTCTATCTCTGAGTGAAAGGTACTTATTTCCATGTAATTTCTATGTAGGGCCAACCATGTCTGATGCCCAAAATGTTGTATTCATATTTTTCATAATAATATAAACCCTCTAGATTTATTGCACCGGTTTTCCCGCATTTGGTTTTTTTGGGGACATTTGTCCCAAAAATCGTGTGTAATATTGTCACATGTATCCATTGTTCAGTAAATGATTTGCAGATGTGTAGGATGCAGTTAATGTCTACTTTAGTATTTTTCTGAATATTTCAGTTAAATAACTTGTTAATGTTAATGAAACAAGTAGATGAAGTAGATTCTAATCACTAACCATAGATCTAAGGAAATTGACAACCACATTTGATGTTAGGGTTGTTTTTTATGCACAGCTAAAGTGAGAATTTTTTGTATGCTTGCCATTAGAATTCACACTAACAGTTGTAGCAAAGGACGATGATGGGGATGATGACGATGTTGCCATGAGTGCTCATGTGCCTTGAGAGAAGAGGTGGGGTGACATTGATATGTAGCTCTTTAGCTTCAGTGAGGGGCAGGATCCTTGAGGTTCCCAAACTCTTGGATCACATACGAGCTACGGGAGCCCTTAATGATAGTAGCAGGATGACTGGAGTCAGTTGGTGTGAGAAGGATCGAGCAACAATGGCAAAGCTATGATGTTGAAGACTGAAGCAACGAAAAGCAGAGGTAGCAACAACACAGTGGTTGATGGAATTCTACAACGCAGTGTAGAGTAGCAGCAGTGCAGAGCATCAGAGGTTCAACACAGAATTAGTAGCAGAGGGAGCTTCACCATCGAGATGCGTCCAAATTGACTTGCATGTCAAGTTTTTTGGTGGATTTTCAGTTGCTTGACTCTCAACAACTGAGTTGCAGTGTAGCAGTTAGCAGTGGCAGTGCTATGGGAAGCATGATGCAACATTTGAGAGGGAGTTGTAGTACAGATGAGGTAGTGACAAGTGGTAGTGTCCTAGGAAAAATTCAACAACATTGTGGATGAGGGGAAGCAACTGAGCATCAGCAGTGTAGAGGACCAATGGCGTGGATCAGGTTGATGCTTCTGGTGAAGAAGTTTTTCTAGAGCACATTCCTCACTAAGAGGGAGCGTTGATTTTTGGGTAGCAACAAATGTGCTCTAGCTTCAAAACTTTATGGAGGGGCTAGGACACATGAGATCTACAAGACCCAAAAATTGTTTGGAGAAATTCCACATGGAGCTTAATTTATTCAAATAATTAATTATTTTAATGTTGACCCTAAGTATAAACTTAGGGAAATTAAATAATTAAAGTGAATTAATTTAACTTGTGGGTGAAAATTTTCTAAGTGATGAAGATAAAGACTTTTCTAATCTTAGCCGTCAATTAGAGATTAGATCATGGTTGTTGATTCATTTACAAGAAAAATATAAAGGGAAGGCTCGAGGTTAGTTGGAGAACACACACAAAGACTGAATTTAGAGATTGAATTGTTCTGATGGAGCAATGCTCGGATGAAGATCAGATATGAGTAATTCAATACAATGAGGAGCAGTTCGGCAGTGGGATTTTCATCCAAGGCCGAGAATACAATTACGGAGAGGCAAATCAACACTGATAGGGACAACACAACTTAGAGAGGGTGACAAAGAGCTAACAGGGCTCACGAATGAGTGACATAGAGCCAAAGAGGGTGACACAGTCACTTGAGTAGCTGTGATGGGGTTTCTGTGGGGCAGATTGGGCAACCATACATCGGAATGATTTCTGAGTTGGAAAGGCTCATAGAGAGGGTGACACAGCCACTAGGAGAGGTGACGCAGTCTCAACTCAGAGCTAGCTACAGCCATTGTTGTGCAGCACTGGGGAATGTGCAATCACCTATGGGGTTTCTTCATTCTGTTGTTGTATCTGCCAAAATATATTTCTCCGGATAGAGGTACTTCTGCCGAGTATTTTCTCTATTGGGTGATACATATTTGGAGCCCTAGATTGTATTCAGATGGTGGAGTCACCCACATTGACCACTCTTCAACGTTGGTTAATTTCTGTGCCCAGAATTGAGAGATTCCATATACGTTGACTTGCACCAAACACGTGATCTGAAATATTATTTCCGGCCTGTCTTCGCCAAGGGATTTTTGATGTACCGTTAAAAAAGTTGAGGGAGCCCACAAATTGTTTCGTTCCACTAGAAATAGGTCCTTCAAAAATTCACCAAAGATCAGCGAAAATTATGTACACATGAATCACCTACTTAATGAAGAGTTTTACTAAAAAGATAACTATTTCACAAAACATATGTCTCTTCTATAATTTGGCCCTAAGCGAAATGATTGGGGATTTTGAATAATACGCTGGTTTTTTGAGGAATGATGTGCCAAAAAAATGATGAAAATTTATTCCTTGGAAGATAGAGTTATTTTCAGTGCTTGGTGAATCACTTGATAATCCTCTGAAACCCCTAATCTAGGCCTTCAAAATAGATTTGTAATAACCCTCAGGCTGACAGGAACACCATCTCTGATACCACTGTAATATTCCAACTGCAAAAATTCAGGGTTTTCTTGAAATTTAAACTCAGAAATACTCTAGATAAATTTTCTATTTATAAACAGAAGATTGCCATGTAAAATTCAACAACATAGAACAATGCAACCCAATAACTCAATGAACAGGAAAATTCTCATCTTTTTATTATAATGGATAAAATGGGGTTACATGCACATACAACCCCAAATAAATGAGATGAAAAGTGAGCTTCTCTATTAATCTGTTGCACTGCTACGTTAGCCCTGCAACTAAACTGAACTGCCACTGCTAAGCTCTCCTATTAATTCTGGATGAATTCACCAAGGGGAGATGGGTGCTTTCCCAATCTCTCTATATCACCCAAGGGTTTCTGGCCTGGGGCTACCAATGGAGTAGAGAACCAGCTTCTCAACCTCACATACAAGAAGTAATACCAAATCCAAGATGTCCTATAATGGCCCCTTCCTCTTACTTTTATAGATCTGAAAAAATCCTCTAGATTATTTTATTATATTATTATTTTAATCATTGAGCACATTTCTCTTAATTGAAATATTCTTTTTAATGTGGGAAAATGGTCAGTTGGCCACCATGCCTCCTTAGGTTACTGAAAATAACTTCTAGCCATCTCATCCTGTAGACCTTCTCATTTTGGTTCCAACGAGATATTACACTAAGGTGTTCTGCCAATAATTCCTCCCGAAATGCCACCTTAGGCATAATGAATTGATTTAGGGCCATTAATAACTCTGTTTTCCAAAATTTATCGGAATGAAAGGAAACGAAAGGAAAATTGTGCGGATGGTGGAATATAACAAGAAAATGCCATCAGACCTCATCAAAACTCATCAAAACCCCTCCAAAAGCTCCTAGGGCCTGCCGATGACGCCAACCTGCACCTGTGACATGTCTTCCCCCAACTCTGAAAGTCCATCCCAATCATGTCATAAGGAATACCAGAAAAAGTAACATTACAAGCAACAAGTTATCTAGGCCGTGGGCCTTCGAGGCTTGCAAAATTTATGTTTTAGAGACGTTTTCCATTTGCTTTTGTTTTCATATTTGAGGGGGAGATTTTATGTTTTTCCAAGCTCTTGTCTTTGTAAAGATCTCTTTTCATTTCTTGGGAAGCCTTCTTAGAGGCTTATTTTCTAATCATTTTAATTACTAATAAAAGAAAGTTATTTGCTTGAGGGAGCTTGCGAGGTTGAAGAGGAAGGACCTTTCTTTTTTGGTGGATTGAATTTGTTTCTAGTTTCTTTTATGTGTATTCCCATATCATGCATGCTTAAAATTAGCAACATATTCACTCCACATTCCATTCACAAAATTTTGTGTCTAAAAAATATAACATGCATAAGTTCCAAAATCTACAAACATGAGCAAATCTCTTTTATGTGTGAATGATTTATGTTATTGGAAAATTTTAACTTTTTCATGGTTATTTAGTCACATGCTTCATTATTTGGTCCATTTATGCTACATATTTTGGTAACTATTGGAGCATTATCTCTCAATTGAAACAATTGTATTTTAAAGAAAATTTATTTCATTTAACTTGCCTACTTTCATTTTAATGGTGCAACACATATGATCTTATTTCTATTCTTGTTTCTCAAGTTTGATTTGTTATTGCAATAACCACTATATCATTTCTATTTCTTATGAAGCATTGCATGTAGCAATTTAATTGGGACAATCAACACTCACTAAAACTTTACCTCCAACATAAGTTGGTTTAATAGACATCTTAGGGACCCTCTACTCCTCTATTGACTCTTCATTGTGAGATCCACATCTTTGGGCGAGGGTGAGGTTTGAGGATTGAAGATTTAATTTTCAATCTTATTGTATAGGTAATTAATAAAATTAATCCAAAGTGCTACTCCATCACATTTACTTTACTTGCCTCTTGATGGTTTGATTTTTTATGCAAAGTTTATTTCAAAAGAAAGTATTGTAATTCTCTTAAAAAGTGCTTTATTTTCATGTTTCAAGTCTAATTCCACATTTGGCATTTAGAATTTCCTTTTTCATTTTCCAAGTTGACTACTAATTGTGGATTTTTGACAAGATTTCTTTCAATGTTTTGATTCCTATTATCTCAAAAGAATTTTTTTATCTTGCAATATTTTGTGCTAACAATATTTTGTTTTCATTTCATGGTTACTTTGCTTTCACTTTTTAAGAGCATTACATCTTGCAATTTTTGAGCAAATTCTTTACAAGGAATTGGTTTTATGGTTTTTTCATGTTCATGATTGTCATTTTTACTTCAAGTAGCCCATGTTTGCTCATAAATCCTTAAAAGTAATCCATTTTCACTACAACACTCTCTTAGAACCTCACATCTGTAACTTAGCTTTTTTTCCTTAAGGACCACCCCCCATAGCTAACCTAGGAGATAACTTAAATGGAGAGAGTTGGGATTAGCATGACAACCCCTCTTAGCTCCTTGCCACCAACCACACCTTGTGGGGTTAAAGGCTTTTCTCACTGACTTGTAGGTAGGTAAAGGCGGCAAGCGCTTAATAGGTAGCCCTGCAATTTTTCCAAGAGACTAGATATTACCCTCAAGGGCCTAGATCTAGCTCTTCTTCCACTAGATCCCTTGATCCAACCTACAAAAATTAGGAATAAAACTCACAAACCCAAAATATATACAAAAAATCTAAAATCCCCAAACCCCAATTACCAAAATAATTTACAATTTAAAATTACAAAATTATGTTTCAAATTATACAAGGGTTTCAAATGAATTTTGAGAAATAATTTTTATAGTATTTTTTCCTTTGATGAATGGCTAAAAATGCTTCAGAAAATCCATGCACTCTATAGCCTTAGCGAATATTTAATCCACCATATAAAAACTTAGGATCCAAGCAAAATGATCATTGTCCACAGTTCGTGAACTTGGAGACCAAAGACTGAAGTACTTGCAAACACTATGTATTATCTCAAAATAATCATACATAAGCACAACATAGGAAAACCGTACCCAGTACATACCAAAAATCAATAAAAAATTACACCTTGAGTTGCACCCCAAAGTATTTTATTATGGAAGAAAAAATAGTTCCCAATGGGACAATAGTTTACACAAATACTCCAACAACAATATTCTAGCGAGAGATCAAGATGACTAGAGACTCAACTGACTCTCTAATTTATAGATAAATCCTGCAAGTGGAAAAATAACAACCAGTGTCTTTGATCCTTGTCAAAATAATCTTGGCCATTGATAAACACTTCAAGATCTTTTATCTTGACCCTTGATTTTTTTAATTTTGAGGAATTTTCAAATTTATCATTTAATTCCATTTTTATTAGCTCAAAATTAATTATTTTGAGCTAATTTCCTCGAAAATTTGACTTTGACTTAACCACCAGGTCCAAGGGTCCAAATTTTCTTGAAATATACAATATTCCCTTGGTGGAAGACCTTTAAAATTTGATTCCTTTAAGACCCACGATTTTTTCCACTTGGAGAATTAAAATCCCTAAGACAACTTACTTTAACTCTAATTAATTAATTTTTTTGGCTTAAGATTTAATTTATTTTTCCAGAAAAATTAATTAATTTACAAATGAGGGTATTTAATATTTTTCCACCCTCAAGTACATAATTTTTTGACATTTACAACCTTCAAAGGGGGAATACACATTCAGCTTAGGCCTTCAATAGACATAATCCATCTGTGACACAATATGATCTAGTATACCAAATGATTTGTAATAAAATAATTAAGCCAACTAGCTTAAATTATTCCCAAATCACTTTTACATCAGACTCGATTAAAAACACTAGGACTCACATAATATTTCGACAATAAATTTCACCCTAGATTTGGGGGTTTACGCTGGAGGGAAAAAACTCTTCTGAATAGTCGTGTTTAGAAACACAGATAATCAGTGAGGTTAAAAAACCTCCTAGGATGAAATTCGTCACCAAAATCATAGGCTTACCTAAGTTGTTACATGTACTTAAGGTCTTACTAGGATCATTTACATCATATAACTTGCAGAATGGGGTTTACAAATTATATGGATTTTTGATAGGTGATCCAATCCTTGTTGAAAAAAATGGCACTAACACTTCCTTAGAACTTTGACAGTTTGAGTGCAACATTTGGCTCCATATGGGGACATGTTACTTCCATGAAGTAACGTGAGAACCCCAGAATCCTGCATCCAATAAAACAGAATTCCATCAAACAGATATCCATTCAAAACCAAAATCATCATGCATATATAGAAAATATTGCTAGAAAAAATTTAATCTAATAACTGAAATATAAACGACATAATATAAATGTGGAAAGTAAAACCATATATCGACATGAAATAAAAGGGCGTAGGGTTAGAGATACTATATAAAATGATGCCCTTTGGCATCCGATGTTATCGATGAGGAACAATATTGGGCATCTGTCTACTGACTGGTAGATCACTTGCCTACTTCTCAGATGTCCCTGGTTGAAACTTCATTCTCTTTGGCTAGTGTAACTGATCATCATTGCATTGTCTATCTGCATCATACTGAAATATTCTTCTTTTTCTGCTTGGCAGAGGGGATGGGTGGTGGAAAACATGACATATCTTATTCAAAATGAGGCGGATGCTCCTCTAGAATAACTTGTTCACCATTGTCCAACTTCTTCGGAACTTCCATGTGGTACCTTCTTTCTACCTCTCTATATAATCTGACCATTCCACCTACTACTATGGGAATAGTGGCATAAGATAAATCCATCTGAATGTACCCACATAAGTCAGCTGCAAAATTCCTAGAGAGAAGAATTCCCCACACATCTGGTACATCAATATTTCTATATCCACGGTGATGATTCTGTATGGATGATCAACCAAGGAGACTTGTAGATATTTATCAACACCGAGGAAATCAACCTTTCTAGAGTCCATTGAACAAATATTATGATATGGTCTATAAATTCTCAAGTTTAATTTCTCCATGACCTTCTTCTTCATAAAATTTGTAGATGCACCGAAATCAAGCATGCAATTTTGGATTAATCTGTTATCTATGCCCAAAGTAAGAAAGAATGGTTGATGATCCTCATTAGTCATATAGCATGTTAGTGTGTCAGTATTTTCATCCTACCATCAATGATCAAAAATTATCTTTTCATATCATATTAGGGTCTCATTCAAAAAATTTTATCATTCCACTAGGTTTGCATTCAAAAATTTACTCACTGATGGTAGCCCTAGTCCAATAACATCACTCTTCCTTAAATTTTATTACTTGCTGGCATATTTTCATACCTTGCTGAATGTACACCAGTCATGAAGTCTAAGTCATTATGTCATCATATCAGTCATGTCATCATGAAATTAGGTTAGTCAAGGTTTCATTAGGTCATTAGGGTTTCCAAGGTCCAATAAAAATTCATTTCTAATACATAACAAAAACAAGTAAAGGGTGATCCAATAACATCTCTTCACCATATGAAGATTATTTGTAAAGAGAAATTCTTCTTTTGGCATGTAATTTTGGTTTTAAGATGCAATTTTTAATTTTCATTATGTAATTTTATGTCATTAAAAATGTAATAATTTCATGATTCCCAAGATGCCAAATCAAAGTTACAAAATCCACCAGTGTTCCTAAACACTTCCCGTCACTCCTATCCCTCAAAATCATCATTTTCTACAAGCACTAAACCCTAATTTACTCTCCCATCGAGCTAGGGTTTGCAATGGAATTAGAGACATATGAGAAGAGGCCACATAAGGGAGGTCATATCAGCAAGTATCAGGCCATTTCAACTCATAAACATCATGTCTCCATCATTTTTCAAGAAGTCAGTCCAAGGGAAAAATCATTTGCTACACATAGGGCCAGTTTTTCTTCAAAATATGTTTCTAACCAAATGGTGATGAATTTTACAAAAGTGAAAGAGGTTTTTGTCCATCATAGGTCAAGGAAGAAACACCTCCTTCAGTTTTTACACAGGTGTCATTGTTTTGGAGAAATTTCAAAAATACAGTTGCTATAGGAGAGTTGCTACACTTCTGGAGTAAGCTTGAGAAAATCAATTTTTCTCCCTGATGGAGTGTCTACATGACTGGAATGATAAGTAAAATGATAAAAATACAGAGATAAATTTCCAATGAGCTATCATGAGATTAATTTGGAATTGCAGAAGGCCTCCAAAATTTTTCTACAAACGTACACTTCATTTTTGCACCCCCATTCTGCACTTTCTTACCAGTCTTGGGAGAATTGATTTTTGAGGGGATATACTTGATAATTTTCAGTGCTTGATATGTCCGTTGTGTAGCCAACTGGATAGGCTTTACAATGAGCTATCATAAGCTCAATTTGGACACCATTAAGGCCTCAAAAATTGGTCTTCAAGTTGGTGTTGCGCTTTTAGAGAGTGGCGTTGCGCTTACAGAAGAGGCATTGCGCTTAGAGCAGGCAACGTTGTGCTTTTCTCTCACCGGCACTGCGCTTCTAGGAAAGGTGCTACGCTTTTTCTTAGTGACCTCTCTAAGCATGAAATCACCTCCAAAATCTCTCAAAATTTCAACAAATGTCTCTTACACACTCTTGCAAGTAAGTACAACAAATTTCTTTCCTCCTTGCACTCCTAAACATTGAATTCATAGTGTTTTTCTTCTTAAACAAATTGGCATCTGATCTAAGTGAGAAACCATAGTTTTATTCATAATTCCCAAAATTTTGTTCCCTAATACCTTTCATTTCCTTCTCAGAAATCTAAAAACCATATCCCTACCCTTACACTATCATTCCCTAGTCCCTAAGTCCCTTTCCCTAAAAACCTAAGTCCTCGGCTTCTACATTCCTAGGCAGCCCCTTCCCTAAACCTGTAATTAAATTCTCATTTTCAATTCCCTTGACGTTTAGACCTCCCATCACCTCCCAAAGCTTCATAATACCTTCCCCCATTTCCCTAAATTTTCCTTGAGTTATCCCTATTCCTTAGACCCATATTCACTCCCCATTCCCATCCACCTTATCCCTAGGGTTTCATTGGACACTAACCACTATGGAGGAAGACAGAGACTATATGGAGGAGGAGGGTAGAAAAATATAAGAGGATAGAGAACATATAAGGCCTTACAAAGGAGGAATAATCATAAGGCTGGAGCCCACCAACACAAATGAATTGATGGCCTCTCCTACGATTGTCACTTGTTTTGAGTATGTAGGTTGCCTTGATTTTTGCAACATGATTCAAAGGGCCAACCAGCATCTTGAGAAGATCCTGGAGAATTCAAAGAAGGACAATGACATCTTGATAAAGAAGGCAAAACATTACCACAAGAAAAATCAAATTGCAAACTCAAAGCTCCAAAAGTCCAAATCAAGAATTGAAACCCTAACCAAGAAAAATGAAGGGGATAAAATTGATATTCTTGCTAAGGCATATCTCATTTCCTAATACACCTCATCAATATTCCACAAAAGAAAACTTGAAGAAATTTTGGTAATTTTTGAAAATTTTGGAAACTTTTGTGTTTTTGACAGTTTAGTCCCACTGTCAAAAGCTTTTCTAGGGACCTCCAATGGAAAAAATGAAGGTACCAATAGATTCAGAAAGAAATTTACAATTTGGAAAACAACTTCCCTAAGATTTTTTGGGTCAAAGGGGGAGTCAAAAGGTCAAAAAACACTCAAAAAATGACCTTTCTACCCTGTTTTGGAGGTTGGCGCTGCACTTTTGACCAGTCTTGGGAGAATCAGGTTTTGGAGGGTCAAATCAGCACCATTTTGGAAACCAAGCATAGATATGGAAACTAGAGTGGGAATGCTTTCCAATGAGATATAATGAGCTCAATTTTTACACATGGAACCCCCTCGAAAGTGGAACTAAAGATGGCATTGTGCTTAGAGCAGTGGCACTGCACTTTTGACACATTTTCTCAATTTGCTGATATTTCCAGATTTTCTCATTTTTTCTCAGTTTCACTTGGAAAATGGAGTTTTAACCTCTAAAAATCAATGATGTAAATGTAATTATGGCTTTTTTACACTTACCTAGGTTAAATACATTAGATGAAAACTTTTTATGATGATGTAATGAATCAGTTTCCAAAAAGTGAGGGATGAGTCAATTTGACCTCCCTACACTCTAGGTATCACTTCAGTTTTTGGTGGAACTTCTCCTCCTCTCAGGGATTCGACCCCTGAGGTTGGGAGAATTTGTTTGATGTCTATATCTATCATTTCATGACTCATTTCACATATTAGATAGTTGGACGTTGTTGCATTGATAAGAGACTCTAGTGTAATCAATATTTGGCAAGAAATTAATGAAAAGGTTGCAGCTATTTCTTTGGGATACCTGTGGTATGGAAATTTAGCATTTTTCTTCTTATTTCTCATCATGTATGAATGTTTTGTTTCATGATCCATTCCATTTCAATGATATGTTGGTTTTCAAGTTCATAAACATAATACATCTCTCATGCTCTGTTTTGGGAAAATCTTCATAGTTTGTTCATCTTCTTCAGTGAAGAAAGAATTCATGCTTAGCCTTGCGCTTTCTAGCTCCTCATCAGTCTGATCTATCTTACCCTCAAAACCTAAAGTGTTAGGTTTTGTACATGTAGAAATTATATGCACTAAGCATGCATATTTCCAAGATCCACCTGATCTCACACTATTTAACTTTATGCAAGATACCAAATCTATTCCACTTGTTAATATTTTGCGGAAAAAATTAATTGCGCACACATGTGAAGCATAAACAAAAATATTCAATCGCACATAACACAGTTTTTAACCAGGAAAGCCTGAAGTTGAAAACCCCAACTATATATTATGTAACATGGAGATCATATGACAATCTCATACAAGCATACAAAGCTTATCACAAGCTCTCAGTATAGTACAATCGTCATACACTAAACAGGCCCAATCTTGCAAATCCATGCACCGATCTATGCCACCTGCTAGCCTGCCTCCACTGCGCAATCTCTACTGAAGAATGGCTCTGAATGAATTCGAATTACACCATCCTTGACTACGCAATCCTCATTGGCATCTCCACTGAGTGTGTGATGCAATCAATGCATCACTATAGTCACAACATATAGTCTATCTTGCCCTTTCACCTATATCTCCACTGGTCTCCACTGAAACTGACATGCATTGTAGTTAACTGTTGTATTGTTCAGTTGATTAATGAGTTATTATTTGTGAATTAATTAACTAATTAATTCACTCCACTCTCACTAGTGTATCAATCATTTAGACTAGATACAACTAGCTCAACTGAGTCTAACTAAGTTAAACTGAATACAACTCCATAACTACTTCTTCTAACTGTGTCATAACTCTGCCACTTGAGTTCTAACTGAGTCTTCCATGCAATAGCTCCAGTAAACCCTTAGGAATAGCGTAATTCCTTCTGTCAGCTGTTGTGCCACATCTGTGCACTGAAATGAAGTGCTCCAAGAGAATAAGTTGTTGTTTAGAGTCTGATTATTATTAAGAGCTAATAATAATCGGCATGCATCTATTTTTAGATTGACGATCTATAAATGGACTTCACCCAATATTCTAAAAATAGAATTTCATCTATTTTTCCAACTTGATCAACCATCCACAAATAGCATCCTACAACTTCTAAAATATGATCGACATGTCTAAAAATAGACATAGTCTAAAAATAGACTTGCGCCAAAAATAGCATGCGGGCCCACTTAGTGAAGGCGACTCTTTTCACTAAGCTCATCATCTTGTCGAATCTCAACAATACCTACCTTGCCCCACTGAATATATGCAACCCTAATTTTATTTTCCCTGACCTAGTCTCTTTGACCTAATTCACCCATCCAGCAAAACCAATTCAAACAAAAAAACCCCTGTACTTGTTGGGTATACGACCAAAGTCCCACATTGACTAGAAGTGGGGAGGATCATGGGTATATAAGGATGGACAAATATCTCCATTGGTATGAGGCCTTTTGGGGTAAAGCCCATAAGCAAAGCCATGAGGGCTTAGGCCCAAAGTGGACAATATCATACCATTGTGGAGATATGTGGTGTCCAGAATCCTTACAAGTGGTATCGGAGCCATGCCCCGAAGTTAGTGAAGTGGATGAATCCTTGAATGCCGAACGAAGGTGGTGGGCCCCGGTAATATCACGATGGGATCCGTGGATGAGCTCGGTTAGACAGGCGGTATGCTCCGGATTCTTCATGGACATGTCCTGGTCCCAACACGGTGAAGAGGAGTTGACCTGGGATAGAGCAAGCTCTCAAGGCAGGTGGTGCTCCATGTAAGGCGTGTGCTTCCAACGCATTGGAGCGGAGAATCCTGGTTGGTAGAGAGTGGACGGATGGATAATCATTTGAGGGGAGGCTCGATGGTCCTTTGTTCGAGGGGAGGATTGTTGGGTATACGACCGAAGTCCCACATTGACTAGAAGTGGGGAGGATCATGGGTATATAAGGATGGACAAATATCTCCATTGGTATGAGGCCTTTTGGGGTAAAGCCCATAAGCAAAGCCATGAGGGCTTAGGCCCAAAGTGGACAATATCATACCATTGTGGAGATATGTGGTGTCCAGAATCACAACAGTACTCATACCTAGCCTAAAACCCTAATTCATCCATCCCTCTTGGCTGTGACTTTGTGGAGAGAAATTTCTCCAATTTGGTAGGGCTAGCTACCAAGCTAAAATATTGGTCTGTGGTTACCTCTGTTTGGACTCTTTCTCAGCCTTAGAGATCTGGTGGAGTGATAACATAGCAGTTAATATCTTTTAACTTAATATCTTCGTCTTTAGAGTTTTTTGTGAAAATTTCAAATCTGAAATTCTACTGCAGCAACTGATTTATTTTTCCTACTTATTTTCCACAATAAGTTATTTACAAAAACCATTCAGTAAACATCAAAATAGATTATGTTGCAGTTATCACATAATTTATTAGAGAAAAGAACAATTAAATATAGGCACAAGAATCAATCACATCAACACAGTTATTTTTAGACAATTGTCCCCGGAAAAACCCAATGCAGGAAAAGTGATGCAACAGATGAGGGTTTATTTATTAATCCTTAGCAACAATCTCTTTACAAGGAATGACAGGTAGAATAACGAAGAAACTTTCATGAAAACACTCGAGATAATTTTCTCCCAACCTCCGGAGAAATTCTGACACCCAAGAGACTCTTTGGCCTCCACTACATCACTTCTGTGTGATCCTCTGCGCAGGGACTTCATGAGGACTATGTTCTCAGTTTCACTACTTCTCTGTGTTGTCCCTCTGCTACTCTATATCCCTCTTTCTCGACCTCTGACAGATGCTAATACCCTCTTCTTCCCTTGCCCTACAACTCTCCCTCTGAAATCGATTTCTAAATTCTGAAGAATTGACTTCCCTCGGGTTACTGATTGTTTTCTCGACTTGTATTCAACTGACCCATAAGTCTTCATTTATGTTTTTCCTGTTGATAAATCAGTGACCATGATCTAATCCTTAATCAACGACTAAGATTAAATTATACTTGATCCTCGTCAGTTAGAAGCTTCTCACCCACATGTTTAAATTAATTCACTTTAATTATTTAATTCCCTACGTTTTAACTTAGGCTTCATTTAAAATAATTAATTATTTGAATAAATTTCATTCCATGTGGAATTTCTCCAAACGATTCTGGGTCTTGGATATCTCATGTGTTCTAGCCCCTCCACAAATTTTTGGAGCTAGAGCACATCCGATGCTACCCAAAAATCAACACTCCCTCTTAGCGAGGAATGTGCTCTAGTAATACTTCTTCACCAGAAGCATCAACCTAATCCACAGAATCAGTCCTCTGTGTTGTTGATTCTCGGTCTACTTCCCCTCATCTGCTGTGCTGCTGCTATTTGTACTTCTGCCCACAACATTGTCACTGTATCCACTTCTGCTATTGAAATAGATTCTTAATCATCCCCAACTTCTCCCTGACATAAACAAACTTTGTTCTTCCCAGAGCCTTAGTGAGGATGTCTGCCACATGTTCTCCTGTCGGAGTGTACTGTAACTGTATTGCTCCCTGCGAGACATAGTATCTAATAAAGTGACACCTGATGTCAATGTGCTTCGACCAATCATGAAACACCAGATTCTCAGAGATCTTGATGCAACTCTCATTATCACATAAAATCTTGGTCGCTTGCATCCTTTTCCTAAATAGATTCACAAGCAGATTCCTAATTCATATGGCTTCACACAAAGCTGTGCCGGCTACCATATATTTCACCTCAGCTGAGCTCAGAGCCACGAAATTATGTTTCCTACTGCACCAAGAAGTCATTCATGATCCAATGTTGAAAAATTACCCAGTGGTACTTTTTCGATCTACCGAAATTTCGGCCCAATCTGCGTCAGTGAACCCACTCAATCTGATATCATTGCCTTGGGTGTACTTTAATCCATGCTCGAATATCCCTCGGATATATTTGAGAACATGCTTGGTTGCTTCCTAGTGCGCACTCTTTGGTTCCACCATGAACTGACTGAGGGTGTTGATTGCATAAAAAAAATCTAGCCTAGTGTTAACCAGATACATCAAGGATCCTATGAGTTATGTGTAAAAGGGGGATCAACTTCTTTATCCTCATATGCATCAATCTTCTTCCAGTTAGTGATCGTTGGAGTAAACATGGGTCTATAGTCCTCCATCCTGAATCTATTCAGAATTTCTGTAGCATACCTCCCTTATCCAAGGAAGATTTCACCCTTTTGCTGCAAACTTCCAACCCCAGAAAATAATGCATCAATCCCAAATCCTTCATGTCTAATTATGTAGCGATGTTCTCCTTGCAATCCTTGATGAGCCTAGATGAACCTATCAGGAATATTTAATCTACATATAATACAAGAATTAGAGGCCCATTCAGTACTCTCAAATAGTAGAGATTAGGATCTGCGTCACTCTTGACGAATCCCATGAATCCCATCTTTTGTAGGTAACCATCAATCTGACCGTACCAAAGTCTAGGTGCTTATTTAAGCCCATAAAAGGATTTCTTAAGCTTGCATACATGAGTCTTCTGCTCATGTGTCTCAAATCCCTTTGGTTGTTCAATGTATACTTAATCACCCCATTCAAGAAAGCAGTCTTGACGTCCATCTGGTGAATCTCCCACCCCATATGTGGTGCAAGGGATATCACGAAACTGTTAGAAGTATACCTGGCTACTGGGGTGAAGGTTTATTCGTAGTCTATTCCTTTCTTATGAGCATACCCATTAGCCACAAACATGGCTTTATATTTTTCCACGTTGACATCTGCAGCATATTTTATCTTGTAGATTCATCTCGAACCAACAGTCGATATGTCTTGAGGCCTAGGTACCACTTCCCAGACATCATTGGTCATTATGGAACTGTATTCTTCCACCATTTCATCTACCATACATGATGTTGAGTTGCCTCTTGGAAACTAGAGGGTTCTCCAACCTGAGCCACCAAATCTTGGTACCTTTCAGGTTCTCTATGTTGCCTCTTCTCGTTTCTAGGAGCTCCAACAAATTCCTCTGCGTCCCTCAAATTCTGTCGCAAGTCCCAGCTCGTTCTTTCGCTGGTAGTGGGTGGGTCTACCTACTCCTCCTCCCACAAATCTTCCTAAGGTAATACCTATGGATTCTTATGGGTTGGATAAACACAGGTACTAGTTTCGGCTGGTCGAAGAGGCTGGACCAATGGATCATCCTCTGATTGTGTTTTGGAAGGAATCTCCCGGGATTTCCTAAAAGTTCTATCCTCCATGAAATTTACATCCCGTTGTACTACAATATTCCTATTTCCAGGAGTGTAGGTTATATATGCCTACAAAAAATAATACAAGTTTTTCATTTTTAGTTACATCAATAGCCTCCTCAAAATGAACCAAAATGAAAAAAAACAAATGCATTTTATTTGTTATCTAGAGATAAACGAAATTTTTTCATTATAAAATAACTGAGATACAAATTGTAATAGTTTTAGTTAAATCCATGGTTCATGATTATATTATATAGTATGTTCACTCTTTATTATTGAAATAATCCATACTCCTCATTTCATCCCAACTCTTGCATTTGAGATCCCATATACAAAATTGTACTTGTCCCTTTAAATATGAGATAGAGATGTATATGAGGAAAATGTCATACGATTGAGATATTAATTGTACAAGAGTCTTAATGTAAAAAAATTTAGAATAATTTCCTTGTGTATCCACTGGAGAATATGTTTTCAATCTTCAAAAAATTTGTAGGTGGGTTACACTAAATTCTTGTGCTAGTTTCATAACTATATTTAAAGATATCAATTCATAGAAAATGTTAATTTCCTCACCAATTCCCACTTTAAAATAAATATCATTATTCGAATATAAGTATAATATGCTTCTTCAACCTACCTTAGGCGGGTTTCCTTATGATGCACCATCAAAAATAGCCCATGTATATGAGATTTTGTTTTTTGGAATTTTTGGGTAGGCATTTAAAATGTTTAGGACTAGACAAGACATTTTAAGGGAAGATTCTCTTTATATTTGAACATATTTTGATTTCTAGCAATTCATACTCCTTGGACAACGTTCAGTAGAATCACTATGATTTTGAAAATATCCTTTTTGTTACACTAGGTTTTGAGGGATCTTCAATACTTTACCGATCCTATATATTACCGATCCCAATTAGTATTCCACCTCTTTCCAAACCTACATGGAATACAAAAATTCCATCATGGGATCAATTATATATTCTTCTACTTGGTGGCATTGACAACAAAAAAATATAGGCGCTACAAAATTCCTCTTTTGAAGAACATCCTATGTGGGAACCTTGTTGTGTGAGCTCAACCACATAAAGATACTAATTTTTGTTAGGAATTTTAATTTCCATTTAATTTTCCACCATTGATCTACTATTATTCTCTTCCTCCCTTTGCTAGTGATTTGTAGCCTAATTGGGAACATAAGGTCTGCTTTGATACAAGGACTAGATTGATTGGTGATCTCCTTCCTTGAGCATAACATTGTTTCATATTGGAATATCCCTATATCTTTTATATCCTTTTTCAATGCTCTACCAAAACCCAATTTATTCCCATGATAACCATTTTTTTCGGTAATTAGTGGATGTTTCCCAGTTCACGACCTTTATAAGGTTAAACCAATTTTTATTCATTAACCTTGAATCATTTGAAAGGGAATTTTTTGCATACCTTTACTCCCTCCACAAAGGTCAAGGCCAATTTTTACTCTATATCCTTTTCCAATTTGCCAAATCAACCAATTACCAACCAAATGGAAAACATAGACAACAACTTTCTAGATTATTAAGGCATTATTTTAATTCTTGAGTGGATTTCTAATCTAATCCTCAATTGTATTATTAGAGGTTATATAGTTGTTTATTACTACTGGGACCCAAAAACCTATTCCTTGAATTAGCATCCATACTTGTTTTCTAGAAAGATTCTTTGAAAAGTGAAAAGAGATTCATAAAGGCCCATCCTCTAAAGGATTTTTGTAATGCCAAAATTTTCTTAAAGGGGAAAATATTTCTTTCTTCTTTTCTTTGTCTCTAAACTAGATAAACTTGTAGTAGAGTTTCCTAATTGTTTCGAGAACACCTTTCAGGACCTAGGCAAGCAATATCTAGTATACTAGGTTCACTTCCATAATATCTTTTACCAAAACCTAATGACCTCCCCTAGACAACCATGTATTGCACCAAGTGTTTATTTTCTTGCCCACTTTTTCTACCAGCCATTTCCAATGACATTTTTTATATTGATTTGGATTAAAAAATAAGCCCAGATAAACCAAACCTTTTATAGATCAATTATATTATAGGGAAAAATATGAGTAATAATTTGTTTTTATCTTTCATATATCCCCCATAAGGACATCATATCTTTTTCAATATTAATGACCATTCTAGTTTCTTTGTAGAATAAATGCACAAGGCCCTTGAATTTCTCAACTCGTCTAATGCCTTTACAAAAAAAATAGAATATCATCTACAATTATTAGATGAGTGATATTTCATGATACTCTAATAGGTACCCCTTTATACCATTTCCTTGTGCTTCTTTAAGCAACCTACTTAAGGTTTTAGCTATTAAAATAAAGAGAATGTGGGGTAGGGGACATCCTTATTTGAGCCCCCCCTTTGATTTGAAGAACGAAGTTGTTACTCCATTTAAAAATACAACAAAATAAACTAAGGAAATGTAACTCATTTATCCATGCAATAAGCTAATGGTAACATCCCAAATGAATTAGAATTAGTCTAATGTAAAGCTAACTTAACCTATCATAAGCTTTTGAGAAATCCAATTTCATCACCATTGATCTTTGTTTTTTTACTTTGAATCATATTAAACACTCTTGGTAAATACCAATCACCTCATGAATTTGTCTCCCCTCCAAGAAAACAAATGGTTCTCTAAATATTTTATTTGAGAGAACACTTTTCAATATCCTAACATTTATCTTTGAGACAATTTTTTTATACAATGGTATATATGGATGGATCTAAAATTTTGAAAGGTTGTAGGATTATATTCTTTAGGAATAAATTCTAGGAATGTTGTGTTAAAATTTCCCAATGATTTTCTTTGAATTCATATTATCTCCACTGATTTTTGTAAATAATCCTCTACAAAATCATAACAATCCAAGAATAATTAAAAAAATAGTCCATTAGATACAAACTTATGTCCTTTTGAAAGCTTTGCAGAGTTTGATATATTTCTTCTTTCCCAATCTCATTTATCAAAACTTGATTATCCTCCTCATTTAAAAAACAAGGGAAGGAGTTTGACAACCTAATCACTTCTACCATTTTAGCATGTTTCTTCCTTGAAAAGGGAGGAAAAATGTTATACTCCTTCTAGAGTCATGCCCTTGAAATTTGTATCATAGGTACCATATTTCTTATCAAATTTCCAAATAGAGTTTATATTATTTTTGTATTTGGCATATTTGTGAAACAATTTTGTATTCTCACCCTCAACTTGTAACCATAATGCCTTGCTCTTGAGTCTCCATTATTTTTCCAAATAATTTGCCTCCTTTTATCTTCTAGTAGCTTTACTTCACTTTTCTGTTTGGAATTCATAAATCCCAAACCTTCCATATAGTAGAGAACCTTCAAAGTTGTCTCTAATTCTATAAGAACCCTATCATATTTCCTATTTCTCCCTTGTCCAATTAGAAGCTGCCTTTTTCACCTCTTTTAATTTTTGTTGGAATCACATTAGAATAGATTCTCTTAAATTACCATTAAAATGTTTCTGAATTGATTTTCTCCATAAAATCCTCCATCTTCATCCACTATGGATTTAGTTTCAAGTGAAAGCTAGTTTTCTCTATTATAGGAGCCACTTATAATATGATAGGATCGATTTCAGAGTCCCCTCCAGTAATAGCCCATTTTTTTATCATAATGACTTGATTTAGGAAGGTTTTAGAAATTAAAATCTTGTCAATTCTCTTAGCAATTATGGCTTCCCCGACTCTCTCGTTGCTCTAGGTGGGGGATATCTTGGTTGGTTTAATATGAAAAAGATGAGTTTCCTCCAATTTTTAGTAAAATATCTAGATAAGGGACCCATTTCAGTAGCTAAACCCTAGAACTATGATGCTCCTAAGGTGAAATTTGTGCCCCCTCAATCACAAACAATACATTTTGAAAATATATCCCAACAATATGTTGTCCATATAACAACCATAAACATTCAATATTATGATATATTTCCCCATATCCAAAGAGAAAAAGGAATTTCCTCACCATGTAGGAAGGGGCCAAGAATTCATGAGAGTGAAGGAACATTTATTCCATCTAGTCACATTCCCACATGATTTACCAATGACATCAATAACATATAAGACATAATTTATAAGAAGTTTAGAGAGATCCTAAATAAATTTCTCCCCATGTATCATTTTATTTTCTAGTAGAATAATAGAAGGTTTGATCATATCAACTAATCTATTTATGGCAAACTTCTTTGAGGGGTTAGTTATCCCTCTACATTTTGGGTTAGAAAATTTATTTGTAACTTTTGAAAGCAGGATTTTATCTAAGGGCATCAATTAAGGATAATCATTTTTGAGACCTTGCTTTTGAGGATGCTTGTTTATGGGAGATAAACATGAAAATTTTCCTTCCCTTTTGATTGGATTTAGGATTTTTTTCTTCAAAAAATCTTAAACCCCTTGCAACCTTCATTTCAAAATCAAGCTTGACTTTGGTTCTATGTCTTAAATTGGCCTTCACTAGTTCTAGGGGATTTGAGTCCCAATTTTCCTTTCCTTTTAAAGAGAAATACAAATTAGGGTTTGCAGTGGAACCTTATTGATATAGGTGGATATTAGTGGCCACCCACCTATTCCATCTATACCTCTAGTCGGTTTCATCATTTTCCTTGTTTATATCAACATTTACTATTTTTAGCAGTTTTTCAGATCTTGAACTTTCAGAGCAATTTTGATCCCATAAACAACATTTTTTTGAGGTCCACCGCAGGCTCATAGTTGTAGGCAAGGGTCTGTGGTAAATCTTGTAGTGATAGAATATATATTTCCAATTAGGTACTGCACATGCCAAACAGAGATAATATGACCAATTACGACCCCAAGAAGCTAGATGCACAACTAACCCCAACATGGCCCACAAAATTTAGGCATTCCATCTCCTAGGGTTAGGGTTTTGGTTGTTTATGTTTTTCTTTTATTTTTCAATAATAAGAATTTCCTTGAGCATCATTGTAACACAGTTCATAGGAATGTAGCCACCTTGTCTCTTCTCAGAAATAAGCTACCATTGCCCGAGCTAGTTTATTTCCATTCTGTATGTAATCATATTTCTGATATTAATGAAATGAATTTTTATTTATGTTGCATCTTTGTATTTATGGTTATTTATGTATTATGTTTCATCCTTTTTTAAGTTTGGATCACTTCTAGATCTTGTGCAACATCCACACCCTCAATAATTCTAGGAAATATTATGAGAAGCATTGGATTGGGTTTCTTTATACTTGTACAAACTAGATAGAAATCACTTATGGATTATATTACTTTGGATCTAACCTCATTTCCCAATGTCCCAAATGCAAAAAATTTAAAGGAAATATTTTTCTTCATATAGGGATACTAACGAGTCTTAATTGGAGGTACCTTATTGTCACTGACCATGTATTGGGTAGGTTATTTGAACTGTCTAATGTTTATGTTCTAGTTTTCTACTAATATATTCCTACTGGAAGGTCATATGAGGTCGCTTTAACCCCTAAATCTTATTTCCTAATCATAGTTTGGATTGTTTCTAGTTCCAAAAGCTCTAGACCTCTTGGATGCTTCCTTGATGCCCAAATCGTTGGGATGCAAGGTGCCCATAATAATGGCATCACATACATATAAAAGGTAACATTTCATAGTCCAAATTGAGATGGGAAATATTAATGTGTCTTCTAATGTCCATTGAATTTGCTAAACCTTTGCTCATCTTTAACCCTATCAAAATATGATTTTTGCTATAATACTCAATCTCTTGGTAAGATAAATCTACTTTGAAAAAGGTACCTAAAGTGTTGGTAATTTTTTTCAAACATCTCCTTGGACCACAAAATTAGTGGTAGTATTGGAATATGAATCCATACTAAAAGAATATCAACAATAGTTTGTCAAGCATAATATCTTATATGTAATTTATTCAATAAAAAAGATTGTGATCCACACTTCTGATGCTAGTGCAATATTTTTTCTTCCTCTGTTGACCTATGTAGAAAATCCACATAGATTCAATTGATCTTCTAATATGCTAAAACAAAATACTTGAATCTATTCTAGAAATTGTGGAAACCAATTACAATCACATAATCACATGAACAAGAAAGAGAAATAATTTCAATCGCACAACACAAATATCTATATGGAGAAGCCTCAGCTAAAAACCCCGTTATCTCTATATTACATTAATTCAAGAATATGAAAAAATACAATGCTTCTCTCAGGCTTGAGAGCTTTCTACACTATCTCTGACTGTCTCACTAAGATCTAAGAAAGTTTGGTCCAATACTTAACCAATTCCTTGCCCCTGTCTGACCAGCATTTCTCACGCATTCCTGAGGGAATTGAACCCCTATTAATTAGGAAACTCCAACTAATTGATTTTGAAATACATCCAAGGCATCCTAATGACGTCATGCATGGCCTGTACAATTTTATAATTATACAACTGATAGTCTATTTCCCTTTAACTCCAATCTCAATTGGGTCTTCCTTAGAACTAACATGCAACAAATATTTAAATTTAATTATCAATTATCTGATTGATCATTTCATGTGAATTAAATCAGATTTAATTTATTAGACCTCTCAGTAGCTGATCCATTAGTTAGAAATATTTTAACTATTTTAACTCAAATAATTAAGTTAAACAATTACAATTCAAAATCAGCCGCAATTGGACCCCCTAAAACTTAGAGTGAACTATATGTTAGTATGATTCTTTCGTCGTAAAAGATCACTTTAGCTATGTATATCAAGTAGCCCTAACATCAAATATGGCTGCAAAATATCCTTAAGTTTGCTACATGAAATTAGATCTAAGCATAGAAGATATTAAGCAGATAAGATACAAAATGGCTCCATGCATCCAATGAACAAGACAAGAACAATGTGTAAAAAGAATCTTATATTATATTAAAGAATGGGGCACCTGAGAAGAAAACAAGAAAGGTGTTTTCCAGTTCTCCTCAGTGGGATGGGTTCTTGGAAGTCCTCAGTGTTTCAGATCTAAAATTCCTCTCTTTGGTTAATATGGAAAACCCTAACAAACATGGAACTCAATGGGAGTTCAAAATGCAAACAAATGGAAATGGTGACCAAGAGTAGATCTAGTGTGATCTAATGCAATGGAGGTGACTAATGAATGGGGAAAACCATCCTATTTATAACAAAATATTGGGGTGTTCTAGAACTCGGTGCATGAATAAAATATTATTAATCAAAGTCTAGAATCACCCTTTAGAAATATTTTATTATATTTGTTGGAGGGAAAAGGGCTTTTGACTTGGGTAAATTCCTTTATTTATAAATAACAAATAAATAAATGATTTATTTATTATTTTAAGGGAGATGAGGGGAATATAATTAAATAAATAATGGTTTATTTAATTATTTATATGTGATTTAGTCAAATTTAACTAAGAATATTATTAAATAATGATTTAAATAACTTATTCTTAGGAAATAACTAAATAAATAATGATTTATTTAATTGATTACCTTGTTTTGGGTTAAATATGACCAAGAAACGTAAACAAATGTGGTGAAAGCATTTTACTTGAGGTAAAATTGGTCTTACATGGTGTACTTAGGTTCATCTAACGATAATGGGTTAGATGACCAAAAAATGGTGTAACACTATACATGCCTCCAGTTTGACCCCCAACTCAAATTGGCTAAGCTAACTTAGTCTTCCCAACTCATTTAACTCACAAAAGTTTTCATGTGATGTTGAATTACAATTTCCTTCGAATTTAATTAAGGGAAAATTAAATTCGAAGCCCCTTCTTGTTTCCAATTTCAACACTCCCTCTCAACAAGAAAGGGATTGTGTGCTACCCTGATCCTACTTCTGTGGAACTTGATTGTTCCCCTTGAAGATGCCTTCGTCAAGATGTCAGCATCCTACTCCTCCGTGGGAATATACTCTAAAGACATACTCCGCCTCCACAGATAGTCTCTGAGATGGTGATACTGTTAGGTTCCTATATTACTAGAGTAGTCCTTTATTGGACTTAGTGTAGCCCACTTATCTTTATTATTATACCCCTGTAGCCCCCATATTGTTATTATTGTGCCCCATAAAAATACATTATTGTTATTGTTGTGCCCTTACATTATTATTGTTAGGTCGGCTAGGATTATATTGTGACCCCATGGACTCCTATATATAGAAAGGAGGTTTTGACATTTGTATCATCCAAGAATTGTTCGTTATGTAATGTAAAGGAGGTTTCCCCCTCAAATTGGTTGATTTATAAGGCGTTGATCTCTCTTTTATTCTATTTTTGGAGTTGGTTTCATAACATTTGGTATTAGAGCTTTGGATTCTAGGGTTTCACTGCTTCAAACAGGTCATCGTAAAATTTTTGCTATAACTTATTTTCTACGAAGGTTCGTACTCTAAAAAAACCCATTTGCGAAGAAATCCTGAGGAACTTTGTGTAAAAATTTCAGATATTGGTTCGCAATATTTTCAAAGATATGTTTTGTGAAAGTTAGGGTTTTTAAAATCTCCCGAATTTAATCTAAAAGAGGTGAACTTGGGAAAATCATCATAACTCTCTCTCTGAGCATCAGATGGAATTATGTACAATGTGGCCGAAAGTACACAGACTGTAGTTTCCTATGTATCAATTTAAGAGCCAAAGGAGGAAACAGTGACACGTGGCACACCGTACAAGTTCGCTCTACTGAACTAGTCCATAATTAGGTCGTTGTGGGAGATTGGACATAACTTTTCCTTGAAGAATCCAAATCAGGTCAGACCTATGAACACAAATTTCATAAATTTGGAATTAAACAGTGAATCTAGAAATTCAAAATAACAAAAAAAAATCAATTATAGTGGCGTCCTTATAATAAAAATTACCCAATTTTAATGAAATATGTGTTTATGGAATTCGAAAGAAGATTTAGAGGGCTACTACAGGACCAAATTTCAGATATTGAAGATCCGAAATCACAGAGATAATTCAATTTCAATATCGAGATCCTCAAAAGCAAGAAAAAGGTGTGTATTTTTTTTCAAATTGCATAAGTCTTGTTTGAAAATTATATTTGAAGGATTCCAAGGGCATATTGAAGCTTACATATTAGTATTGGGTTCTAAAATCCCCCCTAAAAATAATTCAACACCCATTAAGCCCTCAAAAGGCTCTACTATGAATCATGAAGAGAAAGAAGTTCAACATGATATATCAAAATTACAAGAGAAAGTGCAACAACTTTCACTCTCGCAAAAAGCAACAAAAAATGAAGTGGAAGTTTTGAAGAAAGGCATGGAAGATGAGATGGATGGTTTGAAGAATGGCATGGAAGACATGGAAGAAAAAATGAAAGACAACATGGAAGACATGAAGAATGATATAAAATCATACATGGAAGGTTTGGAGGAAGGTTTGACAAAGTTGATACAAGAAATGATTCCTAATGGCGAAAATATAGTAGAGGAAACTCATGATGAGAACAAAATCAATGTTAATCGTGATTTCATAAACTCTAATGTTGGATTGAATACCCACCATATTCCAAAGATTGATATGAGGAAGTTTGATGGAAAGGATCTTGAAACATGGATACTACAGATGGAGCAATATTTTGATCTCAATAATGTGAAAAACACAGAATAGGTACGCCTTGCAACTTTATATTTAGAATAAAATACATTTTTATGGTATCGATGGCTTTGTTCCCATAAAAAAAAATTCACTTGGTCAATTTTTACGGAGGAAATGATTGCACATTATGAGGATACAAAGATCAACACCTTCTTTAGCCAATTGATAAATCTCAACAAAAGGGTTCAGTGGTGGAGCACATTGAGGACTTCCAAAAATTGAATATAAGTGTAGCTGATATTCCAGAGAAACACAGGATTGATGTCCTCATAGGGACTTTAAAGGATAACATCCAACATGAGGTTCGCCTTTGGGAACCTGATTTATTGGAGAAGACATTCAAGTTGGAAAGAAAAATTGAATGTAAAATTATGGCGACAAGGAAGCCTACCACTCACATCTATAAAGATGGAAGTGTTGCTACTCCTAGACTTCCACAACCTACAAGGTTGACACCACAACAGTTGGAAGAAAAAAGAGAAAAAGGGCTTTTCTACAATTGTGATAGAAAATACACTAAAGGTCATAAGCATGCTGAGAAGAAATCATTTTACATATATTGTGAAGAGGAGGAAGAAAATGAAAAAGAAAATTCAAAAGAAGAGGATATACACTAGGAACCAACCCTAGATAAAGCAGAAATGAGTCCGAACATATCCTGTAATGCAAAGGTAGGAATTAACACTCATCAAACTCTCAAGATAGAGGGACCTATCAAGAAAAAAAAGGTAATAGTGTTGATCGATTCAGGTAGTACCCATAATTTTATTCATTGTAAAGTAGCCAAGAAATTGAATTTCTTCCTATACGTAGCACCAGAGTGTCAAGTGATGGTTGCAAATGTATTGAATAGTCCAATTCTTTCCATTCCAATGGGAGGTGTTGATGTTGTACTAGGATTACAATGGTTACAATATTTGGGGACATTAGCTTTTAATTTTCAAGAATTTTTCTTGAAATTTTTTTTGGAAGGAAAGGAAGTTGAATTACGAGGTATCACAAGGAAGCCGGGAAATATAATAAGCTCTAATTTCATGACAAAGATTATGAAGAAAGAACAACGAGGCATAATTGCACAATTATTCTCACTAGAAGTTCCAACATCAAAAACATCTATTTCTCCAGATCTCCAAAAAGTCTTGGACGATCATTCCAAGGTGTTTGAAAATCCCAAAGGAATCCCACCTATTCGTGATCAAGATCATGATATTCATTTGATTATAGGAAGTATTCCTCCGAACATCATCCCTTACAAATATCCTTATGTCCAAAAGATCGAAATTGAACGTATGATTGCAGAAATGTTAGAGGCTAGTGTTGGAATAGGGTCTCCTACGAGTTGCGAAACTGGTCCATTCTGGATACTTTTGATTAGATTTAATCTAGCGGAGGGGTTTTGGGGCGGGTCAAAGCTCTGAAAGCGTTGCAATTGGTAAAAGGGTAAACCAGGGGTTCGAAAACCACAGTTTGTAGAACATAGGAAAGTCTAGGCTAGATTGCTATAAATAGAGGGACATTTTGTATTGTAAAGGATAGGAATGATAAGCTATTGATGCGAATTGTGGTTTAAGCTATCTGTTTGGGTTTTGGGGGAAGGGACTCCTGCTGGCTATGTGCGTGGAGATCCAAGTCTAGTTGTGTGCAGACCCTGCTGCTGTGTGCGCAGGCTGGTAAGGGAATTGTAAGAAGGAATTGATGAATGAATGAATAAGAAAGGTTGATAGAGAACTGAATCTGTGAGTACTCTTTGTGTGAATTGTTGGTAATTATTGCATTGTCTATTTCTTGTATTTGAGCTGCGAAAATCTGTGTAAGTGTGTTTTTTGTATCTAGATCTGTCTGTTCTATTATGCAATACTGTGCTACTGTTGTAAAAGCATATAATTATAAATCTAGCGCACGTGGATGTGAATCGAGACCTAAGTGATCCTACACAGAATGAAGTAATCTAGGAATTACAGAGTCTAATGCATCCTTGCTTGCCTTACCTATCCTTTCTCAGGGTGCAGAAACCTAGTTCCAGCACCCACCCATACTACTTTGGGTGAGACTTTGACCTATGAAAGCAGGTCACTGCCGAAAGGGCCAGTAGTATAGGGGTTTGTTGGCGAACCTTGAGCTCTGAACTTGGGTCAGGACCCCTCGAGCTAACAGCTGGTATAATTCAACCTAGTCAAAGTTATTTCTCTGCTCCAGTAGTATTGGTGCACAAGAAGGATGGATAATGGCGCATGTGTCTGTATTATAGGGAGCTCAATAATCTCACTATTAAAGATAAATTTCTCATCCCTATGATTGATGAATTATTGGATGAATTACATGGAGCAATTTATTTTACCAAGTTGGATCTTCATTCAGGGTATCATCAAATTAGAATGAAGACTGAAGATATTCTGAAACTAGCATTTCGAACTCATGAAGGTCATTATGAATTTTTGGTCAGGCCTTTTGGCCTTAACAATGCACCTTCTACATTTCAAGGGTTGATGAATTCCATTTTCAAACCCTTCCTTAGAAAATTTGTGTTAGTATTTTTTGACGATATACTAATCTACAACAGGTCTTGGAAGGATCATGTTCAAAATGTTGACAGGGTGCTCAAACTATTGGAGGAGAAATAATTATATGCAAAAACTGCCAAATTTTTCTTTGGAGTACAAGAGGGGGAATATCTGGGTCATATTGTATCTCAGGAGGGTGTTAAGGTATACCCTAAAAAAATTAACGCTATTAAGGAATGGAAAGTCCGCACAACCATAAAGAAGTTGTGAGGATTTCTCTAGTTAACAGGTTATTATCGCAAGTTTGTTAAGAATTATCAGAGAATAGTGGCACCTCTAACAACATTATTGAAGAAGGATGCATTTTCATGGACTCCTGAAGCAACTAAGGCCTTTGAACATATTAAAGGGGAAATGTTCCTAGCATTGGTCTTAGCTATGCCAAACTTCAAAAAAACCTTTATTGTGGAATGTGATGCCTCGGGAAATGGAATTGGTGTTGTTTTAATGCAAGAAGGAGGACCCATTTCTTTTGAAACTAGTCCAAGCAAAGGAAAGTATTTACATAAAGCTATTTATAAGAAGGAAATGTTTGCAATACTATATGCACTGAAGAAATGGTGACCTTACCTAATGGGAAGACACTTCAAGGTAAAAAATGATCATGATAGTCTTAAATAATTTTTGGAACAAAGACTATGTTCAAATGAACAACAAAAATGGGTCACAAAGATGTTGGGTTATGACTTTGAAATCATCTACAAAAAAGGGAAGCTAAATGTTGTTGTAGATGCACTCTGAAGAAAGGATGAAGAGGTGGAAGCATTGCTTTGTGCCATTTCCATTATTCAACCATATTGGATAACCGAAGCAAGGGATGAATGGAAGAATGACAAAGAAGTTTGGACACTCATTCAAAATTTGTAGCAAGATCCTAGTACATCTGATACTTTTAGTTGGAAAAATGATTCCTTATGGTACAAAGATCACTTATATCTTTGTAATAATTCCCAACTAAAACAAAAAATTCCTTTGGAATTGGACACCTCTCCCTTAGGAGGACACTCAGGATTTTTAAAAACTTACCACAGGATGAAGAAATAATTTTTTTAAGATGGCCTTAAATCTGATATTCAAAAGTTTGTGGCGGAACATTTGGTTTGCTAGCAAAATAAAGTTGAGACAATTAAGACCCAGGGGCTTCTACAAACTTTATCCATTCCAAGTCAACATTGGGAGGAGGTTTCAATGGATTTTATCACAGGTTTGCCTAAGTCTAAAGGAAAGAGTGTCATCATGGTGGTAGTTGATAGACTTACCAAGTATGCACAGTTTTGTGCATTATCTCATCCATTTAAAGCAAGTACAATTGCTACTACATTTATAGAAGAAATTCAAAAGCTACATGGAAACCCAAAGATTATTGTAAGCAACAAAGATCCCATTTTTACTGGAAATTTTTGGACAGAATTATTTTCTTGTTTGGGTACTCAACTAGCTCATAGCTCATCTTATCATCCTCAATCCGATGGGAAAATTGAGATAGTGAACAAATTTTTTGGAAGGATATCTTCATTGTTTTGTATCTGATAAACAAACACAATGGGTCAAGTGGTGGTATAACACTTCCTTCCATACTGCAACGGAAATGACCCCATTTATGGCAATTTATGGATATCATCCAACATTCATCATGTCATCTTTAAGAGAAAATTCCATGGTTCAAGCAGTGGAAGATCACATCAACCATCAAAAAAAAATTTCTCCAAATCTTAAAGGATAACCTAAATTGGCACAAAATCGAATGAAACAATAGGCAAATCAACATTGCAGCGAGAGAAGTTTTGATGTAGGAGACTGGGTATTTTTACGGCTACAACCATACAAACAAATGTCCCTCAAGCAAGCTAATAAGGATAATAAATTATCCAAAAAGTACTATGGTACTTACAAGGTGTTGCAAAATATTGGTACTATGGCATACAAATTTGATTTTCCTGCTTCTTCTCGAGTGCACTTAGTTTTCCATGTTTCATGCTTAAAGAAGGTTATAGGTGACAAAATTCCAGTTAAAACAATATTTCCAAAACTTGATGAGGAAGTAAAAATCATATTGGAACCTGAAGCAGTCATGCAAACAAGAACTTGACAACTACGAAATCAATCAATTTCAGAGTATCTCATCAAGTGGAAGAACTTACACACACTGAAGGTTCCACATGAGAGGATGAGAATTTTATACAGAAGCATCCAAAGCTACTCAAGCTTTGAGGACAACACTTTTTGAAGGAGAGGGGCTTGTTAGATCCCTGTATTATTGGTGTAGTAAATTATTGTTGTTAGTGTAGCCCCCTTATATTTATTGTTGTACCCCTGTAGCCCCCATATGGTTATTAGTGTGCCCCATAAAAAGCCACCATTGTTATTGTTGTGCCCTTACATTATTATTGTTAGGTCGGCTAGGATTATATTGTGACCCCATGGGCTCCTATATATAGAAAGGAGGTTTTTTCATTTGTATCATCCAAGAATTTTTCATTTATGCAATGTAAAGGAGGTTTCCCCCTCGAAGTGGCTGATTTCTAAGGTGTTGATCTCTCTTTTCTTCTATTTTTGGAGCTAGTTTCATAACAGATACCAGATATCAATATGCTTGGACCTGTCACGAAAAACTGGGATTAATTGAGAGTTTCATGAAACTCTGGTTATCATAATAAATCACTGTCGGATCCATCTGTCGACCAAACAAACCAACAAGTATCTTCCGCATCCATATGGCCTCACATGATGCCTGACTAGCCGCCATGTACTCTGCCTCTGATGAACTGAGTGCAATTGATCTATGTTTCCTATTGTACCTGGAAAATGTTATTGATCCAATGTTGAAGATGCCCCCTAATGTGCTTTTCCTGTCATATGGACTCCTGCCCAATTTGCATTTGTGAAGCCTTGAAGATTCACTCCCTCTGTCTGCCTGTACCTTACCCCAAACTATATATTTCATCTAGTGTATCTTAACACATGCTTGCCTACCTTCCAAAAGAGCTTGGTAGGCTTAACCATAGCTTGACTAAGTTGGTTAACCACATATCATATGTTTGGTCGTGTGTTCACCAAATAAATGAGCGAACCCACAAGCTTCCTGTAGATGGTAGCATCTAATACTTCGCCTGAAGTAGCATCCTCCTTCCTCTAGTTTCCTGCTAGAGGAGTCTCCATGGGTTTGCTTCCCTCCATGTGGAACTTCCTCAGAATTGCATTGGCATACTTGCCCGAAGATACGAATACTCCCCATTTCTTTGCCAAATTTCCAATCCCAGGAAATAGTGCAAGAGCCCCATGTCCTTCATCTCAAATTCTCTTGCAATATCCTCTTTGCAAGACTTGATGATATGCTCATCACCTATCAGTATCAAATCAATGACATAAAGTACGATGATCAAAATTTTAACTTCGACCACAATATGGTAAAGGTTCACATCTACTTCACTCTTGGTGAAGCCCAACCCAGTGAAGTAGTTGTCGATCCTGGTGTACCAAGAACGAGGTACTTGTTTCAACCCATACCATGCTCTCTTGAGTCTGCACACATGTGACTCTATTGAAGGTCTCAAAACCTCATGGTTTCTCAATTTACACCTCTTCCTCAATCACTTTATTGAGGAAGGTTGTCTTTACATCCATCTGATGTATCTACCAACCCATCTACGCTAAAATTGCAAGGATAGATCTGATTGATGAGTACCTTGCAACTGGTGCAAAGGTCTCATCATAATCAATCCCCTCCACTTGAGAAAACCCTTTGGCCATAAATACGACCTTGTGTTTCTCCACTCTCCCATATATTTCCTACTTCACCTTGTAGATCTACCTGGATCCTACAACTAACTTCCCCTCCAATCTTGGGAAAAATTCCCATGTATTGTTTATGATAATGGAGTCATAATCCTCAACCATGGTATCAACCCAAACTAGTTTTTGCATTGCTTCCTCGAAAGAGGATGGCTCTATCTCTACACTCTTGCTCATAAGAACCATTTAGACAGTGTACCGCTCTGGGGACCTTCTCTGTCTGCGTTGTGCTGTGGGTGCTCCCACATTGTCTCTAGCCTCAAGCACCAATCTGTTAGCCTCTTTGGTGCACTTCCTTCCGTCTCGAGATGTCTCTACATGAGTGGGTGCTTCCACTCTCTGTTCCTTCGCTTGTGGCTGCTCCGCATTTTGAGGTTCTTATTTTGGAGCTAAGATCTCCTCAACTGCACGCAACTGAAGCTCCATCTGAAGGGAAATTTGCATGGCCTTCTCTTCATTGAATTTCACATCAATTCTTACCACGGTCATCCTATGTGTTGGAAAGTACACCTGATAGTTGTGAGGTGTTGTGAGGTGTATCGGTGTGCCCCACAAATATTCCCAACTCAATTGTTGGCTCTAGCTTCTTCCTGGCATGTTTGGTCACATGGAAATAAACTGATGAACCAAAAAATTTAAAATGCACCACATCTGGTTTCTTACCTGAAAAATATTCCTCTGTGTACTCATCCCAAGTATCAGATGAGGACTTTTGTTCTTCATAAATATTGTTGCATTGCATGCTCCAACCCACAGATCCAACGAGAGGCCCCGATCATGCAACATCGCTCGTGTTTCTCCCACAATAGTTATGTTCTTCCTTTCTGCAACCCCATTTTGTTGTGGGTTATGAGGTGTTATCAATTCTCGTCGAATTCCTTCTAAAGCACAAAATTTCTTGAATTTGATCGATACATGTTCCCCACCATTGTCACTTTTGAGAGTGTTCACCTTCTTCCCTGTATCTTTCTATACAAGTTCTTTGAACTCACAAAAATTTGAGAACATCTGATCTTTCTTCTCCATGAATAAAATCCAACACTTGCATGAAATATCATCTACAAAAATCACATAATACCTATGTTTTGTTTTAGAGGCTGTCGAGAACGATATACACACATCCAACTGAACTCTCTCAAGGATCGCTTTTGGTTGACTTTAATTAACGTGAAAGGTGGCTTTAGTGTACTTCCCTAATGTACACCCTTTGCATGTATCTCGCTGCTCAAGTGCACCCTTGGGAAGTCCTATATAAATCTGTTGCATGATCTTCAAAGTGCCATGGTGTAGATGGCCCAATCTTCTGTCCCATAACTCACCGATGTCTCGACTCTCCACCTTCTCTACTTTTGTTCTCAAGGAAACACCGTCTTCTACATCCAATTTTTAGAGGTTCTTTACTCAACCCCAAATATTCTTCACCTGACTTGTGGATTTGCGACAAAGGAATGCCTTTCCATTGTTAAATATCACATCATAGCCACGATCTTCCAACATAGAAACATCAAATAAATTATTCTTTAAACCAGGAACATACATGAAATATTTTAATGTGAGAGGAGTACCAGACTCCCTCTGAAAGGTAAATGTACCTATGTTATTCGTGATGTACCTCCTATCATCTCCCATGTCGATGTGCATATGGAAATCCATCTCCTCCAAGTTACTGAAGAATTCTTTGTTTCCGGTCATATGGAATGAAACTCCACTATATAAGTACCACACACAACCCATCACCGATGACACCATGCATGTGATGAGAGTGAAATCCAACTCAAATAGTGAAGCAAGTGCTTCACCTACCGCTCCTCCTGAGGGCTTCTTGCTAGTCTTCTTGTGCGGAAAATTTGTAGCATAGTGTCCAAGCTCATGACAATGATTTTTTTTTTAATATTTGACAAGTCTCTCTTCTTGCCTGCCTAACTAGAATCTGATTTGGAATGGGAAGCCTTCCCTTTCAATTTCTTTGCCTTTCCAGCCAAGGCACAATTCTCCTCATCATAAGTCTTTGATGAGGATCCATCTCTGGTGTTCCACCAAATCTCTTCTTGTACCTAGTTAGACCATAATCACTCCTCCTATGGTAGCTTCTCCCTCTCGTTCACTAAATCTTGGTAGTTGTTCCAACTCTTAGGAAGGCCTACAAGTGCTAGGCTCACCAAATCTTCCTCAACAACTGTCACACCCACACTTCCAAGCTCGTCTCGACATTGAGTGAACTTCCTAAAGTATTTTGGTATCGTGTTTCCCTTCTCCATCTGGATCTTTCTGAGCTTTTCCTTCAGCGCCAAATTCCTGTGGCCATTGCTATTCTGAAACATATTTGTTAAGGCCTTCCACATAGCATATGGAGTTTTCTTTCCATGGAGGTTCGAGACAATTCGATCTCGAATTCATTCTAACAGAATCCTTCTCGCCTTTGCTACATTCTTCTTCCATGCATCAATATTTTGAGCATTTGTTGTTGCGGGCCTGGGAATATTATTTCCTATGAATTCCTTTAGTTTTCTTTCCTCCAACACTGCCTCCATCTTATCGTTCCAAGCTATGTAATTCGAACTACCCTCAAGGGCGTATTTGAGTCTCAATCCACAGAAAGAGATCATGATTTGTTGCTGGTCCTAAAGAATAAATCTGCAAATTCAATTCACATGTCTAAAAAAAACTTAGATTCTTCTCTTCTATAGTGATTCTTGCTCTTATACCATGTATAAAATCCACATAGATTCAACTGATCCTGTAATGTTCTAAAAAAAATACTTGAATCTATTCTAAAAATTGCAAAAACCAATTACAATCGCACAGTCACATGAACAAGAAAGAGAAATAATTTCAATTTCACAACACAAAGATGTATCTAGGGAAAGCCTTAGCTAAAAACCTCATTATATGTATATTTCATTAAGACAAGAATATGAAACAATACAATGCTTCTCTCAGGCTTGAGAGCTCTCTGCACTATCTTTGATTGTATCACTCTAATCTAAGCAAGTTTGGTCCAATACTTAACCAATTCCTTGCCCCTGTTTGACCATCCTTGCTCACACATTCCTGAGGGAATAAAACCCCTATTAATTAGGAAATTCCCACTAATTGATTGTGCAATACATCCAAGGCTTCCTGATGATCTCATGCACGATCTGTACAATTTTCTAATTATACAACTGATAGTTTACTTCCCCTTAACTCCAATCTCAACTAGGTCTTCCTAGAACTAACATGCAACAACTATTTAGAGTGAAATATCAGTTATGTGGTTGATCACTGCATGTGAATTAAATCAGATTTAATTCACTAGACCTCTCACTAGCTCATCCATCAGTTAAAACTAGTTAAGCTGTTTTTACCTCAAATAATTAAGTTAAACAATTACAACTCAAAATAGACTGCAACTGGACCCCCTAAAACTTAGAGTGAACTCTACATGCCTCCAGTTTGACCCCAACTCGAATTCACTGAGCTAACTAAGTCTTCCCAACTCAGTTAATTCATACAAGTTGTCATGTGATGTGGAATTACAATTTCCTTCTAATTTAGTTAAGGGAAAATTAAATTAGAAGTCTCTTTATGTTTCCAACTTCAACAACCTAAAAACCCAAACGAACCACCCTTTTACTAGAAATATGGTGTTTGGAGAGGACCCCATTACTAGCTAAAAGTTGAGGTTGGTTCAATTATGGAGCTCCTTGTTACTCATCCTCTTCCTAGGAAAATGTCCTACCAATGCCCAATCCCCCGTTTCCATAATGTCAACGAGTTTGATTTTTCTAGCTAGGTTCAACCTAATGGCTTCCTTTGTATTTTTTGTATATTTGTGTCTCTTCATATTTCTAGATCCTAACTAATACTACATCCCTACCTCCTCCAAGTTCAAGGAAGGGGAACCCTTCAATAGTTGCAGATCCAACATTGTGCCCACAAATCTAGAACGAGAAACACAATCTTGTTGATCAATAGCACTAATGCAAAGGAAATCAACTTCTTGACAAATCTCATTCAATGTGCTTTCAAATTCATACCTGGGATGCAATAACCCACCTTCCTCCTTTGACCATGCATTTAGGGATGATGAATCCACAAGATCAGGTGCATGCCTTCAAGCATGGTGCAATATCGTTAAGAAATTATAGTCCTTGGTTGGATCATTGAGAAGTCCCACCACCTTGTCCTTTGCTTGGATTGAGGATTTGACACCTTGAAAACTTAGTTCCTATGCCAACTCCCCTAAAATCACCATATTCACCTCCTCCAAGGCTTTGGACCCCAACTAGTGTAGCTTGTGAAAATCCCTCAAGTCATCCAAATGATCTACAACTAGGTTGGACCAAATAACTTGACCCTCCAACAGATCATCAACGAAGTCTAAAACCTCCTCCTCATACCCCATTCTCCCTTTCACGTGGTCTAGGTTTGACAACAATGAACATTGGTTCACCTTGCATCCACTTTGGTCGCTCCTAAGAAACTTTAATGGTGAAACCCCATCCTCACTCATTAAACCGAAAGATCAAATCCTATAGTATCCATCATTATTACAATCTCACTTTTCTTAGATTCAATATTAAATACCCACAAGCAAAAAAATTCAAATGTCAAAACATGAAAAAGGTACTCAAACTCCAATTTGGAGCTTGCTTGATAATGCAGTTTCAAACCACATGTACTTGACGATGGATACCAATAACAAAAACAACAATAATAAGAACACAATTTGTTCTACATAGCCTTTTGTGGGACACCGATCTCAAAAAAGGGAGGAATCCATTGTTAACAAGATTTGGAAACATGGTTTGTTACTTAATTAATATGAATATTGATGATATCTTGTATATGCAATTTTAGTGAGAGATTGACTATGATGATGGATGGCTCTCATCCCCAACTAAAGACAACCCATACAATTATGTAGTCATCATGCCTACCAATATTTCCCTCCCTTTTCTTCATGATACCACCTCTACCATATATATTAATGTATTTTCATTAATGGAGTATTCACCACAAAGAATGCTTTACTTTGATGAACCTCTCGGAGATCATAGGATACAAATAAGTATTATGTTATTGGAGTATTCTAATGTCTACAGTTTGTAAATATAACATTATTAAACTAAGAAAATAATAATAATAATAAATAAGTTAAATTTGAAAGAAAAAAATATAGACACCATTATTCACACTGTGTTTTCTAAATCTACTTTGTAATTTATTTTGTAAATAAATTTATTTTTAACCTAAAATACATCATTAAAAAATGTTAGCATATTTTAAAAAACTCTTATCACAAAAGAATATATTAATATTTTTTAAAGCTAGCACTCATGGGAAATATGTTTGACATCATTTTCAAGAAAAAATTATTTTTATTTATTATCCATAATTATAACCTTTTTTTTTTTCCTAAACATAACAGAGCTCCATAGATAAGATATACTTCAACAACAAATGTAAGATCTTCATGGTAAGGGTATGATATTCTTTAGGGCTCCTTGTTCAACAACAAATGTAAGATACTCTTCATCACCAACAAATGTAAGATATTCTTTATGGTATTATTTATGGCTCTCATTCAACAACAAGACTAGAAGTCATCCCAACAATATACTCATCAGGTCACTTGAAAAATTGAACCTGGGTGGAGATGATAATAATCATTCTTCCCAACCACCAAAGATAAACCTAATTGACATCCATAACTATAACTTACACATATCAATAATTTCTTTTTGCCATAAATATGTTTTTGTTGATGATGACTACTCCTGTTGTCAATTGAGACAATTTTTTGTTCCTCAAACCTTTAAGAATAATGACAAGGAATTAAATAGTTTGCTTTATCATTTTGTTTTTATGACTAAAGAGGTTTGAGATTAACTTTCTTAAATATCTATAAGGTGTTTTAGAATTTGTCCAAGAGTTTGTTTAACTACGGAATTAATGGGAATTCATTCTTATTTTAGCATTGTTGATTTTCTTTTTTAAATAATCTATTATAGAAAGAATTTTGATATTTAATTAACATTTAGAAACCTTTTTATACTATCTTAATTTCCTCTTATCTCTATTTAGTTTTTGCACTAATAATTTTCTTTAAATTTAGACATGATAATATTTGTAATCATATCAAATTTGTATATTTTGATATAGATAATAAATTTAAATGTGATAATATTTATAATAACGATAACTTCTTCTTTTATACTTCAATAATTTAGTTAAATATTAACATTTTTGTATTAAATTTTTTGGTGAAAATCACATTAGAATAAATTGCACATTCTAGTAAATTGTATCAAAACGTTTCGAACCAGCCAATATGATTCATCATCGAGACAAAATAAGAAATCTGATCCATTTTATGCAATACTTTAAAAAATTAAAAAAATTATTTTTAAATTAAATAATTTAAAATAAAAAAATTGAAATTTTCCTAAGTATCCTTCATCCTTACACAAAGCACAATCTTGTAAACTATCCCCTTACAAAAATAGTTTTTCATGTACATTCCATTAGTTTGCCAAATGTTTTAGAAAATATGAGCCACAATAGTGGAATGCTATAAATGCACAGAGTTTCAATAATTAGCCGTAGTTTACCATGTGGAGAAGGTTATATGAGAGGGAGTAGTTTAAATATGAGATGTATTGTAGTCTTCCATGTGGGGAAGGTTATAAGGGAGGGAGTAGCTTAAATATGCGGGGAAGGTTATAAGAGAGGGAGTAGCTTAAATATGAGATGTTTTATATTTGTTTTTAATAGAAATTTGGAAATATAATATTTTTAGTAAGCTTGTAAATTTAAGTTGTTTAAAATGTATTTTGAAATATATAAAATACATTTCTGTAAAAACAAAACATCTAAAGCCATTCATTTCTGTAAATTATAAATAAAACTTAAAATTCCCAAAAACCCTGTCAGATCTAGAACGAATAAAAAAAATAACGTTTAAATTAGATCTATTACAAATGCTTGAACTGCATGGATGGTGTAAAGATATATAACAGACGATGCACTCATGGCTGCCTGTTGTTTGAGAAACTCAACTACTAGCAGACATAAACGCCACATTCAATGTTGCTTGCTCAATCTTCGGGGGACAACACTTGCACATAGTCGGTATTTTCCGAGGTTATCGTAGGAGAAGGCCTCATCATACAAGCCTGGGCGAATGCAATTATCTGCATCAAGAAAACAAGTCTCAGATCTCTGTAGCCTCTATTGAGGGACGTAAGCTTGGTTGCATTGCCAGGTGAGTTAACTTGAATGAAACTGAAAAAGCTAAAATAGAAGAGAGAATAATTTAATTCACAATATCTACCATTACAAATGCAGCACATATGAGACTGAATCCCTGGCAATCAAATGGTGCTTTGTCAGATAGGAACAATGCTGCAAGTTAAACAACACACAAGAAATTTAGATACTGTAGCATCGACAAGAAGCACAAGAAAGTTAAATGCTGTGGCATCTCTAAGGAGCAGGTGGGAGAGATTTCTTATTACTTTATATGGGTTAATTATATAAAATTTTACAGTGTTGATTTTGGAATAGGGTTATCTTAATTTAATTTATAATTTTGTGTGAGAGAAAATTGTGAATAGAAATTTTTTTGGTGTTTACTAGTTTTGAACCAATTAGTTTCGAACCATAGTTCTAAATGCTAGAGTACAGATCAAGGCTTACCATTTAAATAGATGCAGAGAAGATCAAACTAGTGGTTATAATATAACAGTTAGTATAATTAAATTAGAAGGAAAATTAATTAAATACTACCCAACTATATATATATATATATATAACTAGTGGTTATAATATAACAGTTAGTATAATTAAATTAGGAGGAAAATTAATTAAATACTACCCAACTAAAAAAAATAAAAAATAAAATATATATATATATATATATATAAAAGTTCATTAGTGGTGGGATTATATGACAAAAATAACCCCTGAATAAACCATTGAATTGAGTTGAATAAAGCACCTAATCACCCTTTATCTAAATAGAAAACTAAATTATAAATTATTTATTTATTATTATTATTATTATTAAACATATATAAATTTTAAAAAATTAAAAAGATAGTTAGTTATCAATTCATCATAACACAAAATTAATAAAATTAAAAACTAATAAAAATTAACTAAATTATAAATTTATTATTAATATAATAAAAAGAATTAAACATATATACATTTAAAAAAACATTAATACAATTCATCCCCACTTTATCATGAAATTTTTTAATTTGCAAATATTTTTTGTTATAATATCATGACTTATAAAAATCACAACACATTTCATTTTTTTGAATTAATCAATTTAATTAAAAGTCCAAAAATAAACATCAATCTTTAATTTGTGAATACTAAAAAAAATAGATTGGTGAAACATAGCATTAACCTCAAAACATATAAACCTTGAAAAATATGAAATTATCACAAGAGAAAACCATTATTTTAAAAAAAACGCTTTAGAGAAAAGTTAGAGATTATAAAAAAACCCTAACAATTTAAATAATGAAAAAAAACCATTATTTGAAAAAAACTTTTCAAAAGAGTTGAGATTATAATAGAAATCTAACCATTTAAAGAAATAACTACCTCATTTAGATTCCCATTATTAACAGTTAATGGAATTAATTCAGAGCACTAAAAATACTCAAAATATCATTATTATTATAATAACATGCAAATATTTATTATTGTATTAATATGAATGTAATATATTAATATTGCATTACATTACTAATTAACCACTACGAAAATTTACAAACAAAAATATTATTAGAGTAACATGTGCATATTTATTAATTAATGTATTAATATGAATGTAATATATTAATACATTACATTGTCTTTTCATGGTTGATATTTTTATAAATTAAAAAAAAAAAGTCTTTAAGTTTTCATAGTTGGAATCTTTTATTTTTTTCCTTTTGTTTTTATATTTATATTGTTCTCTACATAATATTTTTCTCAATATTTCTCTCAGGTTTTTATGTTTTTTTAATGATGGATCTAGTTATGGACTACAAATGTAGACAATTCTACAAAGTAAAGCAATTGTATTAATTTTAATTTCAAACCTAAAAATATTTCGTGGATGTTAAATTCTTACTATCCATTTAATTAAGTTAAAATATTAGTAGTAGTTACAAATCAAAAGTCTAAATTTTTCTAAAAATAGTTATGCTCTTTTTAGGCTTTTAATTAAATTGATTAATTAACAAAAAAATACCATTTCAACAAATGTGATATGAAATGAGTTACAGTTTTTGAAGCATATGTTATTGTAACAAAACTTATTTCTAAATTAAAAATCTTCATAATTCATAATTTTGTTACATATTCTAACTTTTATATGTATATATGTTTAACTCATTTCATAATTCCTTTTATAATTAATAATAATAATTTAAAATAAAATTAACTTAATTACTTTTATGAATTTTTTAAAATGAGCTGTGACATATATTATAAAATAAATATTTTGATGTTTATTATGAATTAATATTTATCCACATTTTATTAGCATTTAATTTATATCAATAAACTAATTTTAAAATATATTATATTATTATTATTATTTAATTTTAAGGTCACAGCAAAGCTTTACACCAAATTGGTGTATGAGACCTTTGTTTGTGAGACAAGGGACCCACCTCCAAGTTTATTATGAATTAATATTTATCCACATAGTGAAGCTTTACACTTTACACCAAATTGGGGTATGAGACCCTTGTTTGTGAGACAAGGGACCCACCTCCAAGTTTATTATGAATTAATATTTATCCACATAGGGAAGCTTTACACCAAATTGGTGTATGAGACTCTTGTTTGTGAGACAAGGGACCGACCTCCATACATACTCTATCGCGTCTTTTTGATTTTGAACTTGTGACCTTTTAAGAGGAAACATATACTCTTAACCATTAAGCCCACTCAAGTTGTATTATATTCATTGGATGCTAAATAAAACAAGATTTCAATAAAATGATCTGAGAAAAAAGGAAGCAAAACAAGATTTCAGTAAAGATTTGAGTGCTGGAAAAACGGAATAAAATAGGATTTCAGACTAGTAGAGTGATCGATAGATGACCCGATATTGGCTTCCGCTTCTTCAATTCTTCACGTACAGATTGTAGAGAGGGGTCTACACTTCTACGAGATGCGAAATTGGTTCTCCTCGTGGCGAACGCCCCAACTTACAACTATACCAATTCAAATAGCTTAAAAATAGTATGCTGGGCAGTTAGGAGAGTTTGATGGGCATTAAGAAATCATGCGATCATTTATGGCACCCATTTGTATGTGCCCATAAACAACAACTGCATTCCATGGGAATAAAGGATATGCAAGTTTTCCATTAAAAATATTGCTGAAGACAAAAGAAAACGCGCATTCCTCGATTGTCTAGTTAAGAAAAAAATTCACAGCATGGTCAGTCAAGTAGATGCCATGCATAAACTGCAGCATATATTTTCAACAAAGGTTCTCATTTAATTACGAAATTAAATAACAGACATACTAGATCATAGAGCAACATTGCATAACAACACAGTTAAAGAAATTAAGTAACAAACATACTAGATCATAGAGTGTTGGTATACATGCACCTAGATTAGTTTTAGTTTTACTCTAGAGATTGCATGCAGTGTGAACTTGTCTTTAGCTATTTAACTCAGTTAGCCTTAATTAACTTTAGTTCAACTCTAAATAATGTATGCAATGTGCACTTGTCTTTAGCTAGTTAACTCAAGTGCTTATATGCGATATGCACTTTTCTTTAGCTAGTTAACTTAAGTGCTTACATGTGGTGTGCACTTGGCTTTAGTTAGTTAACTATAATGCTTGCATGTGGTGCATGTGCAAATTAACAAAACATAAAGCACACTTAGCTTCAGTTAGCTTTAACTATCCATAGTTATTGCATGTACAACTAAACTTAACTCAGTTGCTTTTATGTATTGATTCTAAAATTAATATTGATGAATTAATTTCATTCTCAATTCTAATTGTTTTTCTTTTTTAACTTGACGAGTTTATGCAATTATTCTACAACTAGATCCATATTTGTGCTCTAATAATTCTACATAGTATTAGAGCTACAAGAATTTGGAAAAAGTGCATCAACAATATTTTGCAGATTTGAAATCAGAAAACTTTACATAACAAAGATTTGAAATCAGAAAACTTTGCATAACAATACAGTCAGATATGGTGCAAATGTGCAAATGAACTATATAAAAGATAATGGAAGGAAATAGTTTTTCTCGAAGAAATTGTTTTTCTCTCGGTCTTCGAAGTAGCGTCCAAATCTGTTCATGAAACTTTGACATACAACTACAACCAGTCACAATTGCTGTATGACAAACCAATTAGAGACATGAATCAGACCAGCAAAACTTGACATTTTTTTTTCAAATTATGATTAGATTTTACTCTTTATTGTGATTCTAAGAAATGAAACCCTATAGACCAGGTAGGTCTCAAAAGGACGTTATACAATTCTTCTTTTTGTCTTGAAAAAGGTCCTCTCCTTACCATTCCATCCACAAATACTCAATGACAAAGAATAAAAATTCAAGAAACTTAGCAGGGACAATGTCAATTCCGTGCTCTTAAACTAAAAATTAAATAACCTCGTACGTTTTCTTGACAGTACTAACAAACAAAATTGTATCAAATCCTTGGTGCATACATCTAACTTATCAACCAGCATTATGCGTCTCTAAACGGATAATTGTCAGAAATAGTATCTATTGCAAAATGTTTCAAATTTCTTCATCATGAGGTAACAAGGCTATGCACTCACCCATGCACACAAGCACATATATATATATATATATATATATATATATAAATAACAAAAGGGGTTAGCTCAATTGGCTGTTGTGGGTATTTGGTTAATTCCATATTGATAGGTGCACAATTGAAATCCTTTTAAATTAAACACACTACTCTATAGTAAAAATTTTAGTATGCTATTTATAAATATGGTAAAATATCCATTGAGTTTTCTCACTAGTGTTATATATATATTCATTCCAAGGAAAACTTCACAAAACCCTTTGAGTACTTCCCATGATCCACATATGGTAAATGAGATAAACTATGAACATTGATTACAATGTCTAATTCCGAGGGAATTGAAAGTTAAACCCATGACCTTCCAACTCTAAGAGGACCCACATTTTCCTCCAAGACCACTCAAGGTAACCCTTGAGGCTTTTGTATATATATATATATATATATAGATATAGCTCTCTCATACTTCTTCAAAATGGGAAGGTGGAGATTATAATAACATAAGTTTATGCATGGTCCAATTCACAAGGTATAAATTTAGCTAACGCTTGCTTCCTAACCCCAACTTATTCAAGGGTTTGAAGATGCATATATTCCAAAAGGTTATTCCTCAAGCAATTGCCCAAACCAAGTTTGGTGCCCATCCCTTAGCCTTGAGAACATATTCCAACTTGTCTTCTTTCTTCATAACATATGCACTTTGTGGGATTGATGACAAGATAGGAAAGATCTCCTACTTGGCTCTTCTTCATTCTTTAGAGGAGGTGGCCTCCATAGATTTCCTAGGATGTAGGCATGGTTGGTTCTTTGTGCTTTATTTGCTCCTTCATCAAGGAAAATTTAGGGGCTAAATTTCTTTATTTTGCCTAATTTTGCCCTTCTTTTTCAAAAACAATTTGATTTAAAGGTTAAAATTATTTTGTTAAAATGTGCCAAACTTTTATAAAAATTACACAAAATACAAATTTATATATTTTTACTAAAATATTACTAAACATTTATATGGCACTTTAAGAATTAGTAAGATTTGCCAAAGTTTCTATACTTTAATATAAGTATGGATCTATGAAATTTTCCTTGTCCTTCATCAACATTTCTAACGATAACCTTGTGCCTTGTTAACCACCATTTGTTGGGTACCAAGATGCTTTTTGACCAACAAGACCTAATAGTCATGTGTTAGCAAATGCATTGATAGTTAAGGAAACTAAGAAGTTTAATGAATGGTATTGAGACCATTGTTAAAATCCTCTAGATTGGAATGTCTCGGACCTATTTGAAACTTTGGAAAACATGAAAAAGTGGCCTTCACTAGTAACAGAGAGGAGATTGATGGTATGTAGGGGTAGTTTTGCAAAGGTGTGTGGTATTATTTCGAAAAAAGCAAGTGAACTATTACAAGTGTTTCCAGATGAGTTATGTGCATGGCCTGAGGATGAGAAAGCTATGTACCTATCGACTATCCAAACTGAAGAGTTGATGGATACACTGGCATAGTTTAGTGACAAATTCTTTGAACAATTCCCTTATGTAAAACAAATCACTTGTCTAGGTGAGCACAATAACTAGATTTTAACTTGTGGTTTTGTCATCTATCTTAGTAGTTTGAATCAACAAATGTTCTAGCGCATGTTTGATGACTTGTATCTTGGAGGAAAGATGTATGTATTGTATTAGACCTTGCAGAGAAAGCCACAACCAGAGTTGGTTTCACTCTTGAAGCATGTGGTTTGTTTGTAAGCACTCTACAACTCAAATATACCTTGAAGATTGAAACAATTCTGCAGCCAAATCAACAAGAGGACCTGTGGTTGCTAGTGCGAAAAACTCAAAAATAAAGCATGTTGCCTCAAAATCTAATAGGTATTGTGAGGGTGACTCACAAGGCAAGAGCTAGATCAAGGGACAACAATATGAAGGGTGGCCAATTCTCACCACAACCACTACCTCTTTCTCTGTTGTGGAATTTCACCACTAGGGAGGCTTCATTATGTTGGGTCACCTAAAATATCTATCAAGTACAAGGGATAAGGTGACAAAATAGGCTTAAGGAGGGAAACTCTACCTAGGAACAAGGCTTAGTTAGCATAATAAGGGAATGCACATCCTCCAATAGGCCTTTTTACCCACCAAAATGGGGAACCCTATAGGAGAAAACTTTTCTCCTATTCTTGACAGTTACCCAGTTAGTCACATAGTCAGCAGCCTCTGACAACCACCACTAGCTGATGATATGCCATGTATCTTTGGCACTTGCATTGGCCATATGCTTCTCACCTATCTGACATGAGAACATGGATGAAGGTGGGCTTCCACTCAAAAGGTACTTAATAATTTTGCAATCATGTGCTTATTTTTACCCCCCCACATGTACTAGGTAGGACTTGCAGTAAGCCACCAAGGATGAACAAGAAACTAGTTCAAATTTCAAGTTCACAAGCTTTGTAGGACAAATTTTCCCTTTCTTCTACTTATTCTTCTTTATTCAACTTCCATGGCCCAATGAGGAATTGTAATAAATGATGTTAGCATGATGAACTTATGTAAAAGACTTAGCTCCTTGGGACTTAGTTTCTAGGGAAGTTACTCTAGAGTGTTTTTTTTACTTGATTAATTATTTTTTTGCTTTTTAGCGATTAATAATTTCCTAAGTTTTTTCACTCATACCTTCAAAGTTGGAGTTCATACTAATGGATAGGCCTCAATGGTTTTGTCTAAATATCGAGTCAATGTATATTACCATGCTACTCATTATCCATAGTCTTATGAAATTGCATTTAGATCTTTCTCGAATTTTTTTCCCGCAAACAAGAATTTTCCTTGTAAAATTTATGTAATAATAAAAAGTGGTACTAGGAAGTTTCATATGCCTTGGGGGTACTCGTTTTCTAACTAGAAGCGCCCACTTTACCTTAGTACCCCCATTCTTGAGAAAAAAATTATTTTTTCCTCATGAAAATCAATTATTCAATAAAAAATTGTGAATAAATTAGCTCCCTAGTCTAAAGGAAACATGTTTTACTTGGCTCCAGCCTCACTAAGATTCACAATCAGTTAATAATGAGTTAGAGACAAGTTAGGGGGAGTTAAGTGATAGTTTTTTACTTCTCTCTAGTCTCACTAAGAATCACAATCAGTGAATAACGAGTTGGAGAAAAGTTAGGAGCAGTTAAGTGACATGTTTTTACTTGTCTCTAGTCTCACAAAGACTCATAGTCAATTAATAGCGAGTTGGAGACAAGTTAGGGGGAATTAAGTAACGTGATTTAGGGGGAGTTAAGTGGGGCATATGGTGAGTTTTCCTCTTCTAAAGATTCACACTCCTCTTTGGAACCTCCTCTCTTTGGGCCTATAGAACAAAGCAATCTCCTCTATTGCGAGGGAGGTTGGAGAAGCTAATTAGAAGAGAAATTTGCTAGCAAATATAATTGTTCTTATCATTTGGAATAAAAGGCTTTGGAGGAAATAATGTTGTACAAGCTTTTTGAGGATGCTTGATGTTTAACACACAAGGTAACCTTGCTTTGTGTTTTTTTTGTTTTAAGCTTTGTTATAGGCCTTTGAAGGGGTACTCTCACCCAGTAGGAATAGAAATTTTAAAAGTTGATTATTTGTTATAGCTATTTGTTGTCTTAAATATTGGAATTCAAGATTATATGTGCTTTTAATATGTTTGGCATATTTCTAGATTTCATATGTAGGAAACTCCTATCTCTTAACAAAGTTTCCTGGCAAGATTTTTTATAAAGCTTTACAGACACCTCGATTTGGAGAAGTTGGTCACTTTGGCTAGATGCTCCATTAACTTCAAACCATGAGAAGCAATATCCCACCGTGCTCCAACAAGAGGTTCCATTGCCCAATCATTCTTCCTACAATATTCTTCCTCTTCTCTTACTTCTAAGCTAAAATTTCTAAAATATTTTCTAGTTACTTTTTCTGAGGTATCATTGATATATTTGGAAAATATTAGTGCAAATTGTTTGTTGTTCCAACAAAAAATAACAAGCATCTAAGAGAGATAGCTTTAGTTAGCTCTTTCTTGGTTGTTTAGACTATATTTTCTCATTTTTTAAAATAAGTTTTCACTTGGAATTTTTATTTATTTTGAGACTAACTTTTGCGGGTGTTCCCAAATTCATTTGGGGAATATTTCACCATTAATAGCTTCATGTTTTTTTGCAAGTTTCTGAACATGCAAGGGGAGGTTTTGCCAAAATTTGATGATTTATACCATCCAAAACATCGAAAGGGATCCATATCCTTACCCCTAGTTAAAAACGGGTCAATAATCCATTTCTTTTTGTTTCAAAGGGTACCAAACCATATAAAACATCATTGTAATCTTGACGGAGTTAGTGGGAGTCCCCTAGGCATCCCATCCCTCCTACCCTGGGGGAATTTAGTGTTTTGTCTGATTTTTGCGGTTTTCTCAATATGGTTAAAACTAAATTAAAGGAACAAACCCAGGTACCACAAAACATTAATTTTCTTAGTTTATTTTCATTCAAATTGTAGATTAGATTTAAATTTATTTATTTATTAATTTTTCTTCAAATAAAGTAACGAATTTTCCCCTCCAATTTCCTTAGTCGTCACGAACGAAATCTTGACCTTTGACATGATTCAAAGAGGAACTAGCTGGATAGTTTAATTAGGGAAAACCTTTCAACTTTTATTGTGAGTTTGGCAACACTTTTTGTTGACTTGTGAAATCAAGGGAATGCCTTGAAACTATGTTTCTTCCCATTGGATATCCATGAGATTAACTTAATTTTCTTGCAATCATATGTGGATCAACATATCCCCCTCTCCATTTTGCACTCACTTTAATAATTCCAAGTGAACTCAACCATAATAAAGATTACCAGTGCACTCTCCAAAACATTTGACAACATACTTCATTAGGCCATGATTACATTTGCTCAGTTTCTTTTTCAACAACACAAGCTTTTACTTTTGGAACGGGTCTATCTTGTAATTTAAATTTGTCATTTGATTATCTGTTTGTCAATCATATAAATTACATGTTGTTGGTTAATGTAATTTTGTGTAATCGAATTAACTCCTACAATAATTTCTTGTTTTTCTATAGCTTAATCAACCTTAGTTATTTTTTAAGGACTACTCCCCTTGGCTTTACTAGGAGTTGGCCTAGACGGAGGAGCCAAGAAAGAGTGATAGTAAACTCAACTCAAGACTCGCCCCTGAGGCCACACCCAGTGGATTGAATATTTCTTCCACATGATCAAAGGTGTGGATTAGGCGGAGACAACACGTTTTGGTGCCATTGTTGGGGATAAATATTTTTAGACCTGGAATATGATTGTTTTCCTTTTTATATTAGCTTTGTTTGATGTATGATTCTGTTTATTAGAACTTGATTCAGATCATCTGGCAACTCCACTATTAAAAAATTATACAAGGTTGATCCAGATTGGATAAATTTTTTTTTCATCCATCTCAATGCATTCAAAGTGGAAAAAGTGGAGGAATCGTCTCTTAGGACCATTTTTACTGGCAAGACCCAGTTTGGAAAATTAGGGTCTAAAATCTTCCCGAAGCATTTTTTGGCATAAAAATGGTGTTTTTTACGAGTAAAAATTTGTCTCTTTAGTGCCAAACCATTTTGTTTCCTATTCTACACACAAATACCTTTCCAATGACACAAGAATCGTATTAATCGAAGTTCATATGCGAAATTTATGCGACTCAAAAGTTGACCTTCCCGCTTTCACCACCATAATTCAAGAGGATGTCACATCATCCCCCATAATTCATAGAAAAGGGGCTAGCCATGTGATTATGATAAATAAGACTCCAAAAGAGTCTATTGTAACTCTGGTTAATGGTTGAGGTAGTCAAACCTAACCACTAGTAGGCTATCAAGTTGCATTATAATCAAGTCACTAGGAGGAAAATGGGTTTCATTATTTCGAGTGCATTTGTTCCATAACTCAGAAAAATAGCCAAGAGGGATAGGATATAGAGCATACAAAGATTATATTTGCACTATAGTATTCCATAGGCCATAGGTCATACTTCTTTGTACTCGCAACCATATTTCTATTTAGAGAAATAGAGCAAAGCGCCCTTACCTTCTAGTTGGGTTTTTCTCCCGAAAGGGTTTCCTAGGTCATATCATGTGTCAAATGTGTTTGTGATATTTTATTTCCCCGTTCTTTATTTTCTGCATAATTAATTTGCATGCATATGCTATTAACAATGATCTACATATCTATAACTCTAAAGAGATATACAACTGTAATAGTGTATAATTTCACATTTTAAATATAATTTTATCATATTTGTTGTGACGAAATATTTAGTGGAATATCCACGACACTTTACAAATCATATTGGTATCAAAGCAAATGTCTTTGGGTATATTGTGGAGATTTGCAGGGGATCTATATTGTTTGGTCCAAAAGTTGTAAAACTCTAATCATAGATGACGAATCTGTGAATAACCTTCGTGATCTTGCAGAGGAGAGGTTTTTGCGGTTGGAACAACAAGTCAAAGATATAAATTGCAATGTAAATCTCCTCATGACGGCCCTAAGAAATAAGCTAGAAATATTCGAAGAAGATGAGGGTTCTAATGCAGAGGAAAAATCAGAAGGGGGATCAAGAGATCAGGAAGAAACAGAGAACCAGCCAAAGAAAGGACCCGAAAAAGATCAACCCAGTTTGAGTGTCATGAATCAATCACAACCCCTATTAAAAAATGGAAGAAAAGTTCGATATTAAGTTGTACCACAACAAGATTGATGCTTTGAAGTTAAATCACTAATTACAAGAACTGAAAGTGTATTTCAATGTTCATCATTTAGAGGAGGAACATAAGATTTCATTTGCACGATTGAAATTAGAGGGTCATGCCCTAACTTGGTGGGAAAGCTACACAGATACATTGAGGTTGGAGGGAAAGCCTCCAGTGTCTAAGTAGGAGGATTTCAAAACCCTCATAAGGTCAAATTTTTACGCTATTGGGTATGTAGAGGACCAGTGAATCCGGTGGCACTACTTGATGCAAAAGTTGGGGAAAAGCATGTAGAAGTATACAACAAAGTTTATAAATATGGCCATAATGCTAAGTATCACCCCAAAGAACCTAGATGTACTCCTCAAGTATTTGGGGGGTCTACACTGTTAAGAAATCAATAGGGCAACAAATTAGGGTAAATTTATCTTACTTGTTAATTGCTTGTGAGTATTGTTGGCTTCTTATTTTTTTATTATGTTCTTATTTATCAAAAAATTACCAAAACATAAAAATGAAGATCAAAAAAATACAATGAACACAAGATATAAGCTCCAAGCCAGGGCAAAACCCCATAAGGAGGAAAACCCAAACAACTTCACTTCTAATAGAATTAGATCAAAGTGAGATATCCAAGACTCAAAAGCCAAGACCAAGTTCTTCCACAAGCCCAAAGACAACCCTCCTTCAAATCTTCCTCAACCAAGTCAAATCCAACAAAGTCAACACTAGTCAATGGTCTTCATTTGGTCAAACTCTGATTTTTCGGCACCTACAACAGATCTGAAATTTTCAGCCCCTGCAGCAGTCTAAAATTTTGCATGTGTGACAAAAACTAGGGTAGAAATCTCGCACGTGGAAAAATTCTCTCTCCTTTGACCTTTTCTTTCTCTCCTTTGGCTTTCACATTTCTCTTTTCCTCCGCTGATTTTCTCTCTCTTCTTGGCACAAAAATCGAAGATGTGAGTTGGTGATCAAATGAAGTCAAGTTGCACGGTATATATACCCATCTAGGAGGTCGAATAGGTGCCCTTATGGGTTGACTTGTCCAAGAGGGCCAACTTGGTCTTGTGGAGGACAAATTGACTACTTTGACTCAAATAAAATCCTTTTTCTTTTTCTTTCAAGAAGTCCAAATGGGACTTTGACTTAAGTACATAAATTTGACTCTTCACAAATTTTATTTTGACTCAAATAAACCTACAAACATGAAGAACATGCTTTGACTAGTAATAATAATAATAAAGATAAATTTATTTTTCTTCTTTTTCTTTTGGATGAAATACATATTGATACAAGTACAATGATAATTATGAAGACCGAACCTAGTTACATTTCCAACACTCCCTCTTAACTAGGGACATATTCATAATGACACAAAAGGATACGAGGATACTCTCAAATTCAAATATTCTCATAAGAAGAGTTCAGATTGATAAGCATCATCATTATTATCATCATAGCCAAGATTGTCAAATATAGCAAGGCCTTGAATAACAAGCTCTATCTCTCCACTAGGTCAGAGCACAATGATGGGAGGCATAAATTTGGACACCACCATCGCCTCTCTCCCAAGCCTTGGTAGCCCAGGTTGGGGAACCCTCTAGTTTTCAGGAGGCAGCTCAGCATCAGGTTTGGGTAGATGCAATGGTGGAAGAGTACAGTTCCATCATGACAAATGATATCTGGGAAGTGATTCCTAGCCTCAAGACAGATTAGTTGTGGGTTCAAGATGGATCTACAAGATCAAATATGCTACAGATGGCAGCGTAGAAAAATTTAAAGCCAAGTTTGTGGCAAACGGGTATTCTCAGAAGGAAGGGATAGTCTATGAAGAGACCTTCGCCCCTATAGCCAGATATACTTCTATTAGCTTCGTGATATCCCTTGTTGCGCAATTGGGATGGGAGATTCACTAGATGGATGTCAAGACTGCATTCTTGAATGGTGTGATAGAAGAAGAAGTATATATCTAACAACCAGAGGGCTTTGAGATGCATGAGCAGAAGACTCATGTGTGTAGGCTAAAGAAAGCCTTGTATGGACTTAAGCAAGTCCCTAGAGCTTAATATGGTCGAATTGATAGCTACTTGGAACAGATGGGATTCGTCAAAAGTGGCGCAGATCCCAATCTCTACTATCTAAGAGTAGGGGATGAGCCTATGATACCAATGCTGTATGTAGATGATCTATTCGTCACAGGATAATCTAGGCTCATCAAGGACTGCAAGGAGAATTTACCTACAGAATTCGACATGAAGGATCTGGGGCTGATGCATTATTTTCTAGGGTTTGCATTTTGGTAGCAGAAGGGTGAGATCTTCCTTGGTCAAGGGAGATATACTACAGAAATCTTGAAGAGGTTCAAGATGGAAGACTGTAAACCCATGGCTACACCAATGATCACCAACTGGAAGAAGATTGATACTTCTGAAGATGATGAGGTTGATCCTACCTTGTATAGGCAACTCATATGGTCCCTAATGTATCTGGTCAGCACTATGACAAACATTTGTTATGTTGTCAACACCCTCAGTCAGTTCATGGTGGAACCAAGGATGGCACATTGGAAAACAACCAAACATGTTCTCAGATATCTGCAGGGAATAGTCGAGCTTGTATTGAGATACACCCAAGGCAATGACATCAGATTGAGTGGGTTCAATGACGCAGGTTGGGATGACAACCCAGTAGATTTAATAAGTACCAGTGGGTACTGCTTCAATGTTGGATCAGGAATGACTTCCTGGTGCAGCAGGAAACAAAAATTCGTGGCTCTGAGCTCAGTTGAGGCGGAATATATGGCTACAAGCACTACTTTGTGTGAACCCATATGTATTAGGAAGCTGCTTGTGAATCTACTCAAGGAAAAGATGGAAGCGACCAACGTTCTATGTGATAATCAGAGTTGCATCAAGATCTCTGAAAATCTTGTGTTCCATGATCGGTTGAAGCACATTGACATCGTGTCATTTCATCAAAGACTGTGTCCAGCGGGGAGTTGTATAGTTGCAGTACACTCCAACAGGAGAACAGGTGGTGAACATCCTCGCCAAAGCTCTGGGAAAGACAAAGTTTTTACTTTAGAGAGAAGATGGGGATGATCAAGAATCCATTTTAGTAGCAGAAATGGACAGATGCAGAATTGAGAGGGAGTTGCAGTACAGATGAGGCAATGATAGTAGCAGTGTCATGGGCAACAGTACAGAAGGCAACAAGGTAGCAGATGAGGGGGAGCAGAAACCAAGCATCAGCAGCGTAGAGGATGCTTCAGGGTCAGAGCAGTATGCAGCAGGTAAATTACTAGAACTCTTTCCTCGCTAAGAGGGAGTGTTGATTTTTGAAGCATCGGAAAGTGATCTAAGCCTCAAATTTGGTGAGGAGGCTTAGACACCAGTATTCCAAAGAATTTAGAAACTATTTGTAGAAATTTCACTCGGTTTATGTTTTATTAAAATAATTAATTATTTTAATGGGACACTAAGTCTAAACTTAGGGAAATTAAATAATTAATGGGTATTAATATCACAAAGTGTGAATCCTCTATAAAATGAAGATCAAGTCAAGTTTTAATCTTAGCCATAGATTAGACTTCTAATCCGGGTTGTTAATTCATCAATGAGAAGATTATAAGGCTTGAGGGTCGTTTGGAAAGCAAGCGGGGAAAACATTCAGCAACTCGAGGGAAGTCAATTACGAAGAAAGAGGATTCGATTTCAGAGGGAGATTTGCAAGGCGGAAGAAGTAGAGGGCATTAGCAGTGTCAGGGTTCAAGGAAAGAAGGATGCAGAAGGGTTGAGAGGCAGCACTCAGGAGCAGTGCAGAGGGCTCACGCAGTAGTGACATAGTCTCACTCTGGCTCTACGTAGAGAGGTACACAGGTGTGACGCAGGGAGGGCTAGTGAATCCCTCGGGTGTCGGAAGTTCTCCGAAGGTACGAAGAAAATTAATCTCAGGTGTATCTGAAGAACTTTCTTAGTTATTTTTGCCAGTATTTTCCTGTAAAGAATTCCTGCTGGAGATTAATATATAAACCCTCATTTGTTGCACTAGTTTTCCCACATTGGGTTTTTCTAGGGAAAATTGTCCAAAAATAACTGTCCTTGTGATTGGTTCTTATACTTGCATTTTACTATTCTTTTCTCTATATGTACTTGAGTGATAACTGCAGTAGTGTTCATTTCAAAATTTGTTGAAAGGGTTTTGTAAATAACTTATTGTGGAAATAAGTAGGAAAAATAAATCTATAACTGCAGTAGAAATCCAGAATTGAATTTTTCACAAAGAGCATCGAAAAAAGCTTTAAGTCAGGCCTATAAGCAAGTCGGGGGTCGAGGAAAATGCAAGCCCATAAGAAAACAGAGTAGGGCTGACTCTCAACCTCCTAACTTGCATTGGAAGGCATGCCCGTGACATGGTTATGAAGTGTTTCTGTGTGTTAAATACCTGAAGGATTTTACACTGAACAAAAAATTGTCTAAAGGAAAACAAATATACAAGGAAATAGGGACCTCGACTTGTCGCATTTTAATTCCATCTAGCACAGTCAAACCTGAAGTTCTCCTCATGCCACGAAGAGATAAATGAGAATAATGGAGATTGGACTAAGCTCAAGAAATCCATGTCGTTTGTACAAGAAAACTTTAAATGGATGAGATATTTGAGTGTGCAGGTGGACTGAGAATTAATTCTCAGCATGGCAGATTTTCTAAAGTCCACTCTCAAATTTATTATAGTTACAGTGGTTAGGTGTTGGGATGTAATAGGAGAATGGAGAGCATTTTCAGAAGTACGCATTCGGGCAGAGTGAAGCACAGAGTGAGCCTTTCTGAAGAACCATAGACATTGAATGAACTAATCCTACCTGCAGATTTGAATTCAGATGCCTGTCCTCTACATTAAATCAGTTGTTTTGACTGAGAACACAAGCTACAACAGCATGAAAGAGCCATATTGTTTTGGGTACATTCTTTGCATTAATTATAATACAGCTATAGAGGAGCCCATTCTAAGTGATTAATGCAGTTGTAGTGGCCTTGCACTCTGATGGAACAAAAACATGGAGAGCCATGCAACAGTACGCTTCCAGGCACTGTGTTGTAGAGACAACATCGATCACAATGCAGGAGAGAAAAACAATGGAGAGCATTTATGCAAGGAGGGGGTTATGCATAATTGCTGGGTGAGAAAGTGTGCAGTGTTGTGGGTGTGACTGAGCTAAGTGCCACTGAATGAAGTTGTATCATAGGGTTGAGACTTATGCTAGGTGAGAAACAGAGAAGCATAGTTTGAAGGAGAACTAAATAGCCGAAGAGAGAGCACAATTTGAAGGAGAACTGGGGAGCTGAAGGAAGGGAACTGATACTGGAGCATACCAGATTTGTTTTTCTATATGCATTTGTCTCTATTTTTAGTTTGAAAATTGTATGAAAAGTAGAACAGTGGCTAGAGCAGGTAGTGGCTTGCATTCTTAAGAGGTGGGTGCCTCTTGGCAAGTAATGGCTTGCTTTCTTAAGGGGGTTGGTGCCTCCTATGAGTGGGTGCTCACAAACAAATTGATGTAAATAAGTAGGTGTTGTTTTTGCATCATAACAGCAAAAAGATTGGTGGTTTTTTCCCTCTGGGTTTCCACATGAAAATACCTGTGTCAAAATGTATATGCTTCTCATGTGATGGATTTTATGTACATGTGAATTCCTTATCTTCTTGTTCATTTTTATTGTGTATGAAAGCTCTCACAAGTAACTGACTGTAGTGAAAAGAATAAAAAATTGATACTTCAAATTCTAAAGAACCTCACAATTATTGATTCACCCCTTCTTAGTAATTCCTTATTCCAACAAGATCATCAAATTTGAACAAGGGAAAGTGTACTTATGAAGAAAATCCCACATATGCACATTTGGACAGGTCGACCCTAACAGAAATTGGCCACCCTTGGAAGCCTATAAATACAAGTGACCTCAAGCTCATTTGGACATCACAAAACATCTTCTTCTTCTCTTCTTCATTGATTGGTTTTACACAGGTCCGAGGCTTAGATGACAAAATAAGTTTGCAAAGCTCTGAAATTACAGGGTCCGAGGCTCGCATCTGTTTTAGGGTTTTTGGGTTACAGTCGTTGGCTTGTCACAGGGCAAATCAGGTTACAGTCACTAGTTTGTAGGCTTAAGGGAGTGATTGGAAGCCTTAGGTTGCTCGCACAACTCCTCCTCCATGCGATCAGGAATTTTCACTGAAATTGACCATTTACCGAAGTTCACCGCAATTTATTGCAGACAAGAAAAGTTATCTCTGATATATTTTGATGCTAGAAACATATTTTTGAATGTTATTGGGTTGCTTTGCTAGATGATATTGTATTGGGCTCATTGTACTCTCTACTGAACATTTTATGACAATCTAATAGAAGAATAATTTCAAAGGTTTTTCCCCCTTGTGGGGTTTTTCCCTGCCCTTTGACTAAACTTAATGTCTCTTGTTGATGCGTTGATTGTCTCCTTTGTCATTACATTTATTGTTCTCTCTTCAATTACTATTGATAATTGGAAAGACTAATTGTTATTGGAAATAATGCTAATTGAAATATTGAATTGAGCTAAAGTAATTTATACAACATAAAACAATTTGAAAATTCAACATAAATGAAATTGACTTACAACATATGTTCTCAATATAAACAATTTAACCTTCATTCATTCTCAAAAAGCATGCATTCTATATAGGACAATTTAGTTTATGTCAACTTAACACGTAATTCCTTTATTTAACTCGTATTCCAATGAATAAAAGATAGCTTTGCACATGAACTACTATATAAAATTAAGTTATTACCATTTCATGGTATATGTTTAGGCTCCTTTACGATGGGCCAACGCAACTACTTTATTCTATGGTTAGTTGTAATTCAAAAATTCTAACATGTAACCAGTCGCTAACTATTCAATGTTTATTAATATAATAATGGCAATGAAAAATATTTAAATTGTTTCCAACTAACAAATCACAGTATCCTAATATTATATTGAAACAATAGGAAAGAAACTAGTTTTCTTGATCAAAATTTATTCTTAACATATGTGCCTATCTAATTTAGTTACCCTTCGAGGAAATTGAAAAGATAAGAAAAGGGAAAAAGCATCACCTGTCAATGGAGTCATTATAAGTGGAGAAATGATTTTTGTGAAAGAACGTATCGCTGAAATGCAGCCTTGCACTGTCCCCTATATGATAGAAAATATAACATATCAAAAGCTAAGCAATAGATTGAAACAATTTACCTAAATGACTATTCATTTACACATAAACCCAAATTATGGGAAAAATGCGAATATACAACATAAGATGAATATAATATAAAAAATATTAGAATTATACAAAACATTAGTATTGATTCACCTATTGAGAGATAAATCTATTTTCTTGATATTTTTCATGGCTTCACTTTACATTAGTTTCTCCGGGTCTTCTTCACCTAAACCTGAAATATGGTATCCTTCTCCAGTGTTTTATCAACTTTTGGACTCTAGTCTATCATGCTGGGCAGTTTTATTTGATTATCTTCTCCATCAAACATAAATTGATTGTTTGTATGGCCTGATTTTATACACAGTGAATGCTAGTATTTTCCAAGGATAATCACAAGTGTACTTGGAGGCATTGTAGTATACCTAGGGGGTATAATATGGGGTACAAAGGAAGCTACCCAAGGGATAATATGATGTAATGATTAAGGATGATAAATAAATGGGCCATAGTTAATAAATAAAATTGTTAACCTCCATTATGCAAGGGACCACAAGTATTTAGGAAATAATATGATAAGCCCAAGGTATTGGATGTATGGTTTTGAGAAACCCATGGTAATTACCGATGTTATTGTATGTATAAATCCTATATAGAGACTAAATACTCTCCATTGAAGGATGTCAAGTTTTGTTGTATTGACAAACATATGGCTTATGGAGTGTTCTCGTTCCCTAAAGAGTAGTTGTGTGGTGTTACCCTACCTCAAGGGTTTTGATATTAATAAAGGAGCATTTCTATTTTATATTCTTGGATCGCTCTTGATATTTCTTGGGCATATTTTTCATTGTTATATATTTTTTGATATTAATGTAGTATACCTAGGGGGAATAATATGGGGTACAGAGGGAGGTACCCAAGGGAATAATATGATGTAATTATTAAGGATGATAAATAAATGATCCATGGTTAATAAATAAAGTGGTTAACCCGCATTATGCAAAGGACTACAAGTAGTTAGGAAATAATTTGATAAGCCCATGGTATTGGATGTATGGTTTTGAGAGACCCATGGTATTGTATGTATGAAACCTATATACAGGCTACAGACTCTCCATTGAGGGATGTCAAGTATTGGTTATGTATTAAAAAGCATTAGCTTGTGGAGTGTTCTCCTTTCTTAAGGAGTGAGTGTATGGTGATGCCCTACCTCAAGAGTTCTGTAGATATTAATAAAAATATATTTTCATTCTAGAAGTCTCGTGTTATGTTTTTGGGAGTATTTTACAAGCCTATTATAATTGCAGGTCAGATATATTACAATTGGTATCAGAGCTCTTTCTTAGGCAAAGCAGAAGTTTTTTTTTTTCATTTTTTGCAGGAATTTTTTTGGGCGGCAAGTTTGCAGAGTAGATCTGAAAATTTTGATTCTGAATTCCTTGTGAAAAAATACCCAGTTTAAAAAAGAAAAATTGGTCGAATTGGAGTCTGAATGAGGGAGATATCATTGATTTAAAATCAATTGTTTTGTAGAAAATTTTCTGATCGCAATTCGTGGACGACGGATCTCTAGTAATTTTTTGCATTTTTTGTTCAAAATTTCAGAAAACTAATTGCAGATCTGAGATTCTATTGAAAAATCACCCCATTTGTCACCTCTTTTCCTCTTTCTCAAGCGCTAACCCCAGTAGGCTTCCTAGGGAATCATGCGAAATTGATTGTGGCCATCCAAACTTGGTGAATTTTGGTCTAGAGATGCGTTGGTGTGTCCTTGAGAGGTTCTCCAATTTTGAAGATATTCCGACGGTGGAATCTCAAGTTTTTCCAAGCCCTAGCTCACAAACCATTCTCCTTAGGTTTCCTTTCATTAGTGGCTTTATTAAGGATCAATGCATTAAAGTATCAAGTCAAATCCATTTTCTTGATCCTTTTTCTCCTCCCTCACTTGGTCTACCTTTTGTTTGAAGTTTCATCCTAAATCCTTCACCTTGTTTGGGTCCACTAGGGCTTCTTTGTGGTCCCACAACCTTATCACTCCAATTTCACAAGGATTGCTTGGAAACCCTATTCTACTAGGATTCTTTGGTCTAAGGAACTTCACAATAAGAAATACTCCTCAACCCTAGGTCTAGGTTTCCTTTTAGCCCTTCCTGGAGAGCCATTCATCCTGCTTCTAAAACAAGAAATCCTCCATTGTTGCCAGTAGTTTCTCTATAGGAACCCCTCCTAGGACACCTGCTAGTTTGAGCAATAACAAGGACTTCACTATCCTATATAATGTAGTAACACAATGCCCTCAAGATACTTTATACTTTAGAGACAAAAACAAGCTGGAGTTTCAAGGAATTAAATGCACATTATTCCCCTAGGAACATTCATTCGTTCAATGCCTTCCAATGAGTAACACATGCAAAATTTCAAAAACAAATTCAATGCTCCAAGCAAATTTGCATAAATTAGGGCATCTACAATCTTTATAAGAGAACTCTTTCATGCATTAGACATTTATTATGACATATAATAGCATCATAAACTACTTACAAGGAAAAGAGAACATATCCATCCATCATAAAAATGGCAAAGAAGCTAAGAAAGAAGTGTAAAATCTTATCCAAACATCAAAGTGCATTTAAACTCCAAATTTCGTCCAAGAGTGCAGGTCCGAATTCTTTTTAAGAGAAGATATGCAATCCAAATGATGATGAGATACAAATGAGCCTCATCATCTATTTATATGAGTCACAAGGGGTTCAATTTAGTCTAACTAGCCTACTGAGCCCCTGAAATAACTTTAATGTGCAAAATAACAATTTAATGGGTGACAAGACCACCAAATAGCTCAAAAGTACTCAACAAGCCTTCCTAATGAGGCCGAAATGATAGAAAAATGGTGCAAAGAGGTCATTCGAAGGCCTAGATAAGTCCTCCATGTGCCAAGAAGAAGATGAGGGCTCCCATAATGATGATCAAGGGGTTGGCCCCTTGGTTTCCAAGAAAAACATCTGTGGTTCTCACAAGTGGTTGTGGGGCACTATGAATGGTCTCATGGGTCTCCAACTGGATTGAACATGTCCTTGCTCCATCGATAAGGGCTAGAATGATGATACAAGCCCTCCCATGTCTCCTTGGGCGAGAAAAAACCCCATCTAGGCTCTAGATCAGTTTCCAAGTGTATGGTGCAAGTATGTGGCGAGCTAGACACCTCCTACAAACACATATTATAACCATAAGTAGGGAAAGGATGAACCACCTCCTACACGCATGTAAAACACCGAGAGTAGGGAAAAGATGAACCACATCCTACACGCATGCAAACCAACAATAGACTTTTGAAGAATCCTACACGTGGGGAAAGGATGAACCATATCGCACCGACATGTCAACCATTAATCGTAGAATGGGGAAATGATGAACCACTTCCCACCAACATGTCAACAGATGCCTATATGCATCTCTCACTGGGGTACCCGTAGGAGAAGGTGAATCACTCATCCTGCTCATATGCCATAGGAGAAGGTGAATTGTTCATCCTATGCATATCTCATCACTCGTAGGGGAAGAGCCACTCACCCTACACACGTGTCCGCAATCGTAGGGGAAGGTGAACCACTCACCCTACACACATGTCATCCGCCACAGGGGAAAGTGAACCACTCACCCTGTACATAGAGCACCACTAAGGGAAGGTGAACCACTCACCATGTGGTTTCTCATAGCTCAGCCCCCCAGGAGCTCCCAGAGCTCAACTTCAAGAATCCCTTCATATAGGGACTAGTGCCAAACTGCTTTCTGAAACACAAGACCAGATCAATGGGAGCCTCGAAGCTTCATTAAGTAGCATAGAAATGTATGTATATATCAAACATATTTATTTTTATAGTAGAGATCTTCTGACAACACTTAGTCATTCTCTGCTTCATGCACCTATAGATAAAGGGACTATTTGACTGATCTTACTCCCTCTTACTCAGCGAGACCACAGCCTAATCAAGTCTATCCAGGGTCTGCAGTGTCTATCAGACATCCTGCTTATCATGAGATCAGTCCACTTAAAGTATCATCACATGCTTCAGATGGCTCTTTGAAGGGCTTTCTCAGATGGCTTCGTAATAAGCCATGCTTGCTGCTTTATACATTCAACCTCAACAGTGCTCCCAGAGCAGCAAACTTCAGTTTTTTTTTTATTCATCCATGATAAGGGATGGAGAACTTGCAATGAAACCTCAGTATATATTCTGAGATTGTCCTTAATCTAGCAGCAGCCTACCCATAGCTTCGCAGCCCTGCAACAAGCAAAGAGACTCACCAAACCCAACCTCTGTGTTTTCCATTACCTCCATTCGGCTGCCTCATAGATGCAAGTGAGATATTCCATTGAGTTTGTAGATAATTTATGATCCTGGCAGTGCACTCCCATAAACAAGGATGGCTTTGGTTATGCTTGCAGGGAGGATTCAACAGTTAACTCCCTCTAAGACTGAAGAGATGAGGCATACACGATAGAGATAGACTGTTCATAAAATCAAATGTCATAGGCATACCTTTATTCCATCAGATATTTATCGAGACCTGAATATGTAATCATTCATTCTTTTAGACTCTGATGGAAGCTTTAAAAGAGCTCCATTCATAGTTATAAGCACCATGATCATATCCTTTCGAGTCTTCAATTCTTTCTCCAAGGTTGAGCTTTGCCTTTTATTCCTTTCCTGTTGATCTGGGCCATACCGTAGCTTTTAAAAATATGCACAGATCATGGCTCGAATTATGGGCACCTCCTTCTGACTTATTTGATCACTCATAAAACGTCCTCCATTTTCTTCATTTGACATGAATGTGCATAGCCTCTCGACAATAAGAAATAAGAGGATTTATTGGACTTTACAGAGAATACTTCGACCTTAATGAGTATGTTATGAGTATGGACAGTGGGAGAGAGCCATGCATCTTTAATTCATTGTTCAATCATTTCCATCGAATGCCCAAATGTAGATAAGAGTATATTGTGGGTTACAATATGCCTTTGAATACTGACAGCACCTTCTTGTAAGACCATTGCAAATATAACAAGTCATTTGAGGGTGGTCTACTGAAGTTACCCTGTTGCAAACAATTGAATCAACATTCGTTGCTCTCAAGAACAATCTATTTGGAGTACTGTCATTGATTTTCTGTAGATTCCTTATTGGCCTGGGGAACTGGATCTGGCCTCTGCCTACTATCAGATTGATTCAACAAGAGCAGAAGAAGTCAATAAGTGGTTTACGAGGGAGACAATCTGACCCGTCTCTCCTCTTAAATATTTACTATGAATACATGATCAGAGGCAACACTTTCATTATCTCATAGATACAACCTTTTTCAAAATGACGATCCAGCCCCTTTCATATTCTTGTCAGAGATAACCCAACTTATACTCTTAACACAGATGAGGATTCCACAGTTCCTATTTTTTGCACAGATGGAAGAGGCAACCTGTCTATTGGATCTTCGGTTAGGTAGAATTTTTATGGCAGCTTTTGAAGCAAGAATAAGTTGGTATCAAAACTGGATGAGAAAAGATATTTTTATAATTTTCGAAGGACCACCAAGATCCTGAACAGCAATCATATGATAAAAATTTCTATTGTAACACAGAGTACCCCTGTCAGCACTTGGAAGTAAATTGAATCAATATGTAGCAAGCATATCTTACAAAAAACACCCCTACCACAGCAAAAATCGAGTTTGCACCAGTAACAATGCTACACTACCACCCATAGAGATCATACTAAAATGTAATAAGAAAAACATCTTAATCATAAATCTTCCGGGAAATCACATAAGGAATTTTTGGAACGACGCGTTTCGAACTACCAACTGTAGTTCATCATCGGGATAATGAAGATTAGCTGATCAGACATATACATTTATAACAGGAAGAGAGAAGCAACGGTTAATTCCCAAAGAGTTAAAAACGGTAAAAAATAAAAAAAAAATTTCTAAAATAATTCAAAATTATAACCAACAATTCCTAAAACTTTTTAAAACGGTCAAAAATAAAACTACAATTAAAAATATAAAAATACAAAATTACCCGTTCAACTAAATTAACTCCTCCAACAGAAAATAGAAAATTTTGAGTCAAGGCCATCAAAAAAATAAATAAATTAAAAAAAAACATATATATATATATATATATATAATAAAAAAAAAAAAAAATTTAATTAATTAGTTAATTAAATAAAAATAAAAATAAATAAATTATTTGTATTTTAATTTAATAAATACATAAATTAACATATATAAACTAATAAATATAATACTAAAATAAAATTAATAAAATAACAATAAAAGACCAAATCATAAAATTAAAGTCAAAGAATAACGTGACCTGTTAAAAATAAAGTAAAAACAAAGAATTCAAGTCAAAGTCATAAACTATAAATAAATAAAATAAAAATAATAAAATAAAATTAATAAATAAATACATGAATGACCAAAAACTTTTTAAACCATAAAATTAAAAAAAAAGTAAAAAATAAATGAAAAATAAAAATAAAAATATGTATTTTACTTTAAAAATAAATAATTAAAATATAATAAGACCAAAACAAAACAAAAGGAACCTTATAGGGAGTGAAGAGAAGGAATCCAACAACTGCTAACTTTCCAACCATCATCCCTATTCAACGTGGGGGACCTCTTTTCAATCTCAATCGCCTCCTTAAATTTCCTGTGATGGAAATGGTCAACCCTAGCAAGGATTCTAGCGTCCTCCATACAAATGTGATGCTTCGTCTTTTTTGCATGCTCAGCTAACCCCGAGGACTTGGTTCTACCATGCCTAATATCCGCAGCATGCTCCTGGAACCTCTTATTAATCGATCGACCAGTTTCACCAATGTAGGGAGTACCGCAAGAGCACGGAATCAAATAAACTCCTTTCACACTTTTAGGGTTCAGTTGGTCCTTAACCGAATTAAGGGAGTCCCGAATAGTGTTTAAAGATTTAAAAGAAGAAGAGATCTTATGCTTCCTTAAAATTCGAGCTATCTTGTCAGTAGTGCCTTGAATAAAAGGTAAATGAACTTTACCAACATCATCACCACTACTCTTATTTTGTCTAGGACCTTTGCTCGCATTCCTGAAAGCCTTCAGACCTTGACTTCTACTATAAGAAAAGCATCGTTGATTTTTAGGATCAGATTGGTCGAATTGCAGCTTCAAGAGGAATGGTATATTTACCTGATCCTTTGATAGAAGGAAAAAACACCATGCTATTAAGTTCCAGCATGTAACATCCGAATTCAATTTTGGACTTACCTGGACAGAGATGGGACCCCATTCTTGATAAGTGCGGAGGAAGGGTTTTTGTTCCTGAAAGAAGAAATCATGAGAATCGTACTCCCTGTCTCAATCTATTCGATAATGTGATGCCTCAAAGCCAATACTAATGCGATGTCATGGAGAAATAAAGTGAGGCCACAGGGCTAATACTAATATGATTTCATAGAGATAATCGAGCCATTGTATAATGCACTGCCACAAATCAAGCCACAGATGTAATGATCCGATTCACAGAATATAATGATTTGAACCATACAATGCAAATCACTGTAATACAAATCTCTTCATACTATAGATCTAGGGATGGCATACATATATTCTATGGTATTTCTGATATTTTAACCAGACCTTCAATGCATGTGATGTAGTCAAACCTTATTCTGAGGAGGGTCAAGAGACCTTCTAATCATCATCAACAGACAAAAACCAGTTGAAGCGATTGAAACTGAGGTCGAGCAGCCTTTAGTTGTACGCTGTAGAGGTAAGAATATACCTCAGAGAAACCTGTAGCTCCAGTGTTTGTACTAAACCCACAGAAAACCCTCATAAACTGCCTCTTTTCTGCATTGATGCTTAGATAAGAGTGGCCTTGTTTTGGATGGCCTACTAGGCTTTTGCCTCCAAAACAAGCCCTTCTATTTTACCTACAATCACACAGAACCTCGACTCCTTTTGATGAGAGAATCTACTGGGGTGATAGGTTCATAATTCCACACAGGTTGTGCCACAAAGATCTTCTAGCTTGGGCTTGTCCTCACTAGGCTCTGATACCATGTTAATTTTTAGTTAACATGTTCTTATCTTAAGTCAGTTACTTCAGAAAGATATATAAGCCCAATTAATCAATTTGTTGCAATCATATAAATCATTATTATGTTGACAGAAAAGCACATGATCCATAATCATAGAGGACAATCCAAGACAAGATAACACAATTTTGTCTCAAGCTAGGGAAAAACCCCAAGATGGGGAAAACCCTTGATCAAATCTTCTTATTACTATAATCAAGTGTTCAGCAGAGAGAGAGAGTACATTCATTGGGATCAGAATAACTTGCCAATATTAAGATTCGACAACACTTCTCTTGGACTTGATCAATCCTGAGATTAGGGAAACTGTACGTCACTAATGGATCTGATTTAGGGCAACAACTGATCTCAGCAAACAAGGTTCAGCACACATTCTTTCAACTGCGGCCCTCCTTATTCTTCATAAGCTTTCCCTAGCAGACTCTTGTAGCGGATCTGTGATCATATAGAAACCATTGATAGTTTCATCATGATGGAATTTGGGTTGGGTTTCAGAGGCATGCAGCTTTATCCCAACTTCAATACAAGAAAGACTTCAAAACAATGCAGCTACACTCTAAACAAGGATACTGAAGTGTTGTCCTCCAAGATATCTGAAATACTTTCAGCAGTCACCAGATGGCTAGGAGATAATGCCTGCGTTTTGTTACAACAGCTCAGATATCTGAATAGTGGTCTTTAGGCCTGCGGTCCAACAGTAAAGGAGTCTCCTTACTGCGGTCTGCTTGCTGAAAGAGAAACCCACACAAAATGAATCATAACCCTTCTCAAATATGCCATAAACCCTAGCGCAGTTCTGTACTGAAATCGGACCTATTGAGTCTAGAACCCAAACAAAACAATCCCATCCACGTTGCCTCAGAGATATCCTGACCACTGAGCACCCAATTCACTGTCCAAATCGCAGAGATATCCTTGATGATCGATGTGTCAAATGAGGTATGGAGGGTTCCCTTATATACAATTCAAACAATATGATTTTCTGAAAATTTCAACACTGAAATTCTACTGCAGTTACTAATTTATTTCTCCTACTTTTTTTCACAATAAGTTATTTATGAAAAAACCCTTCAGTAAATTTTGAAATAAATTCTACTGCAGTTATCACATATATACATATAGAGAAAGAACAATAGAATACAAGCACAAGAATCAATCACATCAACACAGTTATTTTTGGACAATCGTTGTAATATCCCGGAAGGGAAATAGACAGCAATACAAGCATACGACAATATGGAAAATGCCAGAAATAGAACATAAAGCAAATACTCATAAAAATGCCGGGAATGCTAAGCCATTTTATTAATCTGAGAATATAATGAAATACAATGGATAATCAGAATGATAGCACCTATTCTTGCTCAAGGCAAGTGAAGAACTCTCTTAGAAAGATAGGAAATGGCTGCCACAAGAAACTGTGTCCCAGCTGCTAGGAAACTGCCGTAAACCGCTGCTGCTGCGGGAATGAACTGAAACTAGGGGCTGATCCCCTTGCCGGAATGGGCTGAAAATCTGCAAATCACCTGTACTCGCCAACCTGGACCAAACCCAGAAACCATAACAAAAATGGACCACCTCCGAAAATCACCAAGGAAACCCTCCTCAAGGAATTACGCTGTCCCTCCAGGCCCAGCGCAGATGCCAAATGATAGATGCTAAAACAGAGCCACAAACTCCCCGGAAAATCTCCAACTGGTAAAGACTGAGCCTTCACACCGTATCTCACTGAAACTCCTGCAGAAAACCCAGCACCGGAACACCTCCAACAAGAACTGCGTCCTCTCTCCCAGGGACTGCGCAGTCACCAAAAGAAGCCTAGCTCCTCCGCAAAACAAACACCCAAATCTCCCGTAAAAGACTGAAGGAAAAACCTTGCCCGAGCAGGCACTCGAAGTCCCCCGGGGCTAAGGGCGAGATCTCCGACCGGAGACACTCAATGCACTAAACAGTGCTGCAGACAACCTAAACAGCCAGCGTGCTCAAGAAGACAAAAGTCTAGCTCAAATATCATCAACAACAAGAATCCAAATGAGATGGCTCTCCCACCTTTTATAACGCTGGCCCTCCTCAAAACCCTAACGTGGTCCCTCTCTCTCCCACGTGCTCCTCATAAGACTACGCAGAAGCTCCTAGAGGCTACGTGAGCCTCCTCTCATACGTGGTGTGGACCCCCAAGGCTCCCCCTTAAGTTATAACGTTGCATCTACTAGGGAAACACTTTATTTTATTTAAGTGAGTTAGACCCCTTTTCTCACTTTTATTTATTAATAAACTATAGTCGGCAAAACTATGCAAAAATCAAATATTCCAATTAGCGGTGCTAATTAGGAATATTACAGTCTCCCCCGGCAAAATGTTGCTTGTCCTCAAGCAACTGAAGTGATGGATGCTACAAAATCTTCTCATTCTCCCAAGTGGCATCCTCATCCGGCAAATTCTTCCACCTCACCAAGAATTCCCGGACCGTCCTGCTCCGCAGCTGCCTCTCCCTAGTATCAATAATAGCCTCTGGCTGCAACACCAGATGCCCCTCATCATCCGTGGGTGGTAGCTCATCCGTGACTGTCACCTGCTGGCCCAATGCCTTCTTCAGGCATGATACGTGAAAAATGTTATGAATCTTGCTGCCTTGGGGCAACTCTAACTCATATGCAACCTGTCCAATCCTGCGTATCACCCTGTATGGTCCATAAAAGCGGGGCTTGAGCTTCTTGGCCCCCTTCTGCTTTAATGTCGACTGTCGGTATGGCTGTAATCGTAGGTAGACCAGATCTCCTACCTCAAACTGTCTCTCCACCTGACCCCTATCAGCATACAGCTTCTGCTGATTCTGTGCTGTGGCCATGTTGTCCTTGAGAGCTCGGAGGATGTCCTGACTCTCTTGGATCCAAATCTTGGCTCTCGGAGCCCTGCTAACACCAAACATCACATCCGCAAAAGATAAAGGATGATACCCATACAAAGCATAGAATGGTGACATACCAATGGACATGTGATGCGTCGTGTTGTAGCAATACTCTCCCAAATGCAGCCACTTCAGCCATGCTCGTTGCTGCCCACTGACATAGTTACGCAAGTAGCCCTCCAGCCACTTGTTAACTATCTCTGTCTGCCCATCCGTCTGTGGGTGATAACTAGTGCTCGGTGTCAACTCTGTCCCCACTAGCCGGAAAAGCTCCTGCCAGAATCCGCCCATGAAGCAGCTGTCCCTGTCACTGATAATGGTCTTAGGAAGACCATGCAACCTGAAAATCTCCTTGAAGAACAGCTCTGCCACCTGTGCTGCTGTGTAGTGTGCAGATATGGCGAAAAAGTGAGCATACTTCGTCAGTCGATCAACGACTACGAAGATACAATCCTTGCCCTGTACCATGGGCAACCCTGTGATGAAGTCCATCGATAGGCTCTCCCATTTCCCCTCTGGAATGGGAAGAGGCTGCAACAATCCTGCGGGATGGCTCATCTCTCCCTTGTTCCTCTGACAAACATCGCACTCCCTAACATGCTGGAGTACGTCCTCCTTGAGGCCCTTCCATGAGAACCTCTCTCTAATGGCCCTATAGGTTTTGGTAAACCCCTGTTGGCCGGCCAATGGTGAGTCGTGTGAAGCATGGAGTATCTTCTTCTTAAGCTGAGATCCCTCAGTCAAGAAGATCCTGTCCCTGTAATAGATAATCTCATCAACCACCCTGTACCTGTCATCCGCTACCTGTCCATCCAACACCTCACATGCAAACCTGTCCTTGCAGTACTCCACCAACTGTCGAGCCCTCCAATCTGCGTCCAAGCTCATAAGAGATAACGTGGCCGGTCTACGTGAAAGGGCATCGGCTACCACGTTATTTTTGCCTTTGACGTACTCAATGTCAAAGTCATAGGCTTGGATCTTACTGATCCACTTCTGCTGCCTCTCCTGCAACTGCTTCTGCTCCAGAAAGAACCTGAGGCTGTTGTGATCGAATCTCACCCTGAATCTGCTGCCCACTAAATACTGCCGGTACTTGGCCAATGCATGCATAATGGCCAACATCTCCTTGTCGTATATGGAATACAACCTCTCATGCGAAAGGAGCTTCCGGCTCTCAAAAGCTATAGGATGACCACCCTGCATCAATACCGCACCAATCCCCTCTCCTGACGCATCACACTCCAGGACGAATGGCTGCGTGAAATCCGGCAATGCAAGCACGGGGCAGCTACTCATCACCTCCTTGAGCCTTTCAAAGGCCCGTTGTGCTGTGTCTGACCAACTGAATGCCCCCTTCTTTGTCAAATCTGTGAGGGGTGCAGCGAGCTGTGAGAAACCCTTGACGAACTTCCTGTAGTAAGTGCAAATGCCAATAAATCCCCGAAGCTCCGTCACGTTCCTCGGCTCTGGCCAATCTCTGATGGCCCTGATCTTCTCCTCGTGGACTCTCACCCCGTCCACTCCTATAATATGTCCCAAGTACAACATCTCCGTCAATCCAAACTCACATTTGGAGAGCTTGGCATAGAACTGCTGCTCCTCCAAGATGCGCAATACTGTCTCAATATGTTGGAGATGCTCCTCCCAAGTCCTGTTGTATATGAGTATGTCATCGAAGAAGACCAACACAAACTTCCTCAGATGACTGCGGAAGATATGATTCATGCATGACTGAAAGGTGGCTGGTGCATTGGTCAGCCCAAAAGGCATAACCAGAAACTCAAAGTGCCCATAATGACACTTGAAAGCGGTCTTGGGAATGTCCTGTTCCCTCACGCGAATCTGATGGTACCTTGATCTCAAATCAATCTTTGAGAAGAACCGTGCTCCTCTCAACTCGTCCATCAGCTCATCGATCCTGGGAATGGGGTACCTGTTCTTCAGAGTCTTCTTGTTCAGAGCCCTGTAATCAATGCACATCCGCAATGTGCCGTCCTTCTTCTTCACCAACACCACGGAAGAAGCAAAAGGACTCGTGCTCGGCCGAATGTGCCCAAGGGCTAGCAACTCCTGAATAGCTCGCTCAATCTCATCCCGATAGGCCTTGGGATGCCTATAAGGTGTGGTGATCACTGCCTGTATCCGCTGCTCCAGCTCGATGGTATGCTCAAACCCCCAATCCGATGGCTGCCCTGGCGGAATATCCCCGAATACTATGGCATACCTGTCAAGGATGGTCTGTACCTCTGGGTGCACTGCCTGTCCTATAGTCGCTGCCTCTGATGCCCGCAGCTCTACTGCCCACTCTATATCTCCCTTACGGAAGGTTGCCTCCATCCGATGAGCCGAAACAATCTGAGGCGGATATGTGTGCTGTCCTCATATCTTCTCATGCCTCCCTGTCTTGGGATCATCCCACTCCATCTCTAGGGCCTTCTAATCCGTCGTGACCTTCCCTAGAGTGATAAGCCACTGAACACCCAGTATCATGTTGGTGTCCGGAATATCGACCACAAAAAAGTGATCTGTCAATGTATAGGTACCCATCGTCACTGATAACGCGGGAACATATCGAGCACATACCATGGTCTGATCTCCTGGGACCAAAACTGAAAATCCATCAAAGCCCTCAGTCTGTATACCTCTCCGCTCAACCATCTGTGCATCGATGAAGTTGTGGGTTGCCCCACTGTCAACCAAAACTGAGACTCGCTGACCACGCACTGTCCCCCGTACGCGCAGCGTCAAGTACTTGGGAACTCCCCGCAATGCGACTAGAGCTCCTCCAGTAGGTGCAAACGACGCACCACCTGCTGGTGGTGGTGGAGGTGGTAAGGTATCCTGTACTGCACGACAATCTCCTGCCTCCACATCATCCTCCTCATCCTCTTCCCCGCTACTCTCGGAGAAGACCTCAATGAAATGTGCTTTCCCAGCAGCACATCTATGTCCTGGTTCCCATGGCTCCTGGCAGGTGAAGCACAACCGCTTCTTCTTCATCTCCCTCCTGGCCTCATCATCAACCTGCACCCGTCCGGGATTCCCCTTGGGAGGCGGAATCCTCGCGTCCTTCCCCTTAGGCTGGAAAGCCTGTCTCTGAGGATAAGGTGTCCGAGTCCGGGGTAAGGCATCCTGTAAGTCTCGGGTCCTACTGATAGCATCCTGGAGTGTAGCTGGTCTAGTCGACTTGACTAGGCCACGAAGTGGCTCTGCTAATCCTTCGACAAACATGTAGATCATCCGGGCTGCGGATAGATCTGGCACCATCACTGAAACCCTCAAGAAATCTGAAATGTAAGTCTCAGGGCTCCCAGTCTGCTTGAGCCTCGTCAGCTCAACAAAGTGTTGTTCCGGATCCCTTCGGTCAAAACGCTCTATCACCCTCCTGGTAAACTCGGCATATGTCGTCACGGTGGAATTCCCGAGTGTCGTCATCCCATGAAACCACCAGTCCTGGGCCTCACCATCCAAATGTAATGTTGCCACCTTAATGGCTTCTGACTGCGACACCTGATTAAGCTGGAAATAGATGTCCAACTTTTCTACCCAAGACTTTGCCGAACTGTTTGATGAGCCATCAAACGTGCGCAAATGGAATCTGCTAGCTGCGCGGTGGTCATCATGATGATGCCTGTACCCTCTGCGATGATCACGGGGTCTACTGTCACGCTGGAGCTGGACAAAATCTCTGAATGAGATAAGATCTCTGAGCTTCGGCCCGTATGCCCGGTACTCTGCAAGATAGGCACCCATCTGGCCAGGCTCAGGCTCTGGCTCCTGCTGTGCTCCCATCCCTGTGTCCTCTGCTAGGAACGTGGGCATAGTGGATCGCGTGGGTGCATGCGATGCCATAATGGGGATAGCCTCACGCTCTGGCATATGGTGGGATGTGCCTGATCCCTCACCAATCTGAAAACCGCTTGGGGTTTCCCGCTGCCTAACCTCCAGCGCAGTGGGTCTCTGTCCCACCGTCTCCATCTGTCTCGACAGATCCTGCATTGTTTGGAGGAGCGTATCCCTATATCTCCTCGCATCCTCCTCGTCTGCCATAGGATCCTGCTGCTCTGCGTCCACCACAGGCTGCTCCTGCTCTGTATTTGTCACAGGCTGCTCCTGATCTGTATCTGTCACAGGCTGCTCCTGATCTGTGTCCACCACTCGAACACAGTCCCCCTCTCCGTAGGTGTTCTCCAACCTACGCACAATGTCTTTGTATCTCTTACCTCTGTAACAGATGTGGGGTCTATCCCTCGGCCTCATAGACTGCTAGCTCCACAGACTGAGCCAGATCTAGGCTCTGATACCACTGTAATATCCCGGAAGGGAAATAGACAGCAATACAAGCATACGACAATATGGAAAATGCCAGAAATAGAACATAAAGCAAATACTCATAAAAATGTCGGGAATGCTAAGCCATTTTATTAATCTGAGAATATAATGAAATACAATGGATAATAAGAATGATAGCACCTATTCTTGCTCAAGGCAAGTGAAGAACTCTCTCAGAAAGATAGGAAATGGTTGCCACAAGAAACTGCGTCCCAGCTGCTAGGAAACTGCCGTAATGTGCTGCTGCTGCGGGAGTGAACTGAAACTAGGGGCTGATCCCCTTGCCGGAATGGGCTGAAAATCTGCAAATCACCTGTACTCGCCAACCCGAACCAAACCCAGAAACCATAACAAAAATGGACCACCTCCGAAAATCACCAAGGAAACCCTCCTCAAGGAATTACGCTGTCCCTCCAGGCCCAGCGCAGATGCCAAATGATAGATGCTGAAACAGAGCCACAAACTCCCCGGAAAATCTCCAACTAGTAAAGACTGAGCCTCCACACCGGATCTCACTGAAACTCCTGCAGAAAACCCCGCACCGGAACACCTCCAACAAGAACTGCGTCCTCTCTCCCAGGGACTGCGCAGTCACCAAAAGAAGCCCAGCTCCTCCGCAAAACAAACAACCAAATCTCCCGTAAAACACTGAAGGAAAAACCTTGCCCGAGCAGGCACTCGAAGTCCCCCGGGGCTAAGGGCGAGATCTCCGACTGGAGACACTCAACGCACTAAACAGTGCTGCAGACAAGCTAAATAGCTAGCGTGCTCAAGAAGACAAAAGTCTAGCTCAAATATCATCAACAACAAGAATCCAAATGAGATGGCTCTCCCACCTTTTATAACGCTGGCCCTCCTCAAAACCCTAACGTGGTCCCTCTCTCTCCCACGTGCTCCTCATAAGACTACGTAGAAGCTCCTAGAGGCTACGTGAGCCTCCCCTCATACGTGGTGTGAACCCCCAAGGCTCCCCCTTAAGTTATAACATTGCACCTACTAGGGAAACACTTTATTTTATTTAAGTGAGTTAGACCCCCTTTCTCACTTTTATTTATTAATAAACTATAGTCGGCAAAACTATACAAAAATCAAATATTCCAATTAGCGGTGCTAATTAGGAATATTACAATCGTCCCTAGAAAAACCCAATGTGAGAAAACCGGTGCAGTGAATGAGGGTTTATATATTAATCTTCAGCAACAATTTCTTTACAAGGAATGACTGGCAGAATAACTGAGAAAATTGCAGCAAAACACCTAAGATAATTTTCTCCCGCTCTCTGGAGAGTTTATGAGACTTGAGAGGCACCCTATCCCTCTCTGCATCACCACTGCATCCTTCTCTGTAGAGAGACTGTGTCACTGCTGCGTTGTCCCTTTCCGCTACCTCTCTTACCTTCTGCGTCCTTCTTCCTCGAGTTTTGACTGCTGCTGAAACCCTCCACTTCCTCTGCCCTACAACTCTCCCTCTGAAATCGAATTTTAAGTTCTGAAGAATTGACCTCCCTCAGGTTACTGAGTGTTTTCCTAGATTTCTTTCCAAATGACCCTCAAGCTTTCTTTTATAATATTCTCATTGACAAATTAATGGCCCAGATTAGAAGTCTAATCAATGGCTAAGATTAAATTATGCACTTCTTGAACATCCCTATCTTCTCTCTGAAATAACCAAAATTTGCTCTTCCCAGAGCCTTAGTAAGGATGTCTGCCACCTATTCTCCTGTTGGAATGTACTACAACTATATAGCTCCCTGCTAAAAACAGTCTCTGATAAAATGACACTTGATGTCAATGTGCTTTGACCAATCATGAAACATAGGACTCTTAGAGAGCTTGATGCAACCTGATTATCACATAGAATGTTGGTCGCTTCCATCTTCTCCTTGAGTAGATTCACAAGTAGCTTCCTAAGCCATATGGCTTCACACGAAGTTGTGCTTGCTGCCATATATTCCGCCTTAGCTGAGCTCAGAGCTACGGACTTTTGTTACCTACTGCACCAGAACGTCATCCCTGATCCAATGTTCAAATAGTACCCACAGGTACTTTTCCGATCTACTGAACTTCCAGCCCAATCTGCGTTAGGGAACCCACTCAGTCTGATGTCATTGCCTCGGGTGTATCTTAATCCATGCTCGACTATTCCTCGTATGTATCTGAGAACATGCTTGGCTGCTTCCCAATGTGCCCTCATTGGTTCCACCATGAGCTGACTGAGGATATTGACAGCGTAACAGATGTTTGGCCTAGTGTTGACTAGATACATCAGGGACCCTATGAGTTGTTTGTACAAGGTAGGATCGGCATCATCATCTTCGGATAAATCAATCTTCTTCCAGTTGGTGATCATTGGAGTAGCCATGGGTCTACAATCCTACATCCTGAACCTCTCTAGAATTTCTGTAGCATATATTCCTTGACCAAGGAAGATCTCACCCTTCTATTGCCAAACTTCCAACCCCATAAAATAATGCATCAGTCCCAGATCATTCATGTTAAATTCGGCAGCTAGGTTTTCCTTGTAATCCTTGATGAGCCTAGATGAACCTGTCAAGAATAGGTCATCCACATACAACACCAGTATTGGAGGCTCATTCCCGACTATCAGATACTAGAGATTAGGACCTGCGTCATTTTTGACGAATCCCATCTTCTACAAGTAACCATCAATACGACTATACCAAGCTCTAGGCGCTTGTTTAAGTCCATATAAGGCTTTCTTAAGCCTGCATACATGAGTCTTCTGCTCATGCGTCTCAAAACCCTCAGGTCGCTCAATATATACTTCTTCTTCTATCACCCCATTCAAGAAAGCAGTCTTGACATCCATCTGGTGAATCTCCCACCCCATCTAAGCCGCAAGGGATATTACGGATCTGATAGAAGTATATTTGGCTATTGGGGCGAAGGTTTCTTCATAGTCTATCCCTTCCTTTTAAGCATACCCCTTAGCCACGAACCTGGCTATGTATTTCTCCACGTTGCCATCTGCAGCATATTTGATCTTGTAGATCCATCTCGAACCTACAATTGATCTATAATGAGGTCTAGGTACCACTTCCCAGGCATCATTAGTCATGATGGAACTGTACTCTTCCACCATTGCATCTACCCATACCAGATGCTGAGCTGCTTCCTAGAAACTAGAGGGTTCTCCAACCTGAGCCACGAAGGCATGGTACCTGTCAGGTTGTTTACGCTCCCTTTTCTCGTTTCTAGGAGCTCCGACAAAATCCTCTGCGTCTCTAAGAATCTGTTGCAATTCCCGACTCTCTCTCCCGTTGGTAGTGGGTGGATCTTCCTGCTTCTCTTCTTGCAAATATTCCTGAGTTAATACTTCAAGATTCTTAAGCCATGGAAGCATTGGTGCTAGTTTCGACTGGTCGAAGAGGCTGAACCAGTGGATCATCCTCTGACTGTGTTTCAGAAAGCATCTCTAGAGATTTCCTGAAATCTCTGTCCTCCATGAACTTTACATCCCGTCGTACTACAACTTTCTTGTTTCTAGGAATGTAGATTCTATATGCCTTAGCATTCTCGCTATATCCTACCAAATATCCCTTTTCTGCAGTCTGATCCAATTTCTTCCTCTTTTCTTCTGGAACATGGCATGGCAGTATGCCAAGCTACCAAATATCCTGAAATGGCTCACCTCTGGCTTATTTCCAGTGAAGACACTCTTTGGTGTAATCTTACCTAGTGCCTTGTGAGGAATCCTATTCTAAACATACACAACTGTACTGCATGCCTCTTCCCACAGGAATTTTGGCATATCTTGATCATACAGCATTGCCCTCATTGCTTCAACAATAGTTCTATTCTTCCTTTCTGCTACTCCATTCTGCTCCGGATTATATGGAGCGGTCCACTCTCTTTCGATGCCTTCCCTTGCACAGAACTCAATGAAGTTTTTATCAATATATTCTCCACCATTATCTAACCGCAATATTTTTATCTTCTTTCCTGTCGAATTCTCAACCAGAGCCTTAAACTCTTTGAATCAATCAAATACCTCATCCTTGGTTTTTAGAAAGTAGATCCAAGTTTTCTTGGAATGGTCATCAGTGAAGGTGATGAAGTACTTGGCACCACTAAGAGCTCTGGTGGACTTAGGTCCGCAGATGTCCGAGTGTATTAATGCCAACAAACTCTTAGCCCTATTGCTGCTCCTGGGGTAAGTTGCCTTGGCATACTTACCTAGTACGCATCCTCTGCATACATCATCTCGCTTGGTGCTTAGTTCTGGAACTCCTGTGACTGTCTCTTTGAAAATTCTTAGAGCGCCATGGTGTAAGTGCCTGATCCTCTTGTGCCATATCTCATTCAAATCCTTCTCACTACTGTTGCCTATCAGTGCCATTGGTGATTCGAGCTGCAACTTATACAATTTGTTGCTCTTGACTGCTATTTGTGCCTTTTTCTTCCAACTTGGGTGTTTGACATATACTCGTTTGCCAATGAAGTATACGTCGTAGCCCTTGTTTTGCAGCTGAGACACAGAGAGTAAGTTCATCCCCAAACCAGGCACATATAGCGCATTGGTAGCCCGAAGCTTATTCCTAGCTTCAGTTTGAAAAACTACGGTATCTCTTCCAATAGGGGTACATTTCGCCTTATTTCCCATGGTGATCTTGAAGTTCATCTGTTCTTCTTGGTAGCTCGAGAAACATTCTCGTATTCTCGTCATATGTGCAGAAGCTCCATTATCAATATACCAAACCTCTGAGGAAGCAGAGCTTGATACGCAAATGAATTCTTCTTTCATCTAGAAGCCAATACAGAGATGTCATGATCCATCCTTTCTTCCATGCTTTCCCTTTTCTCTGGAGAACTGCGTGAACCCTTCCAAGTTGATGCTACAACGACATCTAGACTTCGTTCCATTGCAGAATATCCAATATTGTTCCCTAATCTTTGCTCTAATACAATGTGAAAATTTCAACTTTGAAATTCTACTGCAGTTACTGATTTATTTCTCCTACTTATTTTCACATTAAGTTATTTATGAAAAAACCCTTCAGTAAATTTCGAAATAAATTCTACTACAGTTATCACACATATATATAGAGAGAAAGAACAATAGATTACAAGCACAAGAATCAATCACATCAACACAGTTATTTCTAAACAATCGTCCCCGAAAAAACCCAATGTGGGCAAACCGGTGCAACAGATGATGGTTTATATATTAATCTTCAACAACAACTTCTTTACAAGGAATGATTGGCAGAATAACTGAGAAACTTGAAGGAAAACACCTGAGATAATTTTCTCTTGCGCTCTGGAGAATTTCTGAGGCCTGAGAGGCACCCTGTCCCTCTTTGCATCACCTCGGCATCCTTCTCTGCGCAGAGACTATGTGAGACTACGTAATTGTTGCGTTATCCCTCTGTGTTGTACCCCTGAGATGTCTCTCTGCCCTTCTGCGTCCTTCTTCCTCAAGTTCTGACTGCTGCTGAAACCCTCCACTTCCTCCGTCCTGCAACTCTCCCTCTGAAATCGAATTCTAAGTTCTGAAGAATCGAATTCCCTAAGGTTACTAAGTGTTTTCTCGGCTTGCTTTCCAAATGACCCTCAAGCCTTCTTTTATAATCTTCTCATTGACAAATCAACGGCCTAGATTAGAAGTATAATCAATGGCTAAGATTAAATCTTAACTTGATCTTCGTTATCTAGAATATTCACACTCTGCATTATTAATACCCATTAATTATTTAATTTCCCTAAGTTTAGACTTGGGGATCCCATTAAAATAATTAATTATTTTAATAAAACATGAACCGAGTGGAATTTCCACAAACGGTTTCCGGGTTCTTTGGAATACTGGTGTCCAAGCCTCCTCACCAAATTTGAGACTTAGATCACTTTCTGATGCTACAAAAATCAACAGATTTGACTTAACTTTTGGAGCAAAATTCAAAATTCAAATTTTCAATTCTTCCCGCCTAAACAAAATCATGACATATAGAATTTCTTTTTAAATAAACAAACATTTTCCTTGTCCAAATTTAACGATCTTTAGATCAATTTTGGTCCTCTCGGCGGAGAAGAATTCAATGCTGCAATTATCTTTTCCATAGGAGCTGATCAAAGTGGAATTTGACCCTAGTTTCCAATTTTAACAAGGAGGCATAGTGTAGAGTCAACAACAATGCATATTTCCTAGTGGATAGTGCAAAGGCTAGTAGCAATCAAAGACTCAGGAGACAGTTGCAGCACAGAGACACAGTTGAATCAGATGCTTCTCCATTGTAGTAGTTGCAACAACATCAGCAACAGTGAGAGGAAGTGTTAGTTTGGTTGCAGTGCAAATGTAGAGTTGGCAGCAGTACAGGTTGTACAGTGCAATGTCAGCAGTAGCACAGATGCAACATTGTTCACCTAAAACTAGTAGCAGATGAATTAGAGTTAGCGCAGTGGTTGATGGACAGTGGAAGGCAGCTACATTTGTCAAACGTCAGTTTCGTTGGGAGGATGATGCAGAGATAGGTTGTTGTAGTAGTGAAGCACTAGAACACCTTCCTCGCTAAGAGGGAGTGTTAGTTTTTGTAGCATCAAATGGTTTTCTAGTCTCAAACTTTGTGGAGAGGCTAAAACACATGAGTTTTCTAGAACCCAAAATTGTTTATGGAAATTTCACTTAGAGACAACTCAATTAAATTAATTGATCGATAATTAAAAAAAATGCCTAAGTCTAACTTAAGGAAATCGATTAATTAATGGGAATTAAATGAGAAAGGTGAGGATTCTCTAGAAACTCATATGGATCAACTTAGAGATTATCTCATCCATCGATTAAGATTTAATTGTGGTCATTGAAGTCTCAACTGAAGATTATAAGAGGAGGTCAATGGGGTAGATGGAGAACACCAGTTGTAGATACTCAGTGATCAAGGCAGTTCGATTGTCCAGTGGCAAGTGATTCAACAGTGAGATCGAGCCAATGACCGAGTAGCAAGTGTCAGAGGGGCAGAGTAGTAGATTTATAGAGGAGTTTCCAGTTTTTGAAGAGTCGGGAGAGAAGATCGAATTATTTCTCCAGGAGGTTGTGTCGAGCCTCAATAGGGCAATTCGATTTGGCTGAGCAAGAGGAGGATTTAGTTGCCAGAGTCCGAGATAATTTTCCTATGGATCGGAGAATTCTTTCTAGAGCAGCAACCGTTAGTCAGAGGAAAATTCGAGGCAGAATTGGGCTAAGAATTTGAGGGCCTGTGTAGGGGTGACACAGTAGATGTGCAGAGGAGGATGAGTTTTTCAGTTTGAGTGTCTGGACTGAGCTAGGATTACTTGAGGAGGAAGGTAAATTCCCTCGCATATTTTTTTGGGTATTTATCTCAAAGAGGATAGCAAGTTTGACGTCCAGTTTATTGTACTCATAATTTCCGTTGCTACATAATAATAAAACCCTCATTTGCTGCATTGGTTTTTCCGGGGAAAATTGTCCAAAAATAACAGTGTCAATTTGTGTGTGTGATTTCTCTAAATTTCTCAGTTCCACATATTTTATTTCCGCAACATAATTTTTATTGGTGAAGAATTGCAGTGTGAGTTATTCGTTGTTTGCAGTAGAAAAATAATCTACTTAATAATTAACCAGTTAGAAGAATAATTTCTAGTTGTTGTATTTCAAGGAATTTTCACATGGCATAAAACTACTGCTACTCCAAGATGCGGAAGACCACCTCCAAGTATTGTAGGTGCTCCTCCCAAGTCCTGTTATAGATGAGTATGTCGTTGAAGAACACAAACATGAACTGATGCAAATTGTAATATCCCCTTTCAGGGATATCTCTCAAACACAGTGAACTCTAAACTAGAGATGGACTGGGGGGGCGTTTACCAAATATTTCACCTCTGAAAAGAGGGTGAGATTTGGAGGCTACCTGGCCCTCACCAGACTCCATCTATAGAGTATGGGAAAAACACAACAGATGGTATAGCAATGGAAATGTCTCAAAGGGTAAATAAGCAGAGATGCAGACCATACAACAGTACATAAAATGCTAGAAACAGTATATGCAACAGATACACATAAAATAGAGAGAATACTGAGCCATTTTATTATACTGAGAAATAGCAATGAGTAGAAGAGGTGATCAGAGTGATGGCACTTCGACTTGCACCAGGCAAGTGTAGGAATACTCTCAGAATATCAATGGAATGGCTGCTCTCTGATCTGCATCCAAGCTGTTGGAAAATTGCTGTGTAGCTGTTACCGCTGGAACAAGATGAGTATTAGGGGCTGCTCCCCTACTCGGAATGAGCTTAAACTCTGGAATCAACCTCTGCTCACAAAACCCAAAAAAGCCGAGAGAGCGTTTCTGGAATGGAAAATCTCCGAAAATACCTCCCTTGAGGATCTACGCTATCCTCCAAGGCTCTGCGCTGAGACTGAATGGAATACTCCAAAATATGACCTCCCGCTCAACCAAGAGTCTCCAATAGGCAAGGGCTGGTACCTTTCTTAATCTCCCGACCAAAATCCTCCGAAACAATGCCTCTCCGGAGCTCCCTCAAAATGGACTGCGTCCTCCCTCTCAAAACTGCGCAGTCTATGGATGCACTGCTCCTCCACAAAAGCCAAACACCAATCCTCCTGCAAAATAGTGATGGGACAACCTCACCCGAGCAAGCACTCAAAGTCTCCCGGGGCTGAGGGTGAGATCTCCGAACGGAGACACTCAATGCACTAAACAGTGTTGCAGACAAGCTAAACAGCCAGCATGCTCAAGTAGTCAAAGTGACCAGCTCAATATGCATAAACATCGAATGACCAAAATGAGAAGGTTCTCCTCCTTTTATAATTTTGGCCTCTCTCTCAAACCCTAGGCCCATCATCTCCAATGTAGCCTCTCTTGGCCCCACGCTGCCAACTCAACCTGTGCAGTCCCTCCACGTGCTCTAGTGGGTCCCCTCTCTACATGGTCTCTTTGCCCCCCTTGGCTCACTTAAGTTACAACGTTGTGTCTACTAGGGAGTGAACTTTATGTTTAGGGTGAGTTATGTCTTCCTCTACTCACTTTTATTTATAATTTAACTATAGTAGGCAAAATTGATCAAAATTAATATTTCCAATTAGCTGCTGCTAATTGGGAATATTACAGTCCTCCCCGCCAAAAATTGCTTGTCCTCAAGCAATGCCTGAACAAGCATCCACTCTAGTTGACGCTCCCCACCATCACTGTAAAATGTGCCTGGGTCCTAGTTGCACCACTGAATCTTCCCTGTCCTCTGTATCACCCTGATATGGAGGGATCTCTCAGTGCCAAGATCCAAAACTGATCTCTCACTGTACCAGTGAACAAACAATCCTCCCAGATCCTAACGCCACCATGGCCAATCATCGTCCAGGTCCCACGGCTTAGGTTGCGCACTGCCTCTGGCTATAGCTGATGCCCCATGAAGTGAAGTCCGCCAACAAGCATCAATGCTCCCTGGCTCCTACTGTGTTGTACCTCTAACTGTATAAGCTGCCCCACCAACTGCATACCAACTCATCACCTCTCTCCAATCCAAGTCCTGACTCAATCCCATGCTGATCCCGCCCCCCTGAAATCGGGATGGAGTGCTGAAGAAATGATGACCTGGGCCCCACTGCCAGTTGGAACCTGTAACATCGGCTATGTTTAAGGGCCCTTGCTTTGTTGTGCTCCCTACGAAGAAAATCGTACCATCAAGAGGGTACCAACTCATGGTCTCCCGCCAATCCATCCTGGAAGAAGAATCTAATGTAGCAACAACTGTACACGGTACACGCCTAGAGTGTTGTCGCAAGCCTGTAATCAACTCACACTGCTCTGCCCTGTCTGCCAATGAAAGCTGCCTGTCGAAGGAAGCCCCTCTCTCTATAATGGGCCAAAGTGGGCAAGATGTGCTGCAAGCCCCATTGATGTACTCCTGGAGAGTACTACTCACTAAAAGTACTGCAGCTCGGCCAACTGTACATACATCTATCTGTACCTCATCAATGTGTCGGCCCAAATACGGATGCTCCACCATCTCCAACAACTCATCCCTCTCATCGGGAATGTGAAGCTCCTGCCGTCCCCTAGCCCCCTACAGAAATATCCCATCGACCTCCAACATCTCTAGAGGATATGGATCTACAACTGCTGTCACCGTACACGATGTCAGTGCATCTGACTGCTCCTCCTCAATGGCTGACCCCAAGGTTATCCGCATACCCATCACGGACTCGATGTGAGCCTCCATCTGGCTCTCCCCCAAAGGACTATCATGCATGATGTGCATAGTATCCTCCTCTGCTGACTCAGGCTCCATCATATGCTGCTTTGGCTGAATCGTCACAAGTGACTCATCGCCCAGAGTATCTCTCGTAGAGTCCCCTGACTGCTCACCCTGGACACTGGAATCCAGCTCCGATCTACTGTCATCATCTCTGCATGACTGCTCTCGCTCCCCAGGAGCATCCTCAACTGATCCTATGGACTCATATAAAAAAGAGTCCTCACCCTGGCATACAGAAGGAATGCCCTCCTGTTCTACCTCTACCACCTCATCTGCATTGAATATGCCATCCACCCTCTCGATAATGTGTCGATACATTGTCTGGAGCCCAGACACATACTGGGATACTACCTCTGCTGTACCTAGCATCCTCTGCTCACGCATGATCTCGACATGCCCTGAGGGAAAAGTGACGCATGTCTCCCTCATGACCTGCTCCCCAAGCGTAGGCTCAACGATGACTGATGTGCCACCCTTGCAGAGGATCACCTCATCCCCTAACCTGTGGCTGTCAACTAGCGCCCCGACCCAGTGCCACTGCTGAGAAGTCTCTCCCCTAGTGTGCTGAGTGTCATCCAAATATCTTGGGTAAGCCTCGCGTACCTCGCAGCTCATGCCCAAAGTGCCAAAGGACAACGACAAAATCGACTGTGCCCGTGAGTGATGTAGAAGAAGGTCAGGTGCGTGAGTCTCCACAGATACCGTCAAGTATCGCTCATCTGTCTCCCCATCGATCCTGGGTGAAATACCCCCAAAGGTAAGCCCGGTGTCCCTGTCCATGAGTCTCCCTGGACGCAATGCTCTAAGACCCTGCTGTGCAGCACCGTATGCCCTCGCAAACCACCGATCATCCATGTACTCCTCGACATGCCATTGCACACTGAGGCATACCCTTGTACATTACTGGATACCCCCTACTACTGTTGTACCACCCTGTATCGTCTCGTGCCTGGTCTGTGTCAAGGCATCGGTCACTCCCCGTGTGGTCTCAATGTGATGTAGAACACTCCTACTCCACAATGCAGTCCCACACACTATGGTACACCACCATGCGACTCCATGCCCACCGGTAGTCCGCTGCTCAATGCTAAAGGCTTCCACACACCCCTGGATGTGATGACCTAGAGTTGTGTCTCTACATGTTGGACCACCCCCAATCAGTATAATCTCCATTGTCACATCGCTATATCCTCCGATGAATGGATCATCACTCTAAACCCTCCCCGAGGGGTCCGAGAAGTGAATCTCCCTATGTGTCAGTGGTGATACCACCACTGTTCGACTCCGTTGTGACCTTTGTGCCCCACACAAAGCTGAAGAACCCTTGGCCCCATACAAGACACCATCTGGTGGCCTGCAATGCCACCTCCTCCGACAAGCTTCTGCCAAGGTATGTTGATCACTCTGTGACCCCGTCTACAAGTGTCATACCAAGACAACCTAGGGAGTTTGTCCATAAACTGGTTGGCCACTAGAGCTGACCGAAACTCCCCTAGCAATTGCGCATGCTCAACTGCTAGGCCAACTGTACCCTCCAAGACATAGTCAACCAACCTGCCTGGGAAATGACAAGTAGTCCCGCCTAGATCCCAATGCCAATCTAGGGTTCCTGTATTCCCAGCACCTGGAAACTCCTGTTGAACTACACCCGGGTTCGCCACTATCATCATAACCCACTCCACCGGGTACCAACTCAAAATCTCTCGCCATCCCACCTCAACATGTGGATGCTACACCCTGTGCAACTCCGATCGTCTCATCCCGGTAACCAAGTCAATGTATGAGATCTGACTAGGTGGCTCGACCTCTCTCTCTCCAATGGAAAGAGGTGACCCAATAACGCTGCTAGCCCCATCTATGCATGCTTGAAGGGGGTTGCTTTGACAATCCAATGTGCCCTCTAGTTGTAGCATTAGGGAATCCAACCGTTCCCCAATGTGGGCCAACTTGGCCGCTGACTCGGCACAAACCACTCTCATGCCCTCTAGCTCCTCGTTCTGTAACAAAATAGCCTCTCATACTGATGTGGCCTTCCCTTTCAAAACTAGAAGGTCGGCTTGAAGCTGATGACACCGTTGTGTGCGACCATTGTCCAATACCTCTGTATCTCCTAGTGCCTCATCAAAGGTGGATACATCTCCTGGCACCGCACTCATCTATCACGTGCTGCTACCACCTGAAGACTCGGACACTACACTGATCATCCCCTCAATGGATGGCACTACTGGAGTAAGCTCTAGTCTCTCTACTAAGATGTCAACCGATATGGTCAAAGAAGTCTCCAACACAAGTGACCCTTGCGCCATACTGAGTGTATCCACATGCTCCCCATGATCCTATGTGCCCTCATCCTCCAAGTGCGAGGTAGCCATTTTGTTGGCTTCCCCCTCCGTTGTTCGGTCAAGCTAGAAAGAGGTATCTAGCTTTTCCACCCGATCCCGAACCGTGCAATCAGTGGATCCATCATACTTGGGAAAAGGTGTCCTCCCAGTGGTACGCTGCAACTCTGAACTCTGCATGCTAGACCCCCCACTGTTCCTTCCTCCATCTTGCCTGAGCTGACAGTAATCTCTGAAGTTTTCCCCCATGGACTGCCATTCGCGGAAATAATCTGCAAAGGGTATATGATCATGCCGCCTACCTTGACTCGGTGCTGGAGGTAAGAATGTAGGCATCGTGATCCTGGTTGGCCTACTGAAGGCTAGTAAATGTTGGTCACACTGTTGTGAGACCCCCATATTTGCCACCTCTACTGCCTTTGGTGGGTAAGATTCTGCCTACCCTCTTTGTTCATAGAAAAATATCCCCACGGCTTCTCTTCCGGTGTCATAGACAACTAGCTCCACAGGCTGAGCCAGATCTATGAGCTCTGATACCACTGTAATATCCCCTTTCAGGGATATCTCTCAAACATAGTCAACTCTAAACCAGAGATGGACTGGAGGGGCGTTTACCAGATATTTCACCTCTGAAAAGAGGGTGAGATCTGGAGGCTACCTATCCCTCACCAGACTCCGTCTATAGAGTATGGGCAAAACACAACAGATGGTATAGCAACGGGAATGTCTCAAAGGGTAAATAAGCAGAGATGCGGACCATACAACAGTACATAAAATGCTAGAAACAGTATATGCAACAGATACACATAAAATAGAGAGAATACTGAGCCATTTTATTATACTGAGAAATAGCAATGAGTAGAAGAGGTGATCAAAGTGATGGCACCTCGACTTGCACCAGGCAAGTGTAGGAATACTCTTAAAATATCAATGGAATGGCTGCTCTCTGATCTGTGTCCAAGCTGCTGGAAAACTGCCGTGTAGCTGCTACTGCTGGAACAAGATGAGTATTAGGAGCTGCTCCCCTACTCGAAATGAGCTGAAACTCTAGAATCAACCTCTACTCACAAAACCCAGAAAAGCCCAGAGAGCGTTTCTGGAATGGACAACCTTCGAAAATACCTCCCTTGAGGATCTACGCTATCCTCCAAGGCTCTGCGCTGAGACTAAATGAAATACTCCAAAATATGACCTCCCACTCAACCAAGAGTCTCCAATAGGCAAGGGCTGGCCCCTTGCTCAATCTCCCGACCAAAATCCTCCGAAACAATGCCTCTCCGGAGCTCCCTCAAAATGGACTGCGTCCTCCCTCTCAAGACTACGCAGTCTATGGATGCACTGCTCCTCCACAAAAGCCAAACACCAATACTCCTGCAAAATACTGATGGGACAACCTCACCCGAGCAATCACTCGAAGTCTCCTGGGGCTGAGGGTGAGATCTCCGAACGGAGACACTCAATGCACTAAACAATGTTGCAGACAAGCTAAACATCCAACGTGCTCAAGTAGTCGAAGTGACCAGCTCAATATGCATAAACATCGAATGAACAAAATGAGGAGGCTATCCTCCTTTTATAACGTTGGCCTCTCTCTCAAACCCTAGGCCCATCATCTCCAACATAGCCTCTCTTGGCCCCACGCTGCCAACTCAACCTGCGCAGTCCCTCCACGTGCTCTAGTGGGTCCCCTCTCTACGTGGTCTCTTTCCCCCCTTGGCCCACTTAAGTTACAACGTTGTGTCTTCTAGGGAGTGAACTTTATGTTTAGAGTGAGTTATGTCTCCCTCTACTCACTTTTATTTATAATTTAACTATAGTAGGCAAAATTGGTCAAAATTAATATTTCCAATTAGCTGCTGCTAATTGGGAATATTAAACAGATGCTTGCAAAACACGTGGTTCATGCAAGACTGAAATGTAGTCGGCACGTTGGTGAGCCCAAAGGGCATCACCAGAAACTCAAAGTGCCCATAATGGCACCGAAATGCGGTCTTTGGGATGTCTTGTTCCCTCGCCCAAATATGATGGTACCTCGAGCGCCAATCTATCTTAGAGAAGTACTTGGCTCCTCTAAGCTCATCCATCAACTCGTCAATGTGTGGTACTGGGTACTTGTTTTTCAAGTTATCCTTGTTCAAGGCCCTGTAGTCGATGCACATGCGGAGGGTCCCATCCTTTTTCTTCACTAGTATGACTGATGAAGTCAAAGGGATAGAGCTAGGCCTGATGTCTCCCAACGCCAACAACTAGTGGAGGGACCTCTCAAACTCATCCCTATAGGCCTTTGGATGTCGATAAGGAGTGGTGATCATTGCATTCACCATGTCTTCCAATTCAACTGTGTGCTCAAACCCCTAATCTGGTGGTCTACTTGGAGGAATCTCCCCAAAAACTTCTTGATGCCTCTCCAAGAGTGCTAGGATGTCTGTATGCGGTTGTCGTGCCTGAGCCCTTTCCTTTGAAATCCTAAGCTCCACTGCCCACTCTACATCCCCATGTCTCAAGTCGGCCTCCATCCTATTAGCTAACATTGTCTGTGGTGGGTATGAGTGCATGCCCCTTAGTACCACCAGCTTCCCATCCTAGCCCATGAACTCCATCTCCAGCTTCCTCCAATCGGTGGTCATATGCCCCAAAGAATACAACCACTAAACACCCATCACAACGTTGGTGTCGGGGACATCAACCATAAAGAAATGATCGGTCACCGTGTAGTTCCCCATGGTCAGGGTCAGGCTGGGAACATATCGCGTACATTTCATAGTCCTCTTTCCGGGTACCAATATCGAAAACCCCTCGAATGTCTTCGTGCATATACCTCTCCTCTCCACCATCTGGGCATCAATAAAATTGTGGGTGGCCCCACTGTCTACCAACACGGACACACACTGCCCCTGCATTGTTCCTCTGATCCAAAGCTTTAGATACACCAGAACTCCTCGAAGTGAAGCAAGAACACCCCCAGTTGGCGCAAAGGGGCCTCCTCCAGGTGGGGGTGGTGGTCCTCCACCTCCTACAGCCTACAGACCACCCTCTCCTCAATCTATCATCTGCTTGGCCTCCTCCTCTGGATCACTGTTTGAGTACACCTCGATGTAATGGGCCTTTCCCTTGGTGCACTTGTGCCCTGGTGCCCATGGCTCTTGGCAAGTGAAACATAGCTTCCTTTGCCGGAGGTCCCTCCTAGTCTCATCATCCAACTGACCATGCCCAACCTCCCTCTATGGTTGTCTAGTGTCTCTGTTCCCCTGGAGAAAATTGGGTGGGGTGGACAATGGAGCCCTGGTCTTGGGGACTATGTCTATCATGTCTTTGGTTTACCCAATGGAATCATGCAAAGTCGTGGGCCTATATTCCCTCACCCATCCAAGCAAGGGATTTGCAAAACCCTTATAAACAACATGACCAGCCTCTCCTATGAAATGTCGGAGACGATCACCGCCAATCTCTAAAACTCATCAATGTAGGTCTTGGAAATGCCAGTCTGCCTCAAATTAGCCAACTCCCAGAGGTGTAACTCAGGGTTCTTTTGGTTAAAATGCTCAATCAGCCTCCTTGTGAACTTAGTTTAAGATGTAATGTTGAAATGCCCCAACATAACCAACCCATGGTACCACCACTCTTGAGCCTCTCCATCTAGCTATAGGGTAGCAAATCTAATAGCATCGGCCTCTCACATGGGGTTCAAGTGCAGATAAGTGTCCGACCAATAATTTCCTTTGCCCCTCACTGTACTGAATCACTTAGATCTGATCTTCATCCAAGAACTACTCCGTCAAAAGAATTCAATCTCAAGATTCACTCGGTGTGTCTTTCCAAATGACCCTCAAGTCTTCTTTTATATTCTTATTGAGATATCAACGGCTGAGATTAGATCAACGACTAAGATTATAACATGACTTGATCTTCTCTTTCTAAATCATTCTCACTCTTTTTTATTAATACTTTTTAATTATTTAATTTCCCTAAGTTACACTTAGGGTCCCCATTAAAATAATTAATTTTTACAATAGAACATAATCCGAGTGGAATTTTCACAAACGGTTTCTGAGTTCTTTAGAATACCAGTGTCTAAGCCTCTCCACAAAATTTGGAGCTTAGAGCACTTCCGATGCTACCAAAAATCAACACACCCCACTAGCACTAAAACTTCAATGCTCAGCTATGCTCTTCCTGTTTCACATCAAATGCTCTAATACCATGTGAAAATTCCTAGATTTGAATATCTTAGGAATCCTACTGCAATTATCTGAGTTTACTTCTCCTATTATGTAACTTACATTTACAGAATTAATTCAGATTGCATCATGAATTATTGAAGTAAACTACTGAAGCGGCCTACACTTAATTAAATATGATTGCGAACAAGGAAACTGAGCAAGAAATCAATCACACATAGTGACACCTTTATTTTGGACTAAGTCCCCGGAAAAACCCGATGCGGGAAAACCAGTGCAGCACATATGAGGGTTTGAATCATTAAGCAACAGTTTTTGAATACAATCTCTGGATGCCTTGCTAGCTATCCAGTAGAGAGAAATCACGGGAGACAAAAATATAGTCAGTTTTACCTCACACTGCAAGTCCTAGCTGATCCAGATCTGAACTGGCAAAACCCTAGCTCCCTCTGCGCTGCCTTTGTGCAGTAGTAGTCCTTCCTGGGGATGCCATGGACTGCATCACCTCTTTGAATCGATCTGCCTCTCGGAAAATCAAGTTTCAGCCCTCCTAGATCAGAAACCCTGATCTTTAGCAAAATCTTAGACTGTCTCCCAGAAACACTGCGTGGGCCTGTGTCACCCCTTCTCGAGACTGCGTCACACCTCCTGGTGACTGCGCTACTTCCTCTACTGGTTCTGCTGCCTCTCTACTATGTACTCTTAGTTATGGAGAAGATCCTCCCACCAATAATTGCCTCTGCCCCTCACTGCACTGAATCACTTAGATCTGATCTTCGTCTGAGCACTGCTCCATCAGAAGAATTCGATCTCAAGATTCACTCTGTGTGTCTTTCCAAATGACCCTCAAGTCTTCCTTTATAGTCTTCTCGTTGAGATATCAACGACTGAGATTAGATCTCTAATTAATGGCTAAGATTATAACATGATTTGATCTTCGCTTTCTAGATCATTCCACTTTGTTTTATTAATACCTTTTAATCATTTGATTTCCCTAAGTTAGACTTAGGGTCCCCATTAAAATAATTAATTTTTATAATAAAACATAACCCGAGTTGAATTTTCACAAACGGTTTCTGGGTTTTTTGGAATACCAGTGTCTAAGCCTCTCCACAAAATTTGGGGCTTAGAGCACTTATGATGCTACCAAAAATCAACACACCCCACTAGCACTTTCAACCTCTGTATCTTAAAAAGGGTCGGGTCTGCGTCCTCTACCACGACCACCTCTTTCACCTCTTTTTCCACCCTTGTAATAATAGTTCTCTCAAAGTGGCATGGAAATACCTATTCCTATGCCCACAACTGGCCAAGAACATGCTCTGATAACACTGTAATATTACTAAATGAAAAATACTGTGACTAACAAAAACAATGCGCGAGCTACAACTATAAAATTCAAGCATGCACAACTATACACAATTAAACACTGAAATATGGGCAAAAAATTTGAGCCATTATATTAATATGATAAAATATGAGGACAATAATTGTGATAAGAGGAACCTAGGCCTACTGCAGCCAACTGAAGTTACTTCTCCTACTTGTTATTAAAATGAACAAGTTATTTACAGTGTTCTACTGAAAATACTAAAGCAATTACTACTGCGGCCTTCACTTAATTAAAATAATATGTGGAAACAAGAAACTGAGCAAAAGAGAAAACATCGCACAGGACACTGTTGTTTTCGGACAAACGTCCCCGAAAAAACCCAATGCAGGAAAACCAGTGCAGCAGATTTGAGGGTTTTATTATTAAGCAACAATTATTTCTTAATATAATCTATTGATGCCTTGCTGGCAATCCAGTATAGAGAATATCACTTGGTAGAAGAAAAATAGTGAGATTACCACACTCGGAAAGTCAGGGCCGATTCAGTAGCTAAACTGACGAAACCCCAAAACCCTCTGCACTGCCTCTGCACAGTAATTGCGTAGGCCTACATGGGGACCTTTGAAGGACTACATCACCTCCTCTGCTAAATCGTTCAGCCCTTAGGAAACTAGATCCCAACTCTCCCGACTCAAAATCTCGATCTCCCAGTTGAATTTCGGACTTCTGCTCAGGAATTCTGCGTTGCCTCCCCTGCATCTTTCTCTGCCTCTCTGCTACCCCAAATCAACACTCACTCTTAGCGAGGAATGTGCTCTAGCAAATATGCCTTGCTACATACTACTCTGGCTCTGAAGCATCTCCCTCTGAATTGCTGATGTCTGACATGATGTCCACCAACTACTGTGTTGTTGCTGACCTTCCCACAATCAGCACTGCATCTGTATTGCAACTCCCTCTCAAATTTTGCATCTGCAGCTATCACTGTTGATTTTTGGGTAGCATCAAATGTGCTCTAGCTTCGAAACTTTGTGGAGGGGTTAGAACACATGAGATCTCCAAGACCCAGAAATCGTTTGGAGAAATTCCACCTGGAGCCTAATTTATTTAAATAATTAATTATTTTAATGGAGACCTTAAGTCTAACTTAGGGAAATTAAATAATTAAAGTGAATTAATTTAGACATGTGGGTGAGAATGTTCTAAGTGACGAGTATCAAGTATTTTCTAATCTTAGCCATTGATTGGAGATTAGATCATGGTCGTTGAATGTTCAATAGGAAAAGTATTAAAGGAAGGCTTGGGGTCAGTTGGAGGACACACACATAGCGGTAGCACTTGAGTTAAGTCGAAATTTTGGGGCACGGTTCGCTGATAATTTTCGAGTGAGCTTCCAATGCAGTGAGGGGCATATCGGTAGAAGGATTTCAGATCCGAGGCCAAGAATACATTGGTAGAGAGGCAGATCCGTACCACAGAGCAGTGCAGGCCCAGGAGGGGTGACGCAGAGGCAGCGTAGGCCCAAGAGGGGTGACAGAGAGGCAACGTAAGCCCAGCAGGAGTGACGCAGAGCTGGAAGGGCTCACGCAGAGGGATGCAGAGCCGAAAGAGCCTAACACAGTCACTCAGAGAGTTGCATTGGGGTTTCAGTAGGCAAGATAGGGCTCGTATTCAGCAGATCCAAAAGGGATGACGCAACCACACTGAAGGGTGACACAGTGATTGTGTCGACACTTTTGGGGTTCTTCATCCTTAGCTGAATCAACCATATTATCTTTCTCCGGAGATAGAGGTACTTCTGTCGGGATTTTCTCTGTTGGGTAAACCACTACTGGTACTCTAATTTGTATTCAGAATTCTGCATAATAATAAAACCCTCAAGAGATGCTGCATTGGTTTTCCCGCATTGGGTTTTTCTAGGGACATTTGTCTGAAAAATATTATGTGCCCTTTGTCGAATGTTCTTAATTATTCAGTGCTTGATATGTATGTATGTGTAGGCTGCAGTGTTTTTACTTCAATATTTTATGAATATTTCTGAAAATAACTTGTTAAATTAAAAATACATGTAGGAGAAGTAAACCAGATTTTTGTAGTAGGGTTTCTGTAATCAGGGTTCAGAAATTTTCACATGGTATCAGAGCGATTTTCGTTGCAGGAAGAAGGTTGTCTTGAGTGACAGCACATATCCGTAAGAGGCAGCGTACTAGAGGGACAACGTAGGCCCTAGAGAGGTGACGCAGAAATAGCCTAGCTCACGCAGATGCTCACGTAGTCCGAGAAGGGTGATGCAGAGCCTGTCTAGCTCATGCAGGCCCTGGAGGGTGACGCAGTCCAAGAGGAGGGGACACTGAGCCAGTTTTCGTGACTAGAAGTGTTGTTTGGTTCTTCGGAAGTTTCTAGTGGGGCATTGTTTCTGCCGGTGCAAAATAGTGTCTAGAAGGGTTGACAAAGTAGGGGAAATAGTTCCTTAGCAGACTTTCTCACCACGGAGTTTGAAATTTGATCAGTGGAGTGATTGCAAAGGGCTAATTCAACAGGAGTCTGTGGAGGATTTCCGAGAGGGAAATCACTTGTTAGAGAGAGCGTATTCTCTAGAGGGTTTCTAGCACCAAGAAAACCAGATCTGTGTCTTTTGTTGAGGGTAGAACCAGAAGTAGGGAGAGTAGTTTTTCAACTCCGACATCGTTTGAGCAGAGATGGCTGTACATGGATTGAGGGATTAGGACAGGTTAGATGGAGTATCCAACTTCGTCATCTAGAAGGCCAGAATCCTGTCAGTTCTAGATGAATATCACATCAAATATCATGCCGAGAAGGTTTTAGTTGTTCCTGCTGACGTTGATCCTTTGAAGAAGTATGAGGAAAATCAAGCTAAAGCCAAGCGCTTGATTATGGATAGGGTGAAGGATCATGTGGTCCCACACATGGCTGAGAAGAACACGGCAAATGAGATGTGGACGACATTGAACACATTGTATCAAGGTACTTCTATCCAGAGGAAGATGTTTCTGGAGAATCAACTGCAACTATTTCAGATGCATAAGGGAGAGGAAATCGACCCCTTCCTCATTAGATTGAAGGTGATTCAAGATCAACTGGTTGCTATGGGGGCCACTCCTGATGAGGGTGTTATGGTGAGGACTGCCCTGAATGCTATCACCAATGATTGGGAGACCTTTGTCCAAAGCATTTTGGGCAGAGCACAACTTCCAAATTGGGAGGACATGTGGGCAGCTCTTCGTCAAAAAGAGATAAGGAGAATGTCCAAGATGGGCAACAACAACAGAGGAGCCAAGATCAAGGAGAAGGAGGAGGAAGATGCAGCTCTCGCATCTAAGGGACAACAGCAGAAGTGAGGGAAGAAGAAGAAATACCTTTCTAAGGTCTGGTGCTTCAGATGTGGTAATTAGGACATTTCGCCACTATTTGTCCTTAGAAGAAGAAGGGCAAGGAAGACTCAGATTCTAAGGTTGCAATAGCTAAGGGTGATGATGGGAGTGATGACGATGTGGCTATGAGTGCTCATGTGCCCCGAGAGAAGAGGTGGGGCAACATAGATTTGTAGATTGAACTACAGATGGTGAAGGGGGAGGATCCTTGAGATGCCCAAAATCTTGGATCACATACGAGCAACGAGTGCCCTTAATGACAATAGAAGGATGAATGGAGTTAGTTGGTGCAGAGGATTGTGGAGGCACATTGGCAGTGCTAGGATGTTGAAGACTGGAGCAGCGCAAAGTAGAGGCAGCAGCAGCGCATAGGCTGATGGGATTTCAGCAACGCAGAGGAAGTGCTTACACAGTGCAGAGTAGTAGTGGCGCAGAGGCACCAGAGGGACAGCGCAAATTACCAGCAGAGGGTGTTTCAGATCGAAATGCAGCCAAACTGACTTGTCTGTCTGGAATTTGGGTGATGTCCTTCAGTTGCTTACTTCTCAGCAATTGAGTTGCAGTGCAGTAGTTAGCAATGGCAGTGCTATGGGCAGCATGATGCAGCATTTGAGAGGGATTTGTAGTACAAATGAGGAAGTGATTGTGGCAGAGTCATGGGCAACAGTACAGAAGGTAGCAGCGTAGAGGATGAGGGGCAGTAGGCCAAGCATCAGCAGCGCAGGGGACTGATGTCGTGGATCAAGCTGATGCTTCAGGTTGAAGTGTTGCTAAAGCACATTCCTTGCTAAGAGGGAGTGTTGATCTTTGCGTTGCATCAGATGTGCTCTAGCTCCGAAACTTTGTGGAGGGGCTAGAGCACATGAGATCTCCAAGACCCAGAAATCGTTTGGAGAAATTCCACCCGAAGCCTAAGTTATTCAAATAATTAATTATTTTAATGGAGACCCTAAGTCTAACTTAGGGAAATTAAATAATTGAAGTGAATTAATTTAGACATGTGGGTGAGAATGTTCTAAGTGACGATGATCAAGTCTTTTCTAATCTTAGCCATTGATTGGAGATTAGATCACGGTCGTTGAATGTTCAATAGGAAAAGTATTAAAGGAAGGCTTGGGGTCAGTTGGAGGACACACACAGAACGGTAGCACTTGAGCTAAGTCAAAATTCTAGGGCGTGATTTGTTGAGAAATTTAGAGTGAGCTTGTAGTGTAGCGAGGCGCAAATCGGTAGACGGATTTCAGATCCGAGGCCAAGAATACATTGGCAGACAGGCAGATCCATAGCACAGATCAGCCTTAGCCCAGGAGGGGTGACGTAGAGGCAGCGTAGGTCCAGGAGGGGCGACGCAGAGGCAGCGCAAGCCCAACAGGGGTGACGCAGAGCTATAAAGGCTCACGCAGAGGGACGCAGAGACGAAAGAGGCTGACGTAGTCACTCAGAGAGTTGCGTTTGGGTTTCAGTGGGCCAGATAGGGCTCGTATTCAGCAGATCTAGAAGGGGTGACGTAGCCGCACTGAAGGGTGATGCAATGACTGCGTAGGCACTTGTGGGGTTCTTCATCCTCAGCTAAATCAACCATATTATCTGTCTCCAGAGATAGAGGTACTTCTGTCGGGATTTTCTCTGTTGGGTAAACCACTACTGGTACCCTAGTTTGTATTCAGAATTCTACATAATAATAAAACCCTCAAGAGTTGCTGCATCATTTTTCTCGCATTGGATTTTTCTGGGGACATTTGTCCGAAAAATCTTGTGTCCTTTGTCGAATGTGCTTAATTCTTCAGTACTTGATCTGTAAGTATGTGTAGGCTACAGTGTGTTTACTTCAATATTTTCTAAATATTTCTGAAAATAACTTGTTAAATTAAAAACACAAGTAGGAGAAGTAAACCAGATTTCTGCAGTAGGGTTTGTATAATCAGGGCTTAGAAATTTTCACAAGCACTGCCACTACTAACTATGCACTGCAACTTAGTTGTTGAGAGAAGCAACTGAAAAACATCCAAAATCTGAACAAGTGTTCAGTATGGTCACAAATCGATGCTAAAACTCTGAATGTTGCTAGTCCCGCGTTGTCCCTCTGAAGAACTGCGTTGCTTCTGCTTCTGCATTGCATCTCTCTGCACTACTACAACTATGCACTGCACTTCTTAGATTCTGGCACTGCTAACCACTACATTTGTCGCTCCAACATTCCTTTGCACCAACTGAAACTCCTCCAGCCTGCTACTACTGATCTTGGGCACTCGTAGCAAAGTCATGATCCAAGAGGTGGAATCCTCAAGGATCTTGCCCAATTCAAGTTCTTGCGAACTTACAATTCAATATCACCCCATTTCCCTCTTGGAGATGCGTGGGCGCTCATGGCATACTCATCCTCCTTGATCTTTGCAAACGCAGCCTTCGGATCATGCTTCTCGTCCTTGTCCTTTTTATTCAAAGGACACTGCATTGCATATTGACCGAGTTCACCACACCTAAAGCATTTTATCTTCGAGACGTTCTTCTTTCGTCTTCGATGCTCCTACTGCCCCTTGGATGCAAGGACTGCATTTTCCTTCTCCTCCTTCGTCTTTGACCCATTGGTGTTGCTGCCATCAAGTTTTCACTTGACTAGGTCCCTCCTTAGCTCTTCTTGCTGAAGAGCATCCCACATCTCTTCCCAGCCCAGCAAGGTTGTTCTGCCCAGGATACTCTGGACGAAAACCTGCTATTCTTCTATGACTATGTTAAGGGCCAGTTTCACCATTGTTGTAGGAGAAGGCGTGGACCCCACAACTGCTAGTTGATCATTAGTTTCCTGAAGCCTAGACAAGAACGGAACAATACGCTCCCCCTTCTTCATCTGAATCATCTTCAATTTCTGTAGAGGTAATTAGCTAAAATTAACCAAGAGCCTTCTCCATCACATTTCCTTTTACTTGTGTCTAGATCTTTTTCGGTTTTATGAAAAATTTATTCCAAAAGCAAGTATTGTGATGCCTTCTTTCCATATTTGCAAAGTCTAATTTCACAATTAGCATTTAGCATTTTTAAGTTGTTTCTAACTATGGCAAGATATGTTTCAATGTTGTGATTTGGTCATCTCATAATCATTTTATTTTGCAAAAATCTTGTGCGAACAACTTTTTGTTTCCATTTCAGAATTACTTTGCTCTCACATTTTGAGAACATTACTTTCACTTTTGAACAAGTTATTTGTAAGGCACTGGTTGTATGGTTTTTTCATTATTATTTCAAAGTTGCTCATATATGCTCATAAATATCTAAAAGTAATCTATTTTTCACTCTAACAAAGTCTCCTAGAACCTCATATTCTTTTAATTTAGTTTCTTCACTTTAGGTACCACCCCCTTGGTTGACCTAGGAGAGAACTAAAACGGAGAGAGTCGGGATTAGTGTGACAACCCCTTCTCTGAGTTCCTTGCCACCAACCACACCTTGTGGGGTTGAAGAATTTTCCAACTGACTTGTAGGTAGGTTTAGGCAGCAAATGAAATAACATTTTTGGTGCAATATAGCGTGGATTGGTGCATGCAAGGTATCTTGCATGTGTCGTTGATTTAGAGAACTATCTTAGAAGTAAGCTTGCTAAGGAATTTTAGGTGGAATGCTTAGTTTATCTTGTTTCATTTTGATTCTCTAATCCTCTTGCGAATTAATATTTAATTCAAGTGTGTAGGGAAGATCCATTTTACATTGTGTGTAGTAAATCCATCCAGGCATGGGAAAAGTCTCAAATATACTAACTCACTCCTAGACATACAATGATCCCAAAATTGGCTATCTCCAACTCCAAGTTTTGCATCCAACGAGAACCAAGAGGGAGTGTCCTTTTTCTCTAAGCTACTTGATCATCAAATTTCAAATTTAAATTCCAAAATATTTCTTTTTAGAGCATTTTAAAGTCATATATGCTATATCAAGAGAGTTTTCTATATTAGACAAGTATGGGGGTTCACTCCCATTCCTTAAGCTAGTATTTTTGTACATTAATTTGTAATTTAAATCTTGTCTATTTTTCTCTAACATTTGACTTTTTTTTGCATCCCATAGGCTTGAGCGTTAGGCAACAGGGAGCTTGAAGAGGAGGTGGCGAAAAAATACCTATTCGTCTTGCATGCGGAACCTTCCACTACCTCTAGACCGATTTCTAGTGAGGCCGTGAGCATCTTAGGGACAACAGCAAGATCACCTAGGTCGTGGGCCTTTGAGCCTTGTAAATTTTCTGTTTTAGAGGTGTTTCCCATGTACTTTTGTTGTCATCTTTGAGGAGGAGGTTTAGCTTTTTCCAAGCTCTTATCTTTGTAAAAAGATCTCCTTTTGAGCAGCCTTCTTAGAGGCTTATTTTTCTCATTGTAATCACTAATAAAGGAACATTGTTTTCTTGAGGGAGCTTGGGATCTATTTCCCATGGTATCCCCCTTCCTTTGTTGAAGAGGAAGGACCTTCTTGGGTGAATTGACTTGCTTTCTAATTTTATTCTCATGCATACTAAAAAATTAACAACTCATGCACTACACATCCTTTTCACTAAATTTTGTGTCTAATTAAACTAACATGCATGAGTTCCAAAAGCTTCAAACTTGAGGAAATCTCCTTTTCTGTGTCAGCAATTTACATGGTTGGCAAGTTTTAATTATTTTCATGGTTATGCTTCATTATTTTGTCCATTCATGTTATACATTTTGATGAACTATTGAAGCATTTTCTTTCAAGTAAAACGATTGTATCTTAAGGAGAATTTATTTCATTCCACTTGCCTATTAATGTTACAACACACACAAGTCTATTTCCATTTTGTCTCTCAAGTTTGATTTACTATTACAAGTGAGCACTATCTCATTTTTATCTCATGGAACATTGCATGTAGCATTTAATTAGGATAAATCAACATAGCTTCCATACCAACACTCACTAAAACTTTACCTCCAACATAAGTTGGTTGAATAAACCTCTTAGGGACCCTCTACTCCTTTATCGACTGCTCACTGTGAGATCCACATGATTTGGGTGAGGGTGAGGTCTCGGGATTGAAGAGTTGATTTGAAATCTTTGTTGTAGAGGTAATTAACTAAAATTAACCAAGAGCACTCTCCATCACATTTTCTTTTACTTGTCTCTTGATGGTTTTGAGTTTTATGCAATATTTCTTCCAAAAACAAGTATTGTGATGCCTTCTTTCCATATTTGCAAAATCTAATTTCACATTAAGCATTTAGAATTTTTTAATTTGTTTCTAACTATGGCAAGATATGTTTCAATGTTGTGATTTGGTCATCTCATTATCATTTTATTTTGCAAAAATATTTTGCCTACAATTTTTTGTTTCCATTTCAGGATTACTTTGTTGTCACCTTTTGAGAGCATTACTTTTAATTTTGAGCAAGTTATTTGTAAGGCATTGGCTGTGTGGTTTTATCATTATTATTTCAAAGTTGATCATATATGCTCATAAATCTCTAAAAGTAGTCCATTTTTCACTCTAACCAAGTCTCCTAGAACCTCATATTCTTTTAACTTAGTTTGTTCACTTTAGGGACAACCCCCCTTAGCTAAACTAGGAGAGAGTGAAAACAGAGAGAATCAGGATTAGAGTGACAACCCTTCTCTGAGTTCCTTGCCACCAACCACACCTTGTGGGTTTAAAGGTTTTTCCCACTAACTTGTTGGTAGGTGTAGGCGGCAAGCGTTATAACAGGGCCCACATGAACTCATGGACAACAATCATAAATAGGAGGAGTGACGCAGCGTTCGGGGTCTTTTGCATATTTTCCTTGGTTGTTCAGCTGAGCAAAGTTGTGTTGTTTAGCACAAGATCTTCCCAAGGAATGAAGCTCAACCTTTCTTCGGTGGACCTAAAGTGCCACCCTAGGAAGGCTTCTTTCGTATCAGTGAGACTGAAGGAGACACCTTAACATGCTTCTACGCATTTCTGGAAACATCCCACGTAGTCCTGGAGCAGCTACTGCGCAGAGGAAGGAGCCATGCTGTTAAGGGAGGATAAGCGAATTTGGGTGCTTATTTGAGGAGCTATAGGAGCATTTCTTGATCATTTCCAGGTGGGAGGAGTGTAGCTACAGTAGAGGAGACATTTCCACACATAGAACACACTTCCAGAGCTTAAGATTGCGTCACTCCCTCAATGACTGTGCAATCACTACAGTGAGGTATTTTTTGGTAGCACAATCCGGAGGATTTAGGAGCTAGGGTGTTGAGAAGTTGGTTGGAAGGTCATTTGGAAGAGATTGTTGGAGTTTGGGGAGCATAGATTGACAGGTTCAGCCACAATGACAATTTTCTGGTTTGGAGGAGGGAAACCCTCTGTGAGGGACCAATTTTGGGATGTCAAAACCAAGGGAAATCCTTTATGTGTTTTTCTGGGTTTTGGGCAAGGTGCTCACCCTCAATTTCTTAGAATTTTCTGGGCAGTTTAGAGAGGGAAATCAGAGGTTGAAGTTGGCCAACAATGCAAAATCAGAGGTGCAGCGCAATTTTTTGGAGATCAGAGTTATAGCAGTAGTTGGGAATTTCTGATTTTATAACTTGAGGCTTGTATCTTGACTTGTGCAAGCCAGAGTGCATTTTATCCAACTCATATTGTACTCAAGCGCTATTATTTAATAAAATTGGGTCAGTTTGGTGTTTTGGGACAATTTCCAGTTTTATATGTGAGTTTTTATATTTACATGTATTTGTTTATCATTGTAAATTTCTAGTAGGAATATTACACACCTTTCCTAAGTTTTCATGCAAAAATTATTTCCTTGTGACAAAAACGCAAAAATGGGGAAGCTTACTTAGCAAATTAATTTGTGGGGACTGTTGCCACACAATCTAACAGGGGTCCTATGAAGGGTACCTAAGGGACATCAACTAGGCCAAATGACAACATTGGGACAAAGATTCATTGTCACCTCAATTAGTGTCCCTTGGTCTTTGCGGACTTTCACCGATGGGAGGAATTCCAATATGAAGTAAATCACTAGAGTTATGGGGTCAATGACTCGGTATGGTGTGATTTTCGAAGCCCATTCAAAGGAGAGGCTCAGATAATGGCTTGCTTGCTTTAGAAGCAAGATAAGGGCTCTCCAAGAAAGGTTTATGGGAGAAGGCCTAGACCTAAGAAGAAAGAGTAGTCAATACAAGAAATACACTTAGATCGATGCTTCCTAAGGGAAGAGAGGGACCTCTCTTAAATATTTTGTGAGATAACAAGCATGCAAAGGTTTGGGACCACAAGAGAGACGTAGGAAAATCCAATTGAGGCCTAGGGTTTGCAAATTTCAAGGACAATGAGGTACCTAGGTCCAGCAATTATGATAAGGGTCAAAGAATGATTAACTTCCTACGAGTTTTCAAGAGCAAGTGACCCTAGGAAAGCCACTAACCAAAGGAGCCTAGGAGAATAATTTGATGTTGGAGCTAGGGCTTAAGGTTTCTCCAAATCTAGCCATGGGATTTGCTTCAAAATTGGATGGCACTTAGAGAAGACCTCGGCGTAGTAGTACACCAACTCGCTCTTTAAGGAGGCCACCCTAATGCATTTCGCACTAGGCACTCAGGCACCTTCTAGGAGGCCAGGAGGGACTTCACTACCTGTTCTAAGGTAGCAACACAACACCCTCAAGATACTCTATACTTTGGAGACAAAAAAAGATGGAGTTTCAATGAATTAAATGCACATTATTCCCCTAGGAACATTCATTCGTTCAATGTCTTCCAATGACTAACATATGCAAAATTTCAAAAAAAATCAATGCTCCAAGCAAATTCGCATAAATTAGGGCATCAAAATCATTGAAGGAGAAATATTCCATGCATTAGACATTTATTAAGACAAAAAATAGGATCATAAACCACTTACAAGGCAAAGAGAACATATCCATCCATCATGAAAATTCCAAATCAGCTCCAAGAAATAAGTGTGAAATCTTATCCAAACATCAAAGTGCATTTAAACTCCAAATTCCATCGAATATTGCAGTTCTAAATTCTTTTTAAGAGAAGATATCCAATCCAAATGATGATGAGATACAAATGAGCCTCATCATCTATTTATATGAGTCGCAAGAGGTTCGATTTAGTCTAACTAGCCTAATGAGCCCCTAAAATAGCTTTAATTTGCAAAATAACAATCTAATTGGTGACAAGCCCAAAAAATAGCTCAAAAGTACTCAACAAGCCTTCCTAATGAGGTAGAAATGATAGAAAAATGGTGCAAAGGGGTCATTGGAAGGCCTAGAATAGTCCTCCATGTGCCAAGATGAAGAAGAGGGCTCCCATAATGATGACAAAGGAGTTGGATGCCTGGTTTCCAAGAAAAAAATTTGTGGTGCTCTCAAGTGGCTGTGGGGCACTATGAATGGTCTCATGGGTCTCCAACTGGATCGAATAAGTCCAAGCTCCGTTAATAAGGGCTAGAATGATGATACAAGCCCTCCCATGTCTCCCCGGGTGAGACAAAACCCCTTCTGGGGAAGTATGTGGCCGACTAGGCAACGTGCTCCAAGTGCATCATCATCCCTGTATAGCTAGGGCATGATCAAGTAATATGTGGTGTTGAAGAAGCCCATGGTGTGGCTAATCACTGCTCTACTGTGGTGGATGCCCATGTCTCTCAACACTCACCCTAGAAGTGCCATCATGACCTTATCGAGGGCTTGGATCCCATATAGGGAGGCCAAGCCCAAGATGCCCTAGCTGCCAATTGTATGGTGCAAGTATGTGGCCGGTTAGGCAATGTGGTCCAAGTGCATCATCATCTCTATATAGCTAGGGCATGATCAAGTAATATGTGGTGTTGAAGAAGCCCATGGTGTGGCTAATCACTTCTCTACTGTGGTGGAGGCCCATGGCTCTCAACATTCACCCTAGAAATGCCATCATGACCTTATCGAGGGCTTGGATCCCACATAGGGAGGCCAAGCCCAAGATGAATACCAACCTGCAATCCTGTATAAGATCCAATGCATCTCCACAGTGGTGTATAGATGTAGGAGGGAGCAATCATGGTACATGAGTTACCCCGACCTTTGTCTTTCCACCCTTCTTCATATGCCTTTTTCCTTTTATTGATTCTTCTTTCCTTTAACTGGTCTGGGGTCCAGGGAATGAGAGCATGAAGCGCATGCTATAGAAATGAATACCCCCTTAAGGTTGGGAAGTTCATCGCACACTAGGGGTTGGGATAAACATGGTTCCTTAATGATGCAGGGGCTCATATAGGGCTCTAGGAACCAAGGTGATGGCCATAATGATAGGGGTTAGAGCTCATGTTTGGATTTTTCCCATGCAATAAATTCTTATGTTTTGACCATCTTTTGCATTTTATGGTACATTTCTTGTTGTAAGTGGCCAAATATTGCTTTTAACCTTATTTTTAGTTGCATCAACCTCTGGGGCATCATTCGAGGCTCGACCCAGATTGTGGCAAGGGGAGGGGGAAGCTAACTCCTTGTGGACCCAATGGGAAAATGTGGACTCCGATGGGAAATATGTGAAAAGGGGTCATAATGAGCAGAGGGGAGTAATATGTATGATGTCGAAAAGTGGGACACCACAACCAAAATTGGGGTTTCCCATGTAGTGGTCCACCTAAAGTTAGTAGCCAATAAAGAAGATTTTATGGGACTAGGATACAAGATTAACCACCCAAATGGAGTAGGGAACAAGGGTATAGGCCAAGCCAATTCTTTCCGCCAAATCCCCCCATTAATCCATGTCCAAAAGTGTTCATGATAAGCAAACCCAAAATACCCAATTACATAATGAAAAACCATATCTTTGGGGTTGGAAGGCCCTCCTTCAAACATATGATCATAACAGATGGGCGAGGGCACATAATGGCTGGCTCAAGTGGCGGAGAAAGGTGGCACATTGAGTTATTTGGTGGCTACAAAGAGTTGTCGATTACTGATTGCAGTCAAAGCTAGGAGAAAAATTCTCAGGTGGGTGTCACTAGCTAATGGTGGGCATCATCTAGCTCCAACTGGGACATGAGCTCTCAGTAGAGTGTACGAACCGTGTATTCGCATGGGGAGATCATGAGAAAACCAACAATCTCTTGGGACTAAATACCTATTACCTACACATCAAAGACTAAGGACATGGGGCAACATGTTTTTATGGATTCCTCTGATCGCCCATGAATTTGTTAGTCTGGAAAATCAAAAGGAAATAAAAAAATACTCTAGGATGCAATCCTAATCTAAATGCATCTAATCTAGCATGACAACATAATATGACGATAGTTCTAATGCCAAATCAACATGCAATTCATCCTACTCTAACATGCATGTTTTGTCAAGCAAATGTTAAGTGTAATCATGAAGCCAATGCAACCAACATATCATTAGATCAATATAAGAATACTTTCCTATATGATTACTTATGCAATAAACCCAAAAGTTAGTATAGAAACACTGATATGGATGATGATGTGGGTGGGAGTCGGGAAAATATGACACCCATATGGTGTAGAAAGGAATCTAGGATGAAGGGGAGGACACCAATTTTGAGACTCGGAGACTTTCCTGCAAGCACAAAATGGGTGAATGAATGACCAATCTGAAGAACTCCATCTCACAATTATTTTTCGTAACATCATGCTTTGTGGTGGCCCGGAGGTCGTAACAGGAAGGAAAAGGGGCACGAGGACATGGAGAAACACAAAAAATAGATTTCCTAATGTGATGGTCATATTGAAAAGGGACAATGATTGTGTGCTCACAAACCTAATGATATGATGATAGTTCTAATGCCAAATCAACATGCAATTCATCCTACTCTAACATGCATGTTTTGTCAAGCAAATGCTAAGTGTAATCATGAAGCCAATGCAACCAACATATCATTAGATCAATATAAGAATACTTTCCTATATGATTACTTATGCAATAAACCCAAAGTCAATATAGAAACACTCATATGGATGATGATGTGGGTGGGAGGCGGGAAAATATGACACCCATATGGTGTAGAAAGGAATCTAGTATGAAGGGGAGGACACCAATTTTGAGACTCAGAGACTTTCCTGCAAGCACAAAATGGGTGAATGAATGACCAATCTGAAGAACTCCATCTCACAATTATTGTTTGTAACATCATGCTTTGTGGTGGCCCGAAGGTTGTAACAGGAAGGAAAAGGGGCACGAGGACATGGAGAGACACAACAAATAGATATCCTGATGTGATGGTCATATTGAAAAGGGACAATGATTGTGTGCTCACAATCCTAAGGGTATGATAGGGAAGACGGATACATCTAATGAGTGGATATTCCTCAATATCATACTCAAGATGGGGAAAGGGATTATCGATATAATCGATGGTATGAGAAAGGGGAGGGCAATGGCTCATCGATAATGCAGTTATATCTTGGAGGAGGCAAGGGAAAGCAAGGCTCCTATTAGTGCCATCATCAATATCCTAAATGGTGTAGTACCCCAATTTGACCTTTTAGCTAGACAATGAACCAAAGAGTTTAACCCAATTTCATTTCAATTTCACAATATTATAAAAACCTATTTTTAACATTTAGAACTGAAATTTCACCGTGAATTTTAGTAGAATACTTGGTAATCACGTTTGTACCAGTTCCTGATGCTGCATTTGTCGAAACCGACCTTACTTCTCAGCCTCTCTGGGGTCTACCTGTACGGTCCCCAAACCCAGAAGGTGATCTTCTAGCCCTCCATGCCCAGAATTCCAAGAACAAGCAAGACTCTCAATCAGTATTATTATTAGAATTCCCTCTGCTCCCTTTAATTTCTCTTTTGTTCCTCCCTTCCAGAATCTCTCCCCCCGTTCTAATCATCCTAAAATAGCTTAAGTACCCTTCTTAGGCAGTTGTTGCCTTCCTTCACCGTTCTCCACCGCTTAGGATTAGGGAGTCATAGGTTATGTGTTGCTTTATTGGTGAGGTACGAGAGCTATTTTGCAATTTGAAGAGTTACTTTAATTTAAGTATTTAATATAGGTATACATAGATTGTAATATTTATGATGTGATTTAATTTTTAAAATTTAATTCTTTTAAATTCTTAATTATAATTTTTAAATAAAATAAATATATATATATATATTTTATAATATCAACTTATAACTTTGGTGACATGGTGATAAATATTATTTTTGTGGGACGGGGAGCATTAATAATCTTATACTCGTGAAATCTTTATTATTTATATTCTGAAAATGGGTCATTACAAATGGGGCCAACTTTTTCCAACAGATCTTCTTCATGCATGGGAAAATAATGATCCTCCCTCTCAATGGTGTGAACATGTATATTATTGTGAGAAATGTACTAAAGAAAGGGAAAACCAGCTTAACCTCATTTTTCATGTCAATATCATAAACAGGGTTATTGGAAAAATGATGGTTAATATTCCATTTTCCTTCATTTATGTGGAAGAAATCAGAAATGTCAACCTCACAGGGGGTAACGATATCCACATCTTCCAACGCCCTTCCTTGAATGAGAATCCCCATTTCATGATGTCCATCCTTGTGGGCTTGGATGGGGCTTCCATTCATACCATGCTCGTTCCCAATTCCCAAATTCGCAGTTCAAAGATCCTCCATGGTTTCTCCATTTTCTTGATTGTCATGATTTTCTTGAAAATCATTCCATTCTTCCATATACCCCTTGTTCTCATGAGGGTCTTCCATATTTGAGTTTTCTTCAGGATAATCCCAATCATCCAATTCATTGACTTCTACGGGATGACTTTTTTGTGGATTGTAATATCTTTCATTGACTAGATCAATCAGGATATTAAAAGTACAAGTATGGAAAGCCAGCGCAAGGAGATGGTCAGGATCTTTCTCATAGTCACATTGTACTTGGTAGAGTTCTTTCCTCTTCCTACTACAATACTCGAATATAAAATCCCTATCCTTATGCTCTATCAAATACCCATAATATTCAGCAAGATGGTCAACACTTTCCTACAGTTTTTGAAGGTCTTCATGGTCAAGTTCATCGCAAGGAAAGCTAAGGACAATCTCTCTTTGACAATAAGCCATTTTTCATGATTTTGCATATAATGCCGAAATGGAATTGCGAGGGTGAATTTAAAATCCTAGATAAACGCCTGCTTCACCCTACAAGCATTAACCTTGAAGTTCAATGAAGAATTAGGGCTTCGTTATTCCCCCAGGATAATCCCAATCATCCAATTCATTGACTTCTATGGGATGACTTTGTTGTGGATTGTAATATCTTTCGTTGACTAGATCAATCAGGATATTGAAAGTACAAGTATGGAAAGCCAGCTCAAGGAGATGGTCAGGATCTTTCTCATAGTCACATTGTACTTGGTAGAGTTCTTTCCTCTTCCTACTACAATACTCGAATATAAAATCCCTATCCTTATGCTCTATCAAATACCCATAATATTTAGCAAGATGGTCAACACTTTCCTACAATTTTTGAAGGTCTTCATGGTCAAGTTCATCGCAAGGAAAGCCAAGGACAATCTCTCTTTGACAATAAGCTATTTTTCATGATTTTGCATATAATGCCGAAATGGAATTGCGAGGGTGAATTTAAAATCTTAGATAGATGCCTGCTTCACCCTACAAGCATTAACCTTGAAGTTCAATGAAGTATTAGGGCTTTGTTCTTCTAGACAATAACATCCCCCATGCATCGGGCACATCAATCACCACAATGTCCATGGTGATCATAATATCAGGTTGAACTGCCAAGTGGACTTGAAGATCCTTTATCAAACCACAAACTTCAATAATTTTCAAATCCATAGCACAAATGTTGTGGTAAGGTCTAGAAATCCTCAAGTTTAACTAATCCATGACTTTCTTAGTCATGACACACGGTGATGCCTCAGAATCAAACATACAATTGTGCAAAAGCATTCCATTGACCAGCATAGTGATGAAAAATGGTTGATGGTATTTGTTATATCTACACATATCACTACTTTGCAAAGTGATAGGGGCATACTCATATCTATCTTTAGAAAAATTCGACATTTATTTTCCATTAGGAGCATCAATGGCTTTCAACAACTTATATCTTTGGGAGGGAATCTTCATGATTTCAGTCATAGGTACCAAAATCTTTGCATTATTTATCCATCCTCCCAAATAAATATTTAACTTAGGTGTAGGTGGAGTGAAAGTCTAATGGGCATTTTTATTTCTTCCCTTACTTCTTTCCCTTTCTTTATCTTTGGCTATCCCTAAAATCTGATTCGATGAAGGCTTCTCTCCATACAACTCAGTGATCCTATCCAATTCTTCAAAAAATTTCACACTATAGGAGGATGGAGACTTATGACTAATCTCTTGCCTATTCTCCGTAACTCCTATCAAATTTTCCAAGGACAAATGATGCTCTTTTCTAACTACGTTGATTTTTTCACTTGTTCCAGCCATTTCTCCATCTAAGATTCATTTTTCATAAGGACAAGTGAGTTCATCAAGTAGGTCATCACATGGTCTACAATAAGGCATTGAATCATCAACTAAGTTAGTAGACTCAAGTGGATTTGGTGGCCTATGTTCATTAGGGGAACCCCTATTCTGCCATCTATCATTTCCTCAATTCTGGAATCTCCGTGCTTGATTCATTTCCATGGCCACCAACCGATTTTGGATAGAATTCATTTGATTTGTGTGATTTGCTTCCATAGTCTTGATGAGTTTGGTTAACTCCTTAATAGGATCATGGGTAGTTTCTTCCTTGGCCTTGCCTCTGGAATCATTCGATTTTGATGGCCCTCTAGTGAAACTAGGAATCTCAGATTTTCCTAATTGCTTCCTACCCCTGTCCATTTTCAAGGCTTCCGTTTAAGCTATACCAGTGTGGAAAAAGTCCCGAAAAAATCGCGACTTTTTCAAAAAGTCCCGATTTTTTCAAGACGCCGATTAAATCGGCCGATTTTTTCCCGAATTTTTGAAATTCGAAAAGTTCCCGATTTTTTCGTTTTATACCTGATTTTTTCCCGATTCGATCCAAAAAATCGGGAATGTGATTATAAATAGCGGAAATTTCGTTTTTTTTGGGTCTTATTTTGTTTTGCCCGCGTCGTTTAACACTGTGCAGTCGAATGTCCGCCCGCCCGCGTCGTTTAACACTGTGGAGTCGAGACTCGAGCTGGAGGGTTTGAGAAATCGGATTGCAATCACCGGAAAGTTGTGCCGCCGCCAGGGTTTGCCACTGTGGAGTTGTGCCGCCGCCAGGGTTTGCAAATTGCTGCTGCCACTGCCAGGTAAGTTAAAACATCGGCTTGCCATTTTCGTTCTACTGTCTACAGCTATCTTAGAGGTTCGAACTTCATTTCCCGTCAACTCTTCACTGTTATAAATATTAAAAATTAAAATCCCTCAGACTATGTCACAAGCTGGCCACGAATTTCGAAAATCTCTGAATCGTTCGACGTTGACTGTAAAATGATAAATCGGATATATATAATATATATTATATATACATAACATGATTTTTTTAAAATTTATACAGACTCCAGACTCCAGACATAACATTTTTTATTCGATTGCAAATATTATAATAATTATATATATCAATTTTCATTTTCAGTTCTTCAGGTAATTGTCATGGTTTCATAAAAATTCCAAAAGCCTGCACATTTTGGCAAAGAAGAGGTTGCTTAAATCAGAAAGTTCAATGGCAAAAGTAACATACTTAGAGCAGAACATCTACCCTTGCTTATAACGTCTCATAAAGAAACTGAAATTTCCACAAGTAAAGCACGAAATCGTGCTGCAACAAACAGAAAATGCTAACAAAATGAAATGCAGTAAAGAGTAGCTGTAGGGAACGATTTTAAATTTAAGATCCTACTCTGTGCCACTTCAAAAAAAATTCAGATCATGTCTAAAGACTTGGAATACGTCATTGAGTGTTACTGTGTTATGCATAAATTTCAATATGTTAGTATTTTAATTTTTTTAGGAGACTTTTTATACTAATATATTTCCCTTTTAAAGAAATATTTTTAACAGCCACGTCTCTAATCATTCTAGACTAAAACAACAACATATACCTCTAGGCACAGTGCAATATTAGCATTAAAATTTAATAGACAACATACTTTCCTTCTCTCAACGTATGCCAACAATCTCACAGCATACCAACATGGTAGCATTTCTCCTCCATGGTTTAGTTACTCCATATTATTAGTGCCCAGTCTACTATTTAGTGATTTTAAATTTTAATTTATGTGATGGGAAATTTTTATTATTTAATATTTTTTTTAATTTTTGTTTTGTGCCCAGGTTCAAACATCAAAAAGTTTCAAACAAAATGCCAAGGATTTTGGATCCTTTCTGGCAGTATGGTGAACCTGATATTATACCCGAAACTGGAGGACTCAATAGAATGTATTTGTCTTGCAAGTTGTGTGGAAAGCATATGTTAGGGGGAATTTCCAGATTAAAATGCCATATAGGGCAAATTCCAGGGAAAAATGTAGAACTTTGCCCAAATCCGGGTCCAGAAATGATCCGACAGGCCATTAAAGCCTTGATGGAAAAAGAAGATGGCAAAGACACCAGGGCAGTAATAAAAAGGCAACTTGTAGGGAGCTCAACATAGGGGGTAAGTGAGAGTGCTTCTTCTAGTTCAGCATTACCTTCCAGTTCCACCCCCTCAGCTTTTTCATCCTTTTTTGTCCCTAGAACGACACCTGGTGCACAACCTGGCATCAAATCAGCAATTAAAAAAAGGGAAAAGGCAGAAGCTGACAGGTTGGTGAGTAGATGTCTTCTATGGAGTGATGTTCCTTTCAACATTGCCAAGACAAACCCATTCTACCAACCTATGTTTGATGTTGTTGCTGTCGTTGGCCCGGGGTACAAAGCCCCTACCTTTGCACAGTTGAGAGGGCCTCTTCTTCAAGAGGAAAAGAATGATTGTACTGCTAGACTGGAGGAGTTTAGGGCATCTTGGGAACACACTGGATGCACAGTCATGTCAGATGGTTGGACTGACCAGAAGGGTAGGACCCTTCTTAACTTCTTGGTTAGTTGTCCCAAGGGGACAATGTTTATGAAATCTGTTGACGCATCTGCACACATTAAAGATGCGCATTTATTATGTGAGTTGTTGGACATCTTCATTCAGGAGATAGGCCCACAGAATGTTGTCAAGTCATAACGGACAACGCTGCAAATTATGTTGCAGCTGGCAGGTTGCTTATGGAGAGGTATCCTACCCTGTTTTGGACACCTTGTGCTGCTCATTGTATTGACTTGATGTTGGAGGATATAGGTAAGATTCCTATGGTGAGACATATTGTTGAATCATCCAGGAGCATAACAAAATTTATTTACAATCATGCATCTGTGCTTAGCTTGATGAGAAGATTCACCAACAACAAAGAGTTGGTGCGTCCTGCGATAACACGCTTTGCCACTACTTTCATATCTCTTCAGTCTCGGTTGAATTCTATGTGGGACGTGAAGAGCATGTTTCTTTCACAGGATTGGCGTGACTTATCTATTAGCCGCAAACCAGAGGGAGAGGGCATATGCAGACTTGTTTCATATGATCAGGGGTTTTGGGCAGGAGTAGAGGAGGTGTGTGCCATTTCAGAACCTTTTGTAAGGGTTCTTCGGTTGGTTGATGGAGAGAAGCCCGCAATGGGCTACTTGTATGAGGCCATGGATAGGGCCAAAGAAGCCATTCGTGCTTATTATGCAGATAAGGGAGATGAGGGGTTAGAGAAACAACAGGTCATATGGAGAGTGATTGATGACCGATGGAACAACACCCTCCATCGCCCCATTCATGCTGCAGGTATCTACTTCAACCCCGCATTTTCTTACTCCTGTGGTTTCAGATTTGATGCCGAGGTGATGGATGGATTCTTCACATGTGTTGAGAGGATGGTGATATCTGAGCAAGAACGTGAAGAAATTTCCAAAGAAATGGAAATATATAGGATGGCTGGTGGCACATTTGGTTTTGCCATGGCTATTAAGGATAGGACGACCAAAATGCCAGGTAAGCTTCAGTTTGTTTCAATTTTCAACTTTCAAATTTAATAATTCATTGTCTCTTCATAATTTTTGCTTATCATTTTTATTTTAACTTGTAGATGCTTGGTGGACAAGCTATGGTGGTAGAGTACCCCATCTCCAAAATCTTGCCATCCGAGTGCTCAGCCAGACATGCAGTTCCTCTGGGTGTGAGCGCAATTGGAGTGTCTTTGACAAAATACATAGCAAAAAGCGCAATAGGTAAAAAAATTTCAAATTAAAATTTTGAAATAATTTGATTATTTTTACTATATAAATTTTCCAAGTACTAATTTATAATCTATGACCCTTTTACAGATTGGAATCCGAACGTCTCAATGACATGGTGTATGTCTACTACAATCTTCGATTGTGGATGAGACAAATTCAGAAAACTCCTTATATGGATGCCATTTCATTGGACAATATTGATACCACTGCTGCATGGAGGGTCGAGACTGAGAGGCCGGTCATGGAATCGACCCCTGATTGGTTAGATGTGGATCCAGAGGCATTAGTGCTAGAGGAGGAAGCAGATGCACAGCAGGAGGAGCCAGTGGTAGAGGAGGAGGAGCAGAGTCAGGAGGCAGAGCAAGAGGAGGATGTGGAGGAGGAGGTGACACCATCTAGGATGGGCAGTAGCAGTGGCAGCGTCAGTGGCAGAGCACAGAGGCCACCTATTTTTTTTGCTTCTAGAGGACGACTGGGTCCATCTGATTCCCGAGGGGCAGGGCCTTCTTCCTCTAGAGGAAAAGGCAAAGCCATTCCCTATTCCCATAAAAGGGGCAGGGGATCTTCATCTTAGTGACTTACTTTATGACATGGAGATGACTCATGATATACATTATTATATTTTTTGTTGATATTTTGACTCTTGAGACTGAGACTCAAGATTCAGGACTCGATTCACTATTTTGATATGTGATGTAGCACTCGACTTCATATTCATATTATATATTAGCTTTCTTTACATGTTTATGTGGAAATGCATTTATTTGATGTTGTGGATGCTTTAGATGCTAAAAAAATTGAAAAATTTTGAATAATTTTGTATTTTTTTAATTTTGCCGACTTTTTCAACTTTTTTACCCTTGCCGAAATAATCCCGACTCCGACTTTTTCCACATTGAGCTATACCCAAAGTTGTAGGCTCCTTCCTCCTCAACTCATAAGCGGAATCCACACCAAAAGCATATAGATATGAGCATAAGAGAAACTCATCCAAAGGTTTAACAGTTGTAGGCATGCTTTTAACCAATTCATTGAATCTTTTGTTAAACTCCTCCATGGTTTCATTCTCATTATCTTCATGGTGCTAATGGCATTGATCAGATAGTTATTCTCTCTTCTCTCACCAAACTTCCCTATGAAAGCATTAACGATGGCTTGTAAAGAATCATACGAGTTAGCAGGCTTCTCACTGAACCAATCAAGAGCATCCTCTTTCAAAGAGAGAATGAAAAGCCTCATATTTACATCCTCGTAGTTAGCAACATTACACCACTTAAAGATGCAAACATTAAAGTTCTTCACATGTGATGCAGCACTAACGACATTGTTACCTTGAAAAGAAGACAACCTTTCAATAGCCTTGTCAGGGATATTGTGAGGATAGCCATTAATGTTAGTAAATTTACAAGGATAAAAAAGATCATTCATGATGCTAGGCTCAAATTTTTCGTGAAACAGCAAATGAATGTCAAAAATAGCCTCTTTCCCAAGACTAGCAAGAGCTCTACTATGAGAAAGTCTATTTAACCTCTCTTTAAAAACCCTTTCAAGATCAGAAGAGGGAATAACTAAACCACTTGAATTTATCCTAGTAGAGACTCTTGCAAAAGTAGGATTGAGTGGAGTCGCCACTTGAGCAAGAATCTAAATCTAAAAATTCAAATATGCCAAAACCAAAAGTTAGTCGATTTCCTAGTTACAAGAATATTTGTCCCCGACAACGACGCCAAAAAATGTTAACACCTCCTTGCCACCTACACCTGCCTACAAGTCAGTGGAAAAATACTTCAACCCCAGAAGGTGTGGTTTGTGGAAAGAATCTCAGACAAGGGGCTATCACACTGATCCCGACTCTCTCTGTTTTAGCTCTCTCGTAGATCAGCTAAGGGGGGTGGTCCCTAAAGTGAAGAAACCAAGTTAAAAGGATATGAGGTTCTAAGATAGTTTGTCAGAGTGAAACATGGATAAGTTTTTAGAGATTTATAAACAACTTTGAAATTATAATGATAAACCATTCAACCAGTGCCTTTACAAATAAGTTGCTCAAAAGTAAAAGTAATTCTCAAAAATATTAGAACAAAGTAATCTTGAAATGGAAACAAAAGTTGTTAGCACAATATATTTGAAAAATAAAAATGATTATGAGATAACCAAATCAAAACATTGAAACATATCTTTCCATAGTTAGAAACAACTAAAAATTAGATGCTAAATATGAAATTAGACTTTGCGAATATGGAAAGTAAGCATTACAATACTTGCATGAGATCAACAACCATCAAAAGACAATTAAAAAGAAATGTGATGAAAAGTGCTCTTGGTTAATTTTAGTTGACTATCTCTACAACAAAGATTTCAAATCAACTCTTAAATCCCCAGACCTCACCATCGCCCAGATCATGTGGATCTCATAGTGAGGAGTCAATAGGGGAGTAAAGGGTCTCTAAAGGTCTATGTTTAAGGTAAAGTTTTAATGAGTGTTGGTATGAAACGATGTTGATTTATCCCAATTAAATGATACATGCAGTGTTCCATAAGAGATGAGATAGTGTTTACTTCCAATAATGAACCGAAATTTGAAAGACAAATAGACTTATGTGTGTTGTAGCATTAATAGGAAAGTGAAATGAAATAAGTTCTCATTAATATAGAATCTCTTTACTTGAAGAGAATGCTTCAATAGTTCCTTAAAATGACATGCATCGACTAAATAATGAAGCATAAACATTAACTTATTGAAACTTTCCAACCATGTAAATTGCTTACACATATGAAAGGGGGTTTCCTTAAGTTTGAAGCCTTTGGATCTCATGTATGTAAGTTTAATTAAACCCAAGATTTAGTGAGATGGATGTAGAGTGAATTAGTTGTTAATTCTTTAGCATGCATGAGATGAAAATAAAAAAATGAGTCAATCCACTAAAGAAGTTATTTCCTCTTCAACCAAGGAAGGGGGATACCATGAGGAAAAGATCCCAAGCTCCCTCAAGAAAAAATGATATTTTATTAACAATTACAAATGAGAAAATGAACCTCTAAGAAGGCTGCCCAAAAGGAGATCTTTTTACAAAGATAGAGCTTGGAAAAAGCTAGATCTCCTCAAATATAATAACAAAAGCACATGGGAAACACCTTCAAAACAGAAATTTTACAAAGGCTCAAACGCGCATGGCCATCATGATATTTCTGTTATCCTTAAGGTGCTCACGGCCTCCCTAAAAATCAGTCTCTAAGGTAGTGGAAGGCTCTGCATGCAAGGAGGATCAATAGTTTTTCGCCCTCTTCTCCTCAAGCTCCTTGTTATCCATGCTCAAGCTTATGGGTTGCGAAAGAAAATCAAATGTTAAAGAGAAATAAACAAGATCTAAAGTACAAATTAATATACAAAGACACCAACCCAAGAAATGGGAGTGAACCCCCATTCTTGCCTAGTCTAGAAAACGCTCTTGAAGTAACAAATATGACTTTAAAATTCTTTACAAAGGAAAAAATTTGGATTCTAAAATTTAAATTTTATGATCAAGTAGCTTAAAGGAAAAGGACACTCCCTTTTGATTCTCGGTTGATGAAAAACTTGGAGTTGGAGAAACCGAGTCTTGGATCATTGTGAGTCTAGGAATGAGTTAGTTTATTTGAGACGTTTCCCATGCCCGGATGGAATTCCTGCACACAATGTAAAAAAGGATCTTCCCTACACACTTGAAATCAAACATTAACTCGCAAGAGGATTAGAAAATTAAATGAAACAAGATAAAATAAGCATTCCACCTAAAATGCCTTAGCAAGCTTACTTCTAAGATAATGCTCTAAAACAATGACATATGCAAGATAACTTACATGCACCAATCCACACTATATGGAATATATGAATTAACATAGATCAAACATATAAGGAAATGCAAGCAAGTAATCACCTCATAACGCCAAGAGAACATCAGCTTCGTAACCCTAAAGTCTTGATTTTATAAATATGAAAGTACAAAATGATAGAGTTCCCTCAAGCCCAATAGCTCATAACATGATACAATAAAATAACCTATGGCTTTGTTATATAGAGAGTTGGGAGAAATTCCCAAGGACGAATGCATGTGAGAACTGAACTTCGATCAAATCCCAAGGAAAGATAAGCCAAGTTCGATGTGGAGAAGACTGAGACACCTAGAGTAAAATCAAATTTCATTTGTGTAGACCAAGGGAAATCGAATTCCCCATATGATCCAGTTAAATCATCCATAAGACAAACAAAGTCCTGTGCTACACCAAGTCCACCATTGCAAACTCGAGCCAATTGAAGCCGTACCAGTAAATGATCCAAGTGAACTTCTGCTTAGGCCCTAAGAACTGCGTGTTTCCTTTGAGTGACTACGCAGTCTAGGCTCAAGGAATGGCGTAAATCCTCTAAGTGAAGTGTTGAGTGTTGTTGCACTCCAGATAGCTCTTGAGAAGAGGTCCCTGTGAAAATTTTGGAATCTAACAACCGGAAATCCTACTGCAACTAATTGATTTGCATTACCTACTTGTGTTTTTCAATTAACAAGTAATTTACAAAAAACATTAATGAAAATACACTGCATCCTACACGAATATAAATATCAAGTACTAAAAAATAAATGAGACAATCACACAAAGGATACACTTATTTTTGGACTAACGTCCCCGGAAAAACCCAATGCAGGAAAACCGGTGCAACAGATCTGAGGGATTGCATTATTAAGCAATAGTATTATGAGTAATATTGATTTATGGTAGCATCGGATGTGATCTAGCCTTGTAACTTTGTATATAAGCTAGGACACATGTATTCCATAAAACCCATAAATGGTTTTGGAAAATTCCACTTAGAGATGGTTTAATTAAAATAATTAATCGTTTTTTAATGTTTTCCTCAGTCTGAACTTAGGGAAACTGATTAATTAAAGGGTATTAATTAGACTAAGTCTAAATCTTCTAGATAAAGTCATCGATCACCTCCAATTTAATCTTAGCCCTTGATTATGTTTTAATCTTGGTCGATAAAGAGTCAACAAAAGAATATAAGGAGGGTGAGGGGCTTATGGAAATCATGTTGAGTGCATTGAGCATTTGGCATTTTCGAGTTTGTGTGAGGAGACACAGCGTTTGGTCAGAATCGAATCACTAGGGCAGGGTTTGCTAAGTGATTTTGATTCAGTGATCAGATCTAGAGAGGGGCAGAAGCAGTAACTGGTCAGGAGGACCAGGAGTACATTTCAGAGAGAGGCAACAGAGACGTAGAGAGAGACAATGCAATTTTCTGAAGGGGTGATGCAGTTTCCGCAGGAAAACACGCAGAAGCAACACAGTGTCTCTTGGAGTCGGTCCGGAGAGAGCTAGAGGCTGGGGTTTCTGAGCTAGGAAGGCCTGTTGACCACACTTTGTCAACGACCCCATAGCAGTATACTCCCATTTTTTCAAATGGGATTCATCATGTTCGACGTGTTCACGCCATTCAGATTTCATCATCAGTCGACAGTTTTATAAATGATGTAAACCCATTCTACATGTTTATGATGTAAATGATCTAAGTAAGACCACCATGTATGTAACAACCTAGGTAAGCCTAGTATATTGGTGACGATTTCTATCCTAGGAGGTTTTTTGTCTCACTGATTCATTGGTGTTTCTAGACACAAGTGATTGGTAGAGTTTTCCCCTCCAGCTTCACCCCAAAGCTAGGGTGGATTTTGTCATCAAGATGCTAAGTGAGTCCTAGTGTTTTCTATCGAGTCTTTGCAAAAGTAGTTTGGAAATAATCCTAGCTAATTGGCTAGATTATTTTATTACAAGCTATTTGGTCTACTAGATCATGTTTTGAGTCATAGAATTGGGTAGCTATTTGAGGGTCTATTCTGATTGGTTTTTCCCCCTTCATGTGTCAAAATGTATTTTTCTTATGTAAAGAGGGTTGGAAAAATAATTAAATCCCCTCTCAGTCAATTAATTAAATTTTTTCTGGCCAAATTAATTTAAAAATCCTAAGCCAGAGATTTAATTAATCTTAAGTCCTAGGCTATTTAAAATTCTTCAAAGAAAAAATTTGTGGGTCCCTAAAAAATAAATTTTAAAAGGTCCCAAGCCAAGGGAATATTGAGAATTTCAAGAAATTTGGACCCTTGGGCTTTGGTGGTTAAGTCAAAGTCAAATTTTTGAGGTAATTAACTCAAAAATATTATTTTTGAATTAATTAAAATGGAATTAAATGATAAATTCAAATTTCCTCAAAAACTTTTAATTTTGACGGTCGAGATTAAAAGATGATTAAATCTTTTTCGATGGTCGAGATTACTTTGACATGGATCAACCGAACTAGTCATTGGAGATTTTATCTTATAAATTAAAGGTCTTTGTTAGTCTTTCAGTCATCCGATCTCTGGATCATGCACTCGCTCTTAAAGCTCTCCTGTAATATTTTCTGGAATAATACAAACGAAGACTTTGGGGTTTTATTTTGATGGTGTTCCTCTTCAGCATTTTATGGTAAACTTGTTCTTAACATTCTACTGGTGATTATTTTAATGGATTGTTGATTAATGGCTCTTGTAGGGTAATCTACAGCATAGGTATCTTGCTTAGGCTACTGGATCTAGGGTAAAAATATTAATTGGATCAAGTTAATAGTTATCTCTAGCTCTTGAAAATTTTATGTTCTATCTTATTTCTCTGTTGATTTAACAGTTTAACTTTAACTGTGCGGAAATTTTCCGGATTTAGAATTGGGCGTTTGGAGAAGTCCTAGTTTGGACCAGCTAACTCCCAAGGAAATAATATCTAAAGAGCCCTCCGGATCTAATTCCCCGGGCTTATCTTAAATTTCGTTTTTTGCAGGGTTCCTTTTAGGGCTTGTGCCTCTCTCTTAATTTATCTTTTTAATTGTGCTAAACAATTTTAAATCTAGCCATGAGGGCTTTGATCTGTAAAATAGCATTGTAGATCTGTAAATATTGTTATTTTTTTTTTAACTCACTGGGGTTTAAGGGTTTTCTGTGCATATTTCTGGGTTTTTGGGTTTCTTAGTTTCTGGTTTTGTGCAGGTTACACAGGGAGATTTTCAGACATTTTTTTGATCTGAGGCAGATCTAGGCCCTGGAGGGTAAGATCTGGTCTCGAGATTGAATCTGGTTGCAGATCTGGGCTTGATCTCTATTTTAAAAATTAAATAATTGCAGGTGTTTCTCTTTCAAATTGAGTTAGATTCTGCTGGGAAAAGGGAGAATTTCAGAATTATTTATGCACCAGTGTGCCTGCAATTTTTATGTTTGGTATGCTAGCGGCCCGAATTTCCTCATACGATTTCTCTGCATCTCCATTTTTGCCGCAGTCTCTGTCTCTGCTTCCATACTCTGCGTGAACACCTGCAGCTTCTCCCTTGATTTGCTCTTGCTTGTGCCATTATCCCCTGCGTTCACTTATCTGCAGCTATCATTCAGCTGTTTTCCATGGCTTATCCTTCACCCATTCCTCCATCCACATCAGTTGGTCTCTCTTCACGCTGACCCGTCTGATTCCTATTGCGGTTGCATCTCCTCCAACGGTCATCCTCGCCGGCTGCAGCTCCTCATCCACTTTCCTCGCGCTGCCCATCCTTGCTACTTGACCTACAACTGCTATTTTGTCCCTCGCTGGCATCCTTCACATAGCTCCCTTGCCCTTACACTATCCGCAGTCCTGTTGCTCTCCGTCTGTACGTCGTTCGTACGTTGCTCCTTCACCTGCCCAAAAAACAAATAACGCATTCTAACTTCTTTTTTTTCATATGTTTAGTTTAGATTTACGATTTTCTTATTTCTTTTAAAGGTTAGTGTAGTTTAGTTTAGAGTTTAATTTTTAGATTTTATTTTTATTAACTTTATTTTTTATTTTTTTTAAACATTAACATTATATTTTAGTTTTAGTTTTTTTTTTTAACTTTAGACTTACGATTTTAGAATTAACACAGCATTAACGTTTAATTTAGGTTTGACTTTTTAATCTTTAGACCTTTAAAACTTTAAATGAAACAAAAAAATATAAAAATATAAATCTTTTAAACTTTTCCATTTTGTATTTTATTAACTTTAGTTTTAGATTAATTTTAGATTTATATTTGTTGAGAAAAATAAAAATTTAAAAATTTAAATTTATTTATTTATTTTTTAATTTCAAATCTTTTAACTTTTTAACTTAGGGAAATTTTGTTTTAAATTTTGTATGATAGTGGTCTTGGATGTCATATGAAGGAAAATTATTCGACAGTCAAAGGTGAGATTTTAAATTTTATCTAAAGTTTGACTATAGGAAAATTTAGATTTCTAAATTGGAATTACGTAGAATATCATTTAAATTCAAAATTATTGGAAATGTCTAGCATTTAAATTTGATGGTTTTCTCATGATAACATTTTTTGTTTTCGAAATTTAAATGGTTAGTTTGAAGTATTTTCATGTTTAGCTGTGGTTGATCGTTAAACTATTTAATTGTGGTTTTAAATTACTTGAAGTTCGTTATTACTTGCTTAGTCTAACTTTGGGAATATTTCAAGTGATGATAAATTGCATGTCTTTATAGAACATTGTTGATGCATGATTACGAAGGTGTTTTATCGAATATTGAATCGTATTAGTGAAAAGATCTTATCTTCTGGTTTGATCAAGTGAGCACTTAATTGGGGATTAAATATTATCGTGGTGGATTGATTTTTTCATAGCACCAGTTACTTATCAATTACTTGATTTTAATTTCATAACGGGATAATTTGACTCCATAAGGCACTGGTCTTAAAGTTTTTAATCTAATCGAATCTGTAAAATCTCGTTAAATCTTAAAAAGTACTTGGTCGTTTGACTGTGTCTCCTGAATTGGTTGGTTTCCAATCAGTTCTCCTTCTTCATTTCATTAGGGTCTACCTCCCTTAGTCTGCAAGGAGACAACTTAAATAGAGAGATTGGGGATCAGGGTGATAGCCCCCGATCTGAGCCGTTGTCACGTTGCCTAGACATTTTGTGCGACATCAGGGCCAAAACTCAGTCTCAGATCAGCCTGATCAGTTGCAGAGAAAGGTGACGCAGTTCCTCAAGCTTGCCCATGTAGGCTTACGTAGATCCAGCGTAGGCAATCACGCAGAGGCAGAGAGGGGCTTCACCAACACTACTTAGATCAGTCATGTACTTGCAGAGTGAGGTATATCTCACATTTTCATCAGTTGTCTAGATTTCTCTGAAGAGTTTGCTGGATGTTGGCACCCTAGTTGTACTCAAGATTCTGCTGCTTAATAATAAAAACCCTCAGATCTGCTGCACCAGTTTTCTCAAGTTGGGTTTTCTGGGGACTTAGTCCAAAAATAACTGTGTCAAATGTGGATGTTTTTCATTGTATTTTGTTGAGATTGTTTCAGCACTTAGATTTTTTCCGCAACATTATTTGTGTAGACTGCTTCAGAAATTACTTTGATATTTCATTGTAATGAAATAATTGTGAAAAATAATAGAAGTAATTTAGATTTTTTGTAGTAGGAATCTGGATCTAGGATTTTTCACATGGTATTAGAGCTTATTCAAGCTGAAGTGTAGGTGAAACACAAGAGGACCAGCAGATCAACGCTGAGGAGTCTGGGATCTACGTAAGCAACAACAGACCCTCCCAGAAATTACGTTGTCCAGGCCAGAAGGGTGTTCCAGCGCAGAAAAGGCTCCCTCTAAGAGAGTTGACAAAGGGGTAAGTGTTTTCAGTTGCAGAAGAGGCAGTGTAGCAGAATAGCGTAGCTGAAGGATGCAGTTACTGCACGACAGCACGAGCTAGTGCATAAGCATCAGAAAATTTCTGAAAAACACAGTTGGGGATTTCTTTACCTCAGAGAGTTTCTTACTCAAAGAAGCTGAGTTTCTCCCGTGCAGCAGTAGAAGCAGTGACTTACTCCACAAGGAGTGCGTAAGTCTAGCTGAGCAGAGGGTTAGAGAAAGAAATCGATAGTTGAGGAGATGGCCAGCAACAGACTGTGTGATCAAGATAGATTGGAGGGTGCCTCCAACTATGTTATTTGGAAATCAAGGATTGAGTTTCTCCTTGATGAGCATGATCTAAAAGCCCTCATAGAGAGCACATGTGCAGAACCTTTGGATGTAGCACATCTGAGACAATTCAAGAAGAATATGGCAAGAGCCAAGCGATTAATCCTAGATGGTGTGAAAGATCACATCGTACCGCACATAGCAGCAAAAGGCACTGCTAAATAAATGTGGGTATGGCAAGAAATTCTATACCAAGGATCTTCTGAGCAGTGAAAGATGTACCTGGAAGAGAAGATGCATAATACCAGAATGAAGAAGAGAGAGCGTTTTGACTCCTTCCTATCTCGAATTCTGGAAAATCGAGACCAACTGTCAGCAGTGGGATCTGCTCCTAGAGACTCAGAGCTGGTAAGGCTCACTCTAAACTCTGTTTCAGAAGATTATTAGGTCTTTGTCCAAATCATTTTGGGCAGAGAAAGATTCCTAGGATGGGAGGCGATGTGGGCAGACTTGCAGCGAGAAGAGTTGAGGAGAGATCTCAAAATCCATATTGAGGATGGCAACAACGGATCAAAAGTAAAGAAGGAGGAGGAAGAAAACACAACCCTTGCATCTAAAGGGAAACAGAAGCAGAAGAAGAAAGATCTATCTAAGATCAAGTGCTTCCGGTGTGGGGAATGGGACATTATGCCACACAGTTTCCTCTTAACAAAAAGGATAAAGAGGAGAAGGAAGATCCTCAAGCAGGAGTTGCCAAGATTGAGATAGAAAGAGATTGTGTTATGTTAGCTCATATTATGAAACGAGAGAAATGGACTGACTTGGAGTTGTAGATCCAGAATCTACAAGTGGCAAGATCCTTGAATATTTCCAAACTCTTGGATCACATGTGAGCTACGATAGCCTAAGGATAGTATCAGGATGGACAGTTGCAGAGGAAGATGAGAAGACAATGCAGTGGCTAGCAGTACTAGAACCTGATCAATGCAGAGAGGGAGCAACAACATCAACAGTTGAGCAACAACAACACAGTGCAGAGCAGCAACAATGCAGTGTTTTCAAAGAGCTAGTGCAGAAACTAGCAGTAGCCAGTCTTATTTTCAGTTGCAGATTTTCTTGTCCAATTTCAGATGTTTTTTTGTTGCAAGTAGCAACAGTGCAACAACAACAGTAGTTGAGCAGCAGCAGCAGATGAGCAACAACAGTGCAGTGCACAAGTGGTGCAACGCAGTGCAGAGTAGTGCTCACGCAGTGCAGAGCAGTGCTCACACAGTGCAGTAGCATGGTTGCAGAATTTAGAGGGAGTTGCAGTACAGTGGCAGTTGGCAGCAGTATGCAGAATCAACAACAATACAGATGCAACATTTTCTTGTGCAGTGTTGGTGAGCAGCATCAACAGCACAGCAGGAGATGTTCCAGAAGTCAGAACAGCAGCACATTGAGTTGTTTTGCTAGAGAACTTTCCTCGCTAAGAGGGAGTGTTGATTTATGGTAACATCGTATGTGCTCTAGCATTGTAACTTTGTATATAGGCTAGGACACATGTATTCCATAAAACCCAGAAATGGTTTTGGAAAATTCCACTTAGAGATGGTTTAATTAAAATAATTAATAGTTTTTTAATGTTTTCCTAAGTCTAAACTTAGGAAAAATGATTAATTAAAGGTTATTAATTAGACTAAGTGTGAATCTTCTAGATTAAGTCATGGATCACCTCAAAGTTAATCTTAGCCCTTGATTATGTTTTAATCTTGGCCGTTGAAGAGTCAACAAAAGAATATAAGAAGGAGGGTGAGGGGCCTCTGGAAATCATGTTGAGTGCATTGAGCATTTGGCATTTTATAGTGTGTGAGGAGACACAGCTTTTGGTTAGAATCGAATCACTAGGGCAAGGTTTGCTAAGTGATTTTGATTTAGTGATCAGATCCAAAGAGGGGCAGAAGCAGTAACTGGTCAGGAGGACCAGGAGTGCATTTCAGAGAGAGGCAGAAGAGACGCAGAGAGAGACAATGTAGTTTTCTGAAGGGGTGATGCATTTTCTGCAGGAAATAACGCAGAAGCAATGCAGTGTCTCTTGGAGTCAATCGAAAAGAGTTAGAGGCTGGGGTTTTTGAGCCAGGAGGGCCAAAACTCAATCTCAGATCAGCCTGATCAGTTGCAGAGAAAGGTGACATAGTTCCTCAATCTTGCCCACGCAGGCTTACGTAGATCCAGCGTAGGCAATCACACAGAGGCAGAGAGGGGCTTCAGCAGCGCTGCTTAGATCAGTCTGGGACTTGCAGAGTGAGGTATATCTCACATTTTCATCAGTTGTCTAAATTTCTCTGAAGGGTTTGCCGAATGTTGGCACCTTAGTTGTACTCAAGATTCTGCTGCTTAATAATACAAACCCTCAGATCTGCTGCACTGGTTTTCCCGAGTTGGGTTTTTCTGGGGACTTAGTCCAAAAATAACTGTGTCAAATGTGGATGTTTTTCATTGTATTTTGTTCAGATTGTTTCAACACTTAGATTTATTCCGCAACATTATTTGTATAGACTACTTCAGAAATTACTTTGATATTTCACTGTAATGAAATAATTATGAAAAATAATAGGAGAAGTAATTCAAATTTGTTGCAGCAGGAATCCGGATCTAGGATTTTTCACAAGTACAACTTCGGTGTCAAATCCGGCTCACCCAACAGAGAAAATCCTCGGCAGACAGATAAAATAGTGAGTTTTACCTCACACTGCAAGTCCCAGCTTATCCAAGATTCGAACTAGCAAAACCCCAACTCCCTCTACGCAGTAGATGTGTAGCCTTGTGTGGGGATGGCTGATGACCGCATCACCTCTTTTTTTCACTGATCTCCCTCTTAGAAAATCGAGTTTCAGCCCTCCCAGCTCAGAAACACCGTTCTACAGAAAAATTTGGACTGTCCCTTGGAAGCTCTGCGCAGTCCATGCGTGAGCCTTGCGTGGGCCTGAGTCACCCCTTCAAGAGACCACGTCACCTCTCTAGGTGGTTGTGCTGCTTCCTCTATTGTCTTTGTTGCCTCTCTGCTATGTACTCTTGGTCCTCCGACCAACAACTACTTCTGCCCCTCACTATTGTTGAATCGCTTAGATCTTATTTTCGTCCAAGCATTGCTCCGTCAAAAGGATTCGATCTCTAGATCCACTCACTGTGTGTGTGTTGTCCAATTAACCATCAAGCCTTCCTTTATACTTTTCTTGTTTAGAAATCAACGAACGTGATCAAATATTTAATCAACGGCTAAGATTAAAATAGACTTGATCCTCGTCACATAGAAGCTTCTCACCCACATTTACATTAATTCACTTTAATTATTTTAATTTTCTAAGTTTTAACTTAGACTCCATTAAAAATAATTAATTATTTGAATAAAATGCACTCTGAGCGGAATTTCTCCAAACGATTTATGGGTCTTGGAGATCTCATGTGTTCTAACCCCTCCACAAAATTTCGAAACTAGAGCACATCTGATGCTACCCAAAAATCAACACTCCCTCTTATCAAGGAATGTGCTCTAGTAATACTTGTCACCAGAAGCATCACCTTGATCCATAAAATCGATCCTCTGCACTGCGGATGCTCGGCCTACTGCCCCTCATCCACAGCGCTGCTGCAATCTGTACTACTACTCATGACACTGCCATTGTCACTGCCACATCTGTACTACAACTCCCTCTCAATATGTTGCATCATGCTGCCCATACCACTGCCACTGCTAATTGCTGCAATGCAACTCAGTTGCTAAAAGTTAAGCAACTGAAAGACATCCCAAATACTGACATACTAGTCAGTTTGGATGCACCTCGATGTTGAAGCTTCCTCTGCTACTAATCTACGCTAACCCTATGATGCTACTGCATTGTTACTGCTATGCACTACGTAAACACTGCTTTGCACTGCGCTACTGCTACTTCTGCTTTGCGTTGCTTTAGACTTCGACGCTCTAGCACTACCAGGGTCGCTCCATCATCTCTTGCACCAATTGACTCCTGTCATTCTGTTATTGTCATTAAGGGCTCCTATAACCGTATGTGATCCAAAAGTTTGGACAGCTCAAGGATCCTGCCCCATCACTGTAGCTTCAATATACAACTCCATATCGCCCCATTTCTTAGATGCATGAGCATTCATCCTCCTCATCAGCCTGAGCTGGAGCATCCTTTGAGTCAGATTCTTCTTTGCCCTTCTTCTTCAGAGGGAACTGCGTGGCGAAATGTCCCATTTCCCCACATTTGAAGCATCTAACCTTCGAGAGGTCCTTATTTTTCCTTCTATGTTGCCCTTGTTGTCCATTAGATGTGAGAGCCGCATCTTCCTCTTACTCCTACTTGAATTTTATCCTTTTACTGCTACTTCCTTCCTTGCTCCACCGTCTGATCTCTTCATGTCGAAGAGCTGCCCACATCTCCTCCCAGCTTGGAAGAGCAGCCCTGACCATAAATTCAACATCTGGTGTAGCCCCTACGGACACTAGCTGATCTCGGATCCCTTGCAATCTAATAAGGAAGGGATCGATCTCTTCTCCCTTCTGCATCTGAAATAATCTCAGTTGATTCGCAAGAAACATCTTCTATTGGACGGAAGATCCCTCGTACAATGTGGTCAAGGCCTCCCACATTTCCCTTTTTATGTTCTCTCAACAATATTTGGGATCACATGATCCGTGACTGCATCCATGATCATGTGTTTTTCTCTTGCTTGAGCCTCCTCGTACCTCTTGAGAGGATCAACATCAACCGGAACAATAATCGTGTTCAAGTCATGATCCTTGATGCAATGTTCATCCATAACCGCCAGGATCCTGGCTTTCCAGATGAAAAAGGTGGATGCTGCATCCAACCTATCCGGATCCCTTAGTCCATTCACGACCATCTTTGCTCATCTAAGTTTCGAACAAGTTCCTTTCTCCCTTTTTCGCGGCAGCCCCAGCAAAACTCGGATCTGGATTTCTTTGGCGTTGGAAATCCTCTAAGGAACAAGCTCCCTCTGAAATTCGATTTCCTTTATGGAAATCCTTCTGCCAACAACTGTCGAAGCACTCCTCTCTGATCTCTCTTTGTTGTTGCTCAACACTGGATCTATATTTCTTAGCAAGAAATCTTCTGAGGAACTAATTCCCTCTACTTTTCTTCTGCCCCACTAGACACTGTTCTGCACCAACAGAATTAGCGCCCCACCAGCAACTTCAGATAAAAATCTCCACTGCACCTCCAACCACGACAACCGGAAAAAATGAGACTCAATAGCCTCTGTGTTGGCCTAGAAACCATTGCACTTCGTTTTGCAGCTAAAGCATCACCCTAGCGGTTTGACGCAAGCTCTGCGTCAGACTTCCCTGGTGACTGCACTGTCACTCGAGACAACTTTCCTGCAACAAATTTCCTTCTATTCTTTCGCTGATGGCTTCAGTCCTCCTTGATCTGCAATTGCTCTGATACCACGTGAAAATTAATGAATCTAACAACTAGAAATCCTACTATAGTTAACTGATTTGCATTACCTACTTGTGTTTTTCAATTGACAAGTTATTTACAGGAAACATTAATGCAAATACAGTGCAGCCTACACAAATATACAGATCAAGTACTGAAAAATAAATGAGACAATCACACAAAGGACACACTTATTTTTGGACTAACGTTCCGGGTAAAACCTAATGCTGGAAAACCAATGTAGCAGATCTGAGGGTTTGTATTATTAAGCAATAGTATTTTGAGTACAACTTGGGTTCCAAATCCGGCTCACCCAACAGAGAAAATGCTCGGCAGACAGATAAAATAGTGAGTTTTACCTCACACTACAAGTCCCGGCTGATCCAAGATTCGAACTAGCGAAACCCGAGCTCCCTCTGCGCTGCCTCTCTACAGTAGTTGCGTAGGCCTGCATGGGGATGGCTGATGACTGTGTCACCTATTCTCTGCATTGATCTACCTCACAGAAAATCGAGTTTCATCCCTCCCGGCTCAGAAACCTTGATCTCTAGCAAAATTTGGATTGTCCCTTGGAAGCTCTGCGCAGTCCCTGCATGGGCCTGCATTAGCCCTTTAAGGGACTGCATCACCTCTCCTGGTGGCTGCGCTGCTTCCTCTGTTTTCTCTGCTATACCTCTGCTATGTACTCTTGGTCCTCCGAACAACAACTGCTTCGGCCCCTCACTGTTGCTGAATCACTTATATCTTATCTTCGTCTGAGTACTGCTCTGTCAAAAGAATTCAATATCTAGATTCATTCATTGTGTGTGTGTTCTCCAATTGACACTCAAGTCTTCCTTTATACTTTTCCTATTGAGAGATCAACGGCCGTGATCAAATCTTTAATCAACGACTAAGATTAAAACAGACTTGATCCTCGTCACTTAGAAGCTTCTCACCCACATTTACATTAATTCACTTTAATTATTTTAATTTCCTAAGTTTTAACTTAGGCTCCATTAAAAATAATTAATTATCTAAATAAAATGCACTCTGGGCGGAATTTCTCCAAACGGTTTATGGGTCTTGGAGATCTCATGTGTTCTAGCACCTTCACAAAATTTTGGAGCTAGAGCACATCCGATGCTACCCAAAAATCAATAGTCCCCACTTGTTCTTCAGTCAACTGATCCTGTAGACTATTCCTTTTATGCTCAATTTCCTTTAATAAATTCAATTTTCCTTATGTGTAACTTCCACTTTATCTCTTGGAAATTCGATTTTGATAAAATAATGGTGAATTAATGATGCAATGTGCTCAGTCATCCTCCACATGTCCGTTGACTCAACTCTTTGACTTAGGATAATTTCCAAGTCATTTCCACGACATTTTGTCACATGGCATAATTTATTTCTCTCTATTTTATTTAATTCTAGCTTAATTAAATGCCACAATTTCCACTAAAATTAGGAAATGTGGGTTTTGAGGGTCCTGTTAGGGTCCTATAATAATAGGAATCATAATTTCGAATTGCCTACTTTTTAAAGCTTGTAATATTGTACATACCTTTGCTTTTTTGCAGAGGTTTTTCCCATATTAAAAAATGAGAAGAGGGTATGTCCTAAAAGAAAAATCAAAGGACCAAAAGAAAAAGATCAAAAAATGAATATAAAGTACGAACCCCACAAAAAGAGATAAGAATAGATCCTGAAAGTGTTGCATGTTTAAATGCCACTACCTTTAGTTTAGTTTACTTTTGCAAATAATATAGTGTGCAGCTTGTCCAAAAGATGCCAATTCATGATGATCAAACTGCTTAATCTTCATTCATTCATGTTTTAAATTTCATGTTGATAATTAGTGAATAAAGATCTGACCAAACTGTTGAATCTTGGCAGATCAATAGTTAGGTAGAGGATAAAAGAGCTCATCAGTGTAACCTGAGCCTTTAGAAGTTATAAGATTAGAAATAGATAGGTTTCTTTCAAAAGAAAAATAAAGGGTTGGCAAGCTTAAATGCGCCCAATAAATGAAGAAAAATATTAGAGTAAATGATGGGTAGCCAGAAGCAGTTTTCACAAAGCATGGAAAGCATCAATTGCTCATTTCATATCACTAATATCCCCCAAAGTACCCCTTTCCCCTTGTAAAGACACCCTTTTCCCTAGCTAAAACCCCATTCACATTTCTAATATCCTTTCCCCTTTACTAATTCCCCTTTTCCATTAAAAACATGTAAAAAACCCATTTTTTACAAATTTTTTAATGTTAAAATATATTGGGCCTCCACATTTAAAAAAACCTTGCCCCGATATTATTTTAACTCCCTCCCCTCCTAAAGTGTTTTTATTCCCACCTTACATTAATTCTCTGCTTATTTATATCTTTCCCCCACCATATTAACCCCGGGTCCCACTTTAAATAAACTATGTTTATTAAATCACCCGACCCCTATTATGTTAAAACCTCGACTCATATTTATATTAAAGCCTCCGCTTTAAAAACCTTTCCCTCAGCTTTCGTTTCATTTTACCTCTCCGCTTTAATATATCCCTGGGCCCCACTTTACATTTAAACCCTCCGTTTCATTCAATCCCGACCCCACCTATCAAACCGACCTGCAAGCAATCCAACGCCCGACCACCGTCCAATCTCCGCCACCTGATCCAAAGACCCCCAATCCTTTTCGCAACCCCAACTGCCCGATGTTTAGAACCATTGGGGGGTTGCGAAATGGGTGGTTTTGCACCCCCCCATCTACCACGCGTCATCCCCATGCTTCATCGCACTCCTCAATCATAAAACCGCCAAACCATTTATCATCGTGCGATAAACCATAAAACTGCTTCCGCGCCATAAGATAAAACCACTGACATTTGAAATATTATAAACTTTGTGCTATTGCGGTAAAATCTCGAACCACTGTGATAACCCCTGCGACGTTTCTAAAAAGACCTGGAAGGCCATTGCTAAATGCAGAAATTGAAAAACCTCCACTGTCCGGACTCCTTCCATAGATTTCCCAAATTCCTTTAAGCCATATCGCTTCCCTGCAAAAACACTGTGTTTTAAATTAACAATTGTTTTAAATTTTGCATGTGATTAGCATACCAAAAGATGGGATAAACAACTTTCGGTTCTAGTTCCAAATAATTGTTTAAATCCAGAATCTCTGGATTTCAATTTAAAAGCCTTATTCACCAGAGGATTATAAGCAGAAGAACAGATAAAAGCAAGAAAAGGTAGATAAAGCAGTAAGGTAAAGAATAATTTATAGTGACAGCAATGGCAGTGAAAAGGTATATAGATAAAGACAGGTTAAAGTTAAAAGACAAATCAGGAAACAAATCAACGAGGAAGACAAAGCCAGATGTCAAGACCACTCAGCATTTACCTCTTCTCAACCACATTGGCCACCTCTAACTTAATTTTGATTTAATGAAAGCCACCAAAGTTAATATTACAGTCAGAGATATTTTAGCATCAGTTCAGAAGTTATTATAAAAGTTAATTTTGTAGGCAATTGGTCAAAGATATTTTAAAGTTAGCTCAGGAGTTAATTTGAAAGTTATTATTATAGTAGGTTTGTCAAGGATATTTTTGTCTTGGGCTTTGCATGGTCACAATTTTCAAAATTTCATTTACTTTGTAGTAAATGTAGTCTGTCACCCTAGATTAGGGCAACCACCTCAGTTGCAGTTAAATACTGCATGTATTTTCATTATCAAGGGTTGGACTTTTTTAGACTCTGAGTTGCAAAGACTATTGTATTGGAGCACTGTCACTGTTTTTGAGCTGGACATCAATAATACAAGCATGTTCACAAGATCCGTGAGCTATGTTAATGGTGATGTTATCCCTTCTATGTTAATGTTTTCCCTTTGTTTTTAATACTATACATCAATTTCTCTCATAGAAAAACAGAATTTTTAGATTAATATCTGTTGAATGAGCACCTTAACTCTGTTTGTTATTGTTATCTTAATGTTTTCCTCTGAAAATATAGCTAAAGAATTCTTAAATGCTCTTTAGTATTACTGGACTGTTGTCTTGAGGTTTTCTTTGTGAAGTACAACTAAGGAATTCTTAAATGCTCTTTAGTTTTACCAAACTGTTATCTTAAGGCCTTTTCTGAAGTTTAGTTAAAGAATTCTTAACTACTCTTTAATTTCACTGAACTGTTATCTTGAATGTTTTTCTCTAAAGATATGAATGCAGAATTCAGAGACTATCTGCTCTGCATTTCTGTTGAAGTATAGTTAAAGGATTCTTAAATTGCTCTTTAGCTTTACTGAACTCACAATTTTCTGCCATCTCATATTCATCTTGCCACAGAGATCCTTTTTGAATCCATAGCCCAATGGATTAAGACTCCCACATTCTATCTATCCAACAAAATAAACAAACAACCCCAATCTTTATAACTAGCCTAAAATCAGAAAATATAATTTTAAAGCTAAATCAGTTAATCATAAATACAAAAAGAGCCCTCTCTGAGCCCAGGAAAGCTAGGTTCTGGACTCCAAAGTGGTTTGATGTTGTTCTTTGCTATTTGTTCTTTCCATTATTGCAAATTACAGGGAGCTAACATAATGGCGACCACACTAAGGACTTATTGAGAAAACCTAGTATTATCAAAACTCAAATAAAAACCCAGTCAAAATACTGTATGAATTAAGTATTTTTTCACAGATTGGTTTGTTTTTCAGCTATTATAAAACTTTCAACCTCTCTATGCCTTGGGTCTAAATTCTGGCTTCTCGAGGAATCTGTACCAGATCCCATCTTGACCCAAACCCTCCTTCAATAGTTGACAATCCAGAGAAAATCCTAAGGAAAACTCCTAGATCTAAGAGTTCAATTGTTAGCAAGCCTATTAACAAGGCAAGTCCCCTGCCTGAAAACCTTAAAAATGTGCAGGATATCCAATTTGACTCACACTTTGAACAAAGCTTGTTCAGGACTAAATCCCAGAACTAGATAACCCAGACAGTTTTGGACCCATCCATCTTACAGCAGAGTCCTATTGCAGAAACCTCTACCCCCATTCATACACCCATTGTTCACCTTCCTCCATTCAATCCTCCACCTCCCTTTATTAACCCCCCACTTGTTAACCCCCCTTGGGTTCCCCAACCACCAGCCATGGCAGCCTGGTATGCCCCATTAGTCCTACCATTGCCTTTAGTGCCTCTACCATAGGACTATCAGTCCAAAATCCCCTTATTTGATGAAATTAGTTCTACAACCGCTTAACGACATGTGGATAGAATGGATGATTATTTTGATTGTCAAGAGATAGATGATGAAACTATTAAATTAAGAATATTTTCTCAAAGCTTAGGGGGAGAAGCAAGAGAGTGGTTTAAAGGCCTGACCCCTAATAGTATACATGCCCTCCTTGATTTTCACCAACTGTTCCTAAATATATGGGAAGTCAAGAAAAATCCTCTCCAAATCTTTTCAGAATACGAAAACATCAAGAGAGACGTTGGAGAGAGTGTCTAAGATTACTGCACTAGGTTCAACAGTGTATATAACACCCTCCTTCCTCACATGAAACCCCCACAAGGTTTAGCCCTAATGAAATTTCCAGATGGTTTCGACCCAGAGATGGCTTATCAACTGAGAGAGAGAGACCCTCCTACATTAGAAGACATGTAGAGGGGTTCAGTAAGTGTGGAAGCAAATCTGATTTCCAAAAGGGCTAGAATGAAAAATGAAAAGAGAGTCACATATAGGGAAAAGGTTGTAGTCTCCACATTTGATACTAAGATTGATAACCTTATTAGAACCATGGAGAGGATGATGGAGAGAATCAACCTAAATGAGAGAGCTTTCCCGAGAGAAAACCAATCAGCTCCTCTGAATAGAAACCAGAACCAAAACTTTAGGAGAAACCCCCCTCAAATAAGACAGAGGGAATAGAGAGGGCCTAACCAGCAAATCAAGCCTCCTTTCCAAGAAAACTATGCTGATGAGGATGAGGGGGTGATTGAAGAGCCAGAAGAAAGTCAAATTAATCTAATGGGAGTTAATGATGAGGATATTGTTTTCCTCACCGAGGAAGAGCAAGGCATGTTTTTCCCAACTCAAATTGAAGAGGAATGCAAATAATCCGAGGATTATAAACAAGGATTCGAAAATGCTATCATGGAGGTGCATAGACAATATAACCTCAGAAGCAAGAAAGCCCAGGACATTCCCAAGAAAAAGAATTCTGAAAATTCTGCTAGAAAGGCCCCTGAAACTGATCCTAAAAAGACAGCAGAAAGTTCAAATAAAATGGTTAAAAGCTCTGATAAAAATAAAAATAGCCTAGAAAACAGCACTAGTAAATCAACTATCAGCCATAACAAAACTAATCCAGCTGATATCCCTAATACAAATCAATGATCTGAAGTTGCTGCAAAAATAATATCTGTTAAAACTGATTTAAATCTGCCAAAGAGACATACACCATTTAGTATTGAGAATGAAATTGCCAAGATAAAGATTTCCATACCTCTCATTGAATTGGTAGGCCAAGATGTATATAGATACCAAGTTTTGAAAGCACTAAACATAGGAGAAAATACTAATACTGTAAATTTGAATGATGACAAACCTGAAATTTTGTTTGGGCCTGAAGTAGAAGGTAAATTCCAGGAAGGAGGTGTGGCCCCATTTTATGTTAGTTTGAATATTCATGATAAAATCCTCCATAATGCCATGTTAGATTCAGGAGCATCTCATAACCTCGTGCCAAAGGTAATTATGGAGAAACTTGGCCTTGAGATAACTAGACCATACAAAGACCTGTACTCTTTTGACTCCAGTAGAGTTAAATGTCTAGGCCTAATCAAGGATCTTTGTGTTACTTTAGCATAGATACTAGCCAAAAGTCTAGTAATGGATATTGTGGTGGCTGACATTCCCCCTAAATATGGCATGCTTCTATCACGCTCATGGGGAGCCAAGCTTCATGGCACCCTCCAAATGGATATGACCTATGTTAACATACCAATCTTTAGTCAACCAAGAAGATTGCATAGGGAAACTCATATGAAATACATGGTGAGCAGTTAAGAAAAGCCTGATAACTCCCCCCTCTACTCTGTCCACTCTGACCTTGATTCATTTATCCTTTACAATGATGAAAACATTAATGAACAAATCGCTGAAAAAGAAGAAGAAAAGGAGGAATAGTTAGACCAAATAGAAAATGAACAACACAAGTCTGAACCTGAACCTCTTTGGAACATGAGTTTTGATGGTTCTTGTGGCAAAACTGGATCAGGAGCAGGTGTTTGGGTACACAACACTAAGAACAACCATGCAAAGGGTCACTCTTACAAATTGAACTTTCAGCGTACAAATAATATAGCATAATATGAGGCACTCCTTCTAGGGTTACAATTACTAAAGAAATTAGAAGCCAAAATGATATTTGTCCATGGGGATTCTGCGCTAGTCATTAGGCAAATTAAGGGAGAATATTCAGCTAAGCATCCTAGATTAAGAGCATACAAGAATGTTGCCCTTGACCTCCTAAAAACATTCAAAGAATATGACCTTGCCTCTATCCCAAGAAATCAAAATATCCTTGCCAATGGACTAGCATTTGCAGCCAACACTTGTCAACTACCTCATCCTAACAAACAATACACAGTACAGGTTAAACACAGACCAGCAATCCCTGATAATATCAGATATTGGCAAGTTTTTGAATATGACCAACTTATAGAAGATTTCTTGCAATCCAAAAAAGAGTTTGAGATTCCAAGTTCAGACTTAGATCATGAAGAGGACTGCTATACTGAGGAACAAACATACAGGGAGGAGCCCCCTCATGATGCTGATATAAATATGTTAGCAAAGAAAGACCCACATAGCACAGAGATGTGTGAAGATCTAGAAAAAGAAGAATTTGAAGTGCTATAGTTCAGAGACAATACCCTGCCAAGAGGACTTGTCCCTCTAGAAGAACTTTTTGATTTCAATGATGTTGCTAAAAAGCCAAAAATGGAATTTTTCAATTTCAGGTTGTTTATTCAGGCTCAAGATCAAGTGTGTTTCAGACTTCAGTCTGCAGTAAGCATGGATTTCAGTTTTGAAGGTTACAGTCACAAAAGTTACAAAAGACCAGGATTATAGAGTGGGGATCAGCCCAAATAAATTAGGCTACTAGTTTACAAAGTTCTTGACACCTCTTAAAGGAGTTGCCATCCCTACATGGAGCCACTGTTAGGGTCCTATAATAATAGGGATCATAGTTTTGAATTGGCTACTTTTTAAAGCTTGTAATATTGTACATATCTTTGCATTTTTGCAAAGGTTTTTCCCATATTAAAAAATGAGAAGAGGGTATGTCCTAAAAGAAAAAGATCAAAAAAGGAATATAAAGTATAAACCCCACAAAAAGAGATAAGAATAGATCCTGAAAGTGTTGCACGTTTAAATTCCACTACCTTTAGTTTAGTTTACTTTTGCAAATAATATCGTGTGCGGCTTGTCCAAAAAATGTACAATTCATGATGATCAAACTACTTAATCTTGATTCATTCATGTTTTAAATTTCATGTTGATAGTTAGTGAATAAAGATTTGGCCAAACTATTGAATCTTGGCAGATCAGTAGTTAAGTAGAGGATAAAAGAGCTCATCAGTGTAACCTGAGCCTTTGGAATTTATAAGATTAGAAATAGATAGGTTGCTTTCAAAAGGAAAATAAAGGGTCGGAAAGCTTAAATGCACCCAATAAATGAAGAAAAATGTGAGAGTAAATGATGGGTAGGCAGAAGTTGTTTTCACAAAGCATGGAAAGCATCAATTAGTCATTTCATATCACTAATATCCCCCAAAATACCCCTTTCCCCTTGTAAAAACACCCTTTCCTAGATAAAACCCCATTCACATTTCTAATATCCTTTCCCCTTTATTAATTCCCCCTTTCCATTAAAACATGTAAAAATCCCATTTTTTACAATGTTTTTTATGTTTTTTTTTCCAAGGAAAAAATCGGCAACTTTCTATTAAATTAATAAAAGTTACAACTTTGCAGATGCATTTAAGCATTTCGAGACGCCCAAAGGGTCCGTGTGCATAAGCACACTAGTCACTATAGCTATGCTACAGTAGATTGATTTACAACAAGCCTGCAAGACAGAACTTGTCACGCTTGCCCTTACTGAGGCAAGCCAAATTAAATAACATGGGGAGAATATTAAGTTTTTCTCCCCTTCTTCTTTTCGACTTTCCTCCAAGCGCCTTGTGATGGCGTGGAAGTGATAAGGGCAAGCTGGTTTTCTTCAGTGTTTATACCATTGTCCTTATCTGAATCTGAATTTTCTAGAGAGTGTTGTCTTTTGTTACCCCCGGAGTCTGTTGCCTCATGTTCTTTTTCCAACTGGACCGAGGGAGTGATGTTGAAAGAGTCTTGCATCTCTTGTTCTTTTGGCTCAGTTTCTGTGGTTGTCTGTTGATGTTCATGGGTCTTGAGAGCATCTTCTTCTTCTTCATCTTTTTCCTCCTCCTCTTCTGACTCGTTTGGGGGAAATTGCCACCCTTTTGGAGTTTTCACTGTCTTCTTTTTTCCCCCTGTTGTCTCTTTTTGCTTCTGGACATGTATTTTGCAAGTGACCGGTGTTTTTGCAGATTTTGCACCTGAATACAATATTTTCGAAGTCAAGATGTTGTATCCATTTCTGTTGTTTGTGTGTCAAATGTATGCATTCTGGCAGCCCTTTATTGAGGTCCACTTCCATGCAAATACGAGCAAAAGTGTAGATACGCTCCTCTAAGCGTTGAGTATCTATTTTGATATATCTCCCTAGGATGTTCCCCATGCAAGAAAGAACACTTTCATTCCAAAAATGCAAGGGCGGATTGTAAAGCTGGACACAAACTGGCATTCTGGACACTTCCATGGTGTTTGCGTCGAAATTCGAGAACCAAGGTGTGATGAAGAGCCCAGTGGAGCTCCAGAACCATGGTCCCTCCCTCAGAATAATATCTCTGGCTTCCGAGGATGCAAACTTGACGATGAAAAACCCCTTTGAACAGAGGTAGATTTCGCAGTCCATGGTCCAGTTTGTGAAGATCCAATGAAACAGCTCCATTGGTTTTGGCCAAAAGCCGTTAAATCTATAGATGATCGCTTGTGCTTCAAAAACAATTCGGTTCTCATCTACTTCTGTAAGCTCTATGTTCACTTCTGGTATACAGTTCATTTGCTCAACAATGTAAGGTTTTGGAGCATTTTTTGTTGTTTCCCCTGGGGTAGCGATTTTGTTTTCTCCCTTTAAGATATTCCTGTAGGGCCTTTCAAGTTTTCATGTCTTGTGGTGCTGGTTCCTTTAGTTGTGCCTGAAGTTCTGTGTTGTTCAGTGGCCCCTCCTCTCAATCTCAGATTGAGAATGATGGTGGAGCCTTGGCTTATGCAGTACTCATGTAAAGTGCGAAATCCTTGTAATGCTCGTCCCCTGTAGATCAATGATTGTAGTTGACTAGGTTACCCAATGATATGCAACCTCTTCTTGATGTTGAGCCCAAATCAAAATACTATTTCCCTTCGGGAGCTTGATGAAAATATGAAAACAATCATCACTTACCTCATTATCATTTATGGCTACGAGATCGACCCTAGGTTGCAGTGCAAGTTGCAGGGATGGCAAGGGGACAAGCATCCGGATGCTAGAGAGGGGCCATGCAGGAATTAGGACGTCGTCGTCCAGTGTGCAAGACAGTGAACCACTCGCCGCCGAAAGAAGCAGTAAAAGCAGGGTCCCTTGGAGGCAGAGCGTTGTCCGCTGCATCGCATCCGTAGCAGAACCCATCGATTCATAAAGAGCTAGGCTGAGGTGCCGATTATGTGGATTTCCTCCCCAGTCCCTACGAAAATCAAATTCCAACATTCACTGATCCATTTCTCCTACATTCTGTGGCTTCCTGGGGAATTGCCTCTGTTAAGAGACCAAGTGACTTGTTAAAATGATAGTAATCCGCCATAGCTAGTGCCAAGGAGCGGCACAACCTAACCTAGGCCATCAAAAGGTAGGTAGGAGGCAGCCCTAACCATAGTTCAGTCCGATCTCGGACAAGGGGGGTCGCCTCCTTGTCTCCCTGGTGTTCAACCCCATAAACCCTAGCCGCCATTGTTGTTCGAGAGCTCAAACCTTTCATTTGATTCTATGAGCACAATGTTTTTTATGTTAAAATATATTGGGCCTCCAAATTTAAAAAAACCTTGTCCCAATATTATTTTAACCCCCTCCCTTCCTAAAGTGTTTTTATTCCCACCTTACATTAATTCCCTGCTTATTTATATCTTTCCCCCACCATATTAACCCCGGGTCCCACTTTAAATAAACTCAGTTTATTAAATCACCCGACCCCTATTATGTTAAAACCCCGACTCATATTTATATTAAAGCCTCTGATTTAAAAACCTTTCCCTGCGTTTTCATTTCATTTTACCCCTCCGCTTTAATATATCCCCGGGCCCCACTTTATATTTAAACCCTTCGTTTCATTCAATCCCAACCCCACATATCAAACCGATCCGCAAGCAATCCAACGCCCGACCACCGTCTGATTGTTGTGAAGCCAGCTCCAAAAATAGAAGAAAAGAGATATCATCGCCTTAGAAATAAGCAACTTCGAGGGGGCAACCTCCAATACATTACATGAATGAACAAATCTTGGATGATACAAATTACAAAACCTCCTTTCTATATATAGGAGTCCATGGGGCCACAATGTAATCCTAGTTGATCTAACAATAATAATTTAAGGGCACAATAATAATAATATGGAGGTTATATGGGTACAATAATAACAATAAGGGGGTTACACTAACAACAATAAGGGACTATACTAGTAATATAGGGACCTAACATTCCCCTCTCCTTCAAAAAAGTGTTGTCCTCAATGCTTGAGTAGCTCTGGGTGCTTCTGTATAAAATTCTTATCCTCCCATGTAGAATCTTCAGTGGGTAAGTTCTTCCACTTGATGAGATACTCTGAAATTGATCGATTTCGTAGCTGTCAAGTTCTTGTTTCCCTGACCGCTTTAGGTTCCAATATGATTTTTCCTTCCTCATCAAGTTCTGGCAATATTGTTTGAACTGGAAGATTTTCACCTATAACCTTCTTTAAGCATGAAACAAGGAAAACTGGATGCACTCGTGAAGAAGCAAGAAGCTCCAATTTGTATGCCATAGTACCAATCCTTTGCAACACCTTGTAAGGACCATAGTACTTTGGCGATAATTTATTATCCTTCTTAGCTTGCTTGAGGGATATTTGTTTGTATGGTTGTAGCCGTAAAAATATGTTGGAACACCTAATCCTACATGGGTAGGTGTGGAATGCGAAAAGTCACAATGGAGTCCAAGTGACCTTGGAATGTGAAACCAAGAGTCACACCATTGTACTATAAATGTACACCTTTGTATAATGGAAAATAAGAAAGCTACACGCTTATCATTCATTGTGTGTTTAGTCTCTTGTGTGTGTGCTCATCTTCCTCATACACCATGTGTGTGCTTCAACATGGTGTTTAACATGGTATCAAAGCGGGCGATTGCTGGCCCTGCTCCACTTTGAGTGAGCCATTTGTGTTTATGGCCTATGCATATCTGCAAAAATTGTTGGTTTTTTTGCAGCACTCAAGTGTTTGTAGCAGTGTTTTTGCCGCATTTAGAAGAAAGAGCAGCATTCAGAAATTGGTTTGAAGGAGGAGTAGCATTCAGAAATTGGCAACACTGTTTTGAAGAAGAGCAGCAGGTGTTTTGAAGAAGAGCAGCAGGTGTTTTGAAGAAAGGCAACACTGCCCATCTGAAGGTTTTCATTCTCATTTTTCCTGCAATTTCTTCTTATTAAAATCTGCATTTTGAAGAGCTGTTGGAATAGTGTTTTAAATTGGGTTTCTGAACAAGTTTCTGAGTTTTCACTGAAAATATTTCTGAGTTTTCATTGGAAGATTTATGAGTTTGCATTTATTCAATATATGCTGCTGGAAGGAAGAATAGTCTGCTCTCTCTATTATCTGCTATCTACTGTTTTAAAACAAAAAAAAAATAAAATAAAAAAATTTTTGGCCTTTCGGCCCCCCTCTTTACTTCTGCAACTCTGTTCTACGGCCCTCCCATCCTCACTATACTCTGCGCATCCCCTGCGCTTAACAATACTCACCATAACTCTCATCACCATTACCCACGGCACCTACCTATCAAACCCTTTACATCTCGCGCCCTCTGCGCACAAACTCCCTCCACTACGCTCTACGCACTTTCCTATCACACTACACTACAGCCTATCCTCACCTCTCAACGCATCTCACACCCTCACTCCTACTCACAACGCAGCCCTCATCTGTCGACCTCTCTACTCTGCATTCACTCAACCCTCTCCATAAACCCCACCGCCCCTCACTGCAGCGCTCCACATCAACTCCACTTACGGCTTACACACTCCACGGCACATACATACGCCGCCCACCAACGCTCTGCCTACGCCTCTGCTACACGGCCTCCTCGGCATTGACCCCGCCCCACACCTACCTCACTACACTCACCCTCTCTGCCCACGGCATTACCTGCCTCCACTCTCGCCTTCCAATACGTTCTCCCCTCCCCTTCTCCATTGCAAAACGCTCCCCATACAATCCGTCCCATTTTAATACCATACCGCCCCCAACATTATCAATAACGCCTCTATACAATACCACCCTCCCTTCATTTTAAAATACCGCTCCTCCTTTTAAAAATTCTCATCCCATCTTAATAATTTCCATTTCATATAAATTCCCTTTCCATGTTAATATTTCCTCCACTCCCATTATATTAAATTCCCTCCCTTTTGATTCCCCTCCCATTATATTAAATTCCCTTATAATCCCATTCCCATTATATTAAATTCCCTCCCTTTTAATCCCCTCTCCATTATTTTAATTAATTCCCATTAAATTATTTTTAATTAATTTTCAATTAAAAAAAAAAAAAACAGCAGAGAGAGAGAGGAGAGAGAGTTATGAACAGCAGAAAATGGAAAAACGCATATGAGGAGCACATGGACTGAAATTTGTAGTTTTACATAATGATTTGTAACATTGACATAAGGGTGATTTTTTTGAAGAATTTCACATTTGAAGACAAGTTTGCCATCATTCAAAACAGCTCTTTGAAGAAAAATTCAGCTGCCTTAAAGGCCTCATTGCACAAGTGTTTTCAGCTACACATTTACAAATATTTTGCAGAGATATGTATTGAGCTGACATTGTATTTTGAGTGAATTTGCCTCTTCATTCATAGTTGGAATCAGAAAATTTGAGTTGTTGGATTGTTGATTGCCCTCCATCATTTGAGGAGCACACTTTGTACTTTGAGAAATTCTTTGGAGTCATTTGTACTTGTTGTTGAATCACATTGTAAACGGGTGCATTTTCGGTTGAAGCCGACACCCTTTCATTTTTGAGCCTAAGTTGTTGAAATGGCTAAAATCAATGAGGTATTAGTGTTGTTGAATAACCTCATTCATTCCAATGTTGATGACATGATAAAAATGAGCAAGGATGTTCTTTGTAAAATTCACAGTTGTTTACAAGATGCACATGAGAAGATTGAGTTTTTACAGTTGGAATCTCAGCTCCAACAAGATGAACTTCAGCAAAAGAGTCACCATTCTGAACCTGTTTCTGTTCAGAAGATTGTGAAGGACTCTCATCAGAAGAAAGAAGATAAAGTTCCAGTTGATCCTCATTTAGTTCATTGCACAAGAGCAGATGTACATGCAGATGCAACAGTTCAGCCTGCACTTCCTAAGCCCATCATCAGACCTTGGGAAGAGCTTGTCCACAACAAGCACCGAACTGGTCTTGGATATGACAAGGATGTGTCCTTTCATATTCCAGACTACACAAAGCCCATCATATTTCAGAGTGCCGGAATCATGTATGACAGTTCACCTGCAATTGTTCCAGATCCTGTTCCACTTCCACAACAGATTGAGAAATGCCAACACTGTGATCGAGTTGGCCATATGAAAGATAATTGTTTTGATCTTCATCCATGCAAGCACTGTGGTCGGCACACCCATTCTTCAGACAGATGCTTCAGACGCAAGCCTCCTGCAAGAACCAAGATTCATCTTGGATGGATTGCTTCTTGGCAATGGGCATCAGCAGCCAAGAAGATGTTTATGACACATGTTAGAACTTGTTCACGGATATTGAGCAAACTTGCAGTTGAGTTTTCGCCATCATCTCACCTTGTCCCTGACAGGGGGGAAAATGGTGGTCATGTACAAGCTTCGACATCAGATCAAGCGAGCCTGAGCCACAATCTCTCATTCCATGTTCAGAGTTGTAGCCAGCAGTTCAAGCGAGCCTGAGCCACAATTCGTCATTCCGGATTCAGATATGTAGCCAGAGATATGGATGCCCATGAGCATACCTTCGGTTGGTGGATAACCTAAAACCATCATCTTTGGTTGGTGGATAACCTAAAACCATCATTTTCGGTTGGTGGATAACCTAAAACCCAAAGATGAAAAAATCGCGATATTATCGCGATAATTTGAAATTATCGCGAGTTTTTCAGCCGAACGATAATATCGGCGATAATTTGAAACGATAAATTGAAATTATCGTTATCGCGATATTATCGCGATAATATCGAAATTATCGTGATTCGAACCGAAATTATCGTGGGAGGCTCGGACAGCGCGGTTATATGCCGGTTTTTGGGTTTTTTTTTTTTCATTTTTACTTTGACAGCGTGGGTTATGAGAGCCAAGGAGGGAAGGAGGTGATTTACAAGCCCAAGATTGGACAAAAGTGAAGAATTTCTTGCAAGCCAAGCGAACAAAAATCGAATTTGGACCAAGTGTCTCCGGCAAAACGTTTTTCCAGGTATGGACATCAAATTTGACCCATTTTTTTTTGTTTTTCTCTTGTTCTTCCATGGGTTTCTATTACCCATGTATTTTTCATCATTTGTGATTGCATTTGGTTGTGTTTTTTTTGTTTTTTTTGTTTTATTGAGAGGAGAGGGTTTATTTTGGTCAAAAATGCAAAAAATTGTTTGTTAAATTTTGTTTTTTATATTTCTTCTTGTGCTCTTAGGTTCTTCCCATTATTTTTGTTTATGTTTCAACATGTATTTTTTCCTATTATTATTGCATTCAGTTGAGGGTTTTTTTTGTGAAAAAAATCAAAATGTTGCATGTAAAATTGTAATTTTTTTATTTTATTTTTTAACTGGCAATTTTTCTTGTGCCCTAGGTTCAAATTTCAACATTCAAAGTTCAAAGTTTCCAACATGCCAAGGAAATTAGATCCTTTCTAGGAATTTGGTGACCCTGATGGGGGGTTTGACCGATTAAACTTGACTTGCAAATTATGTGGTCAACACATGGCAGGGGGGGTATACAGGTTGAAATACCACCTGGCACAGATTCCTGGGCATGAAGTAGGCCCTTGCATTAAAACCAATCCAGAAATAATCAGAAGAGCCATGATCTCATTGGAAGAAATGGAAGCCGCTAAAATCAGCAGAGGCAGTCGACACAGAGGCGGACGGTGCACCCTGATCAACAGGCTATTCTCGACAGATATGCAGTAGTTTTTGGGGACATTCCGCCAAGACAGCCACCGGATCGGGGGTTTGAGCACACGATCGAGCTTGAGCAGGGGATACAGGCTGTGATTACCACACCGTATAGGCATCCCAAGGCCTATACGGTGGGCGGTAGAGTTGCGGACTTCAGAGGCAGTCGACACAGGGCGGACGGTGCACCCTGATCTACAGGCTATTCTCGACAGATATGCAGTAGTTTTTGGGGACATTCCGCCAGGACAGCCACCAGATCGGGGGTTTGAGCACACGATCGAGCTTGAGCAGGGGATACAGGCTGTGATTACCACACCGTATAGGCATCCCAAGGCCTATCGAGATGAGATAGAACGGGCCATTCAGGAGTTGCTGGCCCTTGGTCACATTCGACCCAGCACCAGTCCTTTTGCTTCTTCAGTAGTGCTGGTGAAGAAGAAGGATGGCACATTACGCATGTGCATTGACTACAGGGCTCTGAACAAGAAGACCCTGAAGAACAGGTACCCCATTCCCAGGATCGACGAGCTGATGGATGAGTTGAGAGGAGCACGGTTCTTCTCAAAGATTGATTTGAGATCCGGGTACCATCAGATACGCGTGAGGGAACAAGACATTCCCAAGACCGCTTTCAGGTGTCATTATGGGCACTTTGAGTTTCTGGTCATGCCATTTGGGTTGACCAATGCACCTGCTACTTTCCAGTCTTGTATGAACCACATTTTCAGGGATCATCTGAGGAAGTTCGTGCTGGTTTTCTTTGATGATATCCTTATATACAGCAGGACTTGGGAGGAGCATCTCCAGCACATTGAGACGGTCTTGCGCATTTTGGAGGAGCAGCAATTCTTTGCCAAGCTCTCCAAGTGTGAGTTTGGATTGACGGAGATGCTGTATCTGGGACACATTATAGGAGTGGACGGGGTGAGAGTCCACGAGGAGAAGATCAGGGCTATCAGGGACTGGCCCGAGCCACGGAATGTAACAGAACTTCGAGGGTTTATTGGTATCTGCACCTACTACAGGAAGTTCGTCAAGGGCTTCTCTCAGCTTGCTGCACCCCTCACAGAGCTGACGAGGAAGGGGGCATTCAGTTGGTCGGATACAGCACAGCGAGCTTTTGACAAGCTCAAGGAGGTGATGAGCAATTGTCCCGTGTTAGCATTGCCAGATTTTACGCAGCCCTTTGTCCTAGAGTGCGATGCATCAGGAGAGGGGATTGGTGCAGTTTTGATGCAGGAGGGTCATCCGATTGCTTTCGAGAGCCGGAAGCTCCTTCCACACGAGAGGCTATATCCCATATACGACAAGGAGATGCTGGCCATCATGCATGCATTGGCCAAATTCTGGCAGTACCTGGTAGGTGGCAGATTCAGGGTGAGGACAGATCATAACAGCCTGAGGTACTTTCTGGAGCAGAAGCAGTTGCAGGAGAGACAGCAGAAATGGATCAGCAAGATCCAGGCTTACGACTTTGACATAGAGTATGTCAAAGGAAAGAATAACGTGGTAGCTGATGCCCTTCTCGTAGACCGGCCACGTTATCACTCATGAGCTTGGACGCTGACTGGAAGGCTCGACTACTGGTTGAGTACTCCAAAGATAGGTTTGCATGCGAGGTTCTGGATGGGCAGGTAGCGGATAGCAGATACAGGGTGGCCGATGAGGTCATCTATTACACGGACAGGATCTTCTTGACTGAGGGATCTCAGCTCAAGAAGAAGATACTCCAGGCTTCACATGATTCACCATTGGCGGGCCATCAGGGGTTCACCAAGACGTACAGGGCCATCCGGGAGAGATTTGCATGGAAGGGCCTCAAGGAGGACGTACTCCAGCATGTCAGGGAGTGCGAGGTTTGCCAGCGGAACAAGGGAGAGATGAGTCATCCCGCGGGGTTGTTGCAGCCTCTTCCCATTCCGGAGGGGAAGTGGGAGAGCATTTCGATGGACTTCATCACGGGGTTGCCCACAGTGCAGGGCAAGGACTGCATCTTCGTAGTGGTTGACAGGCTGACGAAGTATGCTCACTTTTTCGCCATTTCAGCACATCACACAGCGGCACAGGTAGCAGAGTTGTTTTTCAGGGAGGTTTTTAGGTTGCATGGTCTACCCAAGACCATTGTCAGCGACAGGGACAACCGTTTTATGGGTGGATTCTGGCAGGAGCTCTTTCGACTAGTGGGGACAGAGTTGACACCGAGCACTAGTTATCATCCCCAGACGGACGGGCAGACGGAGATAGTCAACAAGTGGCTGGAGGGCTACTTGCGTAACTACGTCAGTGGGCAGCAGAGAGCATGGCTGAAATGGCTACATTTGGGCGAGTACTGCTACAACACATCCCACCATATGTCCATCGGTATGACACCTTTCTATGCTTTGTATGGATATCATTCCCTATCTTTTGTGGACATGATGTTTGGTGTTAGCAGGGCTCCGCGAGCCAAGTTATGGATCCAAGAGAGCCAAGACATCCTCCGGGCTCTCAAGGACAACATAGCCACAGCACAGAATCAGCAGAAGTTGTATGCTGATAAGGGTCGAGTGGAGAGACGCTTTGAGGTAGGGGACCTAGTCTACCTACGGCTACAGCCATACCGACAGTCTTCGCTCAAACAGAAGGGGGCGGAGAAGCTAAAGCCTCGATTTTATGGACCATACAGGGTGATACGCAGGATCGGGCAGGTTGCATATGAGTTGGAGCTGCCCCAAGGCAGCCGGATTCATAACATCTTTCATGTATCATGCCTGAAAAAGGCACTGGGCCAGCATGTGAGAGTCACCGAGGAGCTACCGCCTACAGATGATGAGGGGCATCTGGTGTTACAGCCGGAGGCTATTATCGACACTAGGGAGAGGCAACTGCGTAGCAGGAAAATCAGAGAATTCTTGGTGAGATGGAAGAATTTGCCGGATGAGGATGCCACTTGGGAGGATGAGAGGATCTTACAGCATCCATCACTTCAGTTGCTTGAGGACAAGCAACGTTTTGTCGGGGGAGACTGTAATATTCCCAATTAGCTTTGCTAATTGGAATATTTCAATTTTGTTTAATTTTGCCGCTTTAGCTAGTAATAATAAATAAAGTGAGAAATAAGAGGGGTTACCTCACTTTAGTCATCTCACTTTATAAATAAAGTGTTTTTCCTAGTTGATTGACGTTATAACTTAGAGAGGGAGCCTTGGGGGTCCACATGAGTATGATGGGGAGGCATCAGGCTGACCCAAGGTTAACTGCGCAGGCTAAGGAGAGTGAAGGACGCAGTCAAGGTTTTGGAGGGAGTTTAGCACTATAAAAGGTGGGGTTCTCACCTCATTTGGGCATGCATGATTTGATATTGATATTAAGAGCTAGACTTCTGTCTGCTTCAGCACGCCGGTTGTTTAGTCGGTCTGCAGCACTGTTTAGTGCAACCGAGTGTCTCTGTTCGGAGATCTCACCCTTAGCCTCGGGGGACTTCGAGTGCCTGCCCTGGTAAGGTTATTTTCTGGTATCACCCTTAGCTTCGGGGGACTTCGAGTGCCTGCCCTAGTAAGGTTATTTTCTGAGTAACATCCTTCAGTTTCAGTGGGAATTAGCAGCAGTTTTCTGGTGGAGATTTGGAGAGGAGGAAGCCCCTTCTTGTGACTGCGCAGATCCAGGAGGCAGGACGCTGATCCAGAGAGGGAAGGACGCAGATCCAGCAGGAGGACGCAGATCTGAATAGTGAGGACGCTGATCCAGCTGTCCAAGGCAGAGAGGACGCAGATCTGAAGGGGTATTGGCAGATCCAGTCTTGGAGGACGCAGATCTGGAGAACTAGTAGCAGATCCAGCCTTGGAGGACGCAGATCTGAGGAGATATTGGCAGATCTAGCCTTGGAAGGTGCAGATCTGGAGAGATACCATCAGATCCAGCCTTGGAGGATGCAGATCTGAGGAGATATTGGCAGATCCAGCTTAGATCTGAAGATATAGCAGCAGATCTAGCCTGGGAGGACGCAGATCTGGAGTGATAGGACGCAGATCTGGATAGGAGGACTCAGATCCAGCAGATCTGGGCAGAGAGGACACAGATCCAGTCAGGGAGGACGCTGATCTGATGAGCAGGAGCTTGTGTGTGGGGTTTGGCAGCGTTTTTCAGTGTTTCCAGCCTTGAGGAGCTGATCATCTCATCTGGAGGTTTTGTGGCCAGCATTTCATCTGTCTTCTGCGCTGTCACTAGCAGAGACAGCGTTTTTATTGGTGAGGGTTTGGAGGATTGAGATCAGCCATCTTCTAGTCTTCAGCTCATAGTTCCATTGCATTCCAGCAGCAGCTCTTCATAGCAGATCTTCAGCCAGCTAGGACGCTGTCCTTATTTGCAGCCATTATTTGTTCTGAGAGGGTCTCCACTTGCCCAAGGCAAGGATAGGTGCACTCATCCCGATTATCTTGTACTCCTCTATATGTATTCTCAGATTAATAAAATGGCTTAGTTTTCTGGCATTCTATGTGTACTTGTTCCATGATCTGGTTCCAGCATTGTATTTTGTATATCTGTCTGGCATATTTCTGTGTATTACTGGTTATTTCCCTTTGGGGATATTACAGGAAAATAAGAAAGCTACACGCTTATCATTCATTGTGTGTTTAGTCTCTTGTGTGTGTGCTCATCTTCCTCATACACCATGTGTGTGCTTCAACATGGTGTTTAACAAAATACCTAGTCTCCTACATCAAAACTTCTCTCGTTGCGATGTTGATCTGCCTGTTGTTTCATTCGATTTTGTGCCAAATTCAAGTTATCTTTTAAGAGTTGGAGAACTTCTTGTTGATGCTCGATGTGATCTTCCACTGCTTTAACCTTTGAATTTTCTCTTAAATATGATGTGATGGATGGTGGATGATATCCATAAAATGCCATAAATGGGGTCATTTTTGCTGCAGTATGGAAGGAAGTGTTATACCACCATCCAGCGAGAGGTAACCACTTGACCCATTGTGTTTGTTTATCAGATACAAAACAACGAAGATATCCTTCCAAACATTTATTTACTATCTCAGTTTGACCATCGGATTGAGGATGATAAGATGAGCTATGGACTAATTGAGTACCCAAAAGAAAATAACTCTGCCCAAAAATTTCCAGTAAAAATGGGATCTCTGTCGCTCACAATAACCCTTGGGTTTCCATGTAGCTTTTGAATTGTGTCCATAAATGTAGTAGCAAATGTACTTGCTTTAAATGGATGAGCTAATGCACAAAAGTGTGCATACTTGGTAAGTCTATCAACTACCACCATGATGACACTCTTTCCTTCAGACTTAGGTAAACCTGTGATAAAATCCATTGAAATCTCCTCCCAACGTTGACTTGGAATGGATAAATGTTGTAGAAGACCCAGGGTCTTAATTGTCTCAACTTTATTCTGCTGGCAAACCAAACATTCCGCCACAAACTTTTGAATATCAGATTTAAGGCCATCCCAAAAAAATTCTTTCTTCACCCTGTGGTAAGTTTTAAAAAATCCTGAGTGTCCTCCTAAAGGAGAAGTGTGCAATTCCAAAAGAACCTTTTGTTTTAGTTGGGAATTCTTACAAAGATGTAAGCGATATTTGTACCATAAGGAATCATTTTTCCAACTAAATGTATTAGATGTACTAGGATCCTGCTGCAACTTTTGAATGAGTATCCACACTTCTTCGTCTTTCTTCCATTCATCCCTTGCTTCGGTTATCCAATCTGGTTGGATAATAGATATGGCACAAAGCAATGCTTCCACCTCTTCATTCTTTCTTGAGAGTGCATCTGCAACAACATTTAGCTTCCCTTTTTTGTAGATTATTTCAAAGTCATAACCCAACATCTTTGTGGCCCATTTTTGCTACTCTTCTGAAGATAGTCTTTGTTCCAAAAAGTGTTTAAGACTATCATGATCAATTTTTACCTTGAAGTGTCTTCCCATTAGGTAAGTTCGCCATTTCTTTAGTGCATGCAGTATTGCTAACATTTCCTTCTCGTAAATAGCTTTCTGTAAATACTTTCCTTTGATTGGACGACTTTCAAAAGCAATGGGTCTTCCTTCTTGCATTAAAACAACACCAATTCCATTTCCTGAGGCATCACATTCCACAATAAAGGTTTCTGTGAATCTGGCGTAGCTAAGACCAGTGCTAGGCACATTGCTTCTTTAAGATGTTCAAAGGCCTTAGTTGCTTAAGGAGTCCATGAAAATGCATCTTTCTTCAATAATGTTGTTAGAGGTGTTGCTATTCTCCCATAATTCTTAACAAACTTGCGATAATACCCTGTTAACCCGAAAAATCCTCACAACTGCTTTATGGTTTTGGGGACTTTCCATTCCTTAATGGCTTTAATTTTGTTAGGGTCTACCTTAACACCCTCATGAGATACAATATGACCCAGATATTCCACCTCTTGTACTCCAAAGAAACATTTGGATGTTTTTTCATATAATTGTTTCTCCTGCAATAGTTTGAGCACCCCGTCAACATGTTGAACATGATCCTTCCAAGACCTGCTATAGATTAGTATATCATCAAAAAATACTAGCACAAATTTTCTAAGGAAGGGTTTGAAAATGGAATTCATCAACCCTTGAAATGTAGAAGGTGCATTGGTAAGGCCAAAAGGCATGACCAAATATTCATAATGACCCTCATGAGTTCGAAATGTTGTTTTTGGAATATCTTCAGTCTTCATTCTAATTTGATGATATCCTGAACGAAGATCTAACTTGGTAAAATAAATTGCTCCATGTAATTCATCCAATAATTCATCAATCACAGGAATGGGAAATTTATCTTTAATGGTGAGCTTATTGGGCTCCCTATAATCCGGACACATTCGCCATGATCCATCCTTCTTGTGTACCAATACTACAGGAGCAGAGAAAGAACTTTGACTAGGTTGAATTATACCCGCCTCTAACATTTCTGCAATCATACGTTCAATTTCGCTCTTTTGGAAGTAAGGATATCTATAAGGCCTGATGTTTCGAGGAACACTTCCTGGAATCAAATGAATAGCATGATCATGATCACGAATAGGTGGGAGTCCTTTGGGAGTTTCAAACACCTTGGAATGATTGTCCAAGACTTTTTGGAGCTCTGAAGAAATAGATGATTTTGATGTTGGAACTTCTAGAGAGCATAATTGTGCAATTACACCTCATTGTTCTTTTTTTAGAAGCTTTGTCATGACATTAGAGCTTATTATCTTTCTCGACTTCCCTGCAATACCCCGTAATTCGACTTCCTTTCCTTCTGAAAAAAAATTCAAGAAAAGTTCTTGAAAATTAAAAGCTACCGTCCCCAAAGATTGTAACCGTTATACTCCTAGTACAACATCAGCACCTCCTATAGGAATGGAAAGCATTGGACTATTCAATACATATTCCCCAATGGTTAGCTTGATATTATGGCATTTTCCAGAGCAATTTATAGTTCCTCCATTTGCAACCATCACTTGACATTCTGGTGCTGGGTATAGGAAACAATTCAATTCCTTGGCTACCTTAAAATGAATAAAATTATGGGTACTACATGAATCAATCAACACTATTAGCTTTTTCTTCTTGTTATGTCCTTCTATTTTGAGAGTTTGAGGAGTGGTAATTCCTGCCAATGCATTACACGATATGATTGGACTCATTTCTTCCTCTTCTAGGGTTGGTTCGTGGTGTATACCCTCTTCTTTTGAAGATTCTTGTTCATTTTCTTCTTCCTCTTCACAATCTATGTAAAATAATTTCTTCTCAGCACACTTATGACCTTTAGTGTATTTGCTATCACAACTGTAGTAAAGCCCTTTTGCTCTTTTTTCTTCCAATTGTTGTGGTGTCAACCTTGTAGGTTGTGCAAATCTAGGAGTAGCAACACTTCCCTCTTTATAGAAGTGAGTGGTAGGCATCCTTGTCGCCATAATTTTACATTCAGTTTTTCTGGCCAACCTGAATGCATTCTCCAATGAATCAGGTTCCAAAAAGCGAACTTCATGTTGGATGTTATCCTTTAAAGTACCTATGAAGAGATCAATCCTGTGTTCCCCTGAAATATTAGTTACCCTTATATTCAATTTTTGGAAGTCCTCAATGTGCTCCCCCACTGAACCCTTTTTTTTGAGATTTATCAACTAGCTAAAGAAGGTGTTGCTCTTTGTATCCTCATAATGTGCTATCATTTCCTCTGTAAAAATTGAGCAAGTGACAATTTTTTTACAAGAGCAAAGCCATCGATACCATACAAATGTATTTTGTTCTAAATGTAAAGTTGCAATGCGTACCTTTTATGTGTTTTGAACATTATTGAGATCAAAATATTGCTCCATCTATAGTATCCATGTTTCAGGATCTTTTCCATCAAACTTCCTCATATCCATTTTTGGAATATGGTGGTTCTTCCCTCCAACATTAGAGTTTATGAAATCACGATTAACATTTATTTTGTTCTCATCATGAGTTTCCTCTACTATCTTTTCACCATTAGGAAAAATTTCTTGTATCAACTTTGCCAAACCTTCTATGTCTACTTTTAGATCATTCTTCATGTTTTCCATGTTGTCTTTCATTTTTTCATCGATCTTAGCTTCCATGTCATCCATCTTAGCTTCCATGCCCACTTCTATGCCATTCATCTTAGCTTCCAAACCATTCATCTTAGCTTCCATGCCTTTCTTCAAACCATCCATCTTAGTTTCCACGCCTTTCTTCAAAACTTCCATTTCATTTTTTGTTGTTCTTTGCGAGAGCGAAATTTGTTGCACTTGCTCTTGTAATTCTGATATGTCATGTTGCCATTCTTCATCTTCATGAGTCATAGTAGAGCCTTCTAAAGGCTTAATGGGTGTTGAATTCTTTTTAGGGGCCATTTTAGAATCCAATACTGATATCTATTCTACAATATGCCCTTGGAATCAATTCAACTTGATTCTTCAAACAAGACTTATGCAATTCGGAAAAAAAAAAATACACACCTTTTACTTGCTTTTGAGGAGCTCGATATTGAAATTGAATTATCTCTATAATTGCGGATCCTCAATATCTGAAATTCGGCCCTGTAGTAGCCTTCTGAAGCTTCTTTCAAATGCCACAAGTCTGATCTGATTTGGATTCTTCAAGGCAAAGTTATGTCCAATCTCCCACAATGACCCAATTATGGACTAGTTTAGTAGAGAGAAATTGTACAACTTGCCACGTGTCACTATTTCCTCCTTTGGCTCTGAAATTGATAGACAGCAAGCTACAGTCCGTGTACTTGCGGCCACTTTTTAGAGAATTCTAATCCGATTCTCAGAGAGAGAGCTATGAAGATTTTACCACGATCACCTCTTTGAGATGAAATTCAGAAGCCTGAAAATGCCCTAACTTCCACAGATCGTATCTCCGAAAATATTGCGAACCAAGATTTGAAATTTTGCGACGATGTTCCTAAGGATTTCGGCTTCGCACTCTAAACATTTCAGCTTCCGAACCTTCGTAGAAACAAAGTTATAGTGAAAATTCCACGATGACCTGGTTAGGTTAAATTCAGGAGCTTGCAAAATAACCTAAATTCCACAGATCATATCTCCAAAAATATTGTGAACCAAGCTCTGAACTTTTGCGACATTGTTCCTCAGGATTTTGGCTTTGCCTCTAAAAATTTCAGCTTCTGAACCTTCGTAGAAAACAAGTTATAGCGAAAATTCCATGATGACCTCTTTGAAGCAGCGAAACCCTAGAATCCCAAAGCTCCGATACCAAATGTTGTGAAACCAACTCCAAAAATAGAGGAAAAGAGATATCAACGCCTTAGAAATAAGCCACTTCGAGGGGGAAACCTCCAATACATTACATGAATGAACAATTCTTGGATGATACAAATTACAAAACCTCCTTTCTATATATAGGAGTCCATGGGGCCACAATGTAATCCTAGCCGACCTAACAATAATAATTTAAGGGCACAATAATAATAATATGGGGGTTACATGGGTACAATAATAACAATAAAAGGGTTACACTAACAACAATAAGGGACTATACTAGTAATATAGGGACCTAATAAAGATTATTGTATTGGAGCACTGTAACTGTTTTTGAGCTGGACATCAATAATACAAGCACGTTCATAGGATCCTTGAGCTATGTTAATGGTGATGTTATCCCTTCTATGTTAATGCTTTCCCTTTGTTTTTCATACTGTACATCAATTTCTCTGATAGAAAAACAAAAATTCTAGATTAAGATATACTGCATGAGCACCTTAACTATGTCTGTTATTGTTATCTTATTGTTTTCCTCTAAAAGTATAACTAAAGAATTCTTAAATGCTCTTTAGTATTACTGGACTGTTGTCTTAAGCTTTTCTTTGTGAAGTATAACTAAGGAATTCTTAAATGCTCTTTAGTTTTACCAAACTGTTATCTTAAGGCTTTTTCTGAATTTTAGTTAAAGAATTGTTAACTTCTCTTTAATTTCATTAAACTGTTATCTTGAATGTTTTTCTCTAAAGACCTGAATGCATAATTCAGAGACTGTCTGCTCTACATTTATGTTGAAGTATAGTTAAAGGATTCTTAAATTGCTCTTTAGCTTTACTGAACTCGCAATTTTCGGCCATCTCATATTCATCTTGCCACAGAGATCCTTTTTGACATAGTTAGCTTGCCCTGTGAAAACCCTTGAAAATTTGATGTACAACTCAACCCTTTTATGACTCCATAGCCCAATGGATTAAGCTTCCCACATTCTATCTATCCAACCAAACAAACAAACAACCCCAATCTTTATAACTAGCCTAAAATCAGAAAATATAATTGTAAAGCTAAATCAGTTAATCATAAATATAGAGAGAGCCCTCTTTGAGCCTAGGAAGGCTAGGTCCTAGACTCCAAAATGGTTTGATGTTGTTCTCTACTATTTGTTCTTGCCAATCTTGCAAATTACAGGGAGCTAACAGGTCCAAAACACATTATTAACCCCTCAAAGTGTGTCATAGTAGAAATTTGAGGTTGAGAGGTGTAATTTTGATTACTCATACCCCATACAACTTCTCTAGACAACACTTATTATGTAATATCCCGTTTCGGGGATATCTATAGAACACAAACAAACTCCAACCAGAGATGGACTGGGAGGGCATTTACCAGATATTTCACCTCTAAGAAGAGGGTGAGATCTGGAGGCTACCTGGCCCTTTCCAGACTCTGTCTAAGAGTATGAAATAAACACAACAAGTGGTATAGAACTAGAATGCCCGAAAATACATAAAGATAATAGTAAAGCAGACGTACAATAGCATAGATAGAATGTACGACAAATCATCCAGAAATATAGAGAGAGAATGCTAAGCCATTTTATTATACTGAGAAATATAATGAGTATAATCGGTGATCAGAGTGATGGCACCTAGACTTGCTCAAGGCAAGTGAATAAATACTCTCAGAATATCCAAGAAATGGATGCTCTCTGAACTACGTCCTAGCTGCTGGAAAACTATCGTGTAACTGCTACTGCTGAAGTGAACTGATGATTTGGGGCTGATCCCCTCGCCGGAATGAGCTGAAAATCTGGAATCCACCTCTACTCATCAACCACAGCAAAACCCAGAAATCATATCTAAAATGGCTGACCCCCGAAAATCACCCCCTTAGGGAATTACGTTGTCCTCCAAGGCTCTGCGCAGAGGCTGAATAGGAACTACTGAAATGCAGCCTCAAACTCCACCAAAGTCCTCCCAAAGGCAAAAGCTGATCCTTTGCTCAATCTCCAAGCTCAAAACCCCTGCAAGTAACTCAATCCGGAGCTCCCCTAGAATGGACTGCGTCCTCCCTCTCAAGACTGCGCAGTCTCTGAATGCCCAGCTCCACAAGAAAACCCAAACGCCAATCTTCCCACAAAATACTAAAGAAATTACCTTGCCCGAGCAGGCACTCGAAGTCCCCCGGGGCTAAGGGCGAGATCTCCGATCGGAGACACTCAACGCACTAAACAATGTTGTAGACAGGCTAAACAGCCAGCGTGCTCAAGAAGTCAAAACGACCAACTCAATATCATCAACAACGAATGATCAAAATGAGAAGGCTCTCCCCTCTATATAGCGTTAGCCCCTCTCAACCCTAAGGCTCACCTCCTCCAACGTTGCCACGTGCTCCCTCTTGGCCTACGCAATCCCTCCATGTGTCTACGTGGGCCCCCTCTCTGCGTGGTCTTTTGGCCCCCTTGGCTCACTTAAGTTACAACGTTGTGCTCCTAGGGAGTGAACTTTTATTTCTAAAGTGAGTTATGTCTCCTCTACTCACCTTTTTATTTATGAATAAACTATAGATGGAAAAATTGAGCAAAATCGAATATTCCAATTAGCCATAGCTAATTAGAAATATTACAGTCTCCCCCGGCAAAATGTTGCTTGTCCTCAAGCAACTGAAGTGATGGATGCTGCAAAATTTTCTCACTCTCCCAAGTGGTATCCTCATCCGGCAAATTCTTCCACCTCACCAAGAATTCTCGGACTGTCCTGCTCCGTAGCCTCTCTCTGGTATCAATAATAGCCTCTGGCTGCAACACCAAATGCCCCTCGTCATCCGTGGGTGGTAGCTCATCTGTCACTGTCACCTGCTGCCCCAGTGCCTTTTTCAGGCATGATACATGAAAAACATTATGAATCTTGCTGCCTTGGGGTAGCTCCAACTCATATGCAACCTGTCCAATCCTGCGTATCACCCTGTACGCACCTTGTATAGCCCGTAAAAGCAGGGCTTGAGCTTCTCAGCTCCCTTTTGCTTCAGTGATGGCTATCGGTATGGCTGTAATCGTAGGTAGACCAAGTCCCCTACCTTAAACTGTCTCTCCACCCGACCCCTGCCAGCATACAGCTTCTGTTGGTTTTGCGCTGTAGCCATATTGTCCTTGAGAGCTCGGAGAATACCCTGACTCTCTTGGATCCAAATCTTGGCTCTTGGAGCCTTGCTAGCACCAAACATCACATCAGCAAAAGATAAATAATGATACCCATACAAAGCATAGAATGGTGACATACCAATGGACATGTGATGTGTAGTGTTGTAGCAGTATTCCCCAAATGCAACCACTTCAGCCATGCTCGCTGCTGCCCACTGACATAGTTACGCAAGTAGCCCTCCAGCCACTTGTTAACTATCTCCGTCTGTGGGTGATAACTGGTACTCGGTGTCAACTCCGTCCCCACCAACCGGAAAAGCTCCTGCCAAAATCCACCCATGAAGCGACTGTCCCTGTCACTAATGATGGTCTTAGGAAGACCATGTAGCCTGAAAACCTCTCTGAAGAACAGCTCGGCCACCTGTGCTGCTGTGTAGTGCGCGGATATGGCGAAAAAATGCACATACTTTGTCAGTCGATCAACGACAACAAAAATACAATCCTTGCCCTGCACCATGGGCAACCCGATAATGAAGTCCATCGAAATACTCTCCCATTTCCCCTCCAGAATGGGAAGAGGCTGCAATAACCCTGCGGGATGGCTCATCTCCCCCTTGTTCCTCTGGCAAACATCACACTCCCTGATGTGCTGGAGTACGTCCTCCTTGAGGCCCTTCCATGAGAACCTCTCTCTAATGGCCCTGTAGGTTTTGGTAAACCCCTGATGGCCAACCAAAGGTGAATCATGTGATGCCTGTAGTATCTTCTTCTTGAGCTGAGATCCCTCAGTCAAGAAGATCGGGTCCCTATAGTAGATGATATCATCAACCACCCTGTACCTGTCATCCGCCACCCATCCATCCAGAACCTCACATGAAAATCTTTCCTTGGAGTACTCTACTAAAAGTTGAGCCCTCCAATCTGTATCCAAGCTCATAAGAGACGACGTGAATGGTCTACGTGAAAGGGCATCTGCTACCACGTTGTTCTTACCCTTGACATACTCAATGTCAAAGTCATATGCCTGGATCTTACTGATCCACTTCTGCTGCCTCTCCTGTAGCTGCTTCTGCTCCAAAAAGAACCTGAGGCTGTTGTGATCAGTCCTCACCCTGAACCTATTACCCACTAAATACTGCCGGAATTTGGCCAATGCATGCATAATGGCCAACATCTCCTTGTCGTATATAGAATACAACCTCTTGTGTGGAAGGAGCTTCCGGCTCTCAAAGGCTATAGGGTGTCCTCCCTGCATCAATACTGCGCTGATCCCCTCTCCCGATGCATCACAGTCCAAAACAAATGGCTGCGTAAAATCCGGCAATGCAAACACTGGGCAGCTGCTCATCACCTCCTTGAGCCTGTCAAAGGCTCGTTGCGCTGTATCTGACCAACTGAATGCCCCCTTCTTCGTCAAATCTGTAATGGGTGCGGAAAGCTGTGAGAAACTCCTGATGAACTTCCTGTAATAAGTACAAATACCAATGAATCCCCGAAGTTCTGTCACGTTCCTCGGTTCCAGCCAATCTCTGATGGCCCTGATCTTCTCCTCGTGGACTCTCACTCCGTCTACCCCTATGATATGTCCCAAGTACAACATCTCCGACAACCCAAACTCACACTTGGAGAGCTTGGCATAGAACTGCTGCTCCTCCAAAATGTGCAACACTGCCTCAATGTGCTGGAGATGCTCCTCCCAAGTCCTGTTGTAAATGAGGATATCATCAAAAAACACCAACACAAACTTCCTCAAATGAATGCGGAAGATGTGATTCATGCAAGACTGAAATGTCACTGGTGCGTTGGTTAGCCCGAAGGGCATCACCAAAAACTAAAAGTGCCCATAGTAACACCTGAAGGCGGTCTTGGGAATGTCCTGTTCCCTCACGCGAATCTGATGGTACCCCAATCTCAAATCAATCTTTGAGAAGAATCGGGCTCCTCTCAACTCATCCATCAACTCATCGATCCTGGGTATAGGGTACCTGTTCTTTAGGGTCTTCTTGTTCAGGGCCCTGTAGTGAATACACATCCTCAAAGTGTCGTCCTTCTTCTTCACCAACACCACGGAAGAAGCAAAAGGACTCGTGCTCGGCCGGCTGTGCCCAAGAGCCAGCAACTCCTGGATGGCTCGCTCAATCTTATCCCGACAGGCTTTGGGGTGCCTATAGGGTGTGGTAATCACTGCTTGAATACCCTGCTCCAACTCAATAGTATGCTCAAACCCCCGATCCGGTGGTCGGCCTGGTGGTATATCCCCGAACACTGTGTCATACCTATCTAGGATGGCCTGTATATCAGGATGAACGGCCTGACCGGTAGTCCCTGCCTCTAATGCCCGCAACTCAATCGCCTACTCTATGTCTCCCTTCCGGAAATCTGCCTCCATCCGGTGAGCCGAAACAGTCTGAGGTGGGTAAGTGTGCATGCCGTGGATCTTCTCATGCTTCCCGGTCTTCTTATCATCCCACTCCATCTCCAAGGCCTCCCAATCTGTGGTGACCTTTCCCAGAGTAATCAACCACTGAACACCCAATACCACATTGGTATCTGGTATGTTGACCACGAAAAAGTGGTCGGTCACGGTGTAGGTACCCATCGTCACTGCCAACTCTGGAACATACTGAGCACACTGCATCGTCTGAGCTCCTGGGACTAAAACTGAAAATCCATCGAAGCTCTCGGTCGGTATACCTCTCCGCTCAACCATTTGTGCATTGATGAAGTTGTGGGTTGCCCCACTATCAACCAAAACTGATACTCGCTGACCACGTACTGTCCCCCGTATGCGTAGCGTCAAATACTTAGGAACTCCTCGCAATGCTGCAAGGGTCCCCCCTGTGGGTGCAAAAGTTGCACCTCTTGCTCCTGGAGGTGGTGGTGGCAACTGATCCTGGGCTGTCTGACTTTCTCCTGCCTCCACATCATCCTCCTCATCCTCTTCCCCGCTACTCTCGGAGAAGACCTCAATGAAGTGTGCTTTGCCAACAGCACATCTATGTCCCGGTGCCCATGGCCCCTGACAGGTAAAGCACAACTGCTTCTTCTTCAGCTCCCTCCTGGCATCATCATTCGCTTGTGCCCGTCCTGGATTCCACTTTGGAGGCGGAATCCTCACATCCTTCCCCTTGGGCTGGAAGCCCTGTCTCTGGGGTTAAGGTGTCCGAGTCCTGGGCAATGCATCCTGTAAATCCCGGGTCCTGCTAATAGCATCCTGGAGTGTGGCTGGTCTAGTAGATCTGACTAGACCCCGAAGTGGCTCTGCTAACCCCTCCACAAACATATAGATCATCCGTGCCGCGGATAGATCTGGCAGCATCACTGAAACCCTCAAGAAGTCTGCAATGTATGTCTCTGGGCTCCCGGTCTGTTTGAGCCTCGTCAGCTCAACAAAGCGCTATTCCGGATCCCTCCGGTCAAATCTCTCTATCAACCTCTTGGTAAACTCGGCATATGTCGTCACTATAGAATGTCCGAGTGTAACCATCCCATGGAACCACCAATCCTGGGCCTCACCATCCAAATGTAATGTCGCCACCTTGATGGCCTTTGCCTCCGACATCTGGTTAAGCTGGAAGTAGATGTCCAGCTTCTCCACCCAAGACTTCGCTGAACTGTTTGATGAACCATCAAACGTAGGCAAGTGAAATCTGCTGGCTGTGCGGTGGGTATCTCCATCATGATAATGTCGGTGCCCTCTATGATGGTCGCAGGGTCTACTGTCCCGCTGAAGCTGAACAAAATATCTAAACAAGAGAGCATCCCTAAACTCCTGCCCATAGGCCTGATACTCTGCAAAATAATCACCCATATGCCCGGGCTCTGCCTCCTACTGGGCTCCTACCCGTGTCTGCTCCCAAGAAAGTGGGCATGGTAGAGCGTGTGGGTGCATGTGAAGCCATCTGCTGAGTAGTATCACGCTGCGTAGCACCATGCTCCGGCAAATGGTGAGATGTACCCGATCCCTCACCTACCTGGAAAACCCGTGGGGTGTCACGCTATCTAGCCTCCATAGCGGTGAATCTCTGACCCATCACCTCAATCTGTCTCGCTATATCCTGCACTGATTTGAGGAGTGCCTCCCCAAACTGTTTTTCCTCACTATCATCTGCCATCGACTCTCTCTGCTCTGAATCTAGCACAGGCTCCTGCTCTGCGTCTGTCACAGGCTCCTCCTGTTCTGTGTCCACCACCCGAAACCAGTCTCCCTCGCTGTAGGTGTTCTCCAACCTACGCTCACGATCTTTGTACTTCCTGCCTTTGAAACAAATGTATGGCCTCTTCCCCAGTGTCATAGATAATTAGCTCCACAGGCTGAGCCAGAACTATGCTCTGATACCACTGTAATATCCCGGTTCGGGGATATCTCTAGAACACAAACAAACTCCAACCAGAGATGGACTGGGAGGGCGTTTACCAGATATTTCACCTCTGAGAAGAGGGTGAGATCTGGAGGCTACCTGGCCCTTTCCAGACTCTGTTTAAGAGTATGAGATAAACACACCAAGTGGTATAGAACTAGAATGCCCGAAAATACATAAAGATAACAGTAAAGCAGACATACAATAGCATAGATAGAATGTACGAAAAATCATCCAAAAATATAGAGAGAATGCTAAGCCATTTTATTATACTGAGAAATATAATGAGTACAATAGGTGATCAAAGTGATGGCACCTAGACTTGCTCAAGGTAAGTGAAAAAATACTCTCAGAATATCCAAGAAATGGATGCTCTCTGAACTACGTCCCAGCTGCTGGAAAACTGCTGTGTAGCTGCTACTGCTGAAGTGAACTGATGATTTTGGGCTGATCCCCTCACTGGAATGAGCTGAAAATCTGGAATCCACCTCTACTCATCAACCACAACAAAACCCAGAAATCATATCTAAAATGGTTGACCCCCAAAAATCACCCCCATGGGGAATTACGCTGTCCTCCAAGGCTCTACGCAGAGGCTGAATAGGAACTACTGAAATGCAGCCTCAAAGTCCACCAAAATCCTCCCAAAGGCAAAGGCTGATCCTTTGCTCAATCTCCAAGCTCAAAAACCCTGCAAGTAACTCAATCCGTAGCTCCCCTAGAATGGACTACGTCCTCCCTCTCAAGACTGTGCAGTCTCTGAATGCCCAGCTCCACAAGAAAACCCAAACGTCAATCGTCTCGCAAAATACTGAAGAAACTACCTTGCCCGAGCAGGCACTCGAAGTCCCCCGGAGCTAAGGGCGAGATCTCCAATCGGAGACACTCAACGCACTAAACAGTATTGCAGACAGGCTAAACAGCCAGCGTGCTCAAGAAGTCAAAACGACCAGCTCAATATCATCAACAACGAATGATCAAAATGAGGAGGATCTCCCCTCTATATAGTGTTAGCCCCTCTCAACCCTAAGGCTCACCTCCTCCAACGTTGCCACGTGCTCCCTCTTAGCCTACGCAGTCCCTCCATGTGTCTACGTGGGCCCCCTCTTTGCATGGTCTCTTGGCCCCCTTGGCTCACTTAAGTTATAACGTTGTGCTACTAGGGAGTGAATTTTTATTTCTAAAGTGAGTTGTCTCCTCTACTCACCTTTTTATTTATGAATAAACTATAGACGACAAAATTGAGCAAAATCGAATATTCCAATTAGCCATAGCTAATTAGATATATTACATATTACAATCCAATTACAATTTTTATTGCAATTTTAGACCTGTGGGAAATCTAAAATTTTTAAAAATCACTACCTAGACCTAACCAAATTCCACAAAAATTTTTGTGTGATTTAGTATGGTAATATACATTGACTTTAGACACTAGGACTCACCCAAGGCCTCACCATCAAGCCGTACTCAGGCTTTGGGGTAAAATTGGAAGAAAAAACTCAATTAATTATCAAGCCCTACTAGGGATATGATAACTATCTGAGTGAAAAAAACATCCTAGAGTAATACTCACTTGTTGGCAAGGTCCCAAGCTACCTAGGCCTGTTATAGACTCAATACCGACTCAAATTCATCATTACTAGCATCACTTATTACAATTCCCCATAGGGCGTGGAATCTGGGTACAAGAGAAAGATGATGAGAAGTAGAAGTAGAGTTAAAAAACTCTGTTGAACTAATGATATCTGATGGTACAAGTGTCCTACGGTTCATCCTTGGGCATGGAGTCTTCACATAATCATCAGGTTCCACTCCAGTGGTCACAGGCCCCAAGGTCATAACAAGAAGGAAAAGGGGCCCGAGGATGTGGAGAGACACAACAAATAGATTTATTGATGTGATGGTCATATTGAAAAGGGGCAATGATTGCGTTCTCACAATCCTGAGATTATGAAAGGGAAGAAGGGATACATCTAATGAGTGGATCTTCCTCAATATCGCACTCAGGAAGGTGAAAGGGCTTATTGATATAAGCGATGGTATGAGAAAGGGGAGGGAAATGGCTCATGGATAATTAAGTTATTCTTGGAGGAGGCAAGGAAAAGCAAGGCTCCTGTCAGTGCCATCATCGATATCATAAATGGGGCCAGCTTTTTCCAACATACCTTCTCCATGCATGGGAAAATATTGATACTCCCTCTCAATGGTGTGAAGAGGTACATTATTGTGAGCAATGTCCTAAAGAAAGGGAAAACCAACCTCAACCTCATTTTCCGTGTCAGTATCATAAATAGGGTTATTGGAAAAATTATGGTTAATATCCCATTTTCCTTTATTTATGTGGAAGAAATCAAAAATGTCAACTTCACAGGGGGTAATAATATCCACATCTTCCAACGCTCTTCCTTGAATGAGATGCCCCATTTCATGATGTTCATCCTTATGGGCTTGGATGGGGCTTCCATTCATACCATGCTCGTTCCCAATTCCCAAATTTGCAGTTCAAAGATCTTCTGCGGGTTCTCCATTTGCTTGATCATCATGATTTTCCTCAAAATTATTCCATTCTTCCATATACCCCTTGTTCTCATGAGGGTCTTCCATATCTGATTTTTCTTCAGGATAATCCCAATCATCCAATTCATGGACTTCTATGAGATGAATTTGTTGCGGATTGTAATATCCTTCATTAACTATTTCAATCTGGATATTGAAAGTACAAGTATGGCAAACAAGCTCAAGGAGATGGTCGAGATCTTTCTCATAGTCACATCATACTTGGTAGAGTTCTTTCCTCTTCCTACTACAATACGCGAATATATAAATCCCTATCCTTATGCTCTATTGAATACCCATCATATTCAGTAAGATGGTCAACACTTTCCTATAGTTTTTGAAGGCCTTCATTATAATATTCCTAATAGGAAATTAACAGTGAATAATAGAAAGACATGCTCATAAACAATACCCAAAATGAAAAACATACGTAAATAGTAGATACACATATATTGGCACCAAAACTGGGTCTTTATATTAAAATTTGAGTTGAATAAGTACAATATAGTAAGGGAAAGAGGAACCTAGGTTTGCTACAGCAAGCAAGCAAAGCCTCAGTTTGAGAAAACACTGCCCAAGTGCTCAAATATCAGCCCAACTAAGCTTTGTAAAGACCCAGTAAATTTCTGCTCCTGCTCTTGGAAGAAAATGGTGATATCTGCCACTCTTGCACTTAGAACCTCCTGAAATTATAGTTGGTGTCTCTCCACAATATGCTTTACCAAACCCAGAAAGGAATTTGCCCCAAACCAACCACCCGAAAAACCCACAAGATGGTTTAGTTACCGGTGGAATAATAAAACATACTACTAAACAAAAAAGAGATTTTTGGCTTGAATATTGCCGAGAAAATTTTGCAAATTTAACCCGAGACTCCTCTCAGCAAACACACAAAAACCTAGAAATAGTTTTGGCTAATTCCAACCTTACAAAATTGCTCTATTTTGGCACTATGCCCTCCTGAACAAAGACTGCATCCGCCTTATTCCTGCTGAAATACTCCTTATTCCTCCTAAATATGCTAAGGAAGTGTTTTAGGAAATTTCCCATGTAGTAGGAGAGGCGTTCTACCACAAATTCCGACGCTCAAGAGCTGAGCCCAACACAACGCTAATCTGTCCAACGGCCCCCCTCCTGTGTAATCCCTGAAAAGAGAAATACGTCCTGCCCAAAAGCAACAATCTCCAGCCTCCAAATTCTCGACAAGGCTTAGTCTTCCCCTGGAGAAACTTCACTAAATTTCTCCCATCAAAAACACCCGCTGGAACCAACCAAAAAATGGTGACACGATTTCCCTACTGCGTCCTCCATGGAGTATGAATTCCATGAAGCAAACCTGCTGAAATGGGCTCGAAACTCCGCAAATCTCCTCACCCAAGTAGCAATAGATTACATCCCTAAGGTGGCACTCATGGTCCACCAAAGAAGAGGGTGAGATCTTGTGAAATTTTCAAGAGGAAAATATTTCTGCAATACTTAATTTATTTCTCCTACTTATGAGATAAGTTATTTACAGACGCTTCAGTAAATTCTGAAATAAACACATTTGCAGATCTTCACTATCATTAAGATCATAAGAACAGAAAGATAACTTACATATGTAGCACGATAGAAACAACCACATGAATACAGTTATTTTTGGACAATTGTCCCCAGAAAAACCCAATGTGGGAAAACCATTGCAGCAGATGAAGGTTTTATATTTATCTTCAGAAATGGAAAGTACATTTACAAGAGTCTAATGAGCAGAGAAAAATTTGCAAACACCTGGCTAAATTTTCTGGACCTTCCAGACAAATTTCAGACCCTCGGGGTGACATCCTTCACCCTCTGCGTCATCCGGTGTGAGAGCTCTGTGTAGTCTCTCCCTGGACTGCGTGATTCTACGTGGAGGGGGTCTTGCTACAGATCAGCTCACCCTTCCCTTCATCCTCCTGACTTCTGCTTCCCGATAACTGAATCCTCCCTCTTTCTGCTTTTGCAACCCTGCCTCTATAATCTCACCCACTGAAATCGAATTCTCTTGCTTCAGAATCTATTTCCTTCGGGTACTGAGAGTGTCCCTGGCTTAAATTCCAAATGGCCCTCAAGTCTCTTCTTATAGTCTTCTTGCTGATGAATCAACAACCAAGATTATATCGTTAATCAATGGCTCAGATTTAAAATATGACTTGATCTTCGTTTTCTAGAAGATTCACACTTTGCTCTATTAATACCCTTTAATTATTTAATTTCCCTAAGTTTAAACTTAGGGTCTGCATTAAAATAATTAATTATTTTAATAAAGTCATATTCGAGTGGAATTCCCACAAAAGATTTCTAGGTTCTCTGGATAACAAATGTCCAAGCCTCTCTACCAAAAATGAGACTTAGAACACTTTCCGACGCTATATAAATCAACACTCCCTCTTAGCGAAGAAAGTGTTTAAGCAAGATACCGCTGTATTGCTATGACTCTACATCATCTGCTGCGCTGATGATGTCCTGACTGTTGCCCCTCATCTCTTCTCTGTTGTTTCCTATACTACTACCCTGCCACTGCAGCATCCATGCTACAACTCCCTCTTCTTCTGAAGACCACCCTTTCCTCTAATGGAAGGGGTTATCGACCATCCGCATCTTCTCTCTCTAGTAAGTGAACTTGATCTTACTTAGAGCCGTTGTGAGGATATCTGCCACCTGTTCTCTTGTAGGAGTGTATCGCAACTATACTGCTCCCCTCTGGACATAGTCCCTGATAAGTGACACCGAATGTTAATGTGTTTCAATCGGTCATGAAACACAGGATTTTCAGAGAGCTTAATGCAGCTTTGATTATGGCGCATAATCCCAGTCAGTTCTATCTGCTTCTTGAGCATCCATACTGCAACTCCCTCTTCTTCTAAAATATCTGCTATGGTGGAGGGCCATGGCTCTCAACGCCCACCCTACAAGTGCCAATGTGGCCCTCTGGAGGGCTAGGACCCTGTATAGGGAGACCAAGCCCCAAATGAAGACCCACCTACAATCCTGCATAAGATGCAATGCATCCCCTTGCCCTCCAATATGACAAGTCATTAGAATACTCAAGTAATAAAGCGTATGTGTCATGGGATCAATGGGGCAGTTCATGGTGGCATGCCCTTCCATAGTGGGATTTGGCATGTACAAGTGTCTCCAAGCTCAATAGGGGGTTAAAGGACCCTATTAGTTGGTTTCAACCTCTAAAGGGGGTGACATGTCCATGGTACATCCTTTAAATGGTAGGTGGAAAATGATATAATAATGGAATGGAGTGGGGATCAGGGGAATCATCCAGACCACATGTCAAGGTCCATGGGTAGCTATAATAAGGGAATCCCACACTTGGGTATGTGAGTGTAGGAGGGAGCAAATCGTGGTACACGAGTTACCCCGACCTTTGTTTTTACACCCTTCTTCATATGCCTTTTGTCTTTTATTGATTTTTCTTCATAACTGCTCGGGGCTCTAGGGGATGTAAGCCAATGTTATCAAAACTGGACTAGAACCGGTGGAACTAGTTGGTCCGACTGTTTTTGTCCCAAAACCGATCCAAACTGGGCCTCCGAATCGGCCGATTCTGTAATGGAACCGGCTTCTAGACTGGTTCCGTGCAGAAAAAAATTGATTTTTTTTTAGTTTTTTGATTTTTTAGTTAGTTGGCCCACTTCTTACTCTCCCCTAGGCTAGCCTAATATTCAAGCCTATGGCCCTCAACCTAATAATCAGTGTGGAAAAAGTCGGCAAAAAGTCCTGACTTTTTGAAAAAATCCCGAATTTTTCCCTGAGCCGACTTTATCGGCCGACTTTTTGCCGACTTTTTCATCCCTGAAAAAGTCACGATTTTATCCTCTAAGTCCCGATTTTTTGCCTACTTTTTCCAAAAAATCGTGAGTGAGGTAATTTCTCTAATAATTTTTTTTTTTTTTTTTGAAAAAATCGGGATTTTTTTCCAAAAAGTCGGGATTTTTTCCAAAAGTCGGGATTTTTTCAAAATATGAATATTTTTGTACTTTTTAGTTTTGTCGACTTTTTGCCGACTTTTTCAAAAAACTCCCGACTTTGTCGAGTTTTTCAACTTTTGGACCCTTGTCGATTTAATCCCGACTTCGACTTTTTCCACATTGCTAATAATCAATCCTATGGCCCTAGTATTGCTATGCAATTCATGGTAATGTTAAATTCTTAGAGTAAAATTTGGAGAGTGGTTCCAACTTCATTGGATTTCATATGGAGAAAGTAGAATTTTAGATTTCGCTCAAAATCCAGCAAACTTAACTGTTTTTCAAGATTTCAGAATTGGGGGGATGGAAACGTTTCCATTGGATTTTGTCATGTACGAGGGTATGGAACTAGTACTTAATAAAGAGCACCAAGCCCTCTATGTACTTTAATGTTAGTGGTATTCGTTGTCGAAATCCTCTATCATGACTCCACTAAAAATGTACCCATCACTCAAACAAAATCTTGACATGACATGCTACGTTTTTTTTCTATCTTATTTTAATGGCTAAATGGTTATATTGATGGTGAAGACCCCAATATAGGCAATGATTTTGATGATATGTAGGATTTTGTTACAGCATGATCTTTTTTGGATGTTAGAGGCCATCTAGAGCCTATTTGTTGATATATTTTCGGTTCATAGATGGATTGCACTCGATGCTATTTTGGCTATGTGCACCCTTACATAATATGCAAATGAGAACTTTCACATATTTGTCTATAAATCCACCAGGGGTTGAGACAATCATGGGTTCCTTAATGATAGAGGGGGTTCATCTAGAGCCCATAGGAACCAAGGTGACAGCAGCATACTTGATCTTGTAGATCCATCTAGAACCTACAACTGACATGTCTTCAAGTGTTGACACTACCTCCCAAACGTCATTCGTCATGATAGAGTTGTACTCTTCTACCATGGTATCTACCCACACCTGATGTTATGCGGCTTCCTGAAAGTTGGAAGGTTCTACAACCTAAGCCACCAATGCTTGGTATTTGTCAAGTTGTCTGCATTGTCTTTTGTTTGTCCTAGGAGTTCTAATAAACTCCTCTGGATCTCTCAATGTATGACGAACTTCTTTGTTGGCTCGACCACTAGTTGTGGGAGGTTCAACCATCTCCACCTCATCTTGTCCCTGCTGCTCTATCTGCTGAGAACCCTCCAAATATCCTACCTCTGAGGAAATACTAGTAATAGTCACTGTACTCAATCCATGTGACTATCCTCCTGTCAGTCCCATTGGTTGCTCTTGTTGCTGGTCCAAAGGAGCTTCTACTCACTGATGCTGGTCACCTGTAGGGATCTCACAAGATCTCCTAAAAGCTTAGTCCTCCATGAACTTTAACATCTCGTCTCACTACAATCTTCCTGTTGCCAAGAATGTAGATCTTGTATGCCTTTGAGGTCTCGCTATAGCCAACGAGAAACCCCTTCTCTGCAGTCTGGTCCAATTTGGTATGTTTATCATCTGGAACATGGCAATAAGCAACATTGCCAAAAATCCTCACGTGACTAACGTCTAGTTTCTTCCCTGTGAAGACTCCTTCTGGCATTTTCTTCCCCAATCTGAATATACATCGTCGTTTTACATGCCTCTTCCCATAAAATCTGGGAAAATCATGGTCATATAACATAGCTTTTGCAACCCCAACTATAATTCTGTTTTTCGCTCCGCTACCCCATTCTGCTATGGATTATATGGATTTGTCCATTCCCTTCTGATGCCTTCCTTCACACAAAAATCTATGAAGTATTTATCAATATATTCTCCACCATTATCTGAGTAAAGCACCTTGATCTTCTTCCCTATTGCATTTTCCACAAGAGCCTTAAACTCTATGAAACGATCAAAGACCTCATATTTGGTCTTCAAGAGGTAGATCCAGGTTTTCGTGGAATGATCATCAATAAAGGTGAAGAAGTATTCGAAACCACTAAGGGCTCTAGTGGACATTGGGCCACAAATATCTGAATATATGAGTCCTAACTCGCCATCTGCTCTGTTGTCACTTCTTGGGAATGCTCCCTTTGCATACTTCCCAAGTACGCATCATCTGCACACATCATCGTGTTCCGTGCCAAGTTCTAGAACCCCTGTTATAGTTTATCTGAGCATCTTGAGTGCTCCATGGTGAAGATGTCCCATTCTCCTATGCCATAACTCATTCAGCTCCTTCCCACTGCTACTGTCACTGCCTATTAGTGCCACTGGAGAGTTGAGCTGCAACCTGTACAATATGTTGCTTTGAGCTCCAATTTGTCTTACCTTCTTCCAACTTCAGCGTTTGACATACACTTTCTTACCTACAAAGTGGACATCATGTATAAATTTGTAAATCCTTACACTTTATGTAGAAATCATTATTGTTAATCCGGTTATGCTCCTCCTACTTAGACAAGTTATTAATTGAATAAATTCAAGTTAAAATCGAAGAAAAACACATAACAGATCTCTACCAATCCAGATCTAGAACAAGTACATGCACACATAGACAAAGTGACACAGTTATTTCTTGACAAATAGTCCTCGGAAAAACTCAATGCGGGAAAACCGGTCTCTGGCTGTTGGAGGGTTTTATTATTAAGAATTTTCTGAATACACAAATATGGGATCCAGATCTAGAAATACCGACAAAGATATAATAGATCTACAACTCACTAGACAATCTAGGGCCAAAATAATGACTGATCCACACCCTCAAACGGGATTTACAAAACTCAGCCAAGATTAGGGCCTAGAAACCCCAGCGATGCCCCTAAAAGCTTCTGCGTCAACCTCTGAAGCCCCTCAAACCCTCAGCACTGCTCCGGAAGAGACTGTGTTACCCCAGACTGGGTGATGCAGTCACTACGGTGCCCCTTAGGGTCTCTGTGTAACCCTCTGAGGGTTTCTTGTTGAAAATCACGCTGTCCTTGAAGGGAGTGCGTTGTCCTTGTTGCTGCTGCTGCTCTCTTCTTCTACATTGTCTTTGAGCTGATCTCTGCCTCTTTTGTATTCTAGACCCCGAGATCAGATCATACCCTTGGCCTAAATTCCCCTCTCTGTAGCTGAAACACTTCTGAGTATTCTTAGCAAACCCTGCCCTAGAATCTCAGCTTAGCTTCAGTGCCCTGCCTCTGTGTGTCTTTACAAATGACCCCAAGCCTTTCCTTTATACTTTTCTCGTTGACAAATCAACGACCATGATCAGATCTTGAATCAATGGCCAAGATTAAAAGAAAGCTTGATCCGTGTGACTTAAGACAATTTCATCACATGTTTAATTAAATTCACTTTAATTATTTAAGTTTCCTAAGTTTTAACTTAGGAAATACATTAAAATAATTAATTAATTTATTATCTCCTAAACCAGATGAAATTTCCCAAATCAATTTCTGGGTTTTGTAGATCAAGTGTACTCTAGTCCCTCCACAAAATTTGGGAGCTAGAGCACAACTGATGCTACCCCAAATACACAAAATCTCAACACTCCCTCTTAGCATCAAGGGTGTGCTCTAGCAATACATCACACTATGCATTACATGACTTTGAGTACTGGTTTTGTGTTGCTGAAGCTTGGCCTGCTACCACTCAACTTTGCACTGCTGTTGCCCATGACTCTGTCACTGCCACTGCAACTTCTGTACTGTAGCTCCCTCTCAATATGCTGCATCTGTGTTGCTCATAGCACTGCCACTGCTGATCTGTTGCACTGTAACTTCAGTTGTTGAGAGAAACCACTGAATCTCCTGCCCAATATTTGATAGACAAGTCAAATGGGTTGCATCCTCAAGCTCCATAGGCTACAGATCTGTGCTGACATCTAAAGAACGATGCACAGCTACATCTCTACTTGCGTAAACAGACTCCCTCTGCACTATTGAAGTCACATCAGCCCCTTGTGCTAAAATCTTTCACGTAGATACTGTTGTTGCACTGCACTGTTGCAGCTCTGCACTGCGTAAGCAACTCTGCTCTGCTCTGCTGAAGTCACATTAGCCTCTGCACTGCTACTGCTTCTACGTTGTTACTGCCTTGCTCCGCTACTCCTTCCAGTCTTCAGATTTGCCTCTGCTTCTTCTTCATCTATGATCTATTCACCCACTACTCCACTTGTCCCGTTACTGTCTTAAGGCTGTCGTAGCTCGCATGTGACCCAAGAGATGAGCTGCTCAAGGACCCCGCCTTACTTCTATGTAGCTCCTCTACATATCCATGTCACCCCACCTCTGTGGTTCATGAGCACTCATGGCTTCATCATTTCCTGACCCATCATCTTCCATAGCTGCTTTGAAAGAAGATGCTTCCTTGTCCCTTTTCTTCTCAGGACAATTGCTGGCAAAATGTCCCATTTCACTACATTGGAAGCACTTAAGCTTTGAAAGATCCTTCTTCATCTTTGGCTGCTTCTTTGATGCTAAGGATGCATCTTCCTCATCTTCCTTCTTCGCTTTGCTCAATGCAGAGTTGTCCTGCCTCTTGGTGAATCTGCGGAGTTATTCTTGACGCATTATTGACCATAAGTTGTCCCAATCTGAGAGGTCCGCTCTACCCAAGATACTTTGGACAAAGGTTTCCCACTCATCTGTGATTGCATTGAAGGTAGTCTTGACTATCACATCATCATCCACCGTTGCACCCGTTGCAGTCAGTTGATCCCTGATTGACTGCAATCTGAAAATAAAATGCTCCATGTCTTCTCCCTTGGTCATCACGAATGACATCACCTGAGTCTCCAACAACATCTTTGTTTGGACAGACATTCCCTCATACAGGGAAGTCAAGGCCTTCCACATATCATTAGCTGCCTTCTTCTCAGCTACGTGTGGTACAATATGGTCCTTGATACCATCCATAATCAGTCGCTTGGCATGCCCAGCAGCTTCCTTATGCTTCCGAAGGAGATCCGGATTTGTCGGTGTTGCCAGAGTTTGCTCTGCCTGGTCTCTTAGATTGTATGACTCAAGGACTATTAGGATCTTTGCCTTCCAAACTTAAAAGTTTGGGAGGCCATCCAGCCTCTCCTGATCACATAGTCCATGAGGAGCCATCTGCTCAGAATGTGTCGGAACTTCCTTTTCTCTTTGCTAGAGAAATGGATCTAAGGTCCTTGGTGAAAACAGGCACCTTCTGCTCCCTCTGACAACTGATTTCCTTCCTCGGAAATCTACCAAATCAACTATGATTCAGCTTCTTCTTTGATCCTCTGATCAAACTGCAAGTTTCCTTTGGTTAGAAACTCTAAGAAGTTGATCTCCTCCTGCTCTTTGTTACTTGTGCTAAGGCTAAAAATCTGAAAACTGAAAAAATTTAACCTCACTAGCATCTTCTGAATTTCTGCAGTCTCTTCTGGATCTGACAGATTCAGATCTGAATCACACTAGCTGGCTTCAGACCAAACCAGTGTTGTTTCTGAGCTGCCTTTGCGCAGTAATTGCGTGGGCTTGCTAGGAGACAACATTAGTCAGTGTCACCCTTCCCTCTGCATGAATCTGCCTCTAAAAACTGCGTTGTCCCTTCAGATCTGTGTTTCTCCTGCTTTTCCAGCTGCTTTCTGCAGCTAGAACCTTTAGTCTCTTCTGCTGGTGACCCTCCTAGAGCTGCAATTGCTCCGATACCATGTAGAAATTTATGAATCCTTACACTTTATGCAAAAATTATTACTATTAATCTGGTTATGCTCCTCCTACTTAGACAAGTTATTAACTGAATAAATTCAAGTTAAAATCGAAGCAAAACACATAATAGATCTCTACCAATCTAGATCTAGAACAAGTACATGCACACATAGACAAAGTGACACAGTTATTTCTGGACAAATAGTCCCCGGAAAAACCCAATGCGGGAAAACCGGTCTCTGGCTGCTGGAGGGTTTTATTATTAAGAATTTTCTGAATACACAAATCTGGGATCCAGATCTGGAAATCCCAACAGAGATATAATAGATCTACAGCTCACTGGCCGATCTAGGGCCAAAATAATTACTGATCCACACCCTCAAACGATATTTACAGAACTCGGCCAAGATTAGGCCCTAGAAACCCTAGCGTTGCCCCTAAAATCTTATGCATCAGCCTCTGAAGCCCCTCAAACCCTCAGTGCTGCTCCGGAAGAGACTGCGTTACCCTAGACTGGGTGACGTAGTCACTACGCTGCCCCTTAGGGTCTCTGCGTAACCCTCTGAGGGTTTCCTGTGGAAAATCACACTATCCTTGGAGGGGTTGCGCTGTCCTTGCTGTTGTTGCTGCTCTCTTCTTCTACGTTGTCCTTGAGCTGATCTCTGCCTCTTGTGTATTATAGACCCCGGGATCAGATCATCCCCTTGGCCTAAATTCCCCTCTCTGCAGCTGAAACAATTTTGAGTATTCTTAGCAAACCATGCCCTAGATCTCAGCTTAGCTTCAGTGCTTTGCCTCTGTGTGTCTTTACAAATGACCCCAATCCTTTCCTTTATACTTTTCTCATTGACAAATCAACGACCATGATCAGATCTTGAATCAATGGCTAAGATTAAAAGAAAGCTTGATTCGTGTGACTTAAGACAATTTCATCACATGTTTAATTAAATTCACTTTAATTATTTAAGTTCCCTAAGTTTTAACTTAGGAAATACATTAAAATAATTAATTAATTTAATATCTCCTAAACCAGATGAAATTTACCAAATCCATTTCTGGGTCTTATAGATCAAGTGTACTGTAGTCCCTCCACACAATTTGGGAGCTAGAGCACAACTGATGCTACCCCAAATACACAAAATCTCAACACATCATACCCCTTATCCTGCAACTGGGATACTGAAATCGAGTTCATACCCAATCCTGGCACATCCAATACATTTGTAGCACTAGTGCTGGCTCCTGACTCCCTTTGAAAATATATGGTACCCCTCCCTACTGGAGTGCATTTCGTTCTATTTCCCATAGTAATTTGGAAGTCCATCAGCTCCTCCTTGTAGCTAGAGAAACATTATGTAACCCCTGTCATATGAGTTGATGCTCCACTATCTATATATACTAGACACCCTGTGAAGCTGATCCCGACAAGAAAGCAAATTCGTCCTCCACCCTGGAAGACAAATTTGAAGCTTCCTAAATGTTAATTTTTTCCATGGTCACGTTGAAGAATTTATAGTGTGCTATTCCTCTTTCCTCCTGATGTTGATTTTGCAAAAACCTTCTGCGTCCAACCAAGAAGTCTTCTTGGTAAAAAAAATGAGTTACAGCTGCTCCTTTTGACTGCTGGAATTACTAATCTAGGCAACTTCGAATTTTTCTGCTGCCCAGCAACTAAAAAATCGAATTGCTGCCATCATCAACTCGGCCTGCTTGCCAATGATCTATACTACCTCAAGAATTTTGGCCTGGTGGTCGTACTGATCAGTGAAATTCTTTCTTCTTCTTCTAAGCTTACTGGATGATCATTTAAGCTCTTATGGCATGTGAAAATTTCATCTATTGGAGCAGCTGAAAATTATTCTTCTAACTGTAAATTTAATTATGCAGTTTATTTTCTACGACAAACAATGAATAAAATCAAAACAACAATTTTCACCACAAAAATACTGCGGAAAATAAAATACAGGAAACTGAGAAATTCTAGAACACACAAGAATTTTAACACAGTTATTTTTGGACAAATGTCCCTAGAAAAACCCAATGCGGGAAAACCGGTGCAGCAGATGACGGTTTTATTCTTCAGCAGCAATTCTGAGTACAATAATTTAGATGCTCTACTGGAAATATAATCTGATGAAAATATTGGAAATTTTTTTGTGAGAATTTTCTCACTCTACCGCTAATTTTTGCCCCTAAGATTGACTTCCTATCCTCACGCTAGAGCTTCTGCATCACTTTTTGCGCATCACCTGCATAGAGCTTCTGTGGAATTCGACCTTCCTCTCACTACCTCTTCCAGGAACTGGAAGGCTTCCTCCTGGAATATTTCTGCCCTCCTCTACCACCTGCTACTCACCCTCTGGCTCTATCTTCTCTGTTGAATCACTGCCACTGAGAAAATCGAACTGCGTGGACGACTGAGGAACCGCACTGGTGTGTTCTCCATCTACCCATCGACGACTTCTTATAATCCTCTGTTGGAGCACCAACGATCAAGATTAAAACATAATCGATGACCCAAATTAATTCTCTATCGATCTGTGTGAGTTTCTAGATGATTCACACCTTATCTCAATTAATACTGATTAATTAACCATATTCCCTAAGTTTGGACTTAGGAAATATTTAATAATTGGTTGATAATCTAATTGGTTAATTCATGTATTCTGGCCTCTCCACAAAATTTTGTGGCTAGAGCATATCCGATGCTACAAAAAATAACAATTATTTGAAAATATAATTGAATTGTGTTGCAGGATTAAAGAGCATTTGTAGGAGGGCAATATTCAAGTTTCTCATAGAGGCCATGATCACTTCTTCCAGATCAAGGGGCCAAAATTAATTAATCTGAAGTAGCCAAGTTGACTTTCCTAACAGGCCGAGCTGAGTTTGGAGCTTATATTTCGTGGTCCAGTGACAAGTCTTTTATTGAAGAAGGGTCGAGCCTTACCACTATCCTCATACCATAAATCACCTGCTGGGGGGTCAAAGTTCCATTTCCCTCTGAGCCGAGTTTCTCTATGATAAAGGCGTGCTAGATGTGAGTACTTAAAGCTTACTTAGCAGTTTTTCTAATTAGAATATTAATTTTTGATAAATTTTGATGTTTCTAATGTTAGGCAAAAATAGGGTGGGTCGGGGACCCACAATTAATAATTGAGGAAAAGCTATAGCCTACTCCTATAGTTCACAAGGAAAAATGGTGGCCTTAGTGGGGTCCAAGTGGCCAGCATTTGATTTGGAGGTAGCTCCCTAGGTGGCAGCGTGGGAGAGGCATGATGGAGGCAGCACAGTGAGTGGCTGGATGAGAGCACTGTGCAGTCCATGGTGGGCCCAAGGGGAACGTTGGGGCTCAATTGAAAAAATGAAGTGAAGGAAGCTCATTTCCTCATTCATTCAACTTATCTTTTGATTGTCTTCTTGACATAGCACACTTGCGTCGGGTGCCAAGTCTGCAGTGTTGTTTAGCACACGAGATCTTCAAGCAGAGATCTCAACCTCTACCTCAGGGGACTTCGAGTGCCTACTCAGGAGAGGAGATTCACCATTTTGGAGGAGCGTTACATAGACAAACTTGCAAGGAGAGCTTTACCAATTCAGGGACTGCGCAGGGGATGCAGTGGCTATGTAGTGGGGACACATTCCAGTTTGTGAGTTGTTCCGGGAGGTGAGAAGGAGGAGCATTTGCAGCTGAGATTTGGTGGGGAAGCTAAGGGCTTCCCAAAAGGGGTATTTCTTAGCATCAGAGGCGTTATTGCATTGATTTTTCTAGCAGAGGAGCCTCAGACAACTGCGTAGTAGGTCAAGCCCAACAGGGGCAAATTTTTGAACTCAAGCATTCCACAATTCCTTCGCGTGTTTTTGTGGGTTCCTTGAGTAGAGTCCGGTGTCCAAATCCCAGAATTTTCTGAGCATTCGAAGCAACCCAACTAGCAGTCTGAATTCAGCTAGCAGCAACAATTCTGGGCAGAGAAGCGCAACTCCAGAGCTAAGCTGGGCCAGTTGCAGAGGGTCATTTCAGCTTGGGTTGAAAAGTATTTATGTTTGCCTTGAGCAGGCCCAGGTGCACCTATTTCAGCATGTAATATTCCGAATAGAAATAAACAGCAATATAAAGCAACATAAACAAGAATCTACAACAAACGGAGAGACATCACATAAACAATGCAAAATATGGGGAACGCTGAGCCATTTTATTATATTACTGAAAGATACAATGAGTACAAAGGTGATCAGAATGATGGCACCTTGGCTTGCACAAGGCAAGCCGGAAATACTCTCAGAAATTCTCAAGGAATGGCTACTCTATCAGTGACTGCATTATCTCCAAAATGCTACTGCTACTGCTACCAAAGTGTTGCTACTGTTGGAATACGCAGGCTCTTTGGGGCTGTCCCTCTGCTAAGAATAACATGAAACTCTGGGAATGAGCTCTCCTCCAAATACCCAGAAGCCCAGAAAGGAATTCCAGAATGGATGACCCCGGAATTTGACCTTCCGTGAGGAATAACGTTATCCTAGTGAAATACGCTAGCCCTGAATGATCCTCTGCAAATAGTGGCCTCCTCCTCTACCAAAATGATGGAATAGTGAAAGGTTGATCCCTTCTCACTCTACCGGGTTGAATCCCCTGATGAATCCTCACTCCTCCAAGAACTGTGTGATCTCTCCTTGAGACTGCGTTGCCCAAGCAAGTGCGTAATCCCTGGCTGTAGATGCTATGGCTCCCACCTGAAAATCAATAGATAGAACTCCTCACCCGAGTAGGCACTCGAAGTCCTCTGGGGCTGAGGTTGGGATCTTCGCTCGAAGACATCCGGTGTGCTGAACAACACTTGCAGACTTTGCTCAACAGCAAAAGCATGCTCAATGTCAAGAGACAAAACATAGATGCATAATTGAATGAGAGAATGAGGAGCCTCTTCCCCTTTTTATGCTTTGAGAGCCTTTCCCTCACCTAGGCCCCACCAAAACTGTGTTGTCCCTCTTGGCCCACGTTGTCCCTCTCTCTCTGCACTGTCATGGGCCCACGCTGCCTACGTTGCCACTTCCCTCACGCTGCCACTTCGTCTTCCTGGGCCCCACACTGCCAAATAATTATATGCTCAAGTGACTTTAGGGAATGTTTATTTCCTAAGTGTAGGCTAAGTATCTCATCACCCACTTTATTAACTAATTTAACTTTATAAAATTAAACTGGCCAAAAATTAATATTACCAATTAGCTGCTGCCAATTGGGAATATCACAGTCCTCCCTGCCAAAACGTTGCTTGTCCTCAAGCAACTGCAAAGATGGATGCTGCAAAATTCTCTCACTCTCCCAAGTGGCATCCTCATCCGGCAAGTTCCTCCACCTCACCAAGTACTCTCTGACTGTCTTGCTCCGCAGCTTCCTCTCCCTGGTGTCTATGATGGCTTTTGGTTGCAACACCAAATGCCCCTCATCTGTTGGTGGAAGCTCCTCCGTTGCAGTCACCTACTGCCCCAATGCCTTTTTCAGGCATGATACATGGAATATGTTATGAATCATGCTACTTGTAGGCAACTCTAGCTCATATGCAACCTCCCCAATCCTGTGGATCACACTGTAAGGTCCATAAAAGTGAGGCTTGAGCTTCTCGGCCCCATTCTGCTTCAACGTGGACTGTCGGTATGGCTGAAGTCATAGGTACACCAAGTCCCCTACCTCAAACTGCATCACAACCCATCCTCTGTGAGCATACAACTTTTGTTGGTTCTGCGTTGTAGCTAAGTTATCTTAAGAGCCCGAAGTATATGCTGACTCTCTTGGATCCATTCGTTGGCCCTGGGGGCCTTGCTAGCTCTAAACATCACGTCAGCAAAAGACAAAGCATGGTATCCATACAAAGCATAGAACGGACACATACCAATGGACATGTGAAAAGTGGTGTTGTAGCAGTACTCTCCCACATGCAACCAATGTAACCATGCCTTCTGCTGCCCTGTGACATAGTTTCGCAAGTAGCCTTCCAGCCACTTGTTCACTATCTCCGTCTACCCATCCGTCTGAGGGTGATAACTGGTACTCGGAGTCAACTCTGTACCCACCAAACGAAAGAGCTCCTGCCAAAATCCGCCCATGAAACGGTTGTCTCAATCACTAACAATGGTCGTCGGAAGACCATGCAACCTGAAAACATCCCTGAAAAACAACTCCGCTACCTGTGCTGCCGTGTACCGTACTGATATAGCGAAGAAGTGTGCATACTTTGTCAATCGATCAACGACTACAAAGATGCAATCCTTGCCCTGCACTATGGGCAACCCTGTGATGAAATCCATCGAAATGCTCTCCCATTTTCCCTCTGGGATGGGAAGTGGCTGAAGTAATCCTGTTGGATGGTTCATCTCCCCCTAGTTCCCCTGACACACCTCGCAGTCCCTGACATGTCGGAGTTCATCCTCCTTGAGGCCCTTCCAAGAGAACCTCTCTCTGATGGCCCTGTAGGTCTTGGTGAACCACTGGTGACTTGATAGTGGCGAGTCATGTGAGGCATGCCATACCTTCTCCTTGAACTGAGAGCTCCCAGTCAAGAAGATCTTTTCCCTGAAGTATATCACCTCATCCATCACTCTGTACATGTCATCCGTGAGCTATCCATCTAGTATCTCGCAGGCAAAACGGTCCTTGGAGTACTACACCAGTAACTGAGCCCTCTAGTCCGTGTCTAAGCTCATCAGAGACAACGCTGCCAGTCTGCGTGAAAGAGCATCGACCACCACGTTGTTCTTTCCTTTGACATACTTGATGTCAAAGTAATATGCTTAGATCTTGCTGACCCACTTCTGCTGCCTCTCCTGCAACTGCTTCTGCTCTAGAAAGAACCGGAGGCTGTTGTGATCAGTCCTCACCCTCAACCTGTTTGCCACCAAGTACTGCCGAAACTTGGCCAGTGCATGCATGATAGCCAGCATTTCCTTGTCGTATATGGGATACAACCTCTCATGCAGCAATAGCTTCCTTCTCTCGAAAGCTATGGGGTGCCCTCCTTGCATCAAGATTGCGCCTACCCCCTCTCCAGATGTATCACACTCCAGAACAAAAGGCTGCGTGAAATTCGACAACACTAAAACTGTACAACTGCTCATCACCTCCTTGAGCTTGTCAAAGGTCCTCTGTGCTGTGTCCGTCCAACTGAATGCCCCCTTCTTGGTAAGATTTGTGAGGGGTGCAGCAATTTGGAAAAACCCCTTGACAAACTTTCGGTAGTAGGTGAAAATGCCGACAAACCCCCAAAGCTCAGTCACGTTCTTCGGTTCTGACCAATCCCAAATGGCCCTGATCTTCTCCTCATGGACTCTCACCCCGTCCACACCAATGATATGCCCCAAATAGAGCATCTCTGTCAGTCCAAACTCGCATTTGGAGAGCTTAGCATAAAAATGTTGCTCCTCCAGAATGTGCAATACAGCCTCAATGTGTTGTAGGTGCTCCTCCCATGTTCGGCTCTATATCAAGATGTCATCAAAGAATACCAGCACAAATTTCTGCAGTTGACCATGGAAGATGTGGTTCATGTAGGACTGGAAAGTGGCTAGTGCATTGGTTAGCCCAAAGGGCATCACCAAAAACTCAAAGTGGCCGTAGTGACATCTGAAAGTTGTCTTGGGGACATCCTGGTCCCTCACTCGGATCTAATGGTAACTCGACCTCAAATCAATCTTCGAGAAGAACTTCGACCCCCTCAACTCATCCATCAGCTCATCAATCCGCGAGATGGGGTATCGGTTCTTCATGGTCTTCTTATTGAGAGCTCGATAGTCGATGCACATCCTCAGTGTGCCATCCTTCTTCTTCACCAGTACAACAGAAGAAGCGAACGGGCTAATGTTGGGTCGGATGTGTCCCAGCACTAAGAGCTCATAAATAGCTCTCTCAATCTCACCCTTGTAGGATTTGGGATGCCTATAGGGTGTAGTAATCACGGCCTGAATGCCCTGCTCCAACTCAATGGTGTGCTCAAACCCCCGATTCGGTGGCTTCCCTAGTGTTATATCCCCAAAAACTATAGCATATCTGTCCAAAATCGACTGCACATCTGGGTGTACGTCCTGTCCTGTAGACCCTGCCTCTGAAACACGCAGCTCCATTGCCCACTCTATGTCTCCCTTCCGAAAGTCTGCCTCCATCCGATGTGTTGAAACAGTCTGTGGATGATAAATGTGCATGCCCCGAATCATCTCATGCTTACCAGTCTTCTTGTCTGTCCACTCCATCTCCAAGGCCTCCCAGTCTGTAGTGACCTTCCCCAACGTGATCAACCACTACAATCCCAGTATCACGTTGGTGTTTGGAATGTCCACCACAAAGAAATGATCCGTCAGATTGTAAGTCCCCATGGTCACTGCCAAAGCCGGTACATATCTGGCGCACTGCATAGTTCTGGCACCTGGTACCAACATTGAAAATCCATCAAAGCTCTCTGTCGGTATGCTCCTTCGCTCTACAAACTGTGCATCAATAAAATTGTGGGTAGCCATACTATCCACTAGTACTGAAACACATTGTCCCTACACGGTACCCCAGACACGCAGTGTCAAATATTTGGGAACCCCTCGCAAAGAAGAAAGGACTCCCCCAGTAGGTGCAAACGCTGCCCCTCCTGCTCCTAATGGTGGAGGTGGTGGATGATCCCCTCTTTGTACTATAGCGCTACCTCTTGCCTCCATCTCCTCATATGTATCCTCTTCCCCGTCACTATCGGAGAAGACCTCTATGTAGTGTGCCTTCCCAGCAGCACATTGATGTTCCAGTGCCCACGACTCCTGACATGTGAAGTATAGCTTCTTCCGTCTCAGGTCTCTCCGCGTCTCATCGTCCAAAGGCCCCTGGCCTTGGTTCCCCCTCGGAGGTGGAACCCGCGTAACCTTCCCCTTGGGCTGAAATGCCGGTCTCTGGGGGAAAGGAGCTCTAGTCCTGGGTAGGGCATCCTGCAAATCCTTGGTCCTCCCAACTACATCATGAAGTGTAGCAGGCCTTGTGGATCTAACTAACCCATGCAAAGGTTCTTCCAACCCATCAATAAACATGTATAAAATCCTGATTGAGGACAAGTCAAGTACCATCACAGAAAGCCTCAAGAACTCAGAAATGTAGGTGTCCAGGTTCTCAGTCTGTTTGAGCTTGGTCAGCTCAACAAAGTGCTTTTTTGGATCTCTCCGATCAAACTGCTCTACCAGTCTCCATGTAAACTCTGCATACGCTGTCACAGTCAAGTGACCCAGCGTGCCCATCCCGTGGAACCACTAATCATGGGCCTCTCCCTCTAGGTGCAGCGCTGCCACCTTGATGGCTTCTCCCTCTGCCATCTGATTAAGCTAGAAATAGATATCTAGCTTCTCCACCCAAGCCTTTGCCGAACATTTTGAGGACCCATCAAATGTTGGCAAGAAAAACCTGCCCACTGTACACTGCATGTCCCCATCCTATGTGTATCTACCCCCTCTGTTCTGGTTACGAGGTCAGTTGTCCTTGAGCTGAACAAAATCATGGAAAGTGAGATCTTCGCCAAACTCTTGCCCATAGGACTGATACTCGGCAAAATAATCCCCCATATGAACTAGCTCTAGTTCCTGAGGTGCTCCTGCTCCAGTGCCTGTAGCTAGAAATGTGGGCATCGTGGAACGTGAGGGAGTAAGTGATATAACCTGTTGTGCTGTGAGCTGCTCCTGCAAATGGTGGGAAGTGCCAGACCCTTCTCCGATGTGAAAACCCCTTGGGGTTTCACGTTGTCTCTAGTTTGCAATAAACTTCTGCCCCATCTCTTCTATCCTCCTCAATAGCTCCTGCATAGACTTTAGAAGGAGTTCCTCGAACTCCTTTCCTTCATCTTTCTCACCTGCCATTGGTTCTTCCTCCTATGTGTCCACTACTGGAATGCAGTCTCCCTCTCCAAAAGTGGCCTCAAGCCTCCACTCTTGGTCCTTGTACTTCCTTCCTCGGTAAGCGATATATGGTTTTCCTGCTGGTGTCATAGACAATCTGCTCCACAGGCTGAGCCAAGTCTATGAGCTCTGATACCACTGTAATATTCCGAATAGAAATAAACAGCAATAAAAAGCAACATAAACAAGAATCTACAGCAAATAGAGAGACATCACATAAACAATGCAAAATATGGAGAACATTGAGCCATTTTATTATATAACTGAAAGATACAATGATTACAAAGGTGAAAAGAATTATGGCACCTTGGCTTGCACAAGGCAAGATGGAAATACTCTCAGAAATGCTCAAGGAATGGTTGCTCTATTAGTGACTGTGTTATCTCCAAAATGCTGCTGCTGCTGCTACCGAAGTGCTGCTACTACTGGAATAGGCTGGCTCTTTGGGGCTGTTCCCCTACTTCGAAAAATATGAAACTCTGGGAATGAGCTCTCCTCCAAATACCCAAAAAAGCCCAGAAAGGCATTCTGAAATGGATGATCCTCGAATTTGACCTTCCTTGAGGAATAATGCTATCCCAATGAACTACGCTGGCCCTGAATGATCCTCTGCAAATAGTGGCCTCCTCCTCTACCAAAATGATGGAATAGTGAAGGGTTGATCCCTTCTCACTATCCCAGGCTGAATCCCCTGATGAATCCTCACTCTCGGAATTTCCTCCTCCAAGAACGTGATCTCTCCTTGAGACTACGCTGCCCAACCAAGTGTGTAATCCCTGGCTGAAGATGCTATGGCTCCCACCTAAAAATCAATAGATAAAACTCCTCACCCGAGCAGGCACTCGAAGTCCCTCGAGGCTGAGGTTGGGATCTCCGCTCGGAGACACTATGTAATATTCCCAATTAGCAATAGCTAATTGGAAATATTAATTTTTGACCACTTTAATAAAGTTAAGTTAGAAATAAAGTGGGTGAACGGGACACTTAACTCACACTTAGCATAAAAAGCATTTCCTAAAGTCACTTGGAGACATGATTATTTGGCAGTGTGGGGCCTAGAGGACGAAGTGGCAGCGTGAAGGAGGTGTCAGCGTGGGCAGCGTGGGCCCATGACAGCGCAGTGCTAGAGGGACAGCATAGTTTTGGTGGGGCCTAGGTGAGAGCAAGGCTCTCCAAGCATAAAAAGGGAGAGAGGCTCCTCATTTGCTCATTCTATTATGCATCTATGATATTTTTCTTTCGACATTGAGCACGCTTTTTCTGTTGAGCAAAGACTGCAAGTGTTGTTCAGCACATCAGGTGTCTCCGTGCAGAGATCCCAACCTCAGCCCCGGGGGACTTCGAGTGCCTGCTCAGGTTAGGAGTTCTATCTTTGATTTTCCGGAGAGAGTTGTAGCAGCCACAGTTGGGATCATTCACTTGCTTGGACAGCGTAATCAGTGAGAGGGATCACACAGTATTTGGAGGAGGTTCTGGATTGAGGGTTTGTTAGGGGATTCAGCCCGAGAGAGTTGGAAAGGGGTTAGCACTTCCCTATTCCATCATTTTGGTAGAGTTGGAGGCCAACATTTGCAGCAGATCATTCAGGGCCAACGTTTATCACTAGGACAACGTCATACCTCAAGGGAGGTCATTTTTCGAGGTCATCCATTCCCGAAAAGCTTTCTAGGCTTTTCTGGGTATTTGGTGGAGAGCCTATTCCCAAAGTTTCATAATTTTCTAAGGGGAGCAGCCCCAAAGAGTTAGTCTATTCCAGCAGCACGACAGTAGCACCAGCAGCTTTGGAGATCACACAGTCATTAAGGGAGCAACCATTCCATGATATAGTCTAAGAGTATTTCTATGCTTTCCTAGTGCAAGCCAAGGTGCCATCATTCTGATCACCTTTGAATTCATTTTATCTTTCAGCACTTAAAAAAATGGCTCAGCGTTCTCCATGTTTTGTCTTGTTCATATGATATCTCTCTAGTTGCTATAGTTTCTTGTTTATGTGCTTTATATTGCTGTTTATTTCTATTCGGAATATTACACACCCGGTGTGCTGAACAACACTTGCAGATTTTGCTCAACAGCAAAAGCGTGCTTAATGTCAAGAGACAAAACATAGATGCATAATCGAATGAGAGAATGAGGAGCCTCTTCCCCTTTTTATGCTTTGAGAGCTTTGCCCTCACCTAGGCCCCACCAAAACTGCGCTGTCCCTCTTGGCCCACGTTGTCCCTTTCTCTCTGCGCTATCATGGGCCCACGCTGCTACTTCCCTCACGCTGCCACTTCGTCTTCCTGGGCCCCACGCTGCCAAATAATTATATGCTCAAGTGACTTTAGGGAATGATTATTTCCTAAGTGTAGGCTAAGTATCTCATCACCCACTTTATTAACAGATTTAACTTTATAAAAGTAAACTAGCCAAAAATTAATATTACCAATTAGTTGCTGCTAATTGGGAATATTGCACAGCACCACTTTTGTACTCAATTCACGACATTAATAAAATGGCTCAGCTCATCTTTTGGCTTCAGTTTTTCATGTATTGTTGGTGGATTTTTAATTGCTGTAGTTTTTTGTCTATTGCTGCTTGTGTATTACTGTTATTTTCCCTTTTGGGATACTACAGTTTGCGGCTAAAATAAGGCCTTGTCTCCCACCTGTAAAGAGGCTGAATATTCTAAATATTTTCTGACTGCATGGACCCTTACTTGTGGCTGAGATTAGAGTTTTGGAGGAGGGCGAAATCATTGATGTGGGGCTGGACATGTATATCTCTTGTTGAACGCACTCCTCTAGCAGATATATGGCTGTAGCAGAGGTCTGAAATTGCAAAAAGAGATTAAACATTGGCTGATGTGACATACTGTGTATACCAGGTTCCCTCATTGTTTTTATTGTGTTTTATTCCATTTACCAGAGTTAATATATGAGCTGTATACCTTCCCTAAAGTGAATGATATTACATGCCTCGGTGATTTGTATTATTTCTGAGTTATTCTAGTTGCTGGATTCAACTCTGGGTGTTGTTTGTTTGGTTCAAACAAATATTAGGAACTACACCTACAGCAATACACCTACAAACCATTTGACTTACTGAAGTTTCCAAACATAACTCAGAAACTTGGTGAAAAATTGAGATATACTGGCAGGGTCTTTTACAGTCAATGAAAGTTCTCTTGGATAGCGCATATACCAAGTCACTTATTACTTGAATCTATTTACCCTCAGTCAGTGTAATTCTCTGAGTATGACACTGATATTTTTGGCTGTTTTTAATGTTGTTCACGGAGTTTATGCTTGCTGAATTAATATGAAAGTTATGTCATTTTTCTGGAGTCTTTTGTGAGCATGTATATTTTGGCATCAAATATCCTTTTAAACCAAAAATCAAGGAACCACACCTACAACAGTCTACATTCTAACCGTTTGACAAATTCTCGCAAAGACCAAATCAAACAAACTCAGAAGAATCATTATCAAAACAGAGGTACCCTTGAGTGGGTACATTACAACATGCAAATAGTTTCACTATGGTTCAGTGAATCTCAATCAAATCCGACAATACAGAATCTCAATATATACCTGTTCATCAGTTCCAACTTCCTTCGAGACAATACTCCCAACCTACAAAGCAATGGAAATCAGAACTAGATACTGATGTCTCAAGTTGCATTTATCGAGTCAGAAATGAATAACAACCAATGCCAACCACAATACTAATTCTAACTTACACATGGAATGATAAAAACAAAGAAAACCTCTGTGGATGCAGCAGCATATGGAACCTGCACCATCAAAACCAAGACATTGAACTGAAAAGGTCCCCTCTTCACCGACTGGAAATACAAAAAATTAATTGACAAAATAAAAGAAGCTATAACCACTCTTTCATATGATAAAACTCAACTTTTCAAAAAGGAACAGAATAGTATATTTTAGAATGGAAACTAAGATGTGACTTTGCATCTTGTCCCCCGTTTATTTTTAGGAGAAGAGACACACAAACACGAGAGAGACACAAAGAAATTAATAAATTTATAAATATGGAAACAAATGTACATAACGTTGAAGACTTAATTATACATATATTTGGAAGTTATGAAATGGGCTGTGTAATTGACAATCACTAACATTATATGTGGGTCATAAGTCAAGTCACTAGCATTAAATGTGGATTTTAATAATTATTTGAGCATTGTATTAATACAACACACCCCCTCAACACAAAAAAATTCCAGGTTTCTACCCCCTTCCCCCGTCAATAAAAAAAGTCAAATTTTACAAAGAAGATACGGATCAGGATAACTTTATTGATGTCCAACAAATTACCATAAAAGTAGGTCAATGGGACTGATAAGTACACACATATCGGTACAAATTCAGAACATAGAAATGGTGTGAAGAAATAGAATGCAAGACAATAACCTGGCATAAAAGGATTAAAGTCATATTTAACACAGGTATTCATCCACTGATATGAATATATAGTACATGTATCTGACCAAATCTTGATCTAGATCTCATTGACAACATATTATTGCATAATGAAAACATCTTATCACTAGAAAAGGATGACAGCTCATAATAAGGTGATCTTGGACCTTGTAATTGTCTAGGGACTCAGTCTAGCATTCCCCACCTCAAAGGTTCAATCACAAGTCTAAATAAAGAAAGATGTAGAAAGTAAGAGAGAAAAGGTCAGGCAATTCCCTAATCTAATATCTAAACAAAGCTCTGACACTAAGAACATAAATTTCTGAGAGACAGATCAAGGATATGGAATACAAAGAGCGAGAGTAACTCAAGCTTTGCTAGCAACTGCTTTCCTACCATCCGAGGCTGAATGAAGGAAACTCCAAAAAGAACGTTGTCTGTAAGAGGAACCAAAAGATAATTTGAATTCTATAACTGTGTTGTTGTCTAGACAATGTTGATGCCATTGAGGCTTGGGTGGCCTCTTTTGATATTTTTGTAGGCTAGATCCTTTTGTAGAAGGTGATGTACATCTTACTAAATTTTTGAAATACTTTAAAGATGGTTTCCTTGAAAATGTTGATAAAGAGAGGATTATCCATAGACACGATTTGTTGTATATTCCAATCCTTGATAAACGAATGCCACGACCAATTGCAGCTTGCATTGATGGCTCCCTCTAGAGTTGCATACAACTTATAATAAATTATGTAGAAACATTGGTTGAGAGTTCCAATGCAAGATTTATAGATCTTCATCTCTTTAATGTAGCAACATTGTTTATTCCTTGCCATTATCCATGAGATAATTATGTGAGAGAATAATACAAAGCATTGGCTTGAAATAATTTTTTTGCATTTGTAGCATAAAACATGTAATGGAGGTGAAAAGTTTGATTGGAGTAGAGAAGGAAGGGTTTTTGTTGCCTAAGTGCCAAGGCTAGCAGAGGGACATGTTACCACAAAATCTAGCAGGCCTTGGATAGGGAAACCCTACAAGACAAGAGCTAGACAAAGTGCTAAGAATGGGGTAGAGGCCTGTTGACCACTGAAGTGTACCCAAATATGTTTTGAAGACTCCATGTGAAAGGATGTATCAGAGGCTTCATGTACCATCAAAGATCATCATATCACCAGAGTTTTTCAACTCTACTTCTTCTCATCTCCTTTTGTTGTACTCAAATTCCACAAGCCCTGTGGGGACAATGTAAAAGTGATACTAGTATGAAGAGTTGAGTCATGTAACAGGCCTAGATAAGTTGGGACCTTGTCATCAAGTGAGTTTACTCTGGGATTTTTTTTTCACTTGATTAATTATCATATCCTTACAAGGAATTAATAATTAATTGAGTTTTTTTCTCCAAGCATAATCCCAAAGCTGGAGTGCAGCTTGATGATGAGGCCTTGGATGAGTCCTAGTGTCTAGGATTATTGTATAATACCATACTAGATCACACAAAAAAATTTGTGGAATTTGATTAGGTTTAGGGGGGCCATTTTTTAATTCTTAAAATTTCCCGTCAGGTGGAAATTGAAATAAATTTCGTATATGAAATGTAATAAGTGATGTCTAGAGAAGGTGTATGGGGTATGAGAGATAAAAAATACACATATCACCCTCAACTTTCTAATATTACACACTTTGAGGGGTTAAAAATATGTTCTAGACCCTCAAAACTCACTTTTCCTAAGTTTAGTGGGAAATATGGCAATAAATTAAACCAGAAATAAATTAAATGGAGAAAAATAAATAGCTCCATGTGACAAAATGGCATAGAAATGACTTGGAAATTATCTCAAGTTAAAGGAATGAGTCAAAGGACAAGTGGAGGATGATTTGGTACCTTGCATCATAAATTCATGGCCCACTCAAAGAAATCGAATTTTTTGGCATTAATAAAGCAACTAGTGACTTGGAAAATCGAAATTTTTGAGTTAATGAACATGTGAGAATATTTGGAAGATATTGATAGAGATTTTCTTGGGAGTTTGTCTCCACATGGGTTCCTACTTCTCTACACTGGGCACATCATCATCTACCACGAGTTTGCTCAAGGAGAGCCTACGAATTCCTTGAGGAGATCTACGCATGGCTTGGAGGAGACACATGTGGAGAGGTGGCATCTATTAGCATGGTGGTTGGGAGTTAACTCCCTCTCATTACACACTTGGTTTTGCTTTACTCTCCACATGGATAATTCGATTTGCTTGAATATATCTTGGAGGCCACATATGGAATTCGATTCGGTTGGATGCTACACACATGTCACTTCATCTTCACACTTGGAATTCGATTTCTTTCTTGAGATATTCACCATGTACACTCATATACACTCATGTTCTATTGCAATAGAAGACTTTGCGGTTAACTTATGAGGTGTTGTTCTTCTTGAGCACGGTAATATCTTGATCATTGTGCTTCATATTTCTACTTATGTTATTATGTCCATGATTTCCATCTTGTTTTTAGAGATTTGTTAATGCGTAGCTATCTCACATTGGAATTTGATTTTGAGAATTTGCTCTAGATAGAGAAATTTTTAGCTGATTTTCTAATAAATCTCTAAGATATATTTATCATTGTACTTCTTTTAACCCATGTGGATCTAATGTATATTTGAAATTGTGTAAAGACATCTCTTGGATCAAGTGTGAAAATTCCAAACCAGAATCCTATTGCAGTAGCTGGAAATTATTCTCCTAATTGTTAATTTAATTTAACAATTTATTGGTTGTTTGCTGTGAAAAATATTGAATAAATCAGACTGCAATCTATACAAATAAAAGTGTGGAAGAATAAAATGTTGGAAGATAAGAAATGCTAGCACACACACATAAAATTAACGCAATTACTTTTGGACAAAAGTCCCCGGAAAAACCCAATGCGGGAAAACTGGTGCAGCAGCTAAGGATTTTACTATTATGTAGCAGTGAGAAATTCTGAGTACAACTAGATGCCGAAATCTGGCAATCCTACATAGAAAAATACTAGAAAAAATCTAGTGAGGAATTTCCTCACCCCACAGGAAAATCTGAGACCTGACTGCATCTCCAAGTGAGTCGTCCAAACCGCCTCTGCGTTGGCCCTGTATCACCCTACTGCAGTCCTTCCTACGCTCATCCTGAATCAGCTTCTCCTCAACCCGTCTAGTCGGATGTTGTCTGGGAAAATGTTTCTCCTGGCTTCTGGAACCTCTGTCCAGCCTTTGGCACTGAAATTGTAATGTCCCCAATTAAATTAATTTTGCTAAGAAGAATTCCCATTTTTTCAATTTGGGTGTTGGGAAATATCTTGCCATGTAAACTCAGGAAAATTGGGGGAGTCCCCACTTAATTTTTGGAAATATGGAGGCCCTCAACATTAGAGAAAATGAAAAATTAAATTGGTAGTGGATGTGGGGCCACCTAAAAGGGGGATTCGAACCCCTTATGAAAAATCGAGCTAGGGAAAAGGAGGTCGAATTGGTGGAGCCTACAAAGAAAGTCCCTTGATATTTGACCATATTCTGTGGAAAATTTCAAGGCTGTGGATTGCTGCTCCGGTGAGATCCAAATTCAGCATTCCTAGGGCTTGCGTTGTCTTCTGTTGGGCAAAATTTCGCGCAGTTGTTGCTAGCTGAGTTGTGCAAGGTTGAGGAAGGGATTTCCCTCTTACCTTCCGGGAGTAATTTGCAGAAATTTCTACAATCATTCGAGAGTGTAGACATGGAAAAATTTGCAGCAGTAGCTTGAGGAGGATGCAGAACCAGTAGAGGAGGGCATAGCACCAATTTTGAGTAATTCCGGGAGGTCAAAATTAGCCCAAAACATTTCTGGGTTTTATCAGTCAGGGGTCAAGGAGTTTGTATCTAATTTTGTAGAATTTTTGGACGAGTTTTGGTGCCCCAAACAACAAAATTATTTGGTAGCCAGACAAGGAGGAGTGAGCTCAAATTTTGGGTCCTAGGTAGTCCGTAGAATTTTCCCAAAACTCTTTCTTGGTTTTTTTGGGTTTGTGGAAGAGAACCTAAGATTAATTTGGAAGAAATTTCTGAGCATTCTAAGGGTATCAAGCAGGGGTTCTTTCCAACCAACAGTTGCAGAATTCCAGTGCCAGTGCAAAACTTGAGGAGAAAACATTTTCTTAAATCCGGGCATGATATTTTCTCACCTAGGGTTATTTATCTTGCTTTGGAAAGGCCAGGTGCACAAATTCCATAACTTGTACTCTCCTCTTAATAATAAACTGGCTCAGGTTGGCGCAATTCCGGTGCAATTTTATGGGTGTTTAATTCTTGTTTAAATATTTTTGTGTTGTATGTCTATTTTGCTTTGTTTATTACTGTTATTTCCAATTTGGAACATTACAGTGGTATCAGATCATGATATTTTCCATATGTAGCGAAGCTAGCAAGATCATGGAGGTTTTAGACTCGCATGCACAGTGATTGGTGAGCTTATAAAGACTCCAATGATGCAAAAAGGGAAGAGTACATAGGGGATCATGGAGGAGTTGATGAGACAAAACCAACAATTGGTGAGACTAAACCAACATATTTTAGAGGGGATGCAACAAATGATACAAAACCAACAAAGAAGCCAACCGTGTGCACACACAACCCAACAATACAACATCCATACGCATGGCCAGTTTGGCCGCCTACCATGCCTCATTTTCTGGATGAACCGGAGAAGGAGAAGCATAAGTCAAGGATGGGATCAGCATGTAGAGGAGCACAGTTAGAGGGTGAAATCAGGGGGCGTTTCTGCTAGTGGAGACTGGGCTTTAGATGTCAGGGGCCTGAGGAGGAGGTTGAACATGAGAGCACACAAGATGGTGAGGAGCACATCGATATACCCAGTGTAGCGCAGGAGTCACCATTGTTGGATACCTCTTTAATAGCACCTGTTGACACCTTGGTGGAGAAAGTAGCTTAAGCCTACACCCTTAGAGCCATATGTTGATGAGGTGTCATCCCTAAATGCATTTCTAGGAGACATAGAGGTACGCAGAGCCATGACTGAGTTCCCTGACCATGGCCACCTAAAACAACATGGAGAACACATAGAGGGACGTAAGCTAGTCATGGAGGGGCAATCTGTAACCCATATAGAGCCCGTGGTGGAGGAGGACGGGCAGTCATTTTTTGGGCCAGCCACCGATGTAGAGTAGAGAGATGCACAAACTGTAAGTAGAGTTGCAGTACCTCTAGGTAGTAGCTCTCTTTAGGCTTGTACAGATGGGGCTTGTAGCATTGCTGGCTACCTCTGCACAGTGGAGAGAGAGATGCAAAATTACCCCGACAAATTTTATGTGTTGACCAGATCAGTGAGATGAGGCGACATGAGCTACACAGGGGGTAGTATTCATAGGATGGGGGGCTAGTTCCGTGTACGAGAGTTCGTACTCTTGATCCTTCCCTTGGGGTTGGATGGTGAGAGATTCTAATTTGGTACTTGATGGAGAAGGTCAGGTGACTGGGTACATCCATGACCGCATTTCAGCAGAAGTTGTGGATTCCCAAAGGGGCTCAAGGGCTAGACTGTTGTTGGGATCTAGGTGGGGTTTCCCATCACATCATAGAGCCGGTGGGTGACAGTAGTAGCTGTGTGATGGATCCGATGATTGGGCACACCCACATTCACAAATATACATCGACACTAGTGACAGATGGTTGGACAGGAGAGCAGGAAGATTTCACGATTCATATTGGCATATTGATAGAGTGTGGGATCACAGAGTGTTTATCCTACTCTGGCAGGATTTGGTAGGAGGTGGCATTGACAGGCCACTCAATAGGGCGTCATATGGAGACAGTGCTCTCCAATTGATGTATTGAGCACTGAAGCTACTAAGGATCAACACGGTAGCGTTATGTCCAATTGCATGTGAGGAGTGGGGCCACTTAGGTGTACCTAGGTAGATGGGGAGGTGTAGATCACTTCGTGGTGGGTGTACTAGCAGAGTGGTAGATGCATGGGCGCATGTGAGATACCCTATGGTACATGGTGGCATGGCATTGAGCATTGGTGTCTAGTGGTGCATAGATTTGTGCCATGGAGATCAGGGCTATAGTGCAAGGGTGTGTATTTGTGTGCAGCAGAGCATGATGATGTGCAACAGGTTTTTGGGGTGTTTCCGCCAGAGAGAGATCTCCTGATGAGGGAATCAGGCACTCCATTAGGTTTGGCACACTTGAATTTGGAGAGCGAGTTGATCACAGGGCCAACCATGAGCTTCTCTTTATAACTCTCCAACATTGCACACTGACATTGGGGACTTGGATATCGTCTCTTGATGCTCTCATTATGAGCAACAGAACCCAGGAGGTTCATCTAAGACAGTTGGACAAGACACGGTGCATTGAGGGAGAGGCTTTCTAGCTGTGGCATATGGTCAAGGTATGGGTTGGTGGATGTAGGATTGGGGGTATTTCGATCTTCTGTAGAGGTAACACTTGCACCACCCTTGAGCCAACACTTAGGGGGAGGCATGAGCCCCTTTGGGCAAGGCATTCTAAGCTGTCTCAGGAGCATTTGCAATAGGTTTTGGACCTTACATGTAGACAAATGTTAAGACTCCAAGCGGTATTAGGGAGCGCTTTCAAGAGGCGGGATGATAGATACCACTGTGTGATATGGTCAGCACAGGGCAGTTTCACACGCATCAGATTGGTTTGTGAAGTATGGAGTCCATATGTTGATTGCACGCGAGGGCCTGAGATGAGGTACAGGTTGGTACCAATAGCTATCAAGACTATGACACAATCGTTCTGGCTATGGGATCTAGGGATTTGGTTGGTTGATTGGACACTCTGTTTCGTGATGAGCTGGACCAAGACAGACGATGACCCAGCTCACACTGGGTTTTACATGCGGGGGAGCATTGAGGCCTTTATCTCGTTTCAAGGCTGGTTTTCCTAGTTGCTGCTACAGATTAGGGTGAACTTTGGATGGGTAGGTCGTGACATCGTGGAGATGCTTGGGCCTGATGTGATGGGACTCCATAGATATTTTGCCCTTGTTGATTTTTATAGCATCGGAAGTGCTCTAAGTCTCAAATTTTGTGGATAGGCTTAGACACATGCATTACAGATAACCCATAAATCGTTTTGGGAAATTCTACCCAGAAATAGTTTTATAAGATAAATTAATTATTTTTAATGAGGACCCTAAATCTAACTTGGAAAATTAAAATAATTAATCAATGTTAATGTAAACTGTGGGTGAAACTTCTAGAAAAAGCAGATCAAGTCTAATATAGTCTTAACCGTTGATTGGAGATCTAATCTCAGTCGTTGATTTGTCAACGAGAAGGCTATGAAGGAAGACTTTTGAGTCATTTGTAAGATACACCGAAAGGATCTAGAGAAAATTTTTCTGATGGAGCAAGTGCTCGGACAAAAATCAGATCTAAGAAATTCTTGATTGCAATGAGGAGTAGAGTAATTCCGGTTGGAGATTTTCCTGAGCTGGGAATACACAGCAGAGAAGACATAGGGCAGTACGCAGAAGAGGCATCATAGCAGCTATGCAGAGGCAGCGCAGTGCCACACAGAGGCAGTGTTGCAGCCTTGAAGAAATCCGAAATTTAGCTGAGGATCAGTCAGATCCAGTGCCAGAAATCTGGGGCTTGTTGATCAATTGGACTTCCAGTATCAGTGTGAGGTTTCTCTCACTAACTCTTTGTCAGTCATATTCTCTCCAGGGATAGCCAGAATGGCATCCCAGATTGTATTCAGAAAATTACTGCATAATATATAAACCCTCAGATCTGTTGCATGTTGATTTTTGGGTAGCATCGGATGTGCTCTAGCTCCGATATTTTGTGGAGGGGCTAGAACACATGAGATCTCCAAGACCATAAATCGTTTCGAGAAATTCCACCCGAAGCTTAAGTTATTCAAATAATTAATTATTTTTAATGGAGCCTAAGTTAAAACTTAGGGAATTTAAATAATTGAAGTGAATTAATTTAACATGTGGGTGAGAAGCTTCTAAGTGATGAAGATCAAGTCTTTTCTAATCTTAGTTGTCGATTAGAGATTAGATCACGACAGTTGATTCGTCAGCAAGAAAAGTATAAAGGAAGGCTTGAGGGTCAATTGGAGAAGAAACACAGAGTCTGAATCTAGAGATTGTTTATTTTTGGGTAGCATCAGATGGGCTCTAGCTCTGAAATTTTGTGGAGGGGCTAGAACACATGAGATATCCAAGACCCAGAAATCGTTTGGAGAAATTCCACCCGAAATGCAAGTTATTCAAATAATTAATTATTTTTAATGAAGCCTAAGTTAAAACTTAGGGAATTAAAATAATTACAGTGAATTAACTTAAATATGGGTGAGAAGCTTCTAAGTGACGAGGATCAAGTCTGTTTTAATCTTAGCCATTGATTAAAGATTATATCACAGTCGTTGATTTATCAACTAGAAAAGTATAAATGACGATGTGTGGGTCAGTTAAAGATAAGTCGGGCAAATACTCAGTAACCCGAGGCAAGTCGATTCTTCAAAATTTAGAATTCGATTTCAGAGGGATAGTTGCAGGGCAGAGGAAGAGGAGGGTTTCAACATCAGTCAGAGCTTGAGGAAGAAGGACACAGTTCAGTAGAGGGGCAGCGGAGAGGGACAACGCAGAGAGGCAGCACAACTAGGACGCAGTCCTCACACAGTCCCTGCACAGAGGATCACGTAGAGTTGATGCAGTGGAGGCCAGAAAGCCTTGTGGGTATCAGAATTTCTCCGGAGGTTGGGAGAAAATTATCTCAAGTGTTTTCTTGGAAGTTTCTCAGTTATTCTACTAGTTAGATTGTTGCTCAAGATTAATAAATAAACCCTCATCTATTGCACCAGTTTTCCCGCATTGGGTTTTTTTCGGGGACAATTGTCCAAAAATAACTGTGTTGATGTGATTGTTTCTTGTGCGTATATTTCACTGTTATTTTCTCTCTGAAATTATGAGATAACTACACTAGAATTTATTTTGATGTTTACTAAAGGGTTTTTGTAAATAACTTATTGTGAAGAATAAGTAGGAAATAAATCAGTTACTGCAGTAGAATTTCAAATTCAAAATTTTTACATGGTATTAGAGCAGAGATCGGGTAACAGGGTTGGAGATTCTGCAATGGAACGTGGTCTTGATGCTACTAGAGCAGCAACTCGAAAGGGTTCACGCAGTTCTCCTGAGAAAGAGGCTAGCATGAAAGAAACGATGGATCATGACATCTCTGTATTGGCTTCCAGATTGGAAGAAGAATTCGCTTGCTTGTCAAGCTCTGCTTCCTCAGAGGTATGGTATATTGATAGCGGAGCTTCTGCACATATGACGAGAATACGCGAATTTTTTTCTGGCTACCAAGAAGAACAAATGAACTTCAAAATCACCATGGGAAATAAGGCGAAATGTACCCCTATTGGAAGAGGTACATAGTTTTTCAAACTAAAGCAGGTGATTGGCTTCGGGCCACCAATGTGCTGCATGTGCCAGGGTTGGGGATGAAATTGCTCTCTGTATCACAACTACAAAAAAAAGGCTATGATGTCTACATCATTGGCAAGAAGGTATATGTAAAACACCCGAGTTGGAAGAAGAATGCCCAAATTGGAGTCAAGAGCAACAAATTGTATAAACTACAACTTGAATCTCCAATGGCACTCATAGGCAGCAGTGGTGAGAAAGATTTGAATCAGCTATCGCACAGAAGGATGGGGCACTTACACCATGGGGCTCTAAGAATTCTCAGAGAGATCGTCACAAGAGTTCCAGAGTTGAGCACCAAATGGGATGATGTTTGCCGAGGGTGCGTACTAGGAAAGTACACCAAAGTAGCTTACTCTAAAAGCAACAGTAGGGTTAAGAGTGTCTTAGGATTAATACACTCAGACATCTGCGGACCAATGTCCACTAGAGCTCTTAGTGGTGCCGAATACTTTGTCACCTTCATTGATGACCATTCCGGAAAAACTTGGATCTACTTTCTAAAGACCAAGGATGAGGTGTTTGATCGATTCAAAGAGTTTAAGGCCCTGGTTGAGAATCTGACAAGGAAGAATATTAAGATATTGCGTTCAGATAATGGTGGAGAATATATTGATAAAAACTTCACTGAGTTCTGCGCAAGGGAAGACATCAAAAGAGAATGGACCGCTCCATATAATCCAGAGCAGAATGGGGTTGCAGAGAGGAAAACTAGAACTATTGTGGAAGCAGCCAGGGCAATTTTGTATGATTAAGATATGCCCAAATTTCTATGGGCGGAAGCATGCAGTACAACTGTTATGAATATAATTCATATCGAATATAATAAATATAATTATTAATAGTCAAATAAAGATTATGTAAGTAGTCATTAAGTTAGTGAAAGGGCATGTCTAAAAGACATGCCCATTCATGAAAGGCCACTTGCGTAGGTATATAAGCAGGGCCTCATTGTAACATTTTATCATCTCTTATACATTTTATATATAATAAATTATTATTACGAATACCTCTTGTGTATTTTACAATTAAGTCAACAAGCCTACAGCTTTGTTGCTCCTGTATCAGAGGAGCGATCTTCTCGCCTGTAAGGAAGCACCTACGCCACTGCTGGCTGCCTTCAGCTGTTACATGCAGTGCCTCGAAATCATTGCCGCTCGATTTATTCATCAATGACGATGGACAATTTCAACAAAAAGTTGATCGATCTTGAGAGTAAGATCAATAATAATTCCAATAAATTCACTAAAGGATTAATCACTCTTGAGGATAAGGTTATAGGAAATTTTGACGGCATCAAAAAACTTCAAGACACAACAGATCAGATAGAAAGACGAATTTGGCAAAACCATAGCGAGTCCACAGACAATCATAACAAAGCAATGCAGAAAATAAACGCCATTTGGGAGAAGATAAATATGACGCAAGAACCAATATTCCCGAATATTGGACATAATCAACAGAACAATTCAACCGATTCAAATAATTCAGGAAATAATCATGAAGAATCACTACACTCTGCAGAAGATCAAGTTATGAAAATTTCAGATTCAGATGAAGATGATGTGAAGGAAGAAAACCATGATCAAAATGATGAGAATAATGCACAAAACATTACATTTAATAATGGAAAAGATAAACTTGATCATAATGAAAAAGATCCACATGAAGATGAAGATGATCTCAACAACGATTATGATGAGGAGGAAGATAGAGAAAACCATAATGATGATGAGGTTATTCCACCAATAGTAGTGCTAGACACTTGGGCCACAAGAAAACTTGGTAGTTGGAATTTTGTCCAATCAGAGTTAAAACATGGAAAAACTCCTTCACCCATACAAACCATATGGCAAGAAGAGAAGCATATGTTAGGGACTAATTCTGGAATAAATATGCAGAAAATTAAATTTAGGATGTTTTTACATGGAAAAAGGAAAATTATAGCTAAATTTGAATATCAATCCCAATTGGTAGCAACTTTCCTTGGTATTCCAAAATATGAATGGTTTTTCTAAGGAAAGGTCATGGGTAATTCATGTTTCTTCTTTAGCAGTTGCAGAAACAACTCTTGCCCAATTCAACGTTGTGAAAATTTCAAGCAAAGGTTATGGTTTTGTAAAATTTTATAATAGCAATTGCCCTGCACCAAGGGCCAAGCGCCATCTCCGTAATTATGAACTTACTTCCAAAACTCCAGGGAAATACACTCCACCATCCACTGATTGTCATCGCGCCTGTTGCAAAATTTTCTTTGACCAACCACGATGTTTTTTTCTGCAGTCTGCGGGTTCCATCAATCTTATCTAGGTTGACCTTGATCCTTATGGGTCACCTTCTAATTTTTTTGGACTCTGCAGTACAGTCAGTTGCAGATGGGGGGATGTTAATGTGCACAGCAATTGATATGGCAGTGCTTTGTGGGAATAATGGGGAAGTTTGCTATTCAAAATATGGTTCATATCCTAGTTGTGCAAAGTATTGTCATGAGATGGCTTTAAGGATTCTTCTTGCTTGTATTGAGATCCATGCTAACCGTTACAAACACTACATTATCCCAGTTCTGCCCGTTTCAGTAGAATTTTATATTCGGGTGTTAGTACGGATATTCACGTCTGCAAATACAATTCCAGTGCAACTTGCAAAGCTAACAACATTGAAAAAATTACATTTGGCTAAGAACAATCTTTATGGCCAAATACCGCCGGAGATCAGTGATTTGTTTCAGTTGATCGAGTTACAACTGAACAGGAATTAGTTGAACGGCAGCATACCTTTAAATATTGGGAAATTTCTCTCGAGTGGGATTACTTCATCGCTAGGACAATTGCAGGGCCTAAATGCCATGAATTTGTCTCACAACAATCTGACTGGTCAGATTCTGGATAGTTTTTCACAACTGGTGATTCTTTCTTTTATAGATCTGTCTTACAATCATTTCCAAGGACTGGTTCCTGTATTCAAACAGTCAAATAACTCATTGACATTTTGCCCCGGGAATCTGAACCTCTATGGCGGACCTGACTTAAAGAGTTGCAGTGACGAAGTACCACAAAATAATCATGGTTGTAAGAATTCAGACCATAAGATTATCCTCATTTCTATATTGATTGCTTCGGCTTTACTCGCTTCAGCAGTTACAGGACTGATGTTTGCGTGGTGGAGGAGATGGCACAGAATCAATTTATCAAACAAACCATCTGAGGAGGAAACTGGTACTTTCTCACTGTGGCCATCCATAAACGACGAAAGAAACATTCTGGCCAAGATCTTGGAAGCCACAAAGAATTTCAACTGCATTGGCAGAGGCGGATTCACCACAGTATACAAGGCAATTCTTCCGTCAGGGAAAATTCTGGCAGTAAAAAAGCTCTATCCGACCACCAATGGCATCGTCGCAGATCGGAGAAGCTTCATGTCGGAAATCGAAACCCTGGTGAGGATTCGACACCAGAGCATTGTAAAGCTCTACGAATCTAGGTAACAATTGGGGATCGACTAATTGTATTATTAAATAAAATAGAGCTATTTTATGTCCCACCGTAGTCTGAAATGGACACGGAAATATATTGCTATGATTTATTAAGAATTGAAATCAAGAACATTATAAAGCCTATGAAAAAGGAACGCGACGGTGCTCACATTACTCAAGAGAACTCAATCAATTAAGTAAATGAAAATTAAAAAATTAAAAAAAAAAACTATTTAAATAATTAAATTATTTAATTAATTAAAACTATTTAATTAATTAAACTATTTAATTTAAATAAATAAATATATATATATATATATATATATATTTAAAAAAGAAAAGAAAAGAGAGGGGGTGAATAGCTATAACTTCGAGTGCCAATGGCGTCGAGTTACACATGCCAAGATAACAAATACAAGATGAAGAAATTATTATCCATAAAACTTTGAGGACAAAGTTCTGAAGGAAGGGCCAATTCATAACAAATAAATAAATAAAAGTTGATATATTATAGGTTGGGAGTATCATATTAAAGGTTGGGAAAAGACATTAAAATAAAATTGTGACCCGTTACACTTATAAAAAAATGACGAAAGCAAATGAAGAAAACGGTGCGTGATTGAACTGAAGAAAAGTGTCAACTATAAGCTTTGAGGACAAAGATTTTGAAGGAAGGGGCAATGTTATGAATATAATTCATAACGAATATAATAAATATAATTATTAACAGTCAAATAAGGATTATGTAAGTAGTCATTAAGTTAGTGAAAGGGCATGTCTAAAAGGCATGCCCATTCATGAAAGGCCACCTGCATAGGTATATAAGCAGGGCCTCATTGTAACATTTTATCATCTCTCATACATTTTATATATAATAAATTGTTATTACGAATACCTCTTGTGTATTTTACAATTAATTCAACAAGCCTACAACGTTGTTGCTCCAACAACCGTATATGTTTAGAACAAGATTCCTCACAAGGCACTAGGTAAGATTACACCAGAGAGTGTCTTCACTGGCACAGAGCCAGAAGTGAGTCATTTCAGGATCTTTGGTAGTTTGGCATATTGCCATATCCCTGAAGAAAAGAGGAAGAAATTGGATTAGATTGCAAAAAAGGGATATCTGGCGGGATATAGCGAGAATACTAAGGCATATAGAATCTACATTCCTAACAGTAGGAAGATTGTAGTACGGCGGGATGTAAAGTTCATGGAGGACAAAGCTTTTAGGAAATCCCGGGAGATGCCTTCCTAAACCCGATCAGAGGATGACCCATTGGTCCAGCCTCTTCGACCAGCCGAAACTAGCACCAGTGCTTCTCTAAGGCATAAGAATCCAAAAGTATTACTTCAGGAAGATTCGCAAGAGGAGGAGCAAGTTGATCCACCCACTACCAGCGAAAGAACGAACCGAGAATTGCAATAGATTCTGAGAGAGGCAAAGGACTTCGTTGAAGCTCCTAGAAATGAGAAGAGGAAGCGTAGACAACCTGACAGGTACAAAGCTTTGGTGGCTCAGGTTGGAGAACCCTCTAGTTTCCAGGAGGCAACTCAACATCACGTATGGGTAGATGCAATGGCGGAAGAATAAAATTCCATCATGACCAATGATGTCTGGGAAGTGGTACCTAGGCCTCAAGACAGATCGGTTGTAGGTTCAAGATGGATCTACAAGATCAAATATGTTACAGATGGCAGTGTGGAAAAATACAAAGTCAGGTTTGTGGCTAAGGGGTATGCTTAGAAGGAAGGGATAGACTATGAAGAGACCTTCGCTGCAATAGCCTTGTATACTTCTATCAAATCCGTGATATCCCTTGTAGTGCAGATGGGGTGGGAGATTCACCAGATGGATGTCAAGACTGCTTTCTTGAATGGCGTGATAGGGGAAGAAGTATACATCGAACAACCAGATGGCTTTGAGAAACATGAGAAGAAGACTCATGTATGCAGGCTTAAGAAATCCTTGTATGGAGTAAACAAGCACCTAGAGCTTGGTACGGTCGGATTGATGCTTACCTGCAGAAGATGGGATTCATCAAAAGTGACGTAGATCCTAATCTCTACTATTTGATAGTAGGGAACGAATCTCTATTTTTGGTATTATATGTAGATGACCTATTCCTGACAGGTTCATCTAGGCTAATCAAGGATTGCAAGGAGAAACTAGCTACAGAATTCGACATGAATGATTTGGGATTGATGCATTATTTTCTGGGGTTGGAAGTTTGGCAACAGAGGGGTGAAATCTTCCTTGGACAAGGGAGGTATGCTACAGAAACTCTGAAGAGGTTCAGGATGCACGACTGTAGACCTTGTTGATTTTTGTAGCATCTGAAAGTTATCTAAGTCTCATATTTGGTGAGGAGGCTTGGACACCAGTATTCCAAAGAACCCAAAAACCGTTTGTGGAAATTCCACTCGGTTCATGTTTTATTAAAATAATTAATTATTTTAATGGGGACCCTAAGTCTAAACTTATGGAAATTAAATAATTAATGGTTATTAATAAAACAGAGTTTGAATCTTCTAGAGAATGAAGATCAAGTCAAGATTTAATCTTAGCCATTGATTAGACTTCTAATCTGGGCCGTTGATTTATCAATGAAAATATTATAAAGGAAGGCTTGATGGCCATTTGGAAAGAAAGTCGAACATACACTCAGTAAGCCGAGGGAAGTCAATTCTTCGAAATTTAAAATTCGATTTCAGAGGGAGAGTTGCAGGGTGGAGGAAGCGGAGGGTTTCAGCAGTAGTTAGAGCTCGTGGAAGAAGAACACAGAAGGGCTGAGTGGCAGCACAAAGGGGCAAAGCAGAAAGGCAACGCAGTCTCACGCAACATATGCGTAGGAAATCATGCAGAGGTGATGTAGTGAAGGCTAGTGAGCCTCTCAGGTGTCAGAAATTCTCTGGAGGTCGGGAGAAAATTATCTCAGGTGTTTTCTTGGAAGTTTCTCAGTCATTCCTTGTAAAGAAATTGTTGCTAAAGATTAATATATAAACACTCATCAGCTACACCTGTTTTCCCACACTGGGTTTTTCATGGGACAATTGTCCAAAAATAACTGTGCCAATGTGATTGATTCTTGTGCTTGTATTTCACTGTTCTTTTCTATATATGTACTTTTGTGATATCTGCAGTAGAATTTATTTTGAAATTTACTTAAGGGTTTTTTGTAAATAACTTATTGTGAAAAATAAGTAGGAGAAATAAATCAGTAACTGCAGTAGAATTTGAAAATTGAAATTTTCACGTGGTATCAAAGCTGAGATCAGGTAACAAGATTGGAGATTCTGCAATGGAACGAAGTCTTGATGTTGTTGGAGCAGCAACTCGAAAGGGTTCACACAGTTCTCCGAAGAAAGAGAAAAGCATGGAAGAAAGGTTGGATCACGACATCTATGTATTGGCTTCCAGATTGGAAGAAGAGTTCGCTTGCTTGTCAAGATCTTCTTCCTCAAAGGTTTGGTATATTGATAGTGGAGCTTCTTCACATATGACGGGAATACGAAAATGTTTCTTGAGCTACCAAGAAGAACATATGAACTTCAAGATCACCATGGGCAATAAGGCGAAATGTACCCCTATTGGAAGAGGTACTATAGTTTTTCAAACTGAAGCAGGAAATAAGCTTCGGGCTACCAATGTGCTTCATGTGCCTGAGTTGGGGATTAACTTACTTTCTGTGTCTGAGCTGCAAAACAAGGGCTATGACGTATACTTCATCGGAAAGAGAGTTTACGTCAAACACCGGAGTTGGAAGAAGAAGGCACAAATCGGAGTCAGGAGCAACAAACTATATAAGTTATAGCTCGAATCTCCAATGGCACTAATAGGTAGCAGCGGTGAAAAGGATTTGAATGAGCTATCGCACAAAAGAATGGGGCACTTACACCATGGGGCTCTAATAATTTTCAAAGAGACCGTCACAGGGGTTCCATAAATGAGCACCGAGCGAGATGATGTTTGCAGAGGATGCGTACTAGGTAAGTACGCCAAGGCAGCTTAACTTGGGAGAAACAATAGAAATAAGAGTATGTTGGGATGAATACACTCAAACATCTACGGAACAATGTCCACCAAAGCTCTTAGTGGTTCTGAATACTTCGTCACCTTCATTGATGACCATTCTAGGAAAACTTGGATCTACTTTCTAAAGACCAAGGATGAAGTCTTTGATTGATTCAAAAATTTTAAGGCTCTGGTTGAGAATCTGACAGGAAAGAGGATAAAGATATTGTGGTCAGATAATGGTGGAGAATATATTGACAAAAACTTCAGATATTTTTGCGCAAGGGAAGGCATCAGAAGAGAGTGGACCGCTCCATATAATTCGGAGAAGAATGGAGTTGAAGAGAGGAAAAATAGAACTATTGTTGAAACAACGAGGGCGATGTTGTATGATTAAGATATGCCCAAATTTCTATGGGGAGAAGCATGCAGTACAACCATTAGGGGAATTTTGAGGCCTAAAATGGACCTCCTAAGAAAATAATAAAATAATAGTTAAACCAATAAAATAATACTTATGAATTTGCAATTCACTTTTTGCACCACAATCCATGTAACCATAGCTAAATTCAATTCAAAAGTTGTACCAAAATAAAATTAATAGAAAAAATTGTATTGATGTGACTATAAATAAAAATAAACTTTTCAAGAAAAAATCATTATCATTGAACAACTAATGCATTTGTCCTTTCTACTTAAATAACTTAAAATAAAATATAAATATAAATTCATAAATTCTTAATTGTTTAAAATGCTATTAATTAAAATTTATATTATTTAAATTGTATAATAACATGTAATTAATAACTATATAAAAATAATATAATAAATATAATATATTATTTATGTATGAATTTTATATTACATATTAAATTGATTTGATTTATATCACAAGAAGAAATAATATATAATATAATATAAAAAGGAATATAATATGTATTCTATAACATATACAATAATATATAATATTAATATAATCATAAGGAAATGACTTGAGTTGTATTTAAAATTAAAGAAAAAAGTATTGAAATAGATTTAATTTATTTTTATAAGTATAATAAAATATTTATATACATTGAAATGTATAATTTTTTTTGCCCCAAACTATGTTGAACTTAATATAACTTTTTCAACATACAAAACTATTATACATTTTTTTATCATACAAAACTAATATGTTTTTTTTTTTTTTTTTGGCTATTAATATTATAAAATTATTATTTATAGATTTGATTTATCCTAAACTTACAAGGTTGCATTTTTATTTAATTTGATTTCATATGAATAATATATATGTATAGATATTAACTTATAATTAATTTGAAATTGTAATATTAAATAAAATGAGATGAATATATAATTAAAAAACAAATATATGAAAATTTCTAAATATAATATTTATTGAAAAGTGTGTAAAGACATGAAGATTGTGTAGGGATATGCATTGTTTCTTTCAAAAAATATGAAATGACAATAATAATATTTTATTCAAAAAGTGTGAAATGACATTTTTTAAAAGTATTTTACTTTATGACTTTAAAAGAACTTAGAGCACTACCATGGTTAACCATGAGTTTTTATTCACCATTGAGAATGTGACAAGTACCTTTAACTCAATCAATGCCACCTCAACTATTAGGGATGATGGCATCCCATAAAATGTGATTGATTCTCATAAAGTGAATTTTGATTGTAAATTTTCCTTAGGAGGCCCATTTTAGACCTCAAAATTCCCCTAATGTATGTATGTTCAGAACATGATTCCTCACAAGGCACTAGGTAAGATTACACCAGAGAGTGTCTTCACTAGCAGGATGCCAAGAGTGAGCCATTTCAGGATTTTTGGAAGTTTGGCATACTACCATAAACCCGAAGAGAAGAGGAAGAAATTGGATCGGACTGCAGAAAAGGGATATCTGGTGGGATATAGCGAGAATGCTAAGGCATATATAATCTACATTCCTGGTAGTAGGAAGATTGTAATACGACAGGATGTTAAGTTCATGGAGGATAGAGCTTTCAGGAAATCCCGAGAGATGCCTTCCGAAACGCAGTCAGAGGATGATCCATTGGTCCAACCACTTTGACTAGCCGAAACCAGCACCAGTGCTTCTCCAAGACAGAAGGATCCAGGAGTATTACCTCCAGAGGATTCGCAGATGGAGGAGTAGGATGATCCACCCACTACTAGCAAAAGAACGAGCCGAGAATTACGACAGATTCTGAGGGACGCAAAGGAGTTTGTCGAAGCTCCTAGAAAAGAGAAGAGGCAGCGTAGACAACCTGACAGGTACCAAGCCTTGGTAGCTCAGGTTGGGGAACCCTATAGTTTCTAGGAGGCAGCTCAGCATCAAGTATGGGTAGATGCAATGGTGGAAGAATACAGTTCCATCATGACTAATGCTGTCTGGAAAGTGGTTCCTAGGCCTCAGGACAGATCAGTTGTGAGTTAGAGATGGATCTACAAGATCAAATACGCTGCAGATGGAAGCATGGAAAAATATAAGGCCAGGTTCGTGGCTAAGGGGTATGCTCAGAAGGAAGAGATAGACTATGAAGAAACCTTCACCCCAGTAGCCATATATACTTCTATTATATTCGTGATATCCCTTCCAGCGCAGATGGGGTGGGAGATTCACCAGATGGACGTCAAGACTGCATTCTTGAATGGGGTGATAGATGAAGAAGTATATATCGAACAACTAGAGGACTTTGAGACGCTTGAGTAGAAGACTCATGTATTTAGGCTTAAGAAAGCCTTGTATGGACTTAAGCAAGCACCTAGAGCTTGGTACGGTCGAATTGATGGTTACTTGCATAAGATGGGATTCATCAAGAGTGACCCAGATCCTAATCTCTACTATCTGATAGTAGGGAATGAGCCCAATGTTGCACAAAGCGAGGATGAAGCGGGGAAGTTTTTTGGAAGAGGATACGTAGAAGAGTCATTTCCCAAAACCTAGGAAGTGAAGCGTCTCAGAACCGCCTACTATATATATATATATATTTGCATTTATATTAGAAAAAAAATCCAAAATACCATACTAGTTGTAGAAGATATGAAACATGCATATTTGTATACAAATCAAGATAGATATGGCATCCATTGTACATCAATGGTTAATTATTCGAGCATCAACCATCTAGAATGTAGATTCGTCTCCTCTTGTCTCACCTTTGCTTCTATCTCGATTTTCCAGGTATTAGTCAACATTTCCCAATTTTAATCAAACTACCTAATCCAAGCCTTAAAATATGGTGGAAAAAGCTTAACATGCTTGATCAATGATTTTGACTTGATTGAAAGGTAATTTTTTGTTAAGGCCATGACAAAGGAGTTCAACAATTAACACCACGAACACTAGAGGTACATGAGCACATAGAAGGCTTGCTGCTCTTGATTAAATGCCAATCACATACCCTCATACATGATATAATCTAATGAAAAGCCACAATCTCATTGATCCTAAATTCCTGAAAACTATTAAGTTTGTTGAATTTTGAATAGGATATGAAATTATATTTTCTCCATATGAACCCCGATGAGGCTGGAACCACTCTCAAACATCTTGAATCATTTCATGGTAATGTTAAAAATTTAATTAAAAGGATGAAAATGAAAAATAGAGAGTGCCTCTTTTATTTTAAAAATTTAACATTAACAGGAGGGAGCATCTAGGAAGTTTTTGCCACATCAGAAAGGATATTTTGCAGCAGAAAAGGAAACACTTGCAATATTCAATGGAATCCAAAAATTTGAAATTTATCTAGCTCCTGCAAGGTTTTTAATCAGAACAGATTCTATGAATTTTACACATTTTCTATCTGCTAAAATCTCTAGACAGTTAGCTAGAGGTAGATTGTTGGCATGGCAGATATGGTTCCAAATGTACGAATATGATGTTGAATGGATTCCAAGAATTTCAAATTATCTGGCAGATTCTCTCACAAGAGACATGAATAAAATGCATACTTTCCCAGGACCTAGCAGAACAATAGATCTTTTTGAGCTTCCAGGTAAAACACCATCAGATGATAATTTTCAAACTTTTGTTAAACGTTTTCACATTTTAGAATTAGTTCTTGAAGATGTTGCTCAACAAATCAAGAAGATCGCTGGTTTTCGAATAAGGAGAAATCAATGGATTCAACGCTGCCAAGCCTGGCAGTCAAAGAATGTTGGAGTAATTTTGGGTTTAGATGAAGAATTGGTTAAGGTTTACCCTTTACCTAATATGAAGGTCAAAATATATTTCAAAACTCTGGATGATTATTGGTCTCGATTGTTTACAGATGAGATGATAGAAACTCTCAAGAGGTTGAATTATTATCAGTTGATTGGTGCAGTTGATTTTTCTTTTGCCATCTATACCACTGCAAAAATGCTTGATATTGATGAGATCAATATGCATGACAAAGTTGAAAATTTTCTTATATCTCTTCAAATCCCAGATTTATTTGAAGAAATGGAAGCAGCATATCTCCAGAGCAATAATGAATATTTTGCAAGTACAGATACTTTCCCTCAGTATGAGATATATGAACCTTTTGCTGATTGGGAGATTTACAATGGTCTCTGCCGAAAAAGGCCCCAGGTCAGAACAACTCAATGCATTGAAAGATCCCTACAGTATTTAAGAACTTTTTCAACTCCATGGGATTATCAAAGCATAGAAATAAGAAATCCAATAGTGCCCAATCCATTTGCACAAATTTATGGTCCAGAGAAATTTGATGAGTCAGTGCTAGCGGATAATATGGAAGAAGTCAAGAAAATTTCTTCATGGTTGAAAGAATTTAATCAGTTAAAGCTTCAGGAAAAACTTAGTTTGATAAAGGCTTTAGAACATTTCCAGCATAATATTAAAGCCATCAAATTAATTATCAACCAAAGAGCACTGATTACTATTAATGTTAAACATGGTAACTGGACAAGTGATGTAGTATGCCTCATCAGTTTATTACTGTCCAACCACGTTTGCTCTGCAGTTAGCTTTGATTTGGGTTGGCAAGAAATTCACGGGTTAAATCATCTTTGTAAATTCTGGATCCAATGTTGTATTGAACACTCTGTAAATATGTTCCAGATTTTCAAGATAGAATTGCTTGATGGTGTTGAGTTGGCAGTCCAATCAGATCCTAGTTTTCGGAAAAGCAGAAAAGTTTCCTTTCTTGAGATTGAAGTTGATCCAATGGCTTATGTCAATAAATGGACAAAATCAGCTGACAAATATCTGTTTCCGCAACAAAATATTTTTGTCACTAAAGATCTTGTCAAGTTGCATACAGGTCATTCAGCTAAAGGAGAATCTTCAAAAGCAGCTAAAGGAAAAGGAATCGCTACAGTAAAGGCATCTACAGAAAAAGGAAAAGCAAAGGAATCCACAGACCAAGGTACTCTTTTTGTCGACATCTATCAGGATGCTCAAGCACAGGATGAGAGTAAGTGGGAATCCAAGTACTTGGAATGGCTTTATCGGACAAGGAGTACAAATTCCTCGCCATCACCTGACGAGTGGCCCTGTGATTTTGAGCCAGGTGAACAAGATGATCTTGATTGTAGTCCAAAAGTATCATGGTAGGGTATCTTTGTTGTGTCAACTATTGTACCCAAGAATATTGAGTAGACACCGTCTGGGCCAGGAATACCTGACAAGGACCCTCAATAGTCTCTATATTTTGTATATATAGGTGTGTTTTGTTTGTTATTGGCATCGCAGTGTGAGTGTGAGTGTGAGCGAGTAAG